>LR824550.2:12437500-13637500 GCA_902850265.1 Spodoptera littoralis
CGGCCTTGCGTTTTAACGATTTGAGGTGCGCACACGCACGAGTGGTAACATATGAGAATAATTCTTTGAGAATTCTGTTCAAATATGGTCATTTGTTTGTTTGATTTTTGTAGTCTTGTCAAGTCCTTATTGTGATATTTTTTGGAATTTTTTGCACAATATGTTGTTGATAAACCTATTATTGCTTGGTAACAAATCTTGATATCTTTATCGAAGTACTTGGAATTGACTCAAAATCGCGGGTTACTCACGTGTAAATACTGAGAAATGCTCTACTAGTTTCGAGACACAGAGGGGCTCTTCCTCGTGAGATTTAGGTAGTATGTCTCTCACAATAGTTATTATAAAAATAAACTTGGAATTGAGGCAAAAATGTCAATTTTTTGCTAAAAAGATAATGTAGGCACTTATACGTATTCTTTACAATATGAAAAAGGATTAAAAATCTACTCCATAGGATTTATACTCAATGTAATTGTCGCTGTAAAAAAATCCATATGTATGTAACCCTTAAAATGCCACACCAGTCTCCGACCAGATACTAGTGAAGGTTTGACTTTCACCATATTAAACTTGCCAGTTATAGAGCCAAATATGATTTGACATTCAAAAAGTACATTTCAACCTTGTTTTTACATAAAACATAATAATACCAGCATGGAAACAAGGTAACAAAGGACAGAATATACATAATACACAACATATATACATATAATATAACAAATTGATACAATTTCCTTGAAATATCTCGAATTTTACGTTTCGACACCTTCAAGATGAACATTAAATGTACATTTATTACTATATAATATTATATATAAAGTTGAACGACCTCTCGCGCACTTATTTGGTGAATGCCAGCTTCAGAGAAAACGTATATACACCGGTAGCACATCAAGCTACCCTTTTATTAATACCCTTTACAATTTTAACCTTATAAACTTCACAATAAAGTTGATAATGTATTAAGGGTTTGTACCTTACGTATCAATTGTTTTTATTGAGCAGGTCGCCTTCTGTTAACACCTGAAGATATAAAAGTGCTACTTAATTTTATTTCGAGGATATTGGTGACTGGATATCGTAAAATGGGGCACAATATAAGTATTTATTTAGTTTAGTTCAGAATTATTGTTTCGTTAGTAGTATTTAGGTTCGGTCTAAGAAAACCAGCACAAGGAACTATATTAAACTGGTAAAACACTGACTTTAATAGACTTTCAACTTTATTCATACACAAAATAAGGGTAAAAATCTTCAAGCAAAGGTACCTGTACTGAGATTGAAATTGGACCTGGCATTTAATATTAGGTTCACCTTTATTACAATAGTCTTAATGACGTAAGTAGAAACCTTTAATATTTCCATGTGAAACCTGTACTATAAACAATCTCATTTTACCACATGTTCCTTTATGAACATTTAATTTAAAATAAAGGTACATGTAACGAGTCACGCCGGAACAGGTCTCAACATGAAACGGAACAGGTGCGAACCTGGGAGCCTGCACATCTGCTACAGTTTAGGGATCAATGTGGGTGAGCGTAGCACCTAAATACCTTATTTTAAAACTGATTTTTAACAATCAGGGGTAAAATATTACCAACTAGCGACCCGCCCCTACTTCGCATGGATGCAATATACATGTAAACATTCCTTAAGAATCACTCTATCTATTAAAAAACTGCATTAAAATCTGTTGTGTAGTTTTAAGGATCTAAGCGTACATAGGGACAGACAGACGGCGGATAGCGACTTTGTTTTATACTATGTAGTGATGTTACATGCAAAAATAACTTCACGCCTGTCTCCCATGGAGGTAGGCAGAGACTTTAAAACGCCAATTGCCACGATTCCTACGTACCTCTTTCGTTTCATCATTTCAACAGTCACCAATCTTTTCGTGCATGCTCGTCGTGTTTCGTGTCAAGATGAGCTGAAAAAGCTAAGTTTTCAGCGGTTTTAAGGAGAGAAATAAGAATTTAGACGTGCTCCATCGTAGACCGCATCATCGGTTTCCACCAGGTAAGATAGTGGTCAGACGTTGGGCCCATAAAATAAAAAATATATATATAACATAACATCTATATACATAACAGGGGTAGGCAGAGGTGTACATTATGCCACTGTACAATGTAAGTTACATTGTACAGTGGCACCTCTGCGGGTGTTACATTATGTAACACCCACTTTTCACTATTTATGTTATGAGTCCCATGTAATACGGGGTGAGCCTATTAACATATACCGGGCACAATTCCTGACTCCGTGCTACTACTGAGAATTTATAAAAACCCAGTAGTACTTCGCCCGACCCGGGAATCGAACCCGAGACCTCTTGACCGGCAGTCGCACTTGCGACCACTCGGCCAACGAGGCAGTCAAAAAAAATATATGTATAGGTATTTAGAAGACCGTAGTGATCACAAGATACCAACAATGATTTAATTAAATAAACTATTCTATGATTCTATGTCAAGTTTATGATTTAATTAAATAAACTATTCATTACTATTCTATGTCAAGTTTTTCTTTTATAACAAAAATCTAACACAAAATAGCTGGTCAAGCGCGACCTGTTTTTACTTATTACCTTTGTTTTGATATTGTATAGAAGAGTCCTTGAATTGAAGTGATACTCAGTGAAACAAGGATATTTTTTAAAACGGAGCTTTATTTGTATTGTGTTAAGAAACAATTTAACTTTGCACGGATGTTCAATAGAACTAAGAAGTTTTATTATGTTAAGGTACTTTAGTTTAAAAAGTAATTATTTTAATTGACGTGTAGTGTATATGTATATATTATTATCATACTTTATTGTTTTGTACCTATGTATATTAAATAAAAAAAAACATGTTTAGACGTGATTTAGTTTAGAATGGAATAAAGTTTACAATTTTTTTCATATTGTTATGATCGTTGGCCGAGTAGTCGCAAGTGAGTCTCTTCGATTCCCGGGTCGGGTAATGTATTACTGGGTTTTAAAAAAAATCTCAGGTAGTACGAAGTCTGGAATTGTGCCCGGTATATGGCAATAGGCTCACCCCTTATTACATGGGACTCATAACATAAATAGTGAAAAGTGGGTGTTACATTGTACAGTGGCATTAAGTGCCGTAATGTGCACCTCTGCCTACCCTTTCGGAGATAAAAGGCGTGATGTTATTTTTTTACATATTTTGCAAAATGTTTTATATTGTTATGATTTGATGAAAATTTTTAATACACGTAAAAATCCAATATACCTCTTAAAACCCATAGGAAAACACCATAAACATGCTAAATAATACATCACGACACAAACTGTTAATTATTAAATCAAATAAGTCTTTAATACTACGGAACCCATGAACATAAGCCTCTCAATCACTCGTATATACTCTGTGGCAACATCAAATTATATAGCAGAGCAGATGCAAAGTAAAATAACCTTTAACGTATAGGAAATAAAGTGGCGTTTGTATAAAACCTGATTATGTTAAAATCGACAGATGTTGATTGATGCAAATTGATGTCGACATGGAATTTAAACCAACCCGCAAAACATGGGTTATTACTTTGACACCGTAGTGATATATTTTTTTACTAATGCGATTTTAAATGCCTACGTAAGAGTGTTTGTATTAGTTTAATATATTACTCTCACATAACTGTAGTTAAATAAATATCCAATACGACATTCAAGATCATGATATGAAATCTCATTAAAATACGTTCAGCAATTGCATCGAATCGGAACACACATCAATCAAACTACTAATTCTAATTGAGAAAAGCGCCATCTCTAATTTGGAACCAGAGACATCCCCACTATTTTATTACAGATTTATTTAGAAAACCGTTCGACGTGGAGGGCTAAGGGGGAGGCCTTTGTCCAGCAGTGGACGTCTTCCGGCTGTTGATGATGATGATTTAGAAAACCAAGTGAGGTACGTCTTCGTACCAAGAGAAATACAATAATGAATACATAAATCAAATACATACGAATATAATTTTGGTTTACAAGCAAATAAACCCAAGAACTTATTTCTTATTTCATGTTACCAAGCAGTATATTATTACGCATCTTAAAATATACTCTATCGTAAAACATTTATGAGCTATGGCCGACCACACGCGGAGATTTACGACAAGTCCCAGGTTTCGAGTAAAAGTTGAGGAATTAGTAGGTGGAAGGTTGTGGGTCGACAATGAATGAAGTTTTCATGTCATACATGACATGTCACGTTGTTATGGCTTAATGTATGACTCCATCATTACTGGTACATCTACTTAAGTACTTACATCAAAATTATTGGAAAGATTTTGATGTTTATCATTTTGTGGCCGTGTTATTTACACCGAGAAGTACACAATAAACGTGCTTATAAGTACCAGATTTATAGTTATTTTAGTTCCTTTTCTACTAATCATCTTGTTCCACACTATCTCTTGTCTCCATTCTCTTATCAGTATCACACACTTCTTTCTCATTCATATAAATCTTAACACATTATATTACTCGTTTTTCTAATTTTTTCTTTATATCCATTCAAAGTTAATTTTAGAACTTACAGTTTAATAGAACTTTCATCCTTATATAGTACATCCATAGTCCAAATAATGTAGATAACTAAAACATCTCACCAAGTGTAAAGCAGTATAAAGCTCAATAAACATACCTGTAACAAAACAAAGAATACATAAGTTTTGTAGTTAACATTTTTATGAACGACCAGACATGATTTCAATAATGAATATCAATTAATTAATATGTATGATGGACGACGCCGGTGGCAAGTATGGCTCGTAGATTATACGTGTAAGTATGCAATAATAATGGAAATATGTAAAGGAATCTATGTTTCCCAGTATAATAAAACTTAACATTACACATATTACGTACATGGAAGTATGTTTTCTATTTATTTGTTATGGCTATCGTGTAAAATGCTGAACAGATATTAATGAAACTTGGTGCAACCGTGCAAAGGCATGTATAGAAATCTTAAGATAGATTGGCTGTAGATTTTTACAAAAGTCATGAAAAATTCTATGCAGTTTTGAATGCATGGTCAGAATTATGATAAGATAATTATTTAACCCATAGAGAAAAGTTAGTTTAGCTTGAAAATCTGAGTCTTATCGTCCTAGTGGCTTTGCCTGTCTTCCTTTTTAAAGCCTGTTCAAAGTATCGTTTCCAAATAAAAATAGAAAACCATACAAAGCGTCCACATATAGCTTATAAATATTTAAATAACATGACAGAACATGGTTTCTATTACAGCAACTATAATAGTGAGCCTATAATGCGCTGGTTGACAGACGATGTCGAAGCATGCTGCGCGCGCGCTGCCCCGCCTCGCCTGTCGACAACTTTGATTTATTTATAATTAAGTGGCGACCGCTATGTAAACTTAGTCAAAGAATAACTTTAGAAAGGTAATAAAATGGTTCTTTGTATTTATTTATTAACATTTTGTTAGTCGGTAGATGAAATTCGAAAGTGGCGCCACACTACCGGGAAAAGAAATTTATTATAATCATGTTCTAAGAAGACAAATGGAATTGATGAATGTGATTGGCGTAGGAGACAATATCAGTCTCCATAACAATTCGACCGCGACTACCAGTATCAAGTAGACAAATCAACTGCGTTAGTGATTTATGAATCAAAATACAGATGTCGCTATTAAACCTTCACCCTACTCTCCTACAAAACTCAAAAAGAGGGTGTTGTAGTTAGTCAAAAACAACATCAGTAGGTACATTTGCGAGAACAAGTTTAAAGAAGAAAATATAAAAAATAAGACAAAATAATGTATTTGTGTTACAACAACTCCAAAACGTCTGAATCGAATTAGATGAGCACACCCTCCCTCTCTATTTAAAGTATTTACAAGATGTTAACATTACACTTAGTTTCCTTCAAGAGTAGTTGACATCATCACTCGCCACGTAATCTTTCAGGCTATGTAAATAGTCCTGAATACTTAGAAACGGTAATGGTACATAATGGGTTAGTTGACATGCGGTGTTGAAATAAGGCTAGTCTTTTTGTTTGGCACGTGTGGTCGGTAAAACTATACATAGACAGTGATTTGAGGGTTAAGTAGTCGTTTTGATTAGTATGTATTAGGTATTATTTTTGGGTCTAGTCTTTTTAAGGAATAAGCCGGTACACGAGCAGACAGATCACCTGATGGTAAGTAATCGGCAACGAATTAAGGTAAAACACCAGACGTGTTACAAGTGCTTTACCGGCCTTTTGGGGATTAGGAAATTGAGGATTATTGGTTATTTACCGCTGATGATGCTCAAGTACTGCCAAAAATACACGGAATTTTAGCCAATTGGGATTGGCTGGACATTAAACTCTGTCTGTATATTACTTTCAATTGTATTTTATGAACCCAAAATTTATTTACCCTGTCGAAAACGAATGATAAATGAACACCATCATACATAATCAAACAAAAATTCAGACTAAACAGACTTCTATATTTTGTATTTATTTTTAAAATATATGTATTTGTTACACGCAAAACAAGCTGTGTCACCTTGGTCTGCCTGACCGTTTTGTGGGTCAAAATGTCAACGGTATGGCCATCATAATATTTGTTAACGAGACACATCATGCTATGAAAATCTAGTGTAAGTTGACCTCGTGTTACATAGTCGGGGATATTTAAAGAGAGGTCAGTTTAGATAAGTTGTCAAGTAATATCATAGTATATGAAAATATGCTTGTTAATCTCGGTTCATTATGTCGTGTGGACGTGAAAACAGAAAATATAGACTTTAACTGAATATAAAATCTCTGTTTTGAGCATCGACTCGGGAAAGTGTTTTTAGATTCTCATATTTATCAACTCTGTTGAATAACCTTTTCTGCTTGATCAACGACAAGGAAATATTTAAAAAGCTGACGGTCGTATCTTCAGGAATGAGGTGGCACCACAAAAAGAAGAAAAAGCAACAAGCAAGCAAACACTTAGGTATACGTATATCTAGCTAGTTTGTATTGTAACTTTCGTGAGACATACTAAATCAATTATTATGTTTTCGGCTTACTCACGTAATAATTTGACGAGGAACTCGACTAGTTTCAAGCCATGCTAGAGGCTCATATTCATGAGCAGCATTCCTCGTCAAATTATTACGTGAGTAAGCCGAAAACATAATAAAGTATTTCTAGTTTCACAAAAATAGCTCTAATATCTTTTTACGAAAGTACTGTTAGAACATATTGGTACTAACATCCTATCAAGTCCGATTAAGGAAAACACAGCAACGTTTTTTACGTGACAATTTTTGACAGTATTTTTACCATTTCATATGTAACGGAAACTGTCCCTTTGGAAACTGTCCCTTCCACTTAATCAACACACTACAATGTTTACAACAAATTGTTGAAAGTCAGTTTATTTTAAGCTTGGTAATCTGTTCGTGACGGTATCTTCACGACTAAGCCTCGAGGGGGACGACACAACTTAGTTATTCCATTACCATAGCGTTAAAGGTGAGGACACAATCGTGAGTGGCGCGGGTTTCAACGCGTTTTTGTTTGGTGGCGCTGATAAAGAGCTGTTCGTAATGTCTGAATTTAAGTTCGAATTCGAGATCAATGACATTTGCAGTAACATGACTATTGCGATTTTTGTACATAATAGGATAATTTGTGCGTATCGTGTATCGTGAATAGCAATAGAAAAAGACAGATGAGACAAAGAATATGGATAGACGAAATCCGAGAGAGGTAGAATAAAAATAACTGCATTGCGTTGATTTATAATTTAACCATGATTATTTTATTTAAGACTAGCGATCCGCCCCGGCTTCGCACGGGTGCAATATACATGTATTATACATATAAATCTTCCTTAAGAATCACACTATCTATTAAAAACCGCATCAAAATCCGTTGCGTAGTTTTAAAAATCTAAGCATACATAGGGACAGACAGACGGCGGATAGCGACTTTGTTTTATACTATGTAGTGATTCAACAGCATTCGACAATACAACCGTTAACTGAGTAGCTGAGTAAATGAAAATTGCAAAATCGCTGGAACATATAGTATAGCAGCACCCTAACCCGTCTTCAGGGAGTTGTAAACTTGTTACTGAGTTAGGTAAACTGATGGCGAATTCTATTGTCCGTTTTATGTCTATGTCCAGTCAATTTAAATAACTTCATGATAGAACTAATCTCTTCGCGACAACGTTAGAACGAAGTTAAATAAGTTTATTTCGAAATTAAGGGGGAAATTGTAAGTTTTAGTAGGAAGGGAAGTGTTATACTGTTGGTATTAATGTTTTTATGAATCTGGAGAAACGATATGTGCGAGTCGTACATATTTTAAAGAATAACGAATGTGATTTACTGCACGGTTGGGTCGGTGGCTGGACAAACTAGCTGCCGCGCAACGTGCAGCGGGTTCGATTCCCGCACGGAGCTCTTTGTATGATCCACAAATTGTTGTTCCGGGTCTGGGTGTATGTGAACTTGTATGTTTGTAAACGCAACCACGAGACAGGAGAAAAAAAATTTTAACGTGAAGCTATTTGCTAATTCCAAGGTGTAGATTCTTTTCAATCAGGTTACTCTTTTTCAATCAGGTTCACAATACAATTGTCTAGTTACATAGCTCTGTTAGTACGATTGTGTGAGAATAATGTAAATAGTGTACATAACATAACATCACGCTTTTTATCCACAAAGGAGTAGGCAGGGGCGCACATTACGGCACTTAATGCCACTGTACAATGTAACACGCACTTTTTATTCATGTTATGAGTCCCAGGTAATACCGGGTGAGCCTATTGCCATATACCGGGTAATGGGGTAGCAGTGTCGTCTGATAAGCCTGGCCCTGTTAAACTGTGAATTGTGATCCAAGCTGTGTTACATATGGAGAAATCTACTGATGGAGCTCATAATCCAGTCAGTCGTGGACCACCACGGATTCTTTGGTCCTGTTAAAGAGTGTTATGCACCAATTTCTCGGTCTTGTTTATTAGAAATGTGTTACAAGATGTCGCCATACATCTTCATTTCATTGGCATGTGTTTAATTTCACTGCACTTTGGTCAACTAGTGACAATTGGCCCAATTCCGTCAATTTGACAAACACTTGAATAAATTTTAGTGATCTAAATGTTTGTGGTGATATTTTAAATAATTAGGACATTGGTATTACACAATCGACGCTATTGTACAAAGGGTCGGCAAACGACATAAGTTTATCATTCAAGTGGTGATTTTCTTTAATAACTAGTTTTTTATTACCTTTTTGCCTTCTGTTTTTATTCATTGTTAATATTTCCTACTCTATCTGGGTAAGAAGTTACCATACGCATAACCCTCAAACGATGGTATTAAATTGGGTATTTCTGAGCTGATAAACTCAATAAATAAAAGAGCACTCATGCATCGGCCATACGACGAATGGAGGAAAGTGCGCATGAATCAAGGCAGAGGGCACGCTTGGCCCGCAGACTCGAGTAGCCAGTAACAGTGCGACAGTCGCCGCGTCGCGGGTCGCGAAATGCTGCTAATGAGTATGAGCCTCTAGTATGGCTTGAAACTAGTCGAGTTCCTCGTCAAATAATTATGGAGTAAGGCGAAAACATAATAATATATTTAGTATGTGTGTGTACTCATGCAATTTTTTATTGTTTTTTTTTTAATTTAATTAGCATATTAAAACACAACAAAATCGGTACATATCGATACTATCTAATTAATCGGTAACCAGGAAGTAAGCATACCACTCATCATTTTAATAAGACCCAATTATTTTGACAATACATCTTTTAAACACGACATACCTAAGTTTGTAAAAGAAAAAAAGTGGTCAAGCGTATACGGGGTGTATAAAAAAGCCATTGTTACATATTTGCAACAAGCAACAGCTGCCCGGAAAGGGACAGGTGTGACACAAGGTACAAGATTGTCTTGTCCCGTTTTTGTGCCACCCAAAATTGGTTGTATTGACAACTTATTGAAATACTTTTTTTGATATATGTAGGTACATTTTTGTGGACATTTGTTGGTCTTTTTGTGGTGATTTTGGCAATTTTATGTCTTTATTTCTATCCAAGTTATTGTAAAAGCTTTCTATCTTATCTTATACTATTATAGAGGTATAAAGCGGAAGACTTTGTTTTTTTGTTTGTTTGTTTGAACGCGCTGATCTCCGTAACTAGAAGTCTGATTTGAATAATTATTTTTGTGTTGGATAGCTCATTTATCGAGGATGGCTATAGGCTATAAAACATCACGCTACGACCAATAGTAACTGAGCAGAGCGTGTGAAACCGCGCGGAAGTAGCTAGTTAAAGATAAGTACTGTAAGGGGCACCGGGTCCTCTGAAGAGACATGCTCCGGTGCAACGCCTATTACAGCATATCCCTAGGTCATTGATATTTCAACTGCACTATGCCTTTTCACATGAGATCTCTCGTCAAATATTCTTAAGTCGGCTATTATGACACCCACAGAAAGAGGGGAAGGGGGGAACCCAAAAATGTATACATACGACTTATAAATAACTATAAGGTTCATAACTTACAATCAATAAATATGTCCAAAGAAAGGCCTTTAGAAAAGTAAAAGTACTCACAGATTAGGATTTCTATTGTGTACTACGGATTCCGTGGGTGAGTATACAAACACAAATCTCATACACAAATACTGTACACGGAACCAGTAGGCTTGTAGGACATACAAACATATATTTCATCATATTTGATTGTGTGACTCATTGGAGACATTTTTTTATATCTATATGGATGTAAGTAAAACATGTAGTAAGTAGGGATTTATTTTTTCATACGCAATTCTTTGAATTCCTTGAAAACCGATATTTATGAAGATTTTTAAGATTATTTGGTTTTTTCAAGCGAAATGAAGCTTATGTATTGCACAAAATGCTCAAGTGTGGGAGAGCCATGCTTCGGCACGAATGCGCGGCGCTCGACCAGAGTGATACCACAGCCTCATAGAAAACAGACGTGTAGTAACGCTTGCGTTGTGTTTCGTCGTGTGAGTGAGGTTACCGGAGTCCTTATAACCCCCCCCCCGTCCCCAATCTCCCCCTTCCCCGAATCCTCAGCAATCCTTAAACTCCTTATCCCCATAATGCCAGTAACGCACTTGTAACGCCTCTGGTGTTCCAGGTGTCCATGGGCGCCGCCAATTGCTTACCATCAGGCGATCCGTCTGCTCGTTTACCGACTTATGCCATATAAAAAAAGATGTATGTACATACATAGAATAAAGAAAGGAAAAATTAATAAATATGTACAACTATATGAGAATATTGGAATTTTTAGGTGATTAGGTAGTTAGGCACTCATTATGAATCTTTCATAGTGAGTGCCGAAAGATTGCACTATAAAATAATAAACAAACAAACACGACACGATAAAGATATTACACTTTAATCAAAAGTCGGGTAAAACTAAGCAAAAGTGTTATAATGAAAAACACAGCTCAAAACCTTAACTTTCACATACACAACTCGCTATTTACAGCTGAATTTCAGCAAAATGCGTCCTACAAACTGAAACAAACATGTTTTGAACGTAGACCCGTTATTCATTAACTTGTATTGAGAGCAACAACATGCATTTGTAGATGAACATCATGTTTACCGAATATAAACCCCATAACATGGGCACAACCTTAATGGCCGCTAGCCACACTAATATGAAAAAAAGACAGTCTTTACCTGTTTGAAATAAGGTAGATTTTACCTTGACTAGGTCATGATCTTGTGGGAATAGAGGATAAAAAGTATTCTATGTTACTCTGTGCTTAAATTTTCCATAGGCGAAGAATCTTTCAAATCAGTCCACCTATTTTGGAGCCTATTCCAATACAAATAGACTAATCTTTGCTTTGTATAATATTTAGTTTCTATACAAGTGAGTTACGTCAGTAAAGGCTTAGAAATAATCACACCAAACAGAAAATTAAGCATATTATAACATAACATCACGCCTTTTTATCCCCGAAGGGGGTGCATATTATGCGACTGTACAATACATTGTACAGTCGCAAAAAGGTCGCAAAAAAGTCGCAAAAAGTCGCAAAAAAGTGGGTGTTAGGTACACCTAACACCCACTTTTCACTATTTATGGTACGAGTCTTATGTAATAGGGGGTGAGCCTATTGCGATATACCGGGCACAATTCCAGACTCCGTGCTGCTACTGAGATTTTTTTAAGAAACCTAGTTATACTTTACCCGACCCGGGAATCGAACACGAGACTTGCAACCACTCGGTCAACGAGGCAGCATATTATAAAATTTTCTAATAGGAGTTAATTCTAGTACACTGGCTAAAATTGTAGGCAGTTGACGTATTTGCTTGAGGGTAAACACAGAAACCGTACTTTCTCTGTTTTCTAATACTCTGATAGGATATTATGACGACAGGTCATTATTATGAAGGAATATCATTATTATAAACGGACAGAAAATGTTAATTTTGTTGTTAGTTAAGTAAATACGGCGATTATGCGTAGGTCAGGCCGTAAAGCCTCTCGAAGGACGGTAACTATTATGGAGATTTCATGAGTACTTCCTAACATTTATTCGTAGAAAAATATTGGTTCTGAGCCATGCTTCGGCACGAATGGGCCAGCTCGACCGGAGTGATACCACGGCCTCACAGAAAACTGACGTGAAACAATGCTTGTGTTGTTTCGTTGTGTGAGTGAGGTTACCGGAGGCCCGATTACCATATTGTTTTAAACGGCTGCAGTATCAAAATAAATATAACATAACATCACGCCTTTTACCCCTGAAGAGTTAGGCGGAGATGCACATTACGGCACTTAATGCTGTTACATTGACACCACATTTCATCATTTATGTTATGAGTCCCATTTAATAGGAGGTGAGCCTATTGTCATATACCGGGCACAATTCCAGACTCCGTGCTGCTACTGAGAATAATAAAAAAAAAACAAATAATACTTTGCCCGATCGGGGAATCGAACCCGACACTTCTTACCCGGCAGTCGCACTAGCAACCACTCGAGCAACGAGGCAGTCAAATCATAATAAAGTCAACTATAGAACCAACTTATTAGTCGGCACAGATTACCAAGTAATTACTTAATTACTGTTTAAACAATATGGAGTTTGTTCTCATCACGTAGGTGTAAGTAGGAAGTTATCTGAGAGACAATACAGTGCATCTCGTATCTTTAGATAAGATCTGCTTGCAATTGTTTTAGGATGCTTGCAAACTGACATTTGAAGAAAGTATAGGTACTTAACCCCTCGAGCGTCCTTATGAGCACCCGGTGGATCATAAGAAAAAATGCTCCATGCTGCTTTCTCTTTTATAAAATCTATTATTGTTGTTTTTTTTTATTTTGACTGTATTTGTTTTATTTCTATTGTAATGATCTTTGTTTTCGTGTGCCAATGGCCAAATAAATGCATTTTCTTGCATGCATAAGGATAATGAAATGCATAAGGAACTCGGACGCTCGACGGGTTAAGTAGACTACATGTAGGATAGATATGCTTTGGCAAGAATGGACGGATTCGATCGGAGTGATACCACGGCGTCACTGAAATTCGGCGTGAAACAACGCTTCAGTTGAATGATCATGTAAATAAGGTTAAAACACAATTGAAAAAATCGCCGTAGGTAATTCAGGAAAACATATAAGACATGATAACACGGTTGTCTAAAATACGGCTACGGAATAAGATGTAGGATAATTGAAAGCTGACGAGGATGAGTGAATGACAGCCCTATCCGATATAATAATAAGTTTCAATTGTAACTAGGTAAATATTGTTTCCAAAGTGTAGTTAATAAACTTAGTAATTTATTCTCCATTTCTTCTCAGAGTAGACAGTTAGGAAAAGTCGGCCTCATCGTTCGGTTGGTAAAATTGACGTGTAAAAGTGCTGCCTTGTAGCTTATTTGCAGAAATAAATTCACTTGTCTCACAGAAAACCGGAGTGAAGCAGCGCTTGCGCTGTGTTTTACCGAGTGGGTTAGTGGAACCCACTTATGTTGAGAAGGCCCAATTAACCCCCCCTCTCCCCAGTCTCCCTAATCCCCGAATCCCCCAGAATCCTCAAATTCCCAATTTCCAAAAGGCCGGTAACGCACTTGTAACGCCTCTGGTGATTCAAGTGTCCATGGACGGTGTTGATTGCTTACCATCAGGTGATCCGTCTGCTCGTTGACTGGCTTATCCCATAAAATAAAGATCAGAAATCGGTTAAAAATATGTCAATGCCACATATCAAATAAACAGTTTCACTTGCTTATATTATTCAATCGACACCAACAGTATGCAGTTGCCCTATATCTCCCGTTATCTAGATATTATTCAGTCATATTTATCTTGGTTTCAGTGACAGAGGAAAATTTCGCAATACGATCTTTCTGCGCATTTCTATGACATTCTAGAATTATCTAAAAATACAGGTGAATTCACGTAACTGATGTACTGATAAGTGCAGTTATTTCTGCATTTGTAGTCAAATATGGGGATGACTGAGAAGTATATTATTTTAGAAAGAAATCTGTGTAGATAGATATAGCCATATTAATTGAATAAGCTGATTTAGTTACTTGGTTAGCCGTTCACGAGATTTGCTTACACACATCACACATTATTCGCCACCTTATTGGTGTAGAAATTGTATGATTTTTGTCAACTTGTGGCCACATTCCTGCTTCAATTGTTTTTATAACAATAAATACTTAAAGAATTAAGATCAAGACATAAAAACACACGAACACTCAATTAAAAACAAATAAAACACTTTCTCAAAGACATCGGATATAATAATTGTACTGTAACATAATCTGTGGCAATCGGCGCGTGAGTCCAATGCATTAAAAAAAAGATAAAAAAAATATACTTCCCGCGCTATCTGAGGCGTGACAATTTGAAAACAAACCTCTTATGCACTTGTTATAAACTTTAATACCTACTTGGTAAAGATTATTTTTCTTTAATTCAATGGTTTAGTTAAGTTTGTAAGTCTCCAATAACAAAAATAGAGTGATTATTAAGGTGTAAAGTTACAAAACGGCATTCTTGTGTTACTGAAGTTTTTAGATATAAGTACTTAAGAACTTATTCTATAAAAAAGTAAACAATTTAATACTGTATTATTGAAAGAAAAATGGTAAATAGGTAGGAAAAACGACTACAAATAACTCTAGCGGTAAAACCTTTATCATTAATGTATTGACAAAACATGTCTGAGTAAAGATGTTTTTAACCGAGTTAAAAAAAGAAGGTAATTGTTCGTAAAGAGTTTCTTTGTAGGGATTCTCTAAGCCCCTTTTGCCCTTGTACCTTTATTAAAAAGACAAGTACCCAAATATTTACTTTAATGAAATACAAAATTAGAATTCAGAACGTATTTTTGGATTATTTTTTCTTAGGACCTGGTAATATTCTTGGTATTAGTAATTTCATACACATTTTTTACAGTTTAATATCGTGTCTCCAGCATTACAAATATTATCAGTTTCATTAGGGTACATGCACCTAAAAGTATCTACAGGAACTACATAAGGTAAAAGCCCCATTACCATTCCTACCTTATTAAGTTATTACCTATGTCTAATGCAAATATCAACTTATTAAGAAAAAAAAACACAATCGAAAAGAGTTTAGGACGTCCTCCTATAAAATAAAACCACAATATCACTTACACAACCTAACGACTAACCAAACAAAACAGTATTTTAAAAACAAATTAATTTCCCTTCACAATAGGATATCAACACGGACTAATCCCATAATCTATGGGGTCTTAGAACGGTACCGGTTTTTGTGGATCCTTTCTCAAAGGACGGAACTCGTAAGGTTTAGAGGTTTACGTTTTTTGATCCGGTAATCCGTGACGACAACACCGGTTTTATTGACCACCTGACGGTAATTCCGGCACACATCCGGGATGCTTTTTGGACCACACAATAGGAGGTACTAAGTTACAATTGGTTTTTTATCTTAGTTATTTTGTAGGATGACTCGATGTTTGTCACTCTTTAATGACAAAACTGCTGCGTGGAATTTGATGGGATTTTGTTTATAAATAGATCATAGTACTATATAAAAAAGATTGTTTTTTTAAAATAAATGAATTTGACTTTAGTATACTTTAAAGGTTCTTTTATTTATCGAAATGTTAAGGGAGAGGTTACTGCTTACTGCCTAAGACCGAGTTTTTCACATTGTCCTTGTTGATAACAAAACAGGTTTTTGAATGTAAGAAGAAGATTTGTTTATATTATAACTTTCCTAACATTACATAACATTACGCCTTTTATTCGCAGAAGAGAATTTAATTCGCAGAGGTGCACATTATGCCACTGTTATTATAACTTTCGTAAGATATACGAAATTAATTATTACGTTTTCGGCTTACCCACGTAACTGTTTTGTTTAATATGAGCCTCTAGCATGGCTTGAAACTAGTCGAGTTCATCGTCAAACAGTTAGTGTAAGCGGAAAACATAATTATGAATGTCGAAAGAATTGTTGGCAGATTCGCGATACACATAAGTGGCAAAAACATATACTTACTTAAGCCTACACAAGAAAAGAAAAACAAACATAAAATTGTTAAAGAAAACCCATAAATAAATACTAACTTGTTTTCAAGATCTCCAGGATGCTACTTGTAATTTTCTTTTTCGAAAAACATTCACAACGCTTTGAGAGCACGATCCACAAAAACCGGGATTTGGCACAGTGCCCAAGTGCCGATAAAGGGGCGCGCCGAAGTGATAACCTCGTCATTAGGGGTATCGGCAGAATGGATGTTTGATGAGCACCAGACATGTTCAGATGGGTTCAAAGAAATGTTTGATAGCATTTAAATAGCTTTCTCTATTGCAACAGTAATTATTTTGAAGTTATAAATGTGCCCGGTATACGGCAATAGGCTCACCCCCTATTACATGGGACTCATGACATAAATAGTGAAAAGTGGGTGTTACATTGTACAGTGGCATAATGTACACCTCAGCCTAACCCTTCGGGGATAAAAAGGCGTGACGTTATGTTATGTTCTCGATCTGAACTTATGTACTTTTGTAGCCATTTCACAGTAAAAAACCGAATGCAAACACCAAATAAGTATGCTATTTGCTCTTTTAAACATTTATATGTATCTACAAATATGCAAATTCACCAAAGTCTCAATATATTCTACAAATAGTTGCTCGTTTATTGTGCAGCAGTTTTTGAGCAAAAAACTAAAAAACCGACAATTTATCTTGATACTTTAGTGTTACCGTTATATGCCCGTAATTCTAATTCAAATAAATTAGTATAATATGGTACCTCTATGTAATTTGTTTAAATATGTATTTGAACTTATAAATAACTTAGCGCAATATTCGATAAACAAAACCTTACATTTTACAGTAACTTAACTTTAACTTATTATTTAAGAAAAAAAAAGTTATTCATTTTTCAGCATTTCCTACTATTTTTAATGATTTTTAAAAAGAAGCAAGTATCAAGAATACTTAGCCTATAATACTAGTCGCATAAAAAGCTCAAAATCTCTCACCATAAGTGTGCAAACATTAGTCGACAAACGAGATCTCTATATACAAAAACGTTAATCTTTTTGTCTGTTTACTTACGGAAACGCAAGAACTATGTCCTGCATGTTTCCACCTGTCGACAAGTCAACAACACTATAACGTGTTTATCGAGCTCTAGTGAGGTACGAGTATCGATAAGTACTTACGATTTTATCGATAAAATTTTGTCAATTGCAAATTAGTCGCCTCGGTGTTTAGTTACAAATATTGTCTTTAAATGCGTTTGGAAAACTTTTTAATCATTTGTTTTCGAAATATTTTAATTGTTTTATCCATCATGCTAAAAGTAATAATAATATGTTAGGAGAAATAATTATGTTATCCTAGTTGTAAGCATTTTTGTAATTGGTTTTCTTGAATGTAAGAAATTAACTTTATTATATTGTAAAACTTAACTTAGCATGCCGAAAACAGTAGGCGATGTATGTGGGACTATTTTTTATAATTATTACTACCTGTAATTACCATACTTCGTGCAAATAAACGTTCTTATTCTTATTTATTTTCGTAATGGACATCTTAAGATATACATAGAATATTATAACCTTTAGTCGGTAACGCAATAAATCAGATATCAAAAGACAGCTATAATCATAAAAAAGTATAATCCTTGACACAAATCTTGTTAAGTACTGTCACGCTAGACAACTGGTTTACTACTGAATTACTGACCATTATCTTCAGTGAAGAGAAAACATTGCACACACAAACTTGCAATACAACAATACATCTCTAAACATTATCAACTAAACAAATCTGACATTTAAACTAGAATCTACTAAATAACACTTTCACAAATGTACATATTACATGCATACATACATGACCATAGTACTAGTTAACATAACATCACGCCTTTTATCCACGAAGGGGGGAAGGCAAAGGTGGACATTACGCGGCACTTATAGCCACTGTACAATGTAACACCCACTTTTCACTATTTATGTTAAGAGTCCCATGTAATAGGGAGCGAGCCTATTGCCGTATACCGGGCACATTTCCAGACTTCGTTCTACTACTGAATTTTTCTTAAAAAACCCAGTAATATTTTGCCTGACCCGGAAATCGAACCCGAGACCCCTTGCCCGGCAGTCATACTTGCGACCACTCGGCCAATGAGGCAGTACTAGTTACTACACTAAAAAAAAGTGTACAACGCCGCTAAAGAAGTTTTCACTTCAAAAACTGGTATCGATAAAATCAGTAAAGCACACACACACATCTCTAGCCCGGTGTTATCATACCACATTTCCGTGTGCGAAATTCGAAACAAAAAACCGTTAAAATTTAAAAAAAACCAAACCGAAACACACCTTTAACACTTCAAAAATAAAGGTGATTTTACATTGTTGTGTTTAATATTGTAAAATTTCGTATAGTAGGTATGACTGTTGAGTGTGGCCTTGGAATAACCGGGGGTTATAAACCTCCTTTAGGAGAAGCGATTTAAAAAAAATACAAGGTTAGTCTAAGTTTTTTGTTGTTTATATCAGTAATTTAATTTACAAACCTTACGCAATTGATACGCTTGTTATTTTTCAAAGAGGTTGGTACAAAGATATTATAAAACGTTTTAGATATTCATATAATTTATTACTAAACTTATTGTAATCAATAACAAGTCTTATTGTTATTAAATTACCATCAGACGGACTGTATACTTTGATGGTAACATTGAAGATTCTTAATACCATGCCTAAAGTAAAATTAAAAGTAAAAATACTGACTTATTGTAGCCGTTTTAAACAGACAATAGCTACTTGTGCGCGGTTTGACCTGCTCTGCTCGGCTCCTATTAGTCGTAGCGAGATGTTTTATAGCCTATAGCCTTACTCGATAAATGGACTATCCAACACAAAAAGAATTATTCAATTCGAATCAGTAGTTTCGGAGATTAGCGAGTTCAAACAAACAAACAAAAAATAAGCTCTTCAGCTTTATAATATTAGTATAGATTAGTATAGATACATACATAACACGGAGTGAAGGGTAGGTGTTCAATAAGTACACACGCGTTTTAAGTTTATTAGAGACAAATAAATTAGTATAAATTATTTAAAAAGTTTTTTGTAGCTTCAATTGCACTAAGTATTATATAGTTTATTAGCATCACAAATCACAAGTGTCTGCCAGTTCTATGTGATTAAACCAAATTTTGGCCACCACCTGCCAGCACATCATAATTTTGAAGAACTTTATTTTTACACGGTACAAGCACTGTTACACTGCCACAATGACTGAAAACACCGAGCTCATAAATGTACATTTGACGGTACGGGACAGGCTCTTAGAGAAACTAAGTGAGGTGGAGGGTCAGATACAGGCTGCTGGCTCTGCAAAGGACACCGTAGCCAAGATTGCTGATGAGTTCCGCACATTCCGGGTGCTCGTCCTTAGTATACTAAAGATGCTGCAGAAACAGGTCTCGGAGAGCTTGCGGAATGGAGATGAGTCCGAGATGAGGCGCCGTCGGAAAGTCATTGTGTTTCAAGGCATACCAGAGGTGGAGAAGGAGGACTGCAAGAGGGTTGCCTTGGATGTCATCAATTCTAAGCTGGGCCTTGGACTTTCAGCTTCTTCTATAAAGGTATGCCACAGACTTGGGGTTCGTAATAAAGACCATCATAGGCCTATTTTGGTGCGGTTCACCAGTGTCGACACTAAGGCTTCAGTGTGGCGGGCTAAGACTGGTCTGCGGGGCTCGAAGATATCCATGAGGGAGTTCCTGACAAAGACCAGACAGGCGATATTTGCTAAGGCGCGCCAGCATTTTGGGATGCGTGCCTGCTGGACCCAAGATGGCAACATCTTCCTGAAGTCGTCTGATGGAAGAAAGCACAGGGTAACATGCTTGGAAGATCTGAGTCCACTCCTCGCCAAGTATCCCAAGGCGGCGGGTCAGTCGAGTGTCGCACAGCCTGCAGCCGGGCGCGGTGGGGATGCGAATGATGGGAACCTGGAAGACGCACACGAATAAGGTTTCTCACTCCTACTCAATGCTATCATAATTAATATGTAATGTTCTTTCTATCCTGTGTTCAACTTACCATATTTTTTACATATGTTTTATTATTTAATCTTGTGGATATCAGTTAGCCTCCTCTACCCACAACTCTCGTAATTATTTGTTCTTTGTTCTTTTGTTTCGTTTTAATGACTTTTAATTTTATTACTTCTATTAATTTACTATAAAATAATGTGGGTTGTTGTATTAATTGTATTTTGACTTTTGAGCTGTCAATATTAATCTGAACAAATCTATCCTGTCACTGTCACTCTGTCCGCTGTCAACTCGACAGTGAACGGCTGCGTTCAGAAACAAAATTTTTTTTTTTCTTGTCATTATTATTTTTATTTTCTTTTAACCATAGATTACGTTTTAATGTTTGATTTTTTTATACATGTACTTTGTTTTGTTTTCATGTACCCTGAATTTTGTTTTGTTTTGATGTTGGCTGGCGGGTGGTGCAGAGCTGCACGTGAGTAGTAACTGGCATCTGCTGTGGTTTTTATCATAAAATTTACATACATAATTATTATATTTATATATTTTTGTAATTTATTATTTTATATATATTTATAACATGTCTGATATTATTTCTTTTGCGTCTGCGTCTGATGATGGTTCCTCTAGTTGTAGTTTTTGCTCTTTTGGTGACACTCTGGGTGACTTCCTTCAAAACCAGTTTTCTGCCAAGAATAACCGTCTGTTAAATGTTTGTCATATTAATGCTCAGAGTGTTCCCAGTCACTACAGCGACCTCTACGAAGCGTTTAATAATAGCAATGTGCATGCCGTCCTGATATCCGAAACCTGGCTCAAACCTCATCTCTTATCTACCACCTACCCCTTAGCCGGATATGTGCTCATCCGGAATGACCGCATTAACGGTAGAGGGGGGGGCGTGGCCATTTACCTTCGTGGTGAATTAGCTTACAGAATTATTTCATCATCTCCCCAAAACTGTCCTGCAGAGTACTTGCTACTTGAGGTTTGTGTCCAGGGGGTGAAAATCGTTATTGGTGTATTTTACTGTCCGCCCTCAGTCGACTATTTCACTGAATTCGAATCAGTACTAGAATCTCTGGGTTCGGAGTATGCACATCACGTAATCATGGGTGATTTCAACACCAATCTCCTTGTCCACAACTCCTTTCGTTCCTGTAGGCTTCGGCATCTGATCGAGTCAGCCTGTCTTCATCTACTACCTCTCCAACCCACTCATCACAACACTGTCGGTGAGGACTCATGGCTCGATCTGATAGTCACGTCCAATCCCTCACTAGTTTCTTCTCATGGTCAACATGAGGCTCCCGGATTCTCTCACCATGACCTGATCTTCCTGTCCTATATCCTGAGGCCACCCAGGTGAGGCCTAGGGTTCTGTTCAGGCGTTGTTTTGCACGGATGGATAGTGAAAAACTTAGAGAGGATGCATCGAGTATTGATTGGGGGCCTCTGATGGAGGCTGCAGATGTCGATACCATGGTCGCTGTTTTTAACAAAACTTTGACTGAGCTCTATGACCGCCATGCTCCCGTGAAGAAAATTAAATTAAAACGGCCTCCCGCACCTTGGATGACCAGATACATACAGATGGCAATGCGACGCAGAGACCGCGCGTTCCGTAAGCACAAAAATGATCGCACTGTTGAGAACTGGGCGGCCTATAAAAACGCTCGAAATAGGTGTAACCAGATGGTACGTAACGCTAAACGCCGACATATTCTAGATAACATCTCTTCTTCATCTCCTGCCGATATCTGGAAATTCCTCGGGACTCTAGGTATCGGCAAATCACAACACACTGACCTCCCAAATTCTGTTGGTTTAAATGATCTAAACCGACATTTCTCCACTGTGTCTAAATTGGATCCTCTTGCTAAACAGCAAACTTTATCTTTTATTTCTGCTCTGATGCGTTCGTCTTCTTTAACTTCTTTCAGATTCACACCGGTGCAGCCTGAAGAGATCCGAAAGATCATCCTCTCCATTAAATCCAGGGCGGTGGGTTGTGACGGTATATCGCGGTATATGGTCACAACCATACTCGATCTTCTCCTCCCAACCATAACTCACATGGTTAACTATTCCCTTTACTCCAAAGTCTTCCCATCCTTGTGGCGTAAAGCCTATGTCCGTCCTCTTCCTAAGATAACCAATCCTACTCTTCCCACACACTTCCGTCCTATATCAATTCTTCCCTTCTTGTCAAAGGTGCTCGAGGCCTGTGTCCATAAGCAACTTGCTGACTACATATACAGTAACTCGCTTGTAAGTCCATTGCAATCCGGATTCAGGCCCGGGCACAGTACTGTAACCGCTCTCCTTAAAGTGATTGGCGATGTGAAGGCGGGGATGGAGGACACCAGGATCACAGTATTGGTTTTGGTGGACTTTTCGAATGCCTTCAACGTGGTCAATCACGACATTTTGCTAGCTATCCTATCCCATCTTTCGGTCTCTGATGGTGCACTGGATTGGTTTTCATCTTATCTTCAGGAACGTCAGCAATTGGTCCAGGTTGGTGAGGCTTCATCGAACTGGTGCCATTTAGAAGCTGGGGTTCCTCAAGGCGGAATTCTCTCTCCTCTTCTATTCTCCATCTTCATAAACCTTATCACTTCCGAACTTCAGTGTGCGTACCATCTGTATGCCGACGACCTGCAATTGTACTGTCAAGTCAAGATTGAGGACTTACCTGATGCAGTTGCGAAGGTAAACGCGGACTTGACTGCCATATCTAACTGGTCTGGGAAATTTGGCATTAATGTCAACCCGAGCAAGTGTCAGGCGATAATAGTAGGTAGCTCCCGCACTTTGTGCAAGGTTAACAGTGCAACGGTACCGCCAGTCCGGTTTGACGGTGCGGTCATTCCATTTAGTGGTGATGTCAAAAATCTTGGGTTGCACATCGACGGCAACTTAACCTGGCGTGCTCATGTTACTAGTGTCTGTCAGCGAGTCACGGGGACGTTGCGAGCCCTGTATCGGTTAAAAAACTTCCTTCCGTCGTCGACCAAGGCGATGCTTGTTCAGTCCTTGGTTTTTCCCATAATTGATTACGCTGATGTGTGTTACTACGACCTGAATGCAGATCTCCTCAATAAACTTGACCGCCTTCTAAATAACTGCATTCGATTCGTTTTTAACCTGCGTAAATACGACCATGTCTCTGCATATCGGTTGCAACTAAAGTGGTTGCCCATACGTCAACGCAGGAAACAACGGGCGTTAACCACTTTATTCTCTCTTCTTAATTCCCCCACTTCTCCTAGCTATCTATCCTCCTATTTTCAGTTCATAAGCGCAAACCACAGCAAGTATCTTCGTTCCACTAATAATCTTCTTCTACAATGTCCCACACACCGTACCGACTTCCTTCACTCTTCATTCTTTGTCCAATCCATTCTGCTGTGGAATGCGCTGCCCACGGATGTCAGGACGGCAACCAGCCGGCTTAGTTTTAAAGTTAAGGTTCGTGAGCTATTGCAGAGGGAACAGACAGACGCATCACGTACTTAATTTATCATTTTGGCGATTGTATTTAATATATATGTATATAAATATATATTATATGTAGTTTTATTCCCAATTTATTTATTTACTTTTATAGTATTGTTATCTAGTAATATTGATAATGTATCTTATGTAATTTATATTATACCTATATATTATACGGATATATGTATGTATTTACAGTTATGCATAATTATATAGATTTTTCTGTGTCACATAAACCATTACACCTATTACACCTACTGTTGCACATCTCTGCATCACCCCATGGTTGACTGTTAGAGAATGCCACCCGGCATTAAGTCCGCCATCGTATGTTTGTTATACAGAAGTGTTAATAAATAATAAAATAAATAAATAACTTCACGACTGTCTCTTATGGAGGTAGGCAGAGACTATGGAACGCCAATTGCTACGATTCCTACATACCTCTTCCGCTTCAACAACAGTCATTAATCTTTTCATGAGTGCTCGTCGGTGAAGAGTACTTTCAAGCCTAATAATAATAATAATCTGCAATACTAGATAGTCTCAAACACAAAACAATTAACGAAATCCATTAAAAAATATAATTAAACCGAAACAACAACAAAACCGTTACACTAGGTATCCAAAAACTAGTTATTTTTAACAGTTACTGCAAAACTGTTATTTCAACAAATAAACGTTAATTGGCGAAGCGTTGCAATTTTTATCTTTGCCTACCCCCAGGTGAACATTTGTTAAAGGTAATTAAGATAATTTGGATATTGCTGACAACATTATACATGTTTACCTATACCTAAAGGTGACTGTATTCACGATTGCTAGGCAAGCAAGGGGGTCTTGTCTTTTTTTTAAAAGGGGGAAAATCATCGAATGACTAGTCCCGCCTGTGTGAGGCGGGAGGGAGTGTCAGACTTTTGCTGGCTAAAAACCACCCCGTTCCTACTCCTGCACTACGAACCGGAGCCCCGGCAACCCGTTAATGTTAATACCCGCGGCTATCTCGTCTTAGTTGCGATTCTTGGGTCCGGAAAGGTGTTACTGAGTCTTTTTCTATTATAGGGTAGTGTAGTATTCTTAATAGTGGCACAAAGTCTCAACTTATGCCCCAACACACCTTAAGGGACTCCTACATGACGAGTGAAACATGGGTGGTACAATGTACATAAATAGTTTATTTCCGTCTAACCCTTCGGGGATTAAGTTACGTTATAGTATAATACAAAAAAATATTCAATCAAAGCCATCCTACATAATATTCACACGGAAATATAAGTCGAATATCAGAACAGGGGCACAGAAAGCGAGTGGTATCTATCAAGCGGAGAGACAGACGGACGGACAAGGAACGCATTCATTAGCGGTCGCTGCACTGGGCCAATGCGCCTGCGCTTTCGAGTGGTACACCGCCATATTGGTTTGGAAGCACAGAAGGCTAAATTTTTGCAACAATATTTGAAAAGTTTATCAGGATCTACTTGGATCCTGGTAAACTTCGACAGAGTTACAGTTAGTTAAGACTTGTTGGCGCAGTGATCGCAAGTGCGACTGGCCGAGCAAAAGGGATGGTGCCTGTTCTTTGTAATGTGTTCCATAGTAACCTTAATCAGGGCTACGACGGTCAAGTAAAGAGTAGGGATGAAAGAAAGAAGAAGAAGAAATAAAGGAAAGCAATTATTTACACTGTTACAAAAATAAAAAAAAAAAGCAAAAAACATTGGTAAAAAACATAATAGTGTACACACGGTGTAAAAAGGCCAGTGCCCAGCTGAAGCCGAGCCCTGAGGGATGGTGGTACAATCAATTGTCTACTTTTTCATTATCATACGGCAATCTAACCAATAAGAAATAACTAAAATTACTTGAATTATAAAAACTTCCATTGAGGATTTTCCATGAAGGAATCATGTTATGTCCTCTCGAATTCACCTTCTGTCCCTATCTTTAGTTTGGGAAGCTCTCAAGTTTCGAATAGTGATATCTCTTTCTTGCAAATGAAATCGGGATGAAAGAAGCATGTGATTTGAATGAGGACTCACGGTTACTTGTGCTTGAATATTTTAATTAGGCTTTAAACACAAATGAATCATATGGGAATGAGTTCGGACGTCCTTAAGACGTTTAGTCTTAATTTTAACCCTTTGAGTACCGTCATTATAGACACAATTAAAGAACAATAGGTTGCAGTCACCGTTGTCCTCGCGGTGTTTGACAGTTTAAAGTACAATCAGCAGTCTTACTTTCAGAAAAACGTTTATTTTGACGAGTCTGGTTTCAAAAAAACGTTACCTAGATTATTTCCTTATTTTTTTTTATACCACGACGGTAGCAAATATAGCACACGGCCCACCTGATGTTAAGTGGCTACCGTGGCCTATGAACGCTTGCAACACTTGGGGCATTACATGCGTCTTGCCGACCCTTAATAAACCTATTCACTGCCCTCTTGAAGAACCTCATGTTGTAGCCCACTGGGAAAACCTTGGCAGGGAGTTCATTCTACAATCAGGCCCTCCGATTTTTCATTCCTGTCTATGTTTGAGAGCCATGCCTATGGGAGGAGATTCCTCATAAATCGAACTGTATTTTACTAGTAATAAAGCTATTAAAACAACTGCCCACTGCAACAAACTGTGCCATTCCTACCACTAAAAAGAAACAATAAAGACACAAGTGTGGGAGAGCCATGCTTCGGCACGAATGGGCCGGCTCGACCGGAGTGATACCACGGCCTCACAGAAAAACGACGTGAAGCAACGCTTGCGTTGTGTTTCGTCGTGTGAGTGAGGTTACAGGAGGCCCAATTACCCTCCCATTCCCCAATCTCCCCAATTCCTGAATCCCCAACGATCCTCAAACTCTTAATCCCCAAAAGGCCGGTAACGCACTTGTAACGCCTCTGGTGTTCCAGGTGTCCATGGGCGACGCCGATTGCTTAATGCTTACCATCAGGTGATCCGTCTGCTAGTTTACCGGCTTATGCCATAAAAAAAACTAAAATACCAAAGCGTCTACTTCAGCTTAGATTCTTAGATCATAGATAGCCTTATAAAAAAAATCACATAAAAAACTTGTTTGTCAGCCTGTCCGCCAGTCTGTCTGTCACTCAGGAATGCGATACGCTCCATATAATTGCATTCTCGGGTCAAATTGTTATTGTAAACAATATAATTATAGGCTATCACAGCGCCACAATGTCTTGTAAGATTTTAATTGTATTTGTTGTAAATTACAATTAATTATGTATAACATAAGACAAGTTTGCTGTTAGCACCTTTATTATCTACAGAGATATTTATGCGTATTTATAATACGCCCTATATTATACTCACGTATAAGTGGGTGGTGTATCTGCTAACGGACAAAGTAGTCATTTATCTTGCAGTGATAGATAGGTACTGGTCAGATTGAGATTCAAGAAATATCGTGAAATTTTGTCCAGCCGTTTCGGAGCAATGACAGAAACAAACATACAGTGGTGTATTTTAACAAATAAATAATGAACAGCTTATTTATTAGATATCCAAAGAAATAATATGCGTGAGCCTGTAGCCATACATCGGGCATACTTTCAGATTCATTGCTATTACTAGGACATTTTTGTATAACCAAATCTTCGCAATCATATGAAATCTTATCTTATACTATTATACAAAGCGGAAGAGTTTGTTTTTTTTGTTTGTTTGTTTGAGCGCTCTAATCTCCGTAACTACAAGTCTGATTTGAATAATTATTTTTGTGTTGGATAGCACATTTATCGAGGATGGCTACAGGCTATAAAACATCACGCTACGACCACTAGGAGCCGTGCAGAGCGTGTGAAATCGCGCGGAAGTAGCTAGTAGTCAATATAAATACCTACTATAAAGTAGGTAGTAGATATACATAGACAAAGTTAAAAGAAATAATATTGATTGTACCAACATTACGCAAAGGTTCAAGGGGGACAATGGCCAATATAATATAGTAACTAGATTATATGCCATCAAACAATCCGCGCCTCACTTATGTCACAGATTCTTACTAACTGATGTCAGACATCTTTCTCAGTATCAGAGCTCTATTGCATCATAGATCAGTTGGCTCTGGTTTGAGTAGGCATAATACTGTCTTATGACTTTATTGAAGGACTGTTTTGGTAATTTACCTACGTGTGTTTGTTTAAGGTAATTTAATGTGTTCTTAGGATTTTCGTATTATTTTGTCTAGTCATGTGTACGAATATTGTTATACGTACGTACATTTAAGCTGATGAATAGAAGAGAAGAGTAGAACAATTATGACTGAGTGACGAACGAAATTGCTGTATGTTTTTTGAAACAAATGCTTCGGAATCGGCTGAAATAAATAACAGTGTAATAAGCAAGAGTCAAGTAACAACAATTTTCTATTCTCAAATAACATTCTCATCATACTAGCAATGTATAACTGACCATTAAAACTGTCTCCATCATCAGTTTAAACTAGGCACAATACTATTGCATCTCACTGTCGCATCTGCGAAAAAACAAACGTGCTAAATACTCTATGCCCCTAGATATTTGCGTGCAGAAATAAAGGTGTCAAGTGCGAGCCGCAGCGTCATTTTGTCGCCCCGCGCCCGTCGCCCGCGCGTTGTTGCGAAACATTAGGACGCAAAATGTCGCCGTTTATTTGTGTTGTAATTATCAGCTCTTGCACTTTCTATGAGACCTGGGCTGAGGGACATTAGTATGAACTTTGCGTATTTGGAAGGATTTCCTAGAATTTGTTTTGTTTAGAATAATTTATTTTGCGGTTTGTGGTTTATAAAGATGAGATTTTGTAATATACTTAAATAACTATTAATTTGGAAATTTCTACGTGGTTTAAGTTAAGGTTACAAAACTGGAAAAGAGTGGGGAATAATCCACATTCTAAAAAGGCACATGGATTTTTTTATGTCTACATATGAGATTTTACGCACCAGCTGATGTAAAAGAACATAGAAACTTCCAAAAAAGCCTACCAAAAAGTAATTTACATTCACCCGAAACAAACACTAGTTCCTGCCTTCAAAGGCAACTAACAACTAAACCAATACCACCTACTTCTAAAAAAACCTTTATTCAAATTTCGAATCCGTCCGCTCCTAATCAAATATACCCGCATCTTGCTTGTCGGAAAAAGTCAGTCGCATGGAAAAGCTTGTAGTGAGTGGACGTCAAAGTTGTCCGACACATCTGTTTGCAGTGTAAATATAAAAGATTAATATTAAAACGTCATGAGATGATGGATCTTACTTAATTAGGTATAATACATAACTTGGCCTGTCTGTTTTGTTACATGATTAATCTTTGCGTAATATTATAATGTTCTTTATTGCATTTTGATGTTGTTTTGCTTTTAAGATCGATAAGCGTTGTCTGTGATTCGATTACCGTCCCGCTGTGTTGTGTTTTTGCATTAAAAATTATGTGCTGTATAATTCACATCACATTGGTGATCACGTATCGTTGTTTTTCCTTGCTTAAATAAAAAGAGGTGTAAACTAAACTATTTTAATGCTTAGGTACAAAACCAGGTAAATATTGTCATTCTTTAGCAAGAAAAATATCACTAATCGACTTACACGTGCAATCAACAAAAGATAATAATAAATCAATAATATTTATTACATTCCTACAGTAAAGTAGGGCTTACAAAAAACATTTCACTTACGAAAAATAACGTCGAAAAATATTACGTATAACACGAAAAATACGTCCGTAAGTCCGTAACTAATCTGCTAACGAGGATCTAAATTAGTAAAATATCAGAGCGGAATCATCTCACTAATTAAATGGATACGAACAGAAATAGGTATGTTTTTAGAATTCCGTAGGTAAAGGGTTTTTTTGTAAGGGGGGAAAATCACCGAATGACTGTTCCCGCCTGGGTGAGGCAGGAGGGAGTGTCAGACTCTTACTGACTAAAAACCACCCCGTTCCTTCTCCTGCACTTCGAGCCGGAGCCCCGGTAACCCGTTAGGTTCTCCGCGACTCCGAATCGGCATCAGCCCTGTTAGGCCCCATCCGTGGTGGTCTGATGGCTCTTTGATGACTCCACTGTCTGTTTGTCTGTATGTCAGTAGGCTGTATTATGTATAACATGATAGCTAGAAACTAGTGAAGTTGTTTCAGATCAAAATATAATGTATTGATGTCGCTATAAGAACAAATACTTTATTAATTATTTTATTTGACGAGGACCTTGACTAGTTTCAAGCCATACTAGAGGCTCATATTTATGATCAACATTCCGCGACCCGCGACGCGGCGACTGTCGCGCTGGTCAGTTATAATATAAACATATACTTACTTAAATCAGAACAAAATAATAGAAAAGTAATAACATTAGGCAGTTATTTTTTATTCGCAGATATTGGTACGGAACCTGTCGTGCGTGAGTCCTTGGTGAGAGCACTTGGCTAGTTTTTTATACAAAACATACAATTTTATAAAAATCACAGCGAATTTTTTTGCGAAATTTCGGTGAAAGTCTGTAATACCTACCTAAGTAGCTGTATCAGGTGGGTGTCCTAGTTTTTTGATACAAAATTATATTACCGTTACTTTGTTTTTAATACTTATGTATGTGTTTTGTTTTTGTGAATTTGTTTTTTGAGTTGATGTCTCCTACAACACGAAGTTTCGATTTATCGAATACCGAACTCTTTATAGTCTGAATTCCTTAAATCGCATCTAGGGTTCATCTACATTAAACATATACCTCTATATGCCTCGTACAGAAGGCGGCCAATTACCCTCCCCTTCCCTAATCTCCCCAACCCCTGAATCGCACACGATCCTCAAACTCCTAATCCCCAAAAGGCCGGTAACGCACTTGTAACGCCTCTGCTGTTCCAGGTGTTCCATGAGCGACGCCGATTGCTTACCATCAGGTGATCCGTCTGCTCGTTTACCGACTTATGCCATAAAAAAGGTGACAGACAAATCTTCATGACGACGCTTATGTATCATATGATATCAGTTCATAACATTGAAACAACATTAATATGTCATTTATTAAACAAAGACCTTTATAAATTCTCTAATACACTTCATAAACAACTGGATAATGATCTAAAAGTATAATGAAATTAATTAGTTAGCAGCAGAAATAACGGATTATATCAAAGTGACAAAGTTTGAAGTCACTCGAGCTGTTAGCCTTAGTGCTTTCCTAGAAGTCTAAGCACTAAGAACTACACCTGGGTGACGGCTGTAGTATTATATGGGAGGTTAATCAGAAGTTTAAGTAACATTTCTAAGCAGCTTTTTTAAGTGGGTAAATCATCGAATGTCTTTAACAAGCATGTATAAATAAGTGTATTTATTTGTTCTTTTCTTTTTTAATTTTGTATTTTTTTTTGTATCTGTGTGCGTGTCTACTGTCGAATAAATGATTTTTTTTTCTGTCTTTCTCGCTTTCTTTCTAACCGCCTGGGTGAGGCGGGAGGGTTAGGCTCTTATTGAATAAAAACCACCCCGTTCTAACTCCTGCACTTCAAGCCGGAGCCCCGGCAACCTTATTCGTTCTTTCTATGTAGGTAATGTTCATTGATCAAAAGAAGGAAGGCGGTAAGTATTTCATTATCGTCAATGTTCAGAATTTGATACACGAGCAGAGTATTGCACCTGGATTTGTTTAGGAAAACCCTAGTGGACACATAAATGAATTGTTTAAGAACAAACATGTACATGTGTTAATAAACTTCACAGACATTCTCCTAGAACCAGAACTATCGTTGTCTGGTACATGAAAATCATCACATAGGTATTGTAGTTAGCGTATTTTTACAAATATGCCTGCCTATTTGTTTTCAAATCAAGCGAAAATTTGACTATTGGTCGCAGGTCGCTTACTACTGACCGACATTTAAGTAAAGGACCTACGTATGTTTAGGAGATGCCTTGTCAATGAAGCGAACACCACAACAAATCTCAAGTCTTGCTCAAAATGAACCTTTTACAACTAAACTTCTGCACACCAACGCGTGTAGAATACTTAGATACGCCAACTTCACTCTGAATGTTTTTATATTTGAATCTAATTGGAGACTGACAGCCATTGTTATGTACAGTTAGTACTCTTTTATCTTAGACACGAGATAATGGCAACACTTTGACAGAACATCGTTAGAAATAATTGGCTAACTATGTACTTTATAATAATATCCTATTGCCTAATTGGTTCTTGAGCTAAGATCGCTTAAGGCGAATTGTTTGAATGCTGTTGAATAGATTTTTGCAGTGGTTTTGTTTCTAGTTTTAGTTTGTTTTTACTGTCCTCAAATGTGCATAGGTTTTTTAACCCTTGGAGTACCGTCATTATAGACACAATTAAAGAACAATAGGTTGCGGTCACCGGTGTCCTCGCGGTGTTTGACAGTTTAATGGGGGGACAAAAACCACCCCTTTCCTACTCCTGTACTTATAGCCGGAGCCCCGGTAATCTTTGGCGTTCTCCGTGAGTCCGTATCGGCATCAGCCCTATTGGGCTTCATCCGTGGTGGTCTGATGGCTCTTAGAAGCGCGCGCCGCAAGCTCGGGTCTGATTCTGTTCGGGCGACGAGCTACCATCATAGTATAAAGATTTTCTTTATACTATGCTACCATGCTCGCAGTGTCCTTCGCGACGGTTAAGTTGTGAGGAGAATAAGTGCATAGGGTAAATATTTTTCCCTGATGGTATTCGAATTTTAAATGGATATACTTCTTTTTTTAATGCAACAACGTTCATGCATCAGCTTCATCAGAAATTACGAGGTTTGAATTTCGCGTTGTCGCTTTACATCCTGTCATTATTCCTGATGTTTAACCAAAATTCATTTGATATTGTTATTCTACATAAACATTTAAACGTCTGCAAAGAACTACAGTTCTATTAAAAGACAGAGACAGCAATAGTTTTATATCACCATCTCTTTCTCTCATACAGCTATGAATGGATGTAATTTCCCTACAAAGCATGACTCATCATTTTTCTACGTAAAAATACTACCTACTTTACATGCAATTGATATTCATTTTCTATGCCATATTTATCTATGACAATAAGGTTGAAAATCGCTTGTATTGCAGTTTATAGTTATAACTTTACATGCATTTGATATTCAACCTCCATGCCATATTTATCTATGTCAAGAAGGTTCAAAATCGCTTGTAGTATCTAGTTGTAAAGTTGTTGACAGGTAATGTACGTAAAAAAACATCCTTGTGAATGTCCATGGGAACTTCCTTTTGATTGAAGTCGGTTAAGTAAGTACGTTTCTTAGAAGTAATACATTTATATTATACTAGCATAGTATAAAGAACAGAGTAGGTTATCTTCATACAAATGCTCCGCGCGCGGCTTATATGTGTGCGCCATAGTATCTATGCGTCGACGCACGCACACTTTAACAAAATCTCGACCCGTTTCTCAGTGCGCCAGGCAGGGCTAACACTGCACGAGGTTCGCGCGCGCATCACTTTACGGCACTGTTAAATGAAATAAAAAATGTCTGATAACCGTAGAAGAACGTATTGCTGTGTGTTTGGGTGTCTTAATAATTAATCGATTCCAGAACTGTCTCTGTTCAGATTAAGTACGTATTGAACAGGAAAGGTAAGCTAGTCACTTTTTCTAGCATAATATAATTTGTAGGTACTTGATGATGAGATACCTACTTACTTATTCTTACTCTTATCATTCTTCATAGTTCCTACTCAACCAGAAAGAAGAATTACCTACTAACTACTATACTTAAATATTATAAGAAAATGTGGTATTGTATTGTTTATTTCACAGTTTATCTGATTTGTTAAGAGCGTGGCCGTGTCGCATTTTTCCATATAAATGTATTCCCAAATTTACTTTCTGAATACTATGTATAGAGCTAAAGTTTATTTTAAGAAGTTAATAATATTTTTATAAGCTTCTTATTTTTACTAAATTTATAAATTGATAAAATATTCAATCATAATATGCTTTTCATTTCATAAATTTAGATCAAGTGCTGCTTGTTCGAAAATATTAACTAAAAGTAAAAGTGACAACCCTGGGGATCAACGCAAGAGTAGGCTAATAACTCGGCGGGCGGCCTTAGATAACCTACTGTGTTCTTTATACTATGATACTAGCTTTTACCCGCGGCTTCGCTCGCGTCACAAAAGGATAAAAAGTAGTAATGTGACTATCCATCCCTTCAATTACCTTCAGTTAAAAAATCACGTTTATTAGTGCCTCCGTTCTGCCGTTTAAGACGTGGAATTCGGTTATATCGCGCTATTTAGATTTTTCCAATAAGTACATAGGTAATTCGTTGATTGGGTTTAAATGACATACAGCGCCACCTATACCAATATCTTTGTTTTCCTTCGGAAATATCAAATTTTTCTGCGATAAAAAGTACCGTATTATTTAATCCAGACTTCTAACTTTATGTCTGCAAAATTTCAAAGCAATCGGTTTAGTAGTTACGGCGTGAAAGTGGAACAAACAAACAAACAAACACACTTTCCGATTTATAATATAAGTAAGGATAAGTAAAGATTTTTATGGAAGATTTTTAATTTAAGAAGTAATTATAAACGCTGTTTCCTTAATTTGTGAGCAGATACATGAAAAATGAATCTTAAAATAAAATAGTATAGTGTCCATAATTTACCTGCAACTGGAGACAACTTTCGCATGACGCACCATCGCGATTTCCACTGTAAATAAAGAAAACAAAAAACATTAAAACACAGTTAATATTAAATTTCTAAGATTTGTAAGATAGAAGTCTACATTTATTTCACGACCTCTGCTCTTGCCGTGGGTTTCGTTAGAGCCGATGATGGGTCTACATTCTACATCTACCTCTGTCAACTCAATAGCAATCAACAGCTCTCTTTGATAAACCTATTAAAATCCAATCTCCAACTCATTCTACCAAGCATGGAGATCGTGGTCAACCATTTATGTAGATACGCTTTTCTCAAGACCCCATCAAAATCGGTTCAACTATTCGCGAGACAATCGCGCACGAACACCCATACATCAACTGCCTATAAATGCCAACTGCTGAGCAAAGAAACCATACATGAAGCCTCTTCTCACACGGAGAAGGTTGGAGCATTAATCACCACGCTTGCTCAATGCTGGTAGGCGATTTTAAACTTATAATTAGAAATTATAATCCCAGGTTTCCTCACGATGTTTTCCTTCACCGTTTGTCAGTGGTGTCTAAATAATCTTAGAAAGTACATATAACTCGGAAAATGTCCCACCCACCCATACATACAGGTCAAATTAAGAAGGTCCTGTTTTTTGAAATCGGTTCATAAAATAGCATTGTGTGTCGTGAAGCAACGCTTGCGTTGTGTTTAGTCGTGTGAGTGAGGTTACCGGAGACCCAATTACCCTCCCCTTCCCCAGTCTCCCCAATTCCTGAATCCCCAACAATACGCAAACTCCTAATCCTCAAAAGGCCGGTAACGTACTTGTAACGCCTCTGGTGTTCCACGTGTCCATGGGCGACGCTGATTGATCCGTCCATACCATCAGGTGATCCGTCTGCTCGTTTACCGGCTTAACCATAAAAAATAGTATAAGTAATAAATCCTAATAACCTAATAAAACGAAGTCAAGGTTATCAAGTTCTTAATAAAATACCTTAGTAAATGTATTATTGATTAATAGCTAATTATTATTAAAGTCGTTTTATATGACCGTGTATTTAATATTAAACATAGCGATAATACTCACTTAGCTAACTAAACCACTTGATATGCTAAAACCTAATAGGTAAATAGAATATTAATTATCTATGTGTTAAAACAACTTTGATTTACGAAAGCTAATCCTAACATAAACGCTAGGGTTTTTAGTCACCAAAGGAGCAGACAGAGGTTCATTAAACCATCAGGCGAGAGAGAGCGCCAGACTCTTGACTGACTAAACCCACCCCGTTCCTAGTCCGGCTTTGATCCGAAGCCCCGGTGGCCAGTTAGGTTGTACAGGTTCAAACCAGAGCCCAAAAACCGAACTCTGTGCTATTACTCAGTAGTTGAAACATCCCAATTATACCCGACCGTAGAATCGAATCCGAAACCCTTTGAGTTGCTGCAGTCGCACCATATTGCTCTCACACCATGCTCGAACGAACAAGGCAGAAGCATATCATTAAGAAAATATAAAAATAAATAAGTTATTATCAATATGTAACTGCAACTAATCTTATTAAATAAATCTTTCTGTATAATAAATCTGTTAAGTTACTAAGTTCAGGCACTTTCGTCAATCACCCGACATGTTGCCAACTAGCGTGTCACCGTCCACGAAGCGATACATCCATACCACTCACACTTACCACATTCACTATCTTTTGTTTCATTCACACACGCCGACCGCAAATACTAGTAGTGTACAGTGACAATAATGTTATTTGTTTCAGGATAAATATGGCGACATTGTTTGAAGATTAATTTTGGAGGTTTTAAATGTCGTTTTGGTTTTGAATTTTTTTTTTGTTTATTAGAACGTAGTTCTTTATGAAAATATAAATATCAATATCAACAAAATCGAGTTTTAAGAAAAATTATACTAAATTGAGTTTTAGGAAAAATTACTACGAGATCATACAAGTGACAAGTGAAAAAAGTTAATTTATTTCTGCAAATAAGCTACAAGGTAGTACTATAACACGCCAATTACCCATAGTATGCGAGTGTAGATCTACGCGAGACACAATTTGTTTTCTATTGTGTTTCGTATATAAGAGGCAACAAACAATTAATAATAAAATTGTTTGTATTTCTAACATATTCAACCCCGGTTCAATCAATCTAAAAACGGTATAGAAGAAGCCTTAACCAAAAACAACAACTCATGGACATCGTATTCGATCGAGAAAATGTGCGCCGACAGGCAAGCCGACTCGGCGCGATGTCGCCCGATCGTCGCTCGACTGTGGCGCCCCGTCTCCCCGCAGTTGCCCCGCGAGTCCCGCCACAATCGCACGTCCGTTCCCACAAAAATTCAAAATGTTTGGAATAGACACCGAAGCACTCATTCTCGCAGTGAAAAAACGTCCATCATTGTACAACAAAAACGACCCTTATTACTACAACAATAAGAAACATAAATCTAGATTGTGGTTTGAGGTGTGCAAAGAAGTGTTTTCTGCCTGGGACAACTTCAAGCCGCAAACCAAGGTTGAACAAGGTGAGCAATGAAAACTGTAAATATGGCGGCGTAGTTTCACGCTATTTACTCACTTAGTTACGTAGGTATAAAAGCGAAATTAGTTTGTGTTTTTTCTGCGGTTGGCGACAATTTTTGTTGTCGTTTACTTTTAGAGGTGAATGCGTTGTAAATGGTACTTTATCTCTCGTTAGTAAAGTTGGAAATGTGTTATCATAAACATTGAGTTATGGTAAAATGCATTGTTATGTTTTGTTGTACCTAGTTTTTACTCGTAAAAAAAACTGATATCGGATAGTATTACTTACAATCTATGTTAGTATTATATATGTATTGATTGTGTTTTTAAAATGAGATTAGCCAACCAGTAACCATGACCACAGTCGTAACATTTCAGAGGTTATATTTTTGTTTTGGTTGTCATGCCAGTAAATAAATGTTTTAAAATTAATGTTGGCATCTAGGCTTTTAGCACATTTTAACAAAATAGCTTAATTTTACTAGTTAGGTATTATTTTATCTTCTTTTTTCTTCGCGGTTTTAGTTAATTTTAAGTTGTATACATTTATTTATTCATAATATTATGTTATGTAAAAAGTAGTAACATTCATAGAATAAATTATAGTAACTGGTCCCTTTACATTTATGTAGATTTAAATTAATGTCGATTTTTCAAAAGTGACTCTGCGTCACTTGATTGAAATAACTAAGTCCTTAAATGACTTTACCCGACTACAAGGCAGTCAAAGGTACTAGACAGTAAGCACAGTAAGAGCATAATTTCCCAAAATGTAGATGAAGGAGACCCAAAATGAAGGAGAACGAGAAGGAAACTCAATACTCAATACTCAATACTTTATTGCTTTTCACATGTATTGGTTACTCCATGGTTAACTTTCCATAACATTATACATTTTGGCTCCAACAAAATAAATAACATCATTGTCCATAATAGAGTATTGACGAAATTCATCAGACCCATGTTTCCATCGTACTCCTAATGAGACAGCCCCGACACTTTGAGACGGGTAACGGGTTCGATCTCCGGTCAAAGTTTACACGGAAATGTTTTAGAAGTTCATCGCAATTTGTGTTTGTTATTTCAATGTCTGTTTGGTGAATTAATATTGGAATTGGAGAATTTGGTCTTTGGGTGTAGCGGTAAAATGATCGATGATTTGATATCGGGTCCAGAGCATTTTGTAAGGGATTGACTGGAAAATATTTGGTTTTTTTTATTAGTTTTTCCTAGTAGCAACACAGTTTGCATTGCATTGCATTCTAACTACACAACAGATAAAAAAGAACCAAATTCAGATGCAGTGAGAAGATTTTTGAACAAGGAATCAAATCTTTAATCCATTATGGCTAACCAGTTATTTAGGCAATATTGACGCAACCTCTAATTCCTCGAACAGCTTTCAAACTATAATTTTCTGACTTCATATAGCCCTAGTACATTAAATCAATTTGCATTGCCTTCATCACTGCAGACCGTTCATTAGACTTGTTAATCGCGAATACATTGTGGTCAGGCTTCTTACGTAACGAGGCCGGAGGAGGGCGCACAGAGGGCACTGAGTCTAACCACTCTACATAACTTTATATCGCCTTAATTGTTCCAACGCCTAGACATCTCAAGGTGTTACCTAGAATTGGAAACAATTGAGCTAAATTGGCTTCTTTATGGACAAATAATTCAATGATTGTTATATTTATCAAATGTTTAGTGTTATGAGTAGCAGCGGAGATGAGTATAGCCAATAATAATCAAGGCAAGCCGATAAAACAGACTATTCGCGCAGACACAGTTCACAAACACTTTAGATAGTAAGTGTGATTTTATGTATTTATTCAAACACTGCCTTTAAATTCCAGGTCACGAACTGCAAAAACGCTGGAAGAGTCTTCGCACATGCTTCACTAGGGAACTCAGTCTTCAAAAGAGAGAGCAATCCGAACCATCGAAGAAAAGAAAAAGAAAGAGATATGAATATTTCAACACAATGTCCTTTCTATTAGAAACAGGAGATGATGAAGAAGGAACAAGCAACACAGCTAAGGACTGTGAAAGTGATGATTCCTCATCAGATCCTTTAGAAAGTATTAAGAATGAACCTTCAGTTTATGAGGCATCACTACAGACAGATAACTCCGCCCATTTCGAGTTAGAAACCGAAATCCCAGCGCAGGCTGGGACAACAACCGCTTCATATTTAAGACCTGTGTACGACAGAAGTGACAATTTGGAAGATAAAATTCTAGATATGTTGAAAGAAATAAAGAAGGATGAAGAAGATGAGGACAGACAATTCATGCTTTCATTAGTTCCAAGCTTTCGGAAGTTGAAAGCGAAACAGAAGTTTGAAGCGAGGATTGAAATCTTAAGAGTGTTGAAGGATATCACGTTTCAAGATGATGATGAACAGAAGAATTCGCAGAATTGAGGAAGATACGTTTAAACTCTGACTTAAACTGCGTTTATTATCAAGTTAATAAGATTTGGACGTGATTCCTTAGATTAATCATGATGTAGGTTCTATGTTTGAGTAGTGTTTCAACAAATTCTGGTAGACAGCATTCACAGGTGAATTAAAAATGGTAGTTAAGTGACAATGATGAGAAAAGTGTAGACTCTATTGATCTGAAACGAACTGTAACTTGTAGACCATTAATTAACTGAAGATTTGTGAAGATATAGGTTAGTAGGTACCATACCATTTTTTATATAAACACTGGTCTAAGTTACATTTGATTGAACTAATACATCTTTTCAAAGTGTTTGACATTAAAAATATACATTAGGGTGAGTTTATTTGAACAGTTTTCGTTGATTCGGTTCAAAATGTTTATGGAAGTGTGAAAAACATTTAACATAGAGTAGAGATTAAATCGGATCATTGCTTTTTCGTTTGAAAACTAATTTGCAATTTGTTCAGTAAACTAGAACGTAGTTTCATGACCCAGATTTTATAGACAGATAAGTATCTAATTAACGTCTTGTTTATATTTACGAGTACATTTGAATTAAATAGTATTTTGAAAAGAAATGTTTTAATTTTCTTTCCGTTCTGTTTTTACTGTATTGTTGTAGTCATTATGTTTGGCTGTTATAATAAAATGCGGCAGTTATTTTAAACTGTTTTTCGAGTCGGCTAACGAATTATGACCTATAGTCCATCTGTTTAGGTAATTAACTAAAGGTAAACAAAGAAAACCACGTGACACAGAGATACTTAACCTACTATTACTTCAAATATTTCTCGTGTTTTAATTTTAACTAAATTCACTTTAAAATCGTTCATTTGTCATACACACACATACAAGTACAAATGCCTAAATCGTACAAGAGCCTAGCCTATGGGTCTATTTCATTATCATGTTTAAATAGAAACTATTCTGAATCTGATGTAGGTACGGATTTCTTTCTTGTACGGATATCTGTCTTTGGGCCAAGTTTCTTCAATATATTTGAACACATTAATTACAAACGATGAATAACCTAAACTTAAATAACTTAATAACAAAAACAAAACAAAGAAACAAGTTAAATTCAACAAAATAGGAACGCGAGCGCAAACGACGAGAGAGCTGTCAATGGCGCCTGATTAACCGACTAAACGTAACACACGCTACTTTCATTGTCGCGCTACATCTTCGTTGTACTCTTTAATTTGACAACATTATTTTGCTTCGTTCTTAAAGAAACGTTTTGGATACCTGGGATTTTAGGCTCTTTATGGTGTCTATTGTAATGAAATATTATATTATTTAATAAATGTTATTAAATTAATATCCTCAAGCAGATATATTTAATATTTATTAAGAAATAAGTGAAAAGGAACAGAAACATAACATTTAATAGAGAAAACTGTCGTAAAAAGGGAAACAATTTTATTTTCTTATGAAGTATTTTGAATCATGGAAATGTCAACTATAAAGAACTCTTTTTATGGTTTGTTTACAAATAGTTAACTACCTAAACAGACGGAGTATAGCTGCGGAACCCCTGAAGCCGTAACGTTTAATGTCCGAGTTTATTCAACCCTGTAATATAGGGAACACGTACTGGATGAAAGTTAAAATAATAGTGTTGGTTCTAAAAAGTGAGTGCTATTCCAGTTTAGTGTTGCTAGTAAACCAGGGATACGAGAGGAAAAATCGCTTTATGAGAAACTGTAAGCGAGTCGCTTATTTGAAATTTAAATGAAGCTTCGATTTTTTTTAGATTAGTATAATACTAACCACTATAAACTGAAACATTCCGGACAGCTGCAAGTTAGATTAGTTTAATCGAAGAATTGTTTAAAAAATGTTTGGTTTTTCCCTATTCCCTATTTGAACATTTGACAACTGTCATCTGCCATTCACAACACAATAGATGACAATAGTAATATCCTTGGCTAGACCCGTCGTCAGCATTTCAACATTTTTGTCGTAAAATTCGTCAACAAAGAAAATAGAAGAATTTTAGCTGTAGTATAAAGAACCTACTTGAGAATTGTTACTCAGACCATAAGATGAAATTGAAACATAAAACTTTTATGGTTTCATGGAAAACTGTTGCGAATCGATACAAAATTTTAATTAAAGTGAGACATCAGATTGGCTTGGCTGGAAGAGCTATTCGCGATACTTATTTTAATTTATTCATAGGATGCCGGGTGGAGAATATTAATTTAATTTAGTTCACAAAGTGACTAAAACGTATCGTTTGAAAACTTTTTTGTTCGTAGTTTGAGTTGTTTGTTTTAGAACAGTTTTAATCAATTTTAGATTTTGTTATTAATAAACTTCTTTCTGCCAACGGCTTCGTCCGCGTTACCGTGGGCTAAAAAGTAGCCTATATGTTATTCCATACCATAACCTATCCTTGTTCAAATAACATCCCGATCCCTTCAGCCGTTTAGCCGTGATTGAGTACAAACATACACACAGACAGACACAAATTCAAAACTTTCGCATTTATAATATTAGTAAGAGTAATATTAGGTTCGTATTTGAGATAAAATAAAAATACAGATTTGACTACTAAAATTAAACAGTTCCTGGTTGATATGACTTGCAAAAATGTAGAAACTTGAATAAATTGTCGTGTTTTGTCAGGGTGACTCGGCATCAGAGTCTCCGCCTTTGTCCATCGGTCCGTGGCCACTTGTGAGTGAGTGCGCTCAACCTGATAATTACGCAGAGCATGGCGTTTCCATTCACTTTAACTCTTTGTTGTTCCATGTTTACACGACTGCATTGAACGAGGATTACCATTAAGTTGTGTTTTTTAGACAAATATTTATTTTTCTATATACATTTGCATTTTGTTTGGTAAGGCAACAGTTTTGACTTTTTACCTAGGCTTTGAACATATAGGTACACATTAAAGAAGATAAATGTTTGGTTATTCCTCTACCATGTTTTTATTAAGGGGGGAAATCATGGAATGCTTGCTCCCGCCTGGGTGAGGCGGGAGGGAGTATCAGACTCTTACTGACTAAAAACCACCCCGTTCCTACTCCTGCACTTCGAGCCGGAGCCCGGTAATCCGTTAGGTTCTCTGCGGCTCCGAATCGGCATCAACCCTATTGGCGCCATCCGTTCCTTTACCATGTTTAGGTACTCATTATTTAAGACATCTTAGGCAATAGAAACCCTTAATATTTTATTATCATAACTATTCTAATATTAAGTATGTAATTCTTTGGTTTTTATATTTGTTTAGAAGCGTAGCAATATAATCAATAACTAGTATTGCCTAGAAAAAATCAACCCTTTATCACAATACTAAAAAAATACCTTCTAGGAACTACCCAGTTACTCAGGCTTCTACTTAGCATTACGTACTTAAACGTACCTTAACAAAATTAATTGGCAACCGCGTATTGGCCGCTCGGCGTATCGGATCGGCGTATTGCTCACTGGTGTTTTAATTAACGTGGTGACAACGGCGCGGCGTACTGTTGCGTTCGTGTTTCGTATCGCCACAAATTGCCAGCCATTATTATATTTTTGTTGTGTTAATTTTGCTGCCGGGAATCGAACGATAAAATTGTTGGATTATTGGATTATTTTCCGTTTTTATTATGATTGCGATTATTTGTGATCTAGGCAGTTAATATGAGATTGTGTTTTTAAAGTTTTTTTTTTTTACTAAATAGTGATTGTTTTGCAAATAGACATAGGTAAATTATCTATCACACCAGAACTTTTTATGTCGTGGGTGAGATAAAAACATAACATACATTTATAGGATAACAGAGTTGTTCCATGCGGGAATCAAACCGAATAGTCAACCTACTTTTAAATAACTCTATCATGAAGATGACTAGATGACTAATGAAGCCATCAATCATTCACATTCAGACAGAAATGCGGAAATGATATCATTTAGTAACGCCATTCCGGAAATACCTACTACAGTTTAAAATAATCTAATTTATAGTTCCAGTATAAATAAACAGTTGGTAGTAAAAGTTGGTCCATCATGCTCTGTTTAAAACTTATTCATCAGTTACTAACAGGCCGTGACATTCCAGTGCTGAACCATGAGGCTTCAGAAGATAATCCGAAACAGGAACCTACCGAAATTTCCGCGTCCGATAAGCATCTGCGTCAGGCGGTAGGTGAGGACGCCGTGACGTCTCTCAAGCTCAAAGAGGAGACTTACCGCTGCAATGGCAGCGAGCCCAAGTTTAAAAGGTTTAGGATAATGAGTGCTGCCGTTTGGTCTCTATCAAATGTGTATTCGCTTTGTCGGCTTTGACGTCACCCGCGGGCTGCGTAAAGCATGATAAAACTCTTTATACCTCTAGGATTGCATAAAATGTTATTGCAATTCAACAATATAATCTTAACATTCCTTACAAAGGTAGTCAAACACTCATTTGGAATCACTTGACACTCAAGCGCCATACCTACGTACTTACACTACGCTAACGTCACACTATGAACTTAGCCCTAAGCGTATTCTCTATCTATCCCTTTCTGTCCATACGCTCATGCCATCTTCCATCTCGCTCGGCAGCTAACTTCAGACCGGTAGTTTAATTTGATGTGTTACCTACAAATCTTTGTACGGGTAAATGATGCATATTTGTATGTAGGGCGGTGTTATCAGTCTTATCAATGAGCTCTCGAAATGATACTGATATGGAAATGTTTTCCAATACTCAATATCAACGAGTGTTTATCGAACGTTCTGGCAGTGAGAAAAATTGGGTCTGATTTTTGTTGATATTGAAACAAAAACATTGCTTTTCCGTAGCTCTACAGATTAAAATCTTATCTACGAAATTAAATTATTAAAAACCTATAACGCCGAACAATTAATCGCGTTGTGAGGTAATTCTTTTATGTTTTTCATAAAATACAAAAAGAAATCTAGGAGCCATTCGGGTGTGGCCGTAAACTCGAGTTTGGCCTCAATAATCCTCCATTTGGATTTTCCACCCTTTGACCTAACTAAAAAGCATACAATTCAAACAAATAGTTTCACAATAATAACAATAATTCTCAATAATGACACATTAATACAGAATCACACAACAAATCCAGGAAGTGTCCTATGACTCAGTATTTGCATAGAGATATGATCAAAGGGCACGCTAAAGCTAATGTGACTAATAGCATCGTCAAAACAAATGGCATTGTTATAATAATTATGAAGATGGATCCCATAACATTTGAGAAATAGCTCGTCAACGTGGTTTAACCTCTTCCTATGTAACGTGACGATGGATGCCTCATTGCTGCAAGAATGATGTTAAAGATGTGTCTGTCTAACCTGCCTTAAGTAATGGGACTTTAAAACACCTTTTCAGTCAAGATTTCTAAACAGTACGGATAAATAAGGGATAAATGACGTTAATTACAGTTAAAGTCAATGTTAAAAACTAGCTGAATCAACGATCAGACCGTGGAAATGACAATAGATTAGAACACATGATCCCAAGTAAAAAGCAAAAATTGGATGAACAATTTCACAATTTTCATTTGCAGAAACAAAACGGTTGTAACATTAGAATTGGGAGACCTATTATTTTAATTTGTAGAATTCCTACTTCGGCAAGGTAATGTTGGTTGTAGGATCTGTTTGGCAAATCGCCAAGGTGTGTGTTGGCTTCATAATGGAGACTCATTAGTTTGGAGACATCATGTTTCAGTATTATTATGGTAAGCTATTTTGTGATGCGGAAGGCATATTGGGTGATAGGAGTAAGTAATTTTGTTAAGACAGACGGTTTGAGAGAAAGATGACTTGAAAAAGTAGGAAATACATCTATATAAATAAAAATGAATTTCCATTCGTTAGTCTCGCTAAAACTCGAGAACGGCTGAACCGATTTGGCAAATTCTGGTTTTGAAATGTTGGTGGAAGTCCAGGGTTTAAAAGCTGAGAAAAACCTTTTAGACGGTACGAAGTTTGCCGGGTCAGCTAGTAAGAGGATAAATATATGGAAATTGTAAAGGTCAGCTTACAAATTAGGTCGTTTGCATACAGTTGTATGACAAAAAACAAAAAAGTTATATTATGGAATCTTGTATTAATAATCTGATACAGAATTAAGTATTGTGCAATGACGCCCCAAATAATGTTGAGAAAAATTGTTTAATGTCTATGTTTCTTCGTGTCCTGTTTTGAATGAACACTTCTTTGGATATTTCTTCGCAGAATAACAGGTGTGATATTATTTTGCTCCGTCAAATGACAGTTGGATACGGACATCCGTCAACCGGTTCTCAGAAGCTACCGGTTATAGTAAAGTGCGTAAACACTTTATCGATATGACACATTTCAGCGTATCGATAAGATAGTCACGTCTCTATTAGCTACTACGTTTTTTAGTTAGAATTCTGTGGTAACTGATAACTTTTTTATTGATAAGATAGATTTAGAGTAGATGTAGGTGTGATATTTGTATGCTCTGCTTTTTTTTGGTAATGGTCCTATTAAATTGTCCAATGTAAAGCTTTTTTTAAAAAAATTATGTGCTTTGCAAGTATTTTAACTCGTTGAGTACCGTCATTATAGACACAATTAAAGAACAATAGGTTGCGGTCACCGGTGTCCTCGCGGTGTTTGATAGTTTAAGATTAGATAAAGTGATTGTGATTTGTCTGTCTATAGTTTATACTTGATTTGTGATTCTTCGGAACCTAATAATATTTAGACAAGTGACAAGCCTAAAAATCCAAAACTATTAAATTTTTTATGGTTCTCAATTTATTAAAATGTAGACTTGGGCTTTTTATAATTAAATATCCTTCTTTAATCAACTCCTTCAGGCCCCAAAAGCGTTAATTGTTCACCACTAAAGACAGTAATTTTAATTAAATTCATTGACTCACCTTTTTTCCATCGCGAAACTTCACAGTACCCTCGATGATAGAATTGGCGGGACTCGAGTCCGCCATCTTGGATTGTAAACGTCACGTGATGCGACCGCAGCGCCACCGTTGCGACATGATGAACTAACACATTTTTCACACTGGCAATTAATATTTATTTTGAACTAAAACTTGGTACCACTGGACACTGCGTTCACTTAAATCTGAAACAAAGAAAAAGTTCAATTTAATTACAAAGTCTAATATAATATATTAAACAAGTTTTTATACATTGCCTGGGGTTTAAAATTGGAAAGTGATAATTTTCAAATGAATTAAAAATAGGTAGGTATATGCCACCCGTTAGAGGCGCTGCTATAGCTTTAGATCATCTGCAATACTAAGTCAAGAAAGAAATTATAAAGGCAATAATTTGTTATCAGGATATCGCAACACAATTTGAAGTTATATTAGGTCTTACATTTTGCAAACGTACAGAAAATATCAACAAAATAAGTTTAACCAATACACTTGTAAATGAACACAAAAAAATAGGTCTTAAGAGCCATAAACATTATTATTATTATACACCTTATGCACGACATAATTTGAATACACTTTTAAGTAGCCATTAGACAACCTCATAAATTAAATTCAACATAGTCTTATTTATAAAATCAAGGATATAAATTAATGTTATCAATTCGCTACCAAACACAAGATGATAGTTAATAATATTTTTTACAAGCGATTTTATACTTTATTTCTTGTAAAATAAGAGTTGAGTGGTATGACGCAATACCAGTCGACCTTCAGGTACCATTGGTCACGTCTAGATTTTTTGGCTCTGCCTAATTCTGGTCAATTTTCCGCTAAAAACCGCTTAATTGTTAGAACGAGTGGAAAAAAATATTAAATGGCGGTTTGCCGGCAATTATTTTCGTTGGATATTTTTGGCTTTACGTTATTAAGCTTTAGGAACGGTTGAAAAAATCTGGAGTGTTCAAAATCTTGTTGAAGTTCGTATGAAAACGTTGGGATAATAACCATTGCCTTTGGTTGTTTGATGCTGGATTCTAAAGCAAAGCAGCATGACAGGGTATGAAAATTAAAAATCTAATAAGCCCGTAGTAATTAAAAAATATTAGACACGGATTTTTTTATTTTGTCGTATAATAAAACAATACTTAGATAAAACGAATCAAAGTTTAGTAGTGGGGGCTAAAACGTCATTTCTACGTATGAAATGTACATAGAAGTGACGTCACGCGACATTTCAAATCAATATGTCGTCGAAAGTATTCGTTTCTGTAAGAAAATAAATAAAATAATACCTACTTGATTTAAAATAACCTACAAGACGGACATTAAAATAAAAATTAGGCATCTACCCTATTGAACTGGTTTTATAGTGTCATTTTGACATAATTATAATAAATTATTGAAGTGTCTAATAATAAAGACGAAGGATCAACTGCTTACGTTACTTTTTTAAAGTTATGACGTTAGTGGACATGGTTTTTTTGTATGATTACAACATCTACAGTTAAACGCCATATAAAATTCTTCATCATCATCAACAAAAGCCGCAAGACGTCCACTGCTGGACAAAGGCCTCCACCTTAGTCCTCCACGTCGAACGACAACTCGCCACCTGCATCCACTGGCTCCCCGCATCCCTGGCGATATTATCAGTCCACCAAATACCACAAAACAAAATTCCCGATCTGTGAATTCCTCCCTCAAACTCAACCATCACAAGCCCCGAGCCCGGTAACTCGTCTAACGAAGCAACGAAATCGTCTAACTTACAAGTTAAAAATAAAATACAATCAAATTGTATTTAGCAATAGAACTCCTGCTAACTTTGAAATACACACGTTAACTAAGGTCCTGCAGAATGTTCGACGTACACTGCTACTTCTACTACTCATCTGATGTAAAACCAGTATAAACTGACCGTCGAACGTGCTGAAAGATCTTACAAAGTGAGGTCATGATATACTGGTTTAGTATACCTTGATCTGCAGCCGTGTGTGTTCAAAGCCTCGAAATATCTTAAGTAAGCTCTAAGTAAGTATTTCTAACTCAGTAAAGGCGACGGTACCAGTCGAAAGTTTTCAGTGGGAATTATTTATTTCAAGTTTATGCGGGTTCGTTTTACATAGCTATTAATTTCAGTCTTGTGAGCGAGTTCACAAAATAATGACCTTTTGGCCTCTTTTGAGGTATACTTGAGGGTAATTACTGTTCATTTCTTTCAACGTTTAATTTTCTTTAGATTTAGGAGTCTAATTGCTGACGTGTCTGTGTTTTAAAAGCTTTCAGGCTTTCAGTCTGAAGTTTATGAAACCGTATTTTAAATGGTTTAATTTTAATGTGGTAGGTGTTTCATTTAACTGAATGTTAATAAATAAATTACTTATTTAACCTGTAGTACGAATGTCTGTCTTTTTTATTTTTTGTACACTGAACTACCCCTTATCTGGTTTCTCATAAATATTTCCATCCAAAGGTTGTCTGGAAGAAATCACCATTGTGTGATAAGACCGCCCATTGTACGCATATTTACTTGAATTGTTTGTTTTTAAGCTATTTAAATGTGTACAATAAAGCATATATAAATAAATACGAAGAACAAATCTCATAGTTAATCAAAACTTGGAATGCAACCAAACAAATTGTTCAAGAAAAAGAAAAAAACGGTTATTCTCATTCCGATTTCAATATCCTTCTGAATTAGTACCCGGTGGAACTTACAACTAGATTTCATAAAAATTCAGATTGGAAACAAAGCCCTTGAAGAAAGAATATTACAAAAACTGGTCAAGTGCGAGTCTTATCTGAGTACTGAGCTCTCCCGCCAGGGGGGGTACCAGGGGAAAAAACAGCAGCAAGGAAAAAATTGGAAAATTTGCATTATTTCTTTCGATTTTTTTTCTACTTCACTTGAAGATACTTGAGTGAGTTTTCTTGTTATATTTTCCTCATTATAAAGCGTAAACAAGATTAAGAACGTCTGCGATTTGAATACGAATGATGATCCTAGATGATGACGGGACCCTCACAACCGGAGGGGTTCCATAAGAGCACGCGCGGTACCCTAAAAATTAAAAAAATGTACACCGTAAAATTTGTTAAGTTTACATGTTGACTCGCGGTGAACGTTTAAGTTTTAAATTAAAAAACTTTTTGGATTATCGACACAGGGGGAGAAAGAAACAAAAAGTCGTTTTTTGTTATACATGTTTTAATAAGAGAATAGTACCTACATTTAGTTCAATATACAAGTTACTAAGAAAGAGTTTAAACAAATAAACAACAAGAAAAAAAACATGACAATTAAATAAAAAAATTATTATTAAAAAAACAAAATACCCGACTGCACACTAAAAAAAGAGTAAAACAAGCCCCACAATAATATTGATCAATCAAATGCTAAAAACTAATTATGTAATACCGTTTAAACAATACCTATATTAAAATACACTACAATATGTGTTCGTAATCGATAGTTAAATAAACAGAAACTTATTTTGAATACAAATTTACTGAATATAATTTATAAATGTTGATGGAAAGCATCGCAGGCGGGGACCAACAGAGGCTTATTTATAGTCATTTCGGTTGTGCACCATTTAGCAGAATTTTCGTTGGTGGCGGTCAAGGTGGTCCCCGCCTGCGATGCTTTCCATCAACATTTATAAATTATATTCAGTAAATTTGTATTCAAAATAAGTTTCTGTTTATTTAACTATCGATTACGAACACATATTGTAGTGTATTTTAATATAGGTATTGTTTAAACGGTATTACATAATTAGTTTTTAGCATTTGATTGATCAATATTATTGTGGGGCTTGTTTTACTCTTTTTTTTAGTGTGCAGTCGGGTATTTTGTTTTTTTAATAATAATTTTTTTATTTATAACTTTTTAGCTGTTTTTATTTAACGAAAATGTTGTAGATGTAGAAGACTATCGTCAACGACGTGTGCCCTCATGCGTGTGCCCGCAATCGGGCTGTATACTCGAGCATATCCCCCTCCGCACCGCGCCGCGCGCCGCATGCCAGGCCACGCCCTATCTTTTTGCTTGCTAACGCATGAGTTGCTTTGCGTTGACGCAGAATTAACATGTTCCCGTGGGAATTTTGAGAAAAAACGTATCCTATATTAATTACTCCCGTGATTGAAATGAATCTAATGATACCGCATACATATTTTTTTAAAGGGAAATTTAGAAAAAATATTATTATGTCTTTATCCCGTGGGACTTTTAGGATAAAATGTATCCTATGACACTCCCGTAATCAAGACAAATCTAACGATACCTCATACATCAAAATCCATCAAGCCGTTTAGGCTACAGGTGGTCACAAAGGAAAAGACATACATACATACTTACATACACTCGAAAAACATTACCCTCCTTCTTTGGCAGTCGGGTAAAAAGGTCCTTCAGTATGGTAACTATTGTCAATCCAACCAAAGAACTAAAACAGATATCTATGACAATAAGTCTATGGTCTTATATGGACTGTCGTCACAGACTGTCTAACAATTCAGAAAAAAAAAGTAAAAAACATAATGAACCTCTTATTCCTGATTGTCAAAGAGGTTATTTAACTAGCTAACCTTCAAGGTTGCCATAAAAAACAAGTGAGGACAGGAAGACCATGGTATCTCAACATAAATGGGTCCTTCTATTCACAAAAAAGACCATAACAATGTTTCTTCTCGCATTTCACTATTTACCCCAGCCTGTAAAAGGGCGAGAAAAAATTAATCCACGCGGGGCACCTAAAGTGCCACGGATTCAATAACATATACAAATGGTGCCCATGTGGACAATAAAATGTATTGCAGATGTGTCCGTATACAGGGGGATTTCCATCATTAATACACTTCGTAAATATTGTTTTTATTGATTGTACGCTGGACGATACAGGGTGTTTTATTGGCAGTAAAAATTACATAAAACGTATGTTGGTTTAATCGCATGGGATAGCCATCTGGTATTCATAAGGATTGCTGTAAATGTGTCACTAGAGTAATTAGTAATTACAAGCCTAACATTGCGTAGTAATATCTTTTTTTAGATTCAGAGTAACTGTGTACACTCAAAAACACCTCCTATTTAGAAGTGAATGCGAAATTGCTAATAAAACTGATGATATTTATTCGAAGTTTTATGCTCGTTACATAGCTATTTTTATAGAAATTGACAATGCCAAGTTATTGGACGTTCGTGACTATATTGGAATAGTATTCACGATATTTCCCAATCGATCAATAGTCCTGCAATCATATTAAATGCTACACAAACCGATTATCTACATAGATACATATGATAAAACAACTTTCTACTGTCAGGGAAGTGGTAAGTCCAACATTTGCGTGTATCACGCATTCAAGAGGGAAATATTTCGTGTTTATGGGACAAGGAATTCGAAATATGGGCGTGAATGCATTTAATATTTAGATATGTAGACGTTTATTGTTTGTTATTTAATCTGATACTTTACAAATTGATATTAACGTAACGCATTCCGAAAATGTATTGTCAAAAGTAACGTTTGCCTGCAGATATTTAACATAACTAATCAATTTTGGAATCAAAATAAACCATTTCATAAAGCATTTTAATTTAGCATATTTTTAATCGTAATTCACAATTCGAAATCCAAATATCCGGTCAATAAATATCTGTCACCTAATTTAATATCCTAAAATAAAACAACACACTGTACACAAAATGACACTTTATTTATATTCGGCTAACGTTTTGGACAAAATTACTAATATCTGGCCCAATATCATTTATAATATTAATTCTCCCCTTAATATCCGAACGTTTGGAAGTGGGGAACCAGGCCTTTTTTCGCCGAAAGCCAAAAGGCCGTATGAATTAATTCTAAGGCCGAGCCACGTTATTCATGATCTTATTTGTTTAGAAGGTCGATATTAATAAATAACCTAATTTAGATGTATGATTAGTAGTAAGTAATCAACTAGACAACGTCATGGAATAATTCAAATCTAAGTTCAAACAAAATTATAATTTACAGCTCTAGTTATAACTTTCAATTTTGTCTAATATGTAGCTAGCTCCTAGAACCAACGTATCAATAACTACACAAAAAAAAAACAACAAGAGTTGTAAATTGAAACTTAACACTTCATATTTACAACACACAATTGTCAAGCCGACGTTTCTTTTCTTGGTCTGAAACGAACAGCTGCTCCATAAAGGAGGACCCGATCTTTTTTTGCACAAAAAAGATAACTGTTAACTTCGCACCCACTTTTTGGAACAAAGATACTTTTGTGATAGGCCTCCTTGCAACTGCGCTGGCAGGCAGATGTCCAGGGTTGAACCGAGACCGGAGAACAATATATTTTTTGCAATATCGCCTGACTGAAGATTAATAGAGCGAGGTAATGTTGCGTTAATTCGTTTCGCGATATTGCTTCGGTTGTAACGATAGTAAAAGTATCGTGAATTATTCTGAATATTCTTCGTCATATTATGTAAGTTATGTTGGGATTTGTTTCATTCATAATTTAGTGTAGAAAAATAGAAAGTAACCAATAATAATCTAGACTAAAAGTCCATGTAATACAACTAACGTCACCAATCATTCCTTATCCAAAGACCTTAAATTGAAATAGGTCATTCAATATCATCCGCAGGACTCATAATAACTACCTATTATAAAAAATACAGTCAAATGTTGACCCAGTGACTTAAAATTCTATTTCTGATCCCTCCTACCTCTAATCCAGTAACTAACTAGTTAATAGGAAATAATTGAATCGTGCCACGTGGCATCACAAACGTTTGACTGACAGCCCTATAATGGCATTGGTTGTATTGTACGGAGTACGGGCACAAGGACCACCTGCCTGTCGTGTGTTTACGATTATAAGTATTATTCTTTTTTGGTTCGGTTTTAAAATATAATATGAGTATTGAACTACATTTTTGTGCTTAAAATGTAGGCTGTTTTATCAGTTTCACCTTTAGGTATTGAGGACAAAGGGTTTATTTTACTTTAACTTCAGCACTATTTGTTTGCTGTTCGTAATTCTAGGATAGACAGTATTGTCAGTGTCAAACAGAAAATGAAGTATAACTGATAATAGAGTCTATTGTATCAAAAATTCCCCGTTTAGTGGTCTTAAAAATAATATCCAGTATTAGTTATGTTGAATTCGCGATATCGTGCTCAATAGTACTCGATTGGATAAACTAAATCGCTCCGTATTTATTTATAGACACAGTATTAACATCTTTCAAAGCGTTGATTTGGAATAAATGTAAATATTTGTCGCTGTTGACCGACTCGCTATAAATAATGCAACAATATTCCACTGTACACATTTCTGAATAGATTAATCGATTCTTTTATCCTGTTCAAGACAATATTTGAAGCGATATCAATGAGGTAAGAAGCTGAATGTTACAAATAATATAGACATATAGTTACTACGTCGTTATTTCCTGACCGTTTATCATATTAGTTTACCCTTACGACAGAAAATTATTATCTCTATCAAATTGTAAAAGGGATCATCCCAAGAGTCCTTTATTAGTAGGCCTAATGTCAGCTCATGGATCCCAGATCAACGTCCGAAAAATAATTTGGTCCTTTGGCCCTAGTGGTCCTTTCATCCGCATCGATTGTGAAGCCGAACTAAAGATTCCAGAATCCATTTGTCCCGAAAGGACTTGACCTAAACTAGGAGTCACATAATACGATACCCTAAATATGATTTTGTAATCATAAACCGAAAACCCATACAAAAACCGTACCGTCAACCATATGCCGAGCGGAGATCAAATTATTCTGCGGTCAGCTCGATTCTATTGTAGTAAAATGGACTTTGTTATATGATGTTAGGGTTGGTTTTGTGATTGGGTTTTGATAGTTGGGATGGGATGACGAATTTGTATGTAATCTGTTAATTGTGGTTTCTCATCTGTAATGCCTGGTTTAATGAGAGCTGGGTCGCTGTAATTTATCGAAAATACGCATTATTCTCACCAGTCCCACACTTGTAACATATACGTAGCTCTGACTAGAGATGCTATCTATACCTCTACCTACCTCCAGTAGGCCCCCTAAAATCCTTAAATCTGGCTGTGTAATAATCATTTTAGAATTAACCCGTGATGCGAGGCGATGTCACGCACACTGCTCTTAAGGAAGAGTTCCTCTGTGACTCGAATCTAGTAGAGCTTTTCTCAATATATTTACATGAGTAACTCGTAATTTTTAGTTCATTCAGTATGTCTCACGATATTTATTATTAAACCATAGTATGTTTTTGTAGAATCTCTTGAACAGTAGTTTTTATTCAATGAAAAAATACTCCTGAATTCGTAGTTAATCACGTCAAGTAGGTAACTATAAATGCCACTAAATTTATATTATAATAATAATACAGTAGCAGCGCGACAGTCGTCGCTTCGCGGGTCGCAGAATGCTGTTCATGAATACGAGCCTTTAGCATGGCTCTAAACTAATCGAGATCCTCGTCAAATAATTACGTGAGTAAACCGAGAACCATAATAATTACATAACATAACATCACGCCTTTTATCCCTGAAGGGGTAGGCAGAGGTGCACATTATACCACTGTACAATGTAACACCCAATTTCACTGTTTATGTTATGAGTCCCATGTAATAGGGGGTGAGCCATATACCGGGCACCATTCCAGAGTCCGTGCTACTACCGAGAATATTTAAAAACTCAGTAATACTTTGCTCGACTCGGGAATCGAACTCGAGACCCCTTGCCCGGCAGTCGCACTTTCGACCACTCGGCCAACGAGGCAGTCATACATTTAACACAATAATTATAGTTAAATTCTCCTACTTTTGACCTAACTATTACCAACTTAAACAAAGTTATCATACCTTGTTTCCTTATACATCCTAAACGCAACATTGGAAACACCAATTAAGGTTCTGCACCGGACTACCCGGACCAAGACCGGATAGTCCGGAATTAACCCGGTTAAGTCCACCAGCTCTTTGTAACCGGATATTGGGTTTAGCAGTTGTATTTGCAGCTAACTATTGATAAATTGTTTTTGGTTATGTGGAGAACACTGCTACCCGGTTTCTACCATAATACCTTAGATTTTTACTACACCCACTGTATGAATAGGGATGTCAGAAATATATTGAACTCTGCAAATATATTTGATTAAACATAACTTCGATAGAAACTAATTCACCTAGTTATGGCAAAATCGAATAACTAGATAAATAATAGTCTTATAGGCTTGACGGTGAACGGTTCACTAACGTAACTATTTGACAATGGAAATCGACTAGTTTCAAGCCACGATGGGGCTCATATTCGTGAAAATCTGTCATTGCGCGACACGTGACGTGGTGAACGGCGAACATTTCATCTTCATATTTCGGTCAGTGACATAACAATATTAACTAATGTTCCTATATTACGTAGATACATAGTTACAGTAAACAACTATACCTAAGTAAAGTAATATTTCCATCCCACGACACAAGATCATTACCGTTTCCGACAAAAAGACAAAATTATAGTAATGACGTTGCGTATTGTCGACTGAATAATAAAATTAAGTTGGCAATCCACGATACACCTCATTAACTGTCAGACATTGCAGAAACATGCCTATGATGTAGTTTGTGGTACAAGTTATAGGAGCCTGTCGCGGAGAACTTAACGGGTAACCGGGGCTCCGGCTCGATGTGCAGGAGAAGGAACGGGGTGGTTTTTAGTCAGTGGGAGTCTGACACTCCCTCCCGCCCCACCCAGGCGGGAGCAGCCATTCGATGATTTTCCCCCCTTAAAAAAAAAGTAATAGGAGACTTGTTGTTCCACACTAACTATTTCCCTATGTTTCATCCAAGAACTTCTATGGTTACGTCGAGGAACAAAATCACACTTTTTCAACAGTATAAACATAACATTACAGGCGTATCCTTTTATCTTCGAAGGGGTAGGCAGTGGTGCACATTACGGCACTTAATGCCACTGTAACAATGTAACACCTACTTTTCACTATTTATGTTGTGAGTCCCATGTAATAGTGGATAAGTCTATTGCCGTATACCGGGCACAATTCCAGACTCCAGGCTACTAAGATTTTTTTAAAACCTAGTAATACTTTGCCCCACCCGAAGACATCACCGATCATCGAACCCGAGACCTCGTGCCCGGCTGTCGAACTTTTGTTTGAAAGTAAATGCAAATAGGTAACAAGTGAATGGGGATGATGACAGGGTATGAAAATTAAAAATATAATTAGTCCGTAAGTTAGGTAATGAAAAAATATTAGACACGTATTTTTTTATTTTGTCGTATAATAAAACAATACTTAGATAAAACGAATCAAAGTTTAGGAGTGGGGGCTAAACGTCATTCCTTAGTATAAAATGTACTGAGAAGTGACGTCACGCGACATTTCAAATCAATATATCTTCGAAACTATTCGTTTCTGTGAGAAAATAAAAAATACGTGTCTAATGTATTTAAATAATCTATCAGACGGACATTAAAATAAAAATTAGTCGTCTACCCCATTGTATTGAAAATTTGATAGTGTGTTATCGCCTTAAAATAACTCACATCGGGATCAAAGATTAAACACATAAGCAGATTATGTGCTAAAGAATTAAAGTATTGAATTCATTGTATTTAGATAAGACTTATTGTAAGCATTAAGAAAGGTCTATAAACATTTCATTCGAGTGAGATGGAATTAACTAAAAATTACGAGTTACATAAATATGCTGAGGAAAGCTCTACTAGTTTCGAACCACAGAGGGACTCTTCCTTATGAGCAGCGTGCGCGGTCGCAGCGATGCAGGCTGCGCGACAGTAAACTAGTTAATTCAACATGTATCAGTTATTATAAAAGCTAGTTAGGGTCGATTGTGAATCATACAAAGAGTTGTTTCCATCTTCTTTATATGTTCTGTGGTTTCTACCAATCGCGCGAGATTTATTGCACGGCCAACACCACCTGATGGGTTTCCAAATCGCTTCAGCTTATGATTAGCGGCATACAGATGTTCGAGGCTCGATTTGGCAAGCGTGCCAAGCCGCAGGAAAATTAGAGTGCATTATAATGGACACTAACATTTTAGGATAGGGTTTAGAACAATTAGCCGCACCAGAATTTGATGGAATCATGGGTTACATTCCAGAGAGAATGGAACTACCCATTCTTGGGGCATATAGCTGAAGAATTTGGAATAATTTCTGCAAGCGTATAGACTGCACGGTTGGTGCGGTGGCTGGGAAACCGGCTGCCGCGCGTTCGATTCCGCGAACCATTCTTTCTGTAATCCACAAATTGTCGTTTCGGGTCTGGGTGTCATGTGTATGTGAACTTGTATGTTTGTAAACGCACCCACGACACAGGAGAAAAACCTAGTCGAGCAACGTTACTTAAAAACAACAGGTTTAAATAATTTAAGTGTTTAGGTAATTAAAGGTTCCATGCCACAAGTAAGATTGCATAATCCTAATAATACTATATGTTGCCTTCGTCTAGTCTAAGTAACTATCTACTCATTTTACATAGACCTAAATAATTTATCAGAACGAATAGTAAACCCTCACCTTTTATTAAAAAGCATCAATCATTAAACACATAAAAAAACAAAAAGCAACACTATAAAAAATAACATAAAAATTATATTTCGTTTTTACGAACAGAGACGAGCGAACAGCGCGCAACTTAAAATGATTATTGTACTTACATTAAAACATTAAGCTACGCCCATTGGGAGCAGGGCAGTTGCCAAATCGCTTCCCTTACACAATAATAACCTCAAATATTACTTTTGTAGTAAAGTTTGTGTTTTTCACGCAATCTTGAGAACGGCTCGACCATTTTACATGATTACCTCGTTAACCGGTCTCGCGAAGTTTCTCAAAAGGTTAAAGTTCTGAATAAAAATGTTTGTTTTCCCCTTTTTTAAGGAAATTGGTGTTGTAACGGGAATGGGAGTGTTTTGAAATTGTATAGCTTATACTTGATGTTGTGAAGCTGAAGTTGTTTGTTTGAGTTGACTAATCTAGTTATGGAAAAACACTTGGACTTTTTGCATGCGTGTTTTTATAATCAGTATCGTAGTGCAACTCATATTAGATGGTCATAGTCAAAGCATTTATTTCAATTAAACCATAATTTGGTACTTTTCAAACGTCTGCCTCGTTGGCCGAGTGGTCGCAAGTGCGACTGCCAGGCAAGGGGTCTCGGGTTCGATTCCCGGGTCGGGCAAACTAATACTAGGATTTAAAAAAAAATATATCTGTAGTAACACGAAGTCTGGACATGAGCCCGGTATATGGCAATAGGCTCACCCCCTATTACATGGGACTCATAACATAAATCGTGAAAAGTGGGTGTTACTTCTGTGTGCACCTCTGCCTACCCCTTCGGGGATAAAAAGGCGTGATGTTATGTTATGATATCAACGTCAACAAATACAAAATAAATAATAGTCTGTCAATCTCTCCGTCAGTGAAGCTATGTGAAGCTAGGTGCTTGTTCCATAATGTAGATTCAAATGAAGAAGAACGAGCAAGAAACTTCATGCGTTACTCTTTGAAGGACTCCTATAACTACGCAGTTTTTCATTCTAAGGTCCTCAAAATCTTTTGTTTTGGGAGTCATGCACGGTTATGAAGTTACTAACGAGTTAACAAGATATTAACAAAGAAAAATAAAAACTTCTTAATTTCACCGCCTACAACCATTTTCGACTGACAGTACTACAAAGAACGGATTAAGAATTCAGACAAATACAATAATAATATAGCTACTGATATAACAACTAGTTTCATAGGATTTTGACCTTAATGAACATATAATGAAAGCTTAGAAACGCGTGTTTTTGTCTCGCTCTCTAATGTGCTATGCACCAAGTAAGTGAAGCGAGTAAAGCTTCTGTTTTCTACTGCTACTACAAAAGAAACTTTATTTTCAAAGTTATTAAGGACTATTTTTATATGTCATTGGTAACGAAAGTTGTTAAAGACAAATTATACCCGATGATTAATTTAGAATTTTAATTTTTCTCCAGGAACCATATCTTCGCCCGCTTCTCATGCATAAGGTTGCGCGTTCGAAACCTACCAACGGCAAGTACCAATGTGACATTTTCCGAGTTATATGTACTTTCTAAGATTATCTAGACTCTCCACTGACAAACGGTGAAGGAAAACATCGTGAGGAAATCTGGACTTATAATTTCTAATTATTAGTTTGAAATCGCCAACCCGCATTGAGCCAGCGTGGTGATTAATGTTCAAACCTTTTCCGTGTGAGAAGAGGCTATGCTCAGCAGTGGGCATTTATATGCTGTTGATGATGATGATGATGAACCAAACCTTTCGTTACTAAATTTTCTAAACTAAAAATGCGCATCAGTCCAACCCAAAAACCAGCATATTGTTACTTCTCTGGTGTTGCGAATTTCAATGAGCGAAGCTGATCGCTCACCATCAGGTGATAACGTATGCTCATTCGTCCTCTATCTCATAAAATAGCACATTTGTAATTACATAATCCCTCTAAAATTGCCATTCACATATAGTCTTAGTTCACAAGACACAAAAAACAATAACACTTAATAATAACTTGATCTGAACTTGACTATTAACATAGCCGAGAACTATTAAACAAAGCAAAAACTTGAATAACTCGTATAATAACTTAGAGACACGCCAATCGCCATCACGTAAGATGCGATAAATAACTTTATATAAATACTTTACTTAGAACTTGAAGGCAATTGAGAAAGAAGACTGGAATTATTTTACAAGAATAGTTTTTTTATGGAATACGTAAACGAGCAGACGGATCACCTGATGGTAAGCAATCGGAGCCGCCCATGGACACACGCAACACCAAGTGCTTTACCAGCCTTTTGGGAATAAGGAATTTAAGGATTGTTGGGGAGGGCGGTAATTAGGCCTTCGATTACGTTAAGAAATGAATTTAATAAGTGATAAGAAGACTGATTTAACAATCAATGAAAACAGATACAAGACTGTGTTCATGAGTAGACATATAAGAAGATAGGAACAGGTAATAAAACCAATAACAGACAAAATGAAATACTAAGAGTGATTCCAGAATCTAGATTCTGGACATAACTAATGTGTTCTTAAATCAGAACGGCACAAAAAAGAAAGACGTGGGTTACTATACTGCTACATTAACAGTAATCTTACATTAACATATGTAATCTTATCTATAGACTCCGTTTTAGCAAGAACAATAATAAAAAAAAGCAACGACTCTACAACTTACAAAGAATGTCTCTAATAAAATTAAAGTTCCAATCAAAATCATTAAAATCTACTAACAAGTTTATATGCGACATAGGTATTAATATCCAGAACTAGATTAACAGCAGTATTAACTCATAAATCCTAATAACACACCTAATCGGTAATTATAACCAGTTTCATGATTGATGGTTTCCAGTACCCGAGGTAGATGCGTCAGGTTTAGTACGGCGAAGCAACGAACCTACGTTAGGTTCAAACAACTTCTCATCGATTGCAGCTAGTAATCAAAGATATTTCAGCATAAGTAATAACTTATTCACTGATCTTACTTAAAAAGAAGATAGAAAATGTGTTTCTTTCAATAAGAAAGTAACTAAGTAATTAGAAATTAGACAGAAAACAATTCTTTTTTTTTTTTTCTTTTTCTTTGGCAACTGAGTGAAAACAATTCTTGAAAATGTCGTTGAATCTGGCGCCAAATGACAACATCAAACGTCAATTGTTATGTCAATTTGACATTGAACGCACAGATAAAAAATATGAATTCTATTATTTGTAAAAGTAGCATAGAGGTTGCATGTTGCTTAGGTTTTATTTTGGACTTTACTGACGCTGAAGACAAAAACGCGAAGAGTTTTTTTACAATACGAAATTAACTTTCCAAGGAAATAAATGCTTAGCTAGCAATCTAAGTTATTCAATTTACGTTTAATAGCGTCAAAGTTAACTGTGTGTCACAAATTAACTATCGAGTTAACCGGTCGGTGTGACCAGGTGTGGGGGTTTTTTTGCAGAACTCATTGAGTACCACCTGCTTGTTTAAAATGGTTTTTATAGCAACAGGTGGACTTCTGATTTCGTTATCTTGTTTTTGTTTTAAAGCATACGTAACTTGTTTAAGGTCTTGTTGATTGCTGAAGGTTTCAATCTGCAAGAGGGATGAGGGTCCTGGAGTTCTAAGTAAAGATTAAATAAAGTGTCAAAATCCTTACGTCCTTTTGGTATGATTTTTGAGTCTGCTAAAACGAGACTGGAGGGTGATCGATCAGTCAGTTACTTTTTTCTTTTCCTTGCTAAACTAATAGTGGGTAACATCTAGTAGGCTAACATTCTTAATTATGGTTCTCTATAGACATTTTTATCCAGTATTTAGGGAATAATTTAGCGTATATAACCAGTAAATTCAGGCAAATACCTGATAAATTGGAATAGTCTGTTCGGCTTTCCCGAATAAATAAGTAGTTATCTACGTATTTACCTTACTGCTTACACTTAACATAATTTTCTAGGTACATGATTTACATTTGCCCTCAAAGCGGAATACGCTTCGGCCATATAATTTACTTAATCGGATTTGAACCTCTGACCTTCGTATCTGAGTCGATCTTAACCTAAGGCTGGCTTTGTAAACATATTATTCTGAATATAATAAATATGAAATTAATGGAGTCCAGTCCGGTTACTTACTTCCAAAATGGTCCAGTTTTAGGATATTACAAAAGATATCAAGGACTGGTAGTTTTTTTATATACATAGTATTCAGTCTAGTTATTGTGTGATCCACAAATTGTTGTTACGGGTCTGGGTGTGATGTGTATATGAACTTGTATGTTTGTAAACGCACCCATGACACAGGAGAAAATCCTAGTGTAAGGCAAAGTTTTTTATAAAAAAATCCTCAAATTCCTAATCCCCAAAAAGCCGATAACGTACTTGTAACGCCTCTGCTGTTCCAGGTGTAATTTCAGTAAAGAATAAGTCTGTGGACCGTGGACAAGACTTCACTTCATTTTATATTTTTAGCTTTTATTTTATTTTATTTTTGGTTATGTTATGTGTGTTTTGCGCAAGAATAAATGGTTTTTCTTTCTTTCTTTCTTTCTAGGTGTCCATTGGCGACGCCGATAAACTACTTACCATCAGGTGATCCATCCGCTCATTTACCTAGCTGGTAAATCACATATAAAAATGGTTAACACAACACGAAGATTCTGTATACATTAAAAAAAACACAAATTTCAACCTTCAAAACACACCTTACATGACTTCCTCTAAATCCCAGCACTTAAGACTCAGAATATCTGATGCTGACAAGCGATGATGTCATAAAAGGTCTTCTTACATAAAGCCTAAAACTATAGTTAGGTATTTGATCTTTTTTCCTGTTTTGTATGGAGATATGGAGAATGAATTAAGGCATTCTGAGAATAGATGGCGTCTGAGATTGTTTAAGACTATACTAGGTATAGTACCTACGAGAATAGTGTCAAGGAAATAACATTCTTGCTACAGTGTTTTTAAGTTCATTTTTGCAATATGATATGCTGTTTGTTACTACATAATTATGTACTTTACTCAAATGCCTAATAAGGAAATAGTAGGAAAATATGAAGGATAGCTATTATCAGCAGAAAAAAAATAAAAGAATTTGTTCAAAGTTCAAGTTAAATTTTTAGCTGATTGACCGTAAGCACGAAGTTTTGAAGCAGTCGGGATTTGGTAGTGTAGGAAAGTAGGTATTATTGTTTTTGGATCTCTTAAAGCTGTATCATCCATATGGAAATAAGAGTACTTACTGTGTAGATATTAGGTATAAAATGCTAGTCATTAAAGTCATTTATAACTATAGTTAAATACAGTTCACAGACTGCCTCGTTGGCCGAGTGGTCGCAAGTGCGACTGCCGGGCAAGGGGTCTCGGGTTCGATTCCCGGGTCGTGCAAAGTATTATTGGGTTTTAAAAAATTCTCAGTAGTAGCACGGAGTCTGGAACTGTGCCCGGTATATGGCAATAGGCTCACCCCCTATTACATGAGACTCATAACATAAATAGTGAAAACTGGGTGTTACATTGTACAGTGGTATAATGTGCACCTCTGCCTACCACTTCGAGGATAAAAGGCGTGATGTTATGTTTAAACAGTTAAAGTCTACCGCACCTTCTAGAAACTAGTGAGTGATTTATGACTAAATGTACTCAAAGAATCACTGGACCATAACCAACAAAGCATCTCAAGCATCTATCACAAATCCATCACAAAATCACAGATTAACCAATCTCAGAATACATTCTTACTTTCAATTTTTTTTTACAATAATTACAAATAAAATACGATGTGAAGTGAGCCACAAGCCGATCTGCAGTTACGTGAAGTTATGTGAAAGTCGTCCGTTTTCTTTCGACACTTACATAAAAATGGCACGTCTGTGTATTTTATTTATTAATGACAATTGCTGGCGGCCATTTTTTTCTTTAGTTCTTTCTTAATGCAGTCATTATGTTATCAATCTTGTGCACGCAGTTTTTGCGCTTAAATTAGTGTGTTCGGTAGGAATTTGTGGACATTTTTGTTTTTACGTTGGTTACGACCGACGTCTGACGTGTAAGTTTAAGATGGGATACGACTTATTAATGAATATGTTTTCTATACATTTGACAGTGGCTCATTAAGTAAAGCTTTTGTAATAAAATCCTTGATCCATCCATTGACAAAAACCCATCATTATTCTAACCATCCATTTTTATTATTACCCATCGGTTGCTTTCAAAAAACGTCATTCAAAAATGGGCCTTATATATATACACAAAGCTAAACAACTCGAATCACAGACTCCAAAACCCAATCCCAACATTACTTAGAAAACTCTTCAACTGAAGCATAAAAGCCGTTAAGTTATGCACACATACCATTAATAGTCCACATAACATCTCCGTCCTAAGTCAATAAGGGATGTCCTTGAACCGGCCAAGATCACATCAACCTACACTAATCCATCAAAATTCTACAATCGATTTGCAACCTTACACTTTCGCGCTGTAGTTGAAATTCCATTGAAAGTTTTGAACAGGTTGGTGAATGTTGATGTGCGTTGCTACCTTGGGTCTTGTTCAAACAAGTTCCAACTCTAACAGGTGCCACAGAGGTAGTATGCAAATGAAGGATTATCTATAGTTAGTTATAATATAATGTCGCATGACAACTGTGGTCTAATTACGATTTTGCAACATAAATGTATTGGCTGATATAGGTAACCGATGATTAAATGTAGATATTATTTTGAACATCACTTCTATTTAACTAACAGTCTTGAAAGGGGATGAAAGTAATTAGTCTGCTTACTCTTTAATGCAGAGGAATAACCACAGCATTTAGAACCAGTAGATAAAGGATCAATAAATAAACAGACAAACTAAGAATTCCGTTTTAAAGAGAACTTCAGTTTACCGGAACATTGTCATCAACAGCTGCGAATACCAAGTAAATCAGTAAATACTGTTTTTATACCGTAAATCTGAATAGTTTTGACCGTTGACAAGCCAAGGACATAGCTCTCACTACAAGCACCGGCTTTGTGTACTTAAACAACAAACAGAAAGAAAAGAACAAGGAAAAATACGATTTTCACCGTCGAAAGCATTCGTAATTGGGTATCGGATAAAATTGCTAAAGTGCCTTCATAAATATTTTTTCAAGTAACAAACATACACGCTGTAAAAGCCAATAGGAATCGCGTCACATACATTCATGGTACACATGATCAAACACTGAGTTTCCATGTTTTATTTACTTAAACATAACAGCCCAAGATTCGGGAAACGCCGATATTTCTCCCATGAGAATTTCCAACCCCAGCCCAACTTACAACTTTATCCCTATCACAATAAAGACAGAATTCAAATGGGCCTTCAAGTCCCCAGAGAAGGTCAGGGTTGCCAATTAGGAGTGTACTTTATTCCAATTGCGATGAGGTTGTGTTTTCCTTGTGTGGTTTTGGTATGGTTTTTGTGCATGCCCATTAGTCGAGGCGTGAGGGAGTTATTTCGGTGTCACATTGCCGTTTCGTTTCTTATAATTATCGAGTTAATTATAGTTTTTTGAACGATTTCCAGTTTGGGAGCATTTTAAACGACCTTCGTGGGCGTTGGCTAAATATGGACGCTTTTGTCTGCTTTTATTTGTTTTAACGACTTCATTTGTAACAGGGAAACTCTACAATATCAAAGCTTTTATTCTATTTATTCCTGGTCTCAATTCTTGTAGGCTTAGCTATTATATTAGCTAAGGCTTGTAAGAATAAAGAGCGCTGAATTTGATCGTCAACTCAAACAATGCTTTTTCCAGTATCTACTCAACTAGTATTAAGATTATTTTTCCAGTAACTAGTTAATAAGTTATCAAGACAATTCAAGACCTTGTATGACGACATAAAGTTTGCATCCTTCTAGATGACGCCCATTTCCGATTCTATGGGATTATCATACAACTAAGTACAGAGATATATTATTCCTCCGTTTCTCATGCATGAGGGCGCGGATTCGAAACCTACCAACGGCAAGTACCAATGCGACTTTTTCCGAGTTATATGTACTTTCTAAGATTATTTACACACCACTGACAAACGGTGAAGGATAACATGGCGACAAAACCTGAGTTTATATTTTCTAATTATAAGTTTGAAATCGCCAACCCACAATGAGCAAGCGTGGTGATTAATGCTCAAACCTTCTCCGTGTGAGAAGAGGCGTTTAGTCAGCAGTGGCCACTTATATAGGCTGTTGATATGATGATGTTGAACCTTTTAAAGAACAACCAACTTCATTTAACGATCAGGAAATTGAAAGACCAATTTTAATTTACTTTCAACCGCAATTCATTGTCATACAATCAGTAGGTCCATAATGATTATTATAATTGTTAATAGATTGTCATTTAGTTCCGAGAACCTAGCTTCTACCTAGTCTAGATCCAGCCTTCACTTTGATAGATTCTAGATAACAGTTAGATATACTGACATTTCAATAATGATCTAGTTTACCTTGCCTTTAAATCGACATAACTTAAGTTGGTCAATCTTATTAATAAAATATAAATAAAGCTGTTTTTGTGCGCTGCAGTTTTGATAGTCTTCATCTTTAGAAGCCAACTTAATATGGAGGTAACATGGAGACTCCAGTCATTACCTAAATCTAGGCAAAGGGTGCTTTATGAATTAACCTTTCACCAATTGCTTTAGACATATTAATGACTTATGGACAAAAAAATTCAGTAGTTATGGAAGGCGAAAGTTGTTGTTGGGGGATCAACATTATGTTTTGTGTGTCCATCCTATAATTGGGTAGTTGCCAACTAGTCAATTCAATCATAGTATATCTATGATAGAATTAGAATTAAAGAATTTTTTAATATTTCTGTGAATTCAATACTTTTTTCTAACTGTCAAAAACGACTTTTCTATGAATTTTGTACGAGATTGTGTATTGTGACGTCACGTTTTTTTTAGAGCAAACAACAAACTTGTCTTAAAAATTTGCTTGTAAAATACTAAAATTAAGTTATTCATAAAATCAATGAATGAAAGTGTGATTATTTTTTAATACTTTATTACTAGTACTGAACAGTCGAAAGAATTTATTTTTGATTAAGGCAAGAGTACCCAATTAGGTAGTTATGTTATTTTTCTTATTCATTCGATTAGACCACCGAATAATTATAATGATAATCATGCTGTGATTAGACTATGCTAGTTAGCACACAGCAGAGGACCAATAACATCACAACAAAGTACACATCCAGTCAAAAAAGCAACAACATCCTCAACACAAAATTCGCGTGACCTTATGACGTCATAATACGTGTAATAAGAACAAAACTATAAAGACGTTCAGACCTTAGCTCACTGCTAAGAATTCAAAATACTGGATGAGGTCACCATTCGTTTATGGAGATATTATGATGACATATCTTATACATAATATATTTCTTATTATAATGCTTATGTTGCTCTATGGTAATCGAAAAGATTAGAATTTCCGTGTCGATTTGCAAATTTGTATAGGTACGTACGGTGGTCAGCAGGCAAAATTAAAAATACTGGGTCGAGAATATCAAGCACAATTATAACTACTTAGGTAGCTTTGGCAATTCTCTTCTTATTGACAATAAGACTTGGCAAAGCTATATAAGGATACGCATAACCTATATCCTCCTAATCGCACTCTAACAAATCACCAAGCATCAACTTTCGAGACACATTCTCACACAGTACTTAGACGTTGAAATGACATGCCGATAATGAGCGCATGTGAACTTCTTACAACATTTAGTCGTGAGGCCGTTAATGAGAGCATTAGGCACCGGCCTTTTGAGACGAGGCCTTAATAGGCCCCTTTCAATAGTCTGATATACTGATGAAAGCGGAAAAGACTAACTTACTTTTATATGTAGTTTTGGCTGTTTATTCTACTAATATTATACTTGAATGCGAACGGTTGTATGTTGGTTGTTAATTTGTTTTCCTTCATGTCAAAACGTCTGAAGGGATCGATATGAGATTTGGAACAAGGATAGATTTTGGTCCAGTATAGTAATAGTCACTTTTTATCCAACGACACCGCGGTAATAGGAAGCTAATAGATGATAGAAATCATTTGTCTGTAACAGAACTATATAAATATTGTACCTATTTCATTATAATGGACTTACAGGTTAAAGTGTTACAAACCAACAAACAGGAATGACTTCTCCCGCCTGGGTGAGCAAGTCGTTCGATGTCATTCGATGCAGGACAGAGTGTCAGACTTTTACTGACTAAAAAAAAAACACTCCGTTCCTACTCCTGCCCTTCGAGCCGGAGCCCCGGCAACCCGTTAAGTGCTCCGCGGCACTAAAACAGGCATACTAAAGTCTTCTCGGTGGTATTTGACAAGTATAAGACAATTATGTCTCAGCGCTATCATCGCCAGGACTTTACTTACTTATAATTTGAGCCTTCAATAACCAATTTAAAGTAACTAATAAATAATCACGAATTCAGATCATCTAAAATTGATTATGAAATCGAATTCGAAGCGTCCATGAATTTAATTGCACCTGATCGATTACATATTATGATTTTTTGCTAATTTAAAACTTAGAATTTAACAACTCATTATTTTTATAATCGAAATGATTACACTGATACATTATAATAGTCGTGGTATAGTAATATTTATTTACAATACGTATGTAATTACTTAGAATAATTAGGGTAAACGAAGCCGGATGTATGATATTGTATGTCTTGTGTAACATTGATAAGATAAGAGTGATATTAGGTAACAGTTGATGACTGATTGGTCATATTAAATATAATGGACAATATTAGTTTATAGAGATTCCGTCTCGTTCGGAGATCGAGTGGTCACAATATTGGGCGTGATTCTCAGGGTGAGCCAACCATTTGGAGTTGTTGTCAAGGCATCCAATGACTTCTCCCGCCTTGGGTTAGGCGAGAGGGAGTGTCGGACTCTTACTGACTAAAAACCACTCCGTTCCTACTCCTGCACTTCGAGCCGGAGCCCCGGTAACCCGGCCTTCCGCGGCTCCGTATCGGGTATCAGCCCTACTGTGTTCTCAGGGCTTAGGTTTTAAAATTAGATCATTTAGAACCAACTAGTTATTGCAAATTATTTTAGTGTTGTTCTCAGGGCTTAGGTTTTGTGACATTAGAACATTTAGTACTATCGTCTTAGTATGTAAAATGGGACGTTATCCTATTATTACATGTCGCGGAGAACCTAATCGATTATCGGGGCTCCGGCTCGACGTGCAGGAGAAGGAACGGGGTGGTTTTTAGTCAGTAAGAGTCTGATACTCCCTCCCGCCTCACCCAGGCGGGAGCAGACGTTCGATGATTGTCCCCCCTTAAAAAAATCCTATTATTACATCTTGTAATACAGAACTGTATTTACCATTTACATAGGTACCTCACGTATCCAGGTGGCTAAGTAGATATTCCAGATTTAAGTTGTTTTGGTTCTTTTAAAGTCAATTATGTCCAAGTAACTAAGAATCTACAATGTACTATTAACAATAAACTCTAACTACAGTATAATTTTAATAATTGAATTACATGGCGATAATATAATAACAAGAACCAACAATGGTGTACTTTGTACATACAACGAGAGAGATTTATGTGGAAATTATGTTGATTATTTCTATACAAATAAGGCACTGAGGTAGTGTATGAAAACAAGGATAATATAGGCAATATTATAAGGCTTAAAAGCTATTAATAAACTAATAACTACTTCCTATTTCACTATAACTATCGTAATTCGTAATCACGATTGTAGATCAAAATCTTTGGATTAAGATAGATTATTGACAAGAATCCCCAGTCCCTGAATACCCAACAATCCTCAAAAGGCCGGTAACGCACTTGTAACGCTTCTAGTGTTCCGGGTGTCCATGGGCGACGCCGATTGCTTACCATCAGGCGATCTGTCTGCTCTTTTGCCTCCTATTCCATTATAAAATTCTACAGACTGAAATTTTGGATTATTATAAATTATTAATTTTGGCTGTTAGTTTGTTCATATTTTCAATAACAATAGCTAGTTAAGTCGCAGGGCTCTGGGATGAATATGGGCGTTCCTCAAGGTTCAATATTGGGTCCCTTTCTCTTTTTAGTCTATATAAATGATTTGCCATTTATATTTAAAAATGAACCACGAATGGTGCTTTTTGCAGATGATACATCATTAATTTTTAAAATAGATCGACGTACAAATAATCTTGACGACGTAAACAGCTCCATTCTTCAAGTGCATAATTGGTTCACCATTAATAATCTAGCACTTAATGAGAAAAAAACAAAATGTATTAAATTCAGTTTACCAAACGTGCGTAGTAACGATAGTGATATTGTTTTGAACGGTCAAAAGTTAGAATTTGTCGACGAGACAGTATTTTTAGGCATTACGTTAGACAATAGGCTACAATGGGGTCCGCATAAAGGCGCTTTCGGGGAGATTGAGCTCAGCTGCTTTTGCAGTTAGACAGATTAGACAGCTCACGGACGTAGATACAGCTAGGCTTGTCTATTTTAGTTATTTCCACAGCATTATGTCGTACGGCATTTTGTTGTGGGGTCGAGCTGCAGAAATAGAATCAATATTTATTCTACAAAAGCGGGCTATCCGAGCAATATATAACTTACGCCGTTGCGAATCGCTGAGAGAATTGTTTAAAACGATAAATATTTTAACGGTGCCCTGTCAATATATATATGAAAATATAATGTATGTAAGGAAAAATAGGCAATTGTTTGAAAAAAGAAGCGATAGACACAATTTTAATACTAGAGGCAAAAATAAGTTAGCTATACCGCAATTCAGACTGTCCAAAGTACAGAAATCCTTTATGGGGTTAGGTATTAAATGCTATAATAAAATACCAAATAGCATACTAGATCTCAGTGAAAGTAAATTTAAAACATATATTAAGCGCGAATTATGTAATCAAGCCTACTACACACTGACAGATTATCTTGAAGATAAGAATGCTTGGCAGCATGTTGGTTCGGCTCCACTGGACAATACTCAAATGTAGTCAGTAGCTAAATTCCAATAGTAGGTATTTTAATACATAATTTAACACTTTAATTCTAATGTAGACAATCTAGTTTCCTTATGGCATCGAGCATTTCTTTATTGAAACAAAGAGTTTCCTTTTCTTGTATAGAAGCACTAATTCTATGGATTGTCAGTATGCATATGTGAGCACCATGTTGGACTTTAAGTTAATTTTTATTTATTTATTTTTTTTAAATTTTTGTAAGTTATTAGTATAATGCGTCAAGCGTGTCTTTGCATTGTTCTTACATATGCGTACAGTATTGAAATATGTATCAGAGACATTGTAGAACATACTTTTTTAAAAAGAGTAACGAATGGAGTTTCTTGCTCGTTCTTCTCCATTCGAATCTACCTTTTGGAATGAGCACCTAGCTTCACCTAGTTTCACTGACGGACTGACTGACAGTCTATTATTTATTTTGTATTTGTTGACGTTTCAAAAGCACCAAACTATGGTTTAATTGAAATAAATGCTTTGACTTTGACTTTGACTTTAAGAGTCCACGGCTGAACTATGACTAAGGGGGACTTCTTAGTTAAGTAGTTAGTCCTTCATTTAAGAATGTTCACTCCAAGCAGACAGTTTAAGTGGCCGCCGAGATACCATTGCCAAAAAAGAGACGCAAATTGAATCATAAAACTTTTAGACATCGGTAATTTAAGACCTAGGAGTCTTCAAGGCCCGAGTGAACAGATTGCTTATGGGACGACGTGCTCCATCGTAGACCGCATCATCGCTTACCATCAGGTGAGATAGTGGTCAAACGTCGCCCTATCAAATATATAAAAAAAATATATATTGACAGATATAATACACACAAACATGTGGGCAGAACATAGATATATGCCAAATAAAAGAAAAATACTTCTATCCAAATATATATATTATAGCTCCTTACAAAATGAAACAAAGTCGTTAAAACATCATCGGATAATTAAAACTCAAAAGCGAAAGATAATTCAAGTGAATTGCATAAATTCTTCAATGTCATCTGCCTAACTCGAGAACCGGTTTGGTAACAAACCTTTTTTGCATCTTCCGGCAAAACCAGTCTAACTTGAAGATGTCTTCAATGAATTACGTTTTGTCTTCTCATAATATGACTACGCTAAAGAGTAACCGACAACTAAAATCAATATTTAGAATTTATTCGGGAGGTTTTAAATGCCTTTGAAGATTTACCTTTTGAGAATCATCGTACCTACTTACCTATTTGTTTTTTAAGGGGGAAAATCGTCGAAAGTCTCCTCCCCCCTCACCCAGGCGGTGTCAGACTCATACTGACTAAAAACTCTTCCAGCATGAAAAATACCAAAATCAACTACAAACACAAACATCCATACAAAATCCCTACATAATATACAAAGTACACAACAATGCATAATACCTATGTAGCCGATCATACAAAGGGCCTATGGTTAGGGCACACCTTATATCCAGCACAATAGTACATGACCTTCGACCATGCACCTTGATCATATTACATCTATGACGTCATTAGACGTAAGATAAGCTGGGTACATTTGTACATAAATATAATTTTATATACCAGCAATAAATATTAATGGATTTCGCGTGTAGTTTTATGTTCGTTGATTAAGTAACTTTAACATAATGTAGAATTATTGTTTGTAATTGGGATGATGACAGGGTATTAAAATTAAAAATCTGATTAGTCCGTCAGTTAGGTAATGAAAAAATATTAGACACGTATTTTTTATTTTGTCGTATAATAAAACAATACTTAATCAAAGTTTAGGAGTGGGGGCTAAAACGTCATTTCTACGTATAAAATACCTAATACCTACATAGAAGTGACGTCACGCGACATTTCAAATCAATATATCGTCGAAAGTATTCGTTTCTGTAAGAAAATAAAAAATACGTGTGTAATGTTTTTAAATAATCTCTCTTTAAACTATCGTTAAAATAAAAATTAGTCATCTACCCTATTATAATCATGGCTGTTCTAATCAGAAAAGTTGGACAATTACATCTTTACTAATATTATAAAGCTGAAGAGTTTGATTTTTGTGTTTGTTTGTTTGTTTGAACGCGCTAATCTTCGGAACTACAATTCTGATTTGAATAATTCTTGTTTTGTTAGATAGTGCATTTATCGAGGATGGCTATAGGCTATAAAACGTCACGCAATGACCAATAGGAGCTGAGGAGAGCGTGTGAAACCGCGCGGAAGTAGCTAGTTACAGATAAAGCACATTTCTACTCACTTTTTTATTTTGGTCGTAAATTAAATTTCAAATAAGACCTTATGGTCATCAATCAAGCTAGCCACCACGTAACTAACGAGGCGTTCAAAATTATTCAAAAATAGTTTTTAGGAACATTATTCCTGGCAATTCAGCAGACCATGACGAAGGGTTAATGACCTTATGAAGTTTGTTTTTCACACAATCGGCTTTAATGCGATAAGACACGTACTTAAAGTTAATTTGGTAAAACAATAGCGAATAGAATGAGGTGAATGTACTGTGTACCGAAAAATAAAAGAACGAATGGGACAATAACAATTAGTTATGTTCATTCATTTCATTCACTTTTCGCTATCGTTCACTCTCAATGACAGTTGTCAGTGTGACAGTTGTAGTCAGTATTTTAGTTTCAATAGGTATTCTATTCAGTCTGTATTTTGCCTAGTTTTGTGGCATTTACTTGCCTCTTTTACATGTATTAAACGTAATTTGACACACTTATTACCTATGTATACATGTAGGTCTTTAGTACCTAACCTAGTACATACAATAAGTAACTACATGACGATTTTATGAATGTTACCACTAAAATTGCATCAGCATTTCAGCACTATAAAAAAGATTTAATTGGTAATACCTACACCAGTGTTATATATCAGATTTTAAAATAACAGGAAAATGTCCATTTGTGTCCATTCTAAAATACACCAGCCAATAATTTCTTATCAGCACGTTCAGCGGTTAGTTACATGATTATTATGATTTTACGTACACGTAAATGTAACCTAGGTAATGTATTTTCTTTTCTAGACACGTGTAGGGAGTATTGTCACACATTTACTTATGATCAACACGATAACAATAGTTTCTGAATATATATTTTTATAGCAGCACAACAACTTAAAAAAAAAACGTTCACTTTGTATCCACGCAAAAAAAAAAATTGGTTGCTTATGGGATGATGTGCTCCATCGTAGACCGCATCATCGCTTACCACCAGCCGACGTAGTAGTAAAACGTCGACCCATCAAATATAATAAAAAAAAGCAAAACAATGACGTCACAACAACAGTCTAGCGCGATAAAATACCTACAAAATTTAGGTCATAATAAAGTAGACCACAAAACAAATGACGTTACACACGAAATGGACTTTAAACCCCTAAAAACCACAGGGTTTAACCCTAGGTCGGGTTAAAAACCCAAAGTGTGATTTAATAAATAATATTACGTTGCTCACTTTAGGTACCTTTTGAAATATGAACCGGGAGTTCTGAGAACGGCTACCTGACCATGTATTTCTAAGAAAAGTTGTTTTATTACTACCTACTTCTATAGAAAAATACTTAGTAAAACATGGACGCATTTCTAAGTGAACGTTTTACTTGGATTTTAGAAGTCAATTGTTATTTATTGGAATTTTTTATAGTCTTGCTGTCCTTTGCGATGGTTTGGTCAATTTGTGAATAACGATTCTTTAACTACAGCTCGATAGTTAGGTATTGCTTCAAAAACTCATTATTCGACCTGATGGTAAGCAATCGGCGCCGCCCATGGACACCCGGAACACCAGAGGCGTTACAAGTGCGTTACCGACCTTTTGAGGATTGTGGGGGATTCGGGGATTGGGAAGGCTGGGGAGGTTGGAGGGGGGTTAATTGGGCCTCTGGTAACCTCAATCATACGACGAAACAAATACGCAAGCGTTGTTTCACGTCAGTTTTCTGTGAGGCCGTGGTATCACTCCGGTCGATCCGGCCCGTTCGTGCCGAAGTATGGCCCTCCCACACACACACCACACAGTACCCACACAGTAGTTACTATACTTAAACTGAAATAACTAGTGCTTAAATAGGACTCAGAGAAATAACAAGGCTCCTATAGATACGTAGGCAGTTATCGTAAAAAAATGCAAACAAACAATTTTCATCAGAAATGGAGACCACATAAGTATAATTTTTAATGCATTTTCAACTGTACAACAAAGAAGAATAAGGTTGAAAGTACCTCCAAGTCTACTAAGTCTATCAGATTTAGTATACCATGACATGCGGCCCTATCTCTGCTCCGTACAAAGGCCAATAAAGGCATATTAGTTTCTTGTTGAAGTACCTACTTCATAAGTTATTGATCGCGGATTTAACCGCAAAACCTCTGCGGTTAATACAATATTATATTCAAGGTGTTCCCGATATTAACACCATGAATACGTAAGGGTTTATTGTGATGGAAATCTAAGTCTATCTGTATATTTATAGAATTAGATCGTGGGCTGAGTGGAATACATTTTTAACCAACTTCAAACAAGGAGGTTCTCAAGTTTACCTGTATACATGTATGTCCGTATTTGTGCACGAATATCTCGCGATCGGCAGAACCGATTTTGATGTGGTCTTTAGAAAAATGTTTAGAAGGTTTTAGTATATTAATTAACCGACTTAAAAAAGAGGGGGTTGAAGTCTGTTTTTTTATATGTGTAAGTATTTGATGGGCCGACGTTTGTCCACTATCTCGCCTGGTGGTAAGTGATGATGCGGTCTACGGAGCACGTCGTCTCGAAAGCAATCTATTCACTCAGGCATTGAAGACACCCAGGTATACAGACTAGTAGTACGCACAAGGAAGCTTAATGTATGTTTCTGTCGGTTTTTTTAAACGTAGTTTGTGAAAGTATTATTCAATACCTCTAGTTAGTCTTTAGACTTTTAGCAGATGTAGTTAGAAAAGACTAGACATTTTATAGATTTGAGAAACTGTTCAAGATGTTTTCTATGTCAAATACAATATAACAGCTATAAGCTGAAGCAACAAGAAAACTAATTACAAAGCCTACAGCGTTTTACGACCTGAAACCCTAATATGAGGGTCTTAGCCAACCGCGTCAAATGGGGGAGGCTTGCGATGATTAAATATGTCTTAGTAAGCACATAACTACTTATGTGTGTTTTAGTAAGGAATAGTTGAGATGGAAATGGAAAAATCAATATTTGAAAGACGTTACTGTTTAGCAAGTGGAGTTGTGTTTACGACTGTCAAGCGAAAAGGCTTTGAGATCAGTTTTTGGAACAAGTGTTCCTTCGCATCGGTTTTCTGTGCGGCCGTGGTTATCACTCCGGTCGAGCTGTCCTATTCCTGCCGAAGCATGGCTCTCCCATACCTACTTAAGGGCTCGTACACAAAACTGCGATGCGATGATACGAATTCGCAACGCAAAAAAATACGTTATTTGCTGCGATGAGATTTCGTGCGACAAGGCGTCTCCCAGAGTGACCATTCCTTCAACGACCGTCAACCGTACTAAACGTATTTTAAATTGAAAACTAGGTCGTGACACGGATCGTAAAAAGAAGTGTGCACTTCTGTTATTGCTTAAGAGATACAGGAAAAAGAAACAAAGAAGATTTTGGGAAGATAAGATTTTGATGCGCGATGCGAATCAATTCGCAATTTCTTACGATGCGTAGAGCTCGCATATTTTTGCGATGCGACGTCGCATCGCAGTTTTGTGTACGAGCCCTTAAACAGTGTACAGAAAAATAAGAATACATATAATAAAAATAGTATGTACATAATAATATATTATTTACCTTGCCCTCAAATACATATTATTAACAGATAACCTCTTTATAATTACTCGTACACACAGTAATTAGAGGCGAAACATTTCCTTTGACAAGTCAGTTTCTTATTACAATTAAAACTGACGAGTACATAATTATGGCGCCGATAATATTGAGTTGAAACGTGCTTATCTTGAAATAATCAAGGCTGTATGGAAGTATGTATGTAACTCATAACTAGAAGGTAATCTTTACCATCCGATAGTATAAGTGTAAGGAAGCCATGCTCGACCGGAGTGATACCACGGCCTCACAGAAAATCAACGTGAAACAACGTGTGTTTCGTCGGGTGAGTACGGTTACCGGAGGCCCAATTACCCCGCCCCCCTTCGCCAATCCCTGAATCTTCAACAATCCTTGAATTCCTAGTCCCAAAAGGCCGGTAACGCACTTGTAACGCCTCTGGTGTTCCAGGTGTCCATGGGCGACGCCGATTGCTCACCATCAGGTGATCCGTCCGCTCGTTTACCGGCTTATTCCATAAAAACATATAATTTAAAAAATCTGTTTGTCTGTTAGTCTTTCTTTCACATCGTAACGAAGCGTTTTTATGGTAAGTACTTACCTAGGTATAATTTTTGCGTATGGAGAGTTAGGAGACTGGACGATGATACAGACTAACGTTTTCTTTGACCATGAAGGCCGCGGGTGATTTTAGATGACCTATCCTATCTGAACCTTCGCCAATATCATACATATCAGACGCAGGGATTTCCAAATCCAACAGTCATACCGATAGTCACGACAGATAAAAATAAACTTAAATTTGTTATAAAAACAGTATCTTTTTAAACAACACTAAGTAAGCACCTACCAAAATAAGAATTATTAACTTATTTATAAATAAAAACGAAAAATGCAAATTACACAAAATTTGCATAGTTAAATCCAGTTGCACAATCAGAGTTGGCTATTCAACCATTTTTGCAACAGAGATTAGGATTTACAATTTTGAAATTAGAACCTTGGTTCTTTTTTAATTTACAATCCTTGCCAGTTGCGCATTTAATAATTACCTAGTTAGAAAAAAAGAAAACAATAGTGTAGGTAATAATTTTAATTATTGCTTATAACCTTTTAAATGTCGTCTTTAGAACGAGGTTACCGCTAAGTTGTGAATTGCAATTATCTTTAGATGTACAAGAAAGAGAAAATAAGGCTAGTTTTTCCGGAAGAATGAAAGCTAGAAACAGTCTTGATTAGTTACTGAGTGTAATTGTTGAACCGGTCCTATCATCCGCATCATGTGAGATGAATAAATATCGAACATGTCCATAATTTTCAAATGAAATTAAGTTATCAAGAATACCTACTTACTAGATAGTTCTAGTTCTTTATAAACACAGTGATTTCGGTCTCATTACTGTAAGTAAACAGTAAATTATGTTGTTCTAAATTAAATGACGTATCTCCGCCTTATTCCATAAACTGAGTGAGGCATAGAGACAATAACTTGCACGAACGACTAGGTAGGTAACTTATTTACCTATCTATCATCACAACCTAAATCCCCATCCAAACTTGATAGTAACTTCACCACACGAACTAATGCGAATTTCATTTCGTGAGAATAGGCCTAAATACCTACCTATTTATAAATGCAGTACGTATCATGTGCTAACGTAATGAATAAGTTCCTTGACTTGTTTACCCTTGTACTTATTAGATAAAATATAAATATGTAGATATCATAAATAAATAAACAACTTATTGAAACACTATATCGTTTAATGATGTCAATATTATTCCAGTCAATTACTGTGTGAACCGACCATCATCGTGAATGGTCGAAAGTTTTTGCGTGAGCTGGCACAAATATGGTTTTTTACATCAACCTTGAAGTTTTAAACACAGCGGTTAGTTTAGAAACATTCGGTATAATGTTAAATCGAGTAATATTTACACAATTGTGTGAAACCGCTAATCGATTGATGAAAATCCTTGAATTTTTCATCATAAATACAGGTAAGTACAGGCATTATGCGGGTACATTGGCATTTATTGCATTAGTGATTAGCGTATCGTGCAGTTGTACAAACAGATAACTTTACCACCAGTCTATCAAACAAATTCACCGATAACGATAAAATCCTAGGTTTTATCCAGTTTTATCGAAAAATACACTAACAAGCCACGTAGAAACAGTTCTGACAATTGTTTGATAAGAAAAATAATAGGTACCAACCGTAAAATAAATCCGTTCACTTCGCGCTCACAACAGCGCGGCTACCTGCGATATTTGCAACATTCCAAAATATGCACACAAACAAAATTATTTTCTCACAAATATTCAATTCACTGAACACAGAAACCGTTTTGACACTCGCGCAAACCTCGCGGTACTTTCAAAAAAAAGTATTTTTACAACGTTTTTTTACGAAAGTTGTCACGTGTGCCGGCGAAGCGACGTACGTCCACCACGCTCAACGCTTCGACGCGAACTGATGGCCATGCGAGAGGGAGAGAAAGCACAGATAAAATTTGAATGGAAAACTGTTTGAGTGAAAGAGATGGTGATATGAGAATGAAGTTAGCGGGCCCGCGACTGTATGACCGGGAGTGACCACATCATAGTTTATACTGTGACCACATGGCACGCATTTAGTTTTAGTACAATCATTGCACAAATTGTGAGTTGGCGCGTTTTTGTTTCGAGCCACGTGTTTCAAATATGGTTCAAAAATAAAAACATTACGGTTTTTTTTTGGTTTGTCAAAGTGGATACTTATCTCGACGGAGTTTTTAATGCGTCGCTGGTTCTTCATATAATTTTACGATGCTTGCAGCTAGGGGATTTTTTTTAATTTACATATTTTTATCAAAACGCGTAAGGATAAAGAAGAAATAAGAGTACAAAATTATGCGAAGTCATATTTATCTGAGCTCATTTCTTCGTGCGCATACTTTACCACATCTTTCCAACTTACTTATTTTTTCAAAAATACCATCCCAAGTATTTAATGAAAACGTAAGAAGGTACCAGCTACCATCAAGTTATAATTAAATTAATAAGGAAAAAAGGTAAACTCTGTCCTTTAGTTAATTATTTTACTACGCAAGACCCTTCTAGTTACCGAGTGTAATTAAGTTATTTAATTAAACGTAACAAGAAATTAATTGAGAAAATCTCGAACCAAACTTGCCGATTCGTATGAAACTCAGGTAGGCACCGTACCTACCTAAAAATTTATTAATAAGAAATATTTCGCAAAGCCCTCAAGTTCTGTAAGTATAAATATTTTATTACCGTACTTTATATTCTGTTACGTAGGTTGGTTGATATTAAAAACAAGGTCTAGATGTCTATGAAGCTCTACACAGGAATTAATTAAACGTCACAAAAAATAATAAAGGCTCATGTGGCATATATAATTTTTTCCACATCAAACAAAAATAGAAGAGGCGGCTTGTTACATTTCATAGGTCACTCCTATCCTCGGGCGAATACCCAATTTCTCGATATTTCAGCACAAAAATGTTGGTAAAAATGATATAATTCACATTTATGCGGGGCAAAAGGCGTAAGGTGTAAAAAACGGGCCATGAATATTATACGAAACGAGAGGTCGTTGCCGAAAACATAGAAAAAAAAAGTTTTATGTTCGTTTTTATTTCGCTTTCGAGTTCGGAACGAAAGCGGCGCGCTTTTTTTGAATTTCTGAGTTGTGTAACTTCTGTTGTTGAACGGAAAATGTTTTCGATTGCAACATGATGCTTTTTCATTGTCCGCCATTTTTGTTTTTGAATAAATTAAATTAGGTCAGTTACTTTTTTAAAATTTCAATTAATACGTATCGTTATCACATGATGAGACTAAAAATATGGCATTAAATCCATCGCATTTATCATTTTATCTACATTAAACTATTTGTGGGAAAATAAAAATCCAAATATTTCTTTGCCCAATCTGAGAGTCAACTCCGAAGCCCTCAGCAATCGCCTTCACTACGCAATTAACGATAACCGAGGCAGTCAAAGACCAACTTAAAAAGAATACTTCGGTACTCTGAACTAGATCAAAGCGTACTTTCTACCGGGTAAAAGCAAAAGCGAGCTAAAAAGGATCAATAGCCTTTAGGAATTCTGAGTAGCAGCACTATTTACCTGTTTGATTAAATCTGGCTTTAGGTTTACCTAGAAAATCTAGCCCACAGCTTCATTTCAACCGTATTATTTTGTACCTGGCATTTACCTTGTGCCAACCGCCTGAAGGTAAGCTGAAACACATTTAACGAAACCCAAATACAATTACAACTAGCTTCTACTTACGACTTTGTCCACATTAATTGGCCTTGTTCTTCTCCGTACTCCCAACTCTATGTATTTTTATGGAATAGGAGGCAAGTGAGTAGACGGATCACTTGATGGTAAGCGATCAGCGCCGCCCATGGACACCCGCAACACCAGAGGAGTCACAGGTGCGTTATCGGCCTTTTAAAAAGGAGTACGCTCTTTTCTTGAAGGTTTGAAGGTCGTATCGGTTCGGAAATCACGCCAACGACAAATCATTCCACATTTTTGCTGTGCGAGAAAGAAATTATGGATGGCAGTTTAAATTATGGATGCAAAATTTCAAGAAGATTGCTTAACGAAAAGAGGTGTCGTGAAGAACCTAACGGGTTACCGGGGCTCCGGCTCGACGTGCAAGAGAAGGAACGGGGTGATTTTTAGTCAGTAAGAGTCTGACACACCCTCCCACCTCACCCAGGCGGGAGCAGGCATTCGATGAATTTCCCCCTTAAAAAAAACCTAAAGAGGTAACACACAAACTTTCACGTTTACAATATTAATAGGGACAAGAGCAAAATATAATAATATATTTAATTTAAGACTAGAAACAAACGGTAATCACTACGTGATTAGTGACGTGACATTCTCAAAAGAACATTGTCCAACTAGCTTCAAAGGGAGCCTTTTGAAACAAAGCTTTAGCCTCTTACTACAGAGTCGTGTTATGGTGGTGAGCGGAGCGGGAGCGATTTGTATAGTCACCATGTTGACAGAAATGTAGCAGTGGGCGAGTCGGAATTTAACGTGGAAAGAGGAAATGAATGAATGAAATTTAAATTACTTTTGATTTCAAAATTCTACATAGGTAAGAGCTGAGAAACCTACAATATTGTTCAGTATTTTGTTTTGTTATAATGAGACCAATAGTATCTGTATACACGCAGGTAATTTAATACCTACTGTTATGTTAAAAACACATGTCCCTCAGATATAAATCAAAACACAAGAAGCGATTTTTAAACGCGCCATTATAAATACAAAAAATCGCTACATCTTATCAATAAAGCCCCACCTAACAGCACGTCGTATAAAGCTTTTTGCACAAGCTTTTGAGCGTTACATACTTGAGTGTGCACTGTGCAAGTGTGCAAGTGTTGTGTCCAAGTTGTACAGTCAGTAACAGTCACTACGAGTCACTGACAGGCCAACTTGCTGCTCTCGTCTCTTTTACTGAAATACATCATTAATGTTACTTGGAATCTCTTCGAAGGTACCTATTTGATATTGTTCCTTGTTATCTATAAGTACATATAATAATATCGTAGAAAAGTCAAAACTGTACTGTGATGATTTTAGTACTTGGGTCGTAATCTACAGTCGATACCGAAGCCAAAAATATGGTTTTTAGAATCCATGTCTGTTTGTCTGTAGAGGTATGTATGTCTGGGATGATCTCAAAAAGTACTGCATAGATTTACTTTGAATTTTGCATGAATTTATTGCACGATATCTAGAATTATCTTGTGTATTGCCTACTTCTTTGGCGATTAAAAGGCGTGACGTCATATTTATAAAGAGTCCTATATCCTATAAAATCTGCCCAAAAACCAACAAATCGCCTTAAATTCCTTAACAGTATCTTAGACTTAAGTAGGTTATTTACCATCAATAAATCTTGTACATAGGCTAAGTATTTTATTTACAACTGTAATATATTCTGCTTACCCACGAACGGAAGAGGCGTTCCCACACAAGTGTGGCATATATCGCACAGTTTCTGAAGTATTCAGTTTTAAGACTAGATTTTGACATGACTTTAGCTGCTCTTTTTATTATTTTGATTTACACTTAACTGATTGCTGACTCTCACTTTTGCTGACTCTGATTTTAGCATGACTTTAACTGCTATTTATCTTTTATTTCTCACTTAACTATTTTGTGTGGTAACGCGATTAGTATTAAGCCGCGTTTTTTTTTTGTTAAGGGGGGAAATTCATTAAATCACTGCTCCCGCCTGGGTGAGGCGGGAGGGAGTGTCAGACTCTTACTGACTAAAAACCACCCCGTTCCTTCTCCTGCGCTTCGAACCGGAACCCCGGTAACCCGTTAGGTTCTCCAAAGGGCTCATGGACAGCATTACGCGAGAAATGATACGGTGTTTTTCAGTATTAGCACGGAATCTGAAAATCGGTCCCATGTAATATATAAACTGTAGAAAAGTTGCTACTATTATATTTACCTATCATATATTCTGCCTAGTAATTACTTTATGTTTATCACATGCAAAATAAAATATGCTCCTGGTGTTACCGTACAGATATGGACAAACGAACATAACACCAATTTTTCCTATAAACAAAACATTACTACTTTCATTGCTAGAAGAGAAAATGAAAATAATTTATTACTTCACCATTCCATTTATTGCCAAGTTTTTGTTCCAATATTATTTGGTATGGATAATAGCACTTTTGCTCATTGTTCTGGTGTAAACATAAGACTATTGAAGCTAATATTGTGAAGAACAATATTCTTTATCATTTGAGAGTGAAATTTAGGTCCCTTTTCACCAAGCTCTGTAAAAACTCAGTTACACGTAACCTAAGTTTAAAGTAACCTAAGTTCTGTGTTCTGTGTTTTCTGTACTGAGTTCCGTGTAAACTAGTTTCTGTTTGTAGCGGTGAAATGTAAAATGAAGCTGTAACTTCGTTTAAACGCTTTAAATTCGATTAGACGCTTTAAATCAGTTTTGTTAGGTGTAATCGTGATCAGTTTCGTTGGTGAAAAGGGACCTTAGAGTTTAGCTTTTACCCGCGGCTTCGCTCGCGTCACAAAAGTATAAAACGTAGCTTATGTGACATATACCAATACATACAGCGCCATCTATACCAATATTTTCGTTTTCCCGCGGGAATAACAATTTTTTTCGGGATAAAAAGTACCCTATTATTTAATCCAGACTTCTAACTTAACGTCTCCAAAAATTCAAAGCAATCGGTTTAGTAGTTACGGCGTGAAAGCGGGACAAGCACACACTTTCCGATTTATAATATGTATTAGTAAGGATTATCCTTACTTGGTAGTTGTACTTTCGCTTCAAAGAAGATATTTTTTTAGGCGGAACGAAGTTGCCAAATCAGCGGTAAATAAATTATTTTTCTTTATTTATTTATCTATTTTTTAACCCTTCTTAAGTTGTGTGTGTGTGGTGTCTATGTACGACGTTGACTGGTCACTATCAAGTGTTTTTTGTCAAACTATCCAAACAAACCCGTGTACAATTTTGGTACCTAAGTATACAGAAATCTAGACAAAGATAAGTAACCTTAAAACCTAAGTTTCCCCTTCTTAAAGTCAAGAGATCCTATTTCAAAGTCAGCACTATATGCCTAAATATAAGATCTAAAATTAAACCCTATCCTGTCTAAGCCACCGCCTTCAAAAGCATTGTTGTGGTATACAATAATATACTCTATCATCACAAATCAGAGTTTAAGTTCCTTTACCTTGAACGTCGGAAGTGGACAGCCATTTTGGTTTTTGAGAAAAGGATTTTAAAGTTATGGTAGTATAGTTGATTTTACGTTGTGATAGTGTCAAGTGCTGTTGAACGTTGAGTGGAGTGGAGCATCCAGGGTCCTTTAAAGCGTTTTCCAAATGCTGTAAAGTCAATTTTATCGGGAGGAAATTTTTATAGTGTTGTTAGAGGGTAGGCAGATATCCTAGTTTCCTTTGTAGCTCGACTAAATATAGTTAGGGGAGTTTTGAAGGAAAAATAAAATTGATACAATAGTGACGATTTATAAGCCTCATATAATGACCTAATCATTTTAATTAGTTCGAGCGTAGACTAGTGTTAAATAGACTTAGAATTGATGGATTACTTTAACAATTGGCCACCACGAAATCGAATCAGAGACCCCTTTTCCTTCGCAGTTAGGACGTGCGACCAACGCTCACGCACCTAAAGAAGCATTAAAAGGGACTAAATACCAAAAACACTGAATATCAACAAAACCGAATATGTGTATACTTACCAACCCCAAAAAATCCAATACATCTTGCAGTCACCACAAAACAAGCGTCGAAAACAGCCGAACTTTGCCGAATGCATCCGAACACAATAAGTATCGTCATAAAACTATAGAAAAGTAATAATGACAGTTCCTCCCCTCTTAGTGGGGGAATCAGTCAGAAGTCGGCATTATCGGCTTTAGCGATTCATTCTATATCGCCACCTCTGAAGATGCGAGGAGGGATTGCGTTTGATCTGTCTTCGATGAGATAATATGAATGATCTGGGATAAAAAGGACAGGAAAAGGACTGTATTGTCTCTGAAAAATTAAGTATTGGCTAAAAATAAAATATTCATTGAAGACTTTGAGGTTTTAAGTTAGACGCTGAATTGGAGCAGTTTTCTTAACAATTCGAATAGGGTAGTTTCCTAACTTTTATTTTAATGTCTGTCGGGTACATAAATACATACGTATTTTTTCTGTTCTCACAAAATTAAATACTTTCGACGATATATTAATTTCAAATATCGTGTGACCTCACAGCATGCCACATTTTGTAGCACGTTATGACGTAACGACCTCCCACTCCTAAATTATTGCACTACTAAAGTATTGCAACTTAATACAATAAAATAATACGTGTCTAAATATTTTTTCATTATTTAATTGACGGACTAATTAGATTTTTATTTTGATTCCCTGGAAACTACCCAATTAGTCTATCTTTACTGATATTTGTGAACGACGAAAAACGGTGTAAAGTTATTGGTTATGGAAGCTGATGTTTTCTTCTTTGATCAGTTCAGTAACTATCCTTCTAATTAATGGTCTTTCTTTTTGTCAGTTGAAACCTTTCTGCGGCTAATCTTTGCGGAAGGTTCTTCTCACACTATTTCATAATGTCTGCCTCGGTAGCCGAGTGGTCGCAAGTGCGACTGCCGAGCAAGTTGGGTTTTAAAAAAAAAACTATTGTAGCACGGAGTCTGGAATTGTGCCCGGTATATGGCAATAGGCTCACCCTCTATTACATGAGACTCATAACATAAATAGTGAAAAGTGGGTGTTACATTGTACGTACAGTGGCATTAAGTACCGTAATGTGTATCTTTGCCTACGCCTTCGAGTTTAAAAGGCGTGATGGTATGATGATGATGATATTTCCTAATGTGTAAATGTCAAAGTTTTCATCAAATTTACGTCTAGACATGATCATAGATAAATCTATGTAAGTATGTATCATCATATGTAAGATACACCTACCAAGTCACTGATTAAATGTACAGCCTATCCAATGTATATGGTGGTTACTAGTTGTGATGTGATCTACATAGTTACATTGTTTGTAAGGCAGGGATTATCATGGATATCCCTAATTAATTACACTTACTGGATGTGAACATGTGTTCATTGCATAGCTTCCAACATCTATCATTAATACGGATATAATATTAGGAGCTCATAATAATCTGACTGCACGGTTGGTGCGGTGGCTGGGCAACCGGCTGCCGCGCAACGTTTCGCGGGTACGATTCCCGCACGGTACAAACTCTGTGTGTGATCCACAGATTGTTGTTCCGGGTCTGGGTGTGATGTGTATGTGAACAAGTTCACAGACCTATGTTTGTAAACGAACCCACGATACTGGAGAAAATCCTAAAGTGGGGCTAGGTTTTAAAAAAAAAAATAATAAAAAAAAGTAATACCAATTTTTGACAGCTGTGCTAAATGTGTACAATAAAGATAATTCGATTCTTTTCTATTCTATTTGTACCTATAATAAATAGTAAGGGTGTTATTCCAAATGCCCCATTTGGCACAACTCAATAACCAAAAATTTTGTTCATCATCGCCGTAATGAATTTTTCACCAATAACCACTAGACCCTATAATTTACCCTCAAATTTGAATCTATGATTCATCTGCTTTATTATGGAGACGAGTACGGCCATAAGCACACTAATATATTATCAAACTTTAAGCATCAATAATTATTGTTAAATAGAACAATTCTTTCATAAAATGTATGTTTAAAAAAACCGACTTCAACCCCCTCTATTTTTGAAGTCGGTTAATTAATATACTAAAACCTAAAACCTTCAAAGTGTAACAAACACTTTTCTGAAAACCGCTTCAAAATCGATTCAGTCGATCGCTAGATAACATAACATAACATCACGCCTTTTATCCCCGAAGGGGTAGGCAGAGGTGCACATTACAGCATTAAGTGCTGTACCATGTAACACCCACTTTTCACTATTTATGTTACGAGCCCTATGTAATAGGGGGCGAGCCTATTGCCATATACCGGACAGAAATCCAGACTTCGTGCTACTACTGAGATCTTTTTAAAAACCCAGTAATACTTTGCCCGACCAGGGAATCGAACCCGAGACCACTTGCCCGGCAGTCACACTTGCGACCACTCGACCATTGAGGCAGTCGCACACAAACATAGAGATCAAACCGAGAATCTCTTTCGTTTTTGAAGTCGGTTAAAAATCCAAAACTTTTTAATGTTAGTCGAGTCCATTACTATAGAATTATTTTGTTCAACCTTAATACCGAATCTGACACCCCTTACTTGATCTTGATAGTCAAGTTTACAACCAATAAACGACATACACAAATCACCAATCCCTATATAAATCGAGTTTTCATCAAAAACCACACGGGGTATAATTTTAACTTGAAACTACACATTTAGTTTATCATTAAAACTAATTACAATGCTACTATTTATCAAAAGGACCCCAGGTGCGTTACAATAAATAGTTTCGACCTCTGGTCCCTAATCACGAGACCATGAATAGGGCACACCCTAAGTCGCGTGCGCAAATACTTAACATATGGGCCTAATGATATTTTTGTAATGATTTTTGTTATTTATAGCCCAAGTGTTGAATTGTTCGTGTTTAGAGTTTGAAGTCAAGCAGCGGTTGTCGAGTTCAAAAGTGAGATGGGTGATCGATGATGCTTCAATTCAAATTCTGTTAGAATGTGGTGTCATGATGAATTATGCATTCAAAATTAAATGTTATTAATTATTTTCATGTCTGTTCAATAATAGTTACAATGATATTTAAAATTTTACATAACATAACATAACATCACGACCTTTATCCCCGAAGGTGGCAGAGGTGCACATTATGGCACTATTATAAAACATCACGCTACGACCAATAGAAGCAGAGCAGAGCGTGTGAAACTGCGCAGAAGTAGCTAGGAACTCATATGATTCGCATTCTTGCCTCCTTATGGCTATAAACCGGGTACAAAATCAACCCCTTAATTCCACCAGTCGCCTAATGAGACTGTGTACCTCACACAAATATCTCAAATTACCAGGTAGGTACCAGAAAATATCCGCCAATTAATACCAACACATCCCTATCCGCAGCTGGCGGATATTTGACACTGCACAACCCTAGCCCACCCTCGTAAACAATCGAGCGGATATGCGCTTACGCACAGAAATAGAACGCAATTGCAACTCGTGCGCATCCATGGTCGTTTAAATTTAGAACTTCCATTAGTAAGACGTTTTTAAATTATTCCAATAGACGTTAATATGCTTTTGTTTTTAGAACTATTTATCATTATGCGTTTTTGTTTGGTTTTAACTTGAAATAATTTTATCTTAAAAGGTATGAGGGTGGATTTTAGTTTATTTTCGTTGCTTTGTGCAGGAAACTATGGATAACAAGTGCTTCGTTAGTCGATTGGCCGTGAGGATGATATTTTTTATGCACCGTGGATTCTATTTCGTTTTCGTCCCGAAGTAAAATTGTTCTGTCTTTGTAATACAATCGTTTAAAAAGCAGTCAAATGTTTAAAACATAAAATAACTGGTGAACCATTTCAAAAAGCAAACTGTGAAAGCGCATACGAACTTATAGTACATTATCAAAACATCACGCCATGTAATTCTCGAATAGGTATTTTTCGTTAGGTGGCACCTGCGTTGCGAATTTGCGTTGCGAACAAAACATCTATAAACATCTATAGATGTTTTGTAGACACCATTCGTCATGTTGTTGAAAAATTTTAACTACTAAACTCTAAAAAAAATATGTAAGTATCTTTATTTTATGGGTTTTACGTCTTCATACATCGAAAGTGGTCCTTATGGTAAGTCGTTTTTAAATAGATTTCACAGTGTACGTACGACATCTGCGTCAAGCAAATTGATTTTTAAGTTTGAATGTCCAACAAATTAAACTAGTACCTTATCTAGTACTAAGATAGTAAGACTACATTTTAAAAAACCTCTTTTAAAACCTAGTTTTCCAATCACCCAATACTATTCCATACGAAATGAATTTCGACCCCATTTTAGGGATTTATATTTATTAGTTTCCCATGCAACTAGTGTTGCCTCCCTCCCCTTCACCCCTCAGCCCCCCTACACACAGGGGGTGAACAAATTATGAGGGCACGTGTCACCAATATCCGTTGTTTTTGTCCGTTTGTCTGTCAGTCAGAGTGTGACGCGCGCGTGGCGTATGAAGTACTATATTGTTATTAAATGTCCATTCTTAATGTCTAGCCGTTATATTTTTAGTTTTATTGGTTTGTTATTGGTGTAGATAGAATATATGCTTATTTTAACAATTATGTAGTAAGGAAAAGGTAGCGTTTTCATTAATTCTTGTTTTCCAGTCTTGACTATATGAACCTTACTTGCTAGGCGGTTTGAATAGATCACAGTTTAAAAGATCCTTTATTAGAGAATGCTGATGCCCGGTCTTCATCTCTTTCACCCCAGACAGAGCTGGGCAGAGATAAAAACAAATCTGTGGAATAACCATAATACAGCTTAGTAGAATACGAGTCAATTCTTTGCTACCTTCTTTATCTCACAGAATGCATTATACAAGTATATTTTCTTCCTCTTTATTTAGTTACGGATTAGCATAATTAAGTTCATTCTAAGTAGGATGTCTTAAACAGTATCTGCTAGTGACTTATGTGGCTGTGGCGTCCCCTTTAGGGGCGGGACTCTCGTGCGGAAGACGGGGCGCCCTGCGGACTCTCCGTCCGCGTACCGGCCCATAGTGTTGCTCGACGAGGTGGGGAAAGTCTTCGAAAGAATCATTTCGAACCGCCTCGTCGCGCACCTGACGGACATTGGGCCGGACTTGTCGGACGGCCAGTTCGGCTTCCGCAGAGGGCACTCCACGGTGGACGCCATCATGCGCGTTAGAGACCTCACGACGGGGACTGCAGTGTCCAGGGGTAAGGTCGTAGTGGCGGTGTCTCTGGACATCGCCAACGCCTTCAACTCCCTGCCCTGGAGCTGCATCTTGGAGGCACTCCGATATCATCGGGTGCCTACCTACCTCCGTCGTGTAATCGAGGCTTACCTGACGGACAGGTCCGTCAGCTACCCCGGTCACCGGGGCGAGTGGAACCGGCGAGAGATGTCACGCGGTGTTCCACAGGGTTCGGTTCTGGGGCCGCTCCTGTGGAACATCGGCTATGACTGGGTGCTGCGCACCGACCTCCCGAACGGCGTTAGCACTATATGCTACGCCGACGATACGCTGGTGCTGGCGCACGGGAGGTCACACCAGGCGGCGGCCGACTTAATGGCGACAGCGGTTGCGACAGTCGTTGAGAGAATCCGGCAGTTGGGACTCGAGGTGGCGCTCCACAAGTCCGAGGCCATGTGTTTTCATGACCGCGGGAACGCGCCACCTCCGGGTGGGTCCCAAATAACGGCGGGAGGAGTTACCATCGGCGTCGAGACGACGATGAATGACGGCGCGTCGCGTTCCGCGCGCGCCTCAAAGAGCCATCAGACCACCACAGATGGGGCCCAATAGGGCCGATGCCGATTCGGAGTCGCGGAGAACCTAACGGGTAACCGGGGCTCCGGCTCGACGTGTAGGAGAAGGAACGGGGTGGTTTTTAGTCAGTAAGAGTCTGACACTCCCTCCCGCCTCACCCAGGCGGGGGCAGTCATTCGATGATTTTCCCCCCTTAAAAAAAAAAAAAAAAAAAAGGCGGGACTCTGAAGCCATTAACTATTGAGAAAATTTGATGCTATAGGGCTTCTTCAGCGAGATAGAAATATGTAAAAATTCATAAAGAAAATATAAAATATGGAGATAAAAAAGGCTACTATCACTCGTAGAATGTTGCCCAAAATTGGTAACTGGTAAGTAGATATTAGTTGTGTCAAATATTTTTTTTTAAGGGGGGATTATCATCGAATGACTTCTCCCACCTTGGTCACCTTGGTAAGGCGGGAGGCAGTGTCAGACTCTTACTGACTAAAAACCACCCAGTTCCTACTTCTAGCCAGAGCCCCGTTAACCCGCTAAGTATTCCGCGGTAAGTCAAATCAGGAAATCAGGTGAGTATATTGATAACGATTACTCATCTATTGTAAATTCATCATCATCTTCATCATCAACAGCTGGAAGAGATCCACAGCTCAACAAAGGCCTCCCCCTTAGTCCTCGCCAGACCGACAACTCGCCACTTGCATCCACTGAACTGTTGTAAATTATAGACTAAATAATAAAATCATCTCTAAGATGAAACCCAAGACGTCACTCATTACACATTGAACCGCCTCATTCAACAAACCTTAATAGCTTCTACACAAACAAACAAACAACCCATTTATAAAACAGATCGATACAAATTAATTTCAATTTAATAACAGGGAGTTATCCCTCTCAACCTCTGGGAATATATCGGTCCAACTAATTAATTCCTAGTTCCCCTCACGAACAAACAAATAAACAAACAAATATCAATAAAAGTTCTTTGTAGTGTTCTTGCCGATACTTGTCTATTTTTGTTTTGAGGGTGTAATAATGACAATACATAGTCTATGGACAATGGACAGTACATTAAGAGAAAAACTGCTGTGCTGCTCGTCTATGCGGTGGTTCCTCGTCAAATAATTACGTGAGTAAGCCGAAAAACATAATAATTAATGTAGTATGTCTCACGAAAGTTATAGCCCTCAAATCGTGTAAACCGGCCTGTCCTAGGTACCAATCCACATCAATCAAGTTTAGTCTTAGTTACATTGTTCTTTAAGACCAATTTTCAATGTCTTTACGTTTGGATTATTATAATCTCACTTTGATTGAAAAGATTTGAGAAGGACAAGACCTTTATCGATCGTAGCTTTAAACTTCGTCGCTATAAAACAGTGCGGCGCCCAAAAACACTACGAGAACTGTAGATTTTTCTCGTAAATTTCACTTGTCTGTTTAGTACCCTTATACAGCCTACAATGAAAGTCCCGGCTAAAATCCTGGTTACAACAACAGCCTAATGCATTTACCTTGTTTCCCCTACTACCAACATAACGGCTCACTTCCGTTTCCTGGTGTGTAGCTTATGCTAATGTTGGCAGTACCGAATTAGATGGCTTAATTGCTATTAAATTTATTTGTCTACGTGATCCTTTTTTCTAAAAGGGTTTTTAGGACTTGCCTTGGTTTTGTTTATTACTTTTGTTTTTTTATAGTTATTTACCGTTTGTTTGTTTTTGGTTTGGTGGTTTGGTAGATGTTATGCATAATTAATCAATTAATAGTGGTAGCGAATCCTATTGAAAGTGGTTTTACAGAATTTTCTGTGAAGTGTAAGACACTTGGTTGCAAGCAGAGCTTAGCCCTGGAAAGTTGTCGCGGAGAACCTAACGGGTAACCGGGGCTCCGGCTCGACGTGCAGGAGAAGGAACGGGGTGGTTTTTAGTCAGTAAGAGTCTGACACTCCCTTCCGCCTCACCCAGGCGGGAGCAGTCATTCGATGATTTTCCCCCCTTAAAAAAAAAAAAAAAAAAAAGCCCTGGAAAGTTGTCGCGGAGAACCTAACACGTAACCGGGGCTCCGGCTCAACATGCAGGCGAAGGTAAGGGGTGGTTTTTAGTTAGTAAGAGTCTGACACTCCCTCTCGCCTCACCCAGGCGGGAGCAGTCATTCGATGATTTTCCCACTTAAAAAAAGCCCTGGAAACTTGACGTAAGTTAATGTAACACCTATTTTTAGTTCAAAATTGTAAGTGTAAGCGTTCAGAGAAATAGTAGCGAGTAGCTAACAAACTTACTTTATAATATTTGCACTCCATGCTAACTTTGTACGGTTAATTAGTCAACAGCCTTAGTATGCTGAACGACGAGTAGACCTAACTTAAAAAAAAAAACTCCATGCTATAACTAAGAATTTTATTTATTTATAATTTGGTTGACTGCCTCATTGGCTGTGTGGTCGCAAGTGCGACTGCCGTGCAAGGTGTCTCGGGTTCGATTCCCGGGTCGGGCAAAGTATTACTGGGTTTGTAAAATACCTCAGTAGTAGCACGGAATCTGAAAATGTGCCCGGTATATAGCAATAGCATTACATGGGACTCATAACATAAATAGTAAAAAGTGGGTGTTACATTGTACAGTGCCACAATGTGTACCTCTACCTACCCCTTCGGGGATAAAAGACGTGATGTTATGTTATAATTTGGTAGTTGCTAGATTAGGTCTTACATCTAAATAATAAATTTTAAATGCACAACATTTTAAGGTGTCACAACATGCACAGTAGCCTAACGATGACACTTTTATCAGTATTTGTGACAATTGAAAAATAAACTAAAAACTAAAACTAAACATATTTGAAATACTTTTTACTTACAATCCTCAAATTCCCAATTCCCAAAAGGCCGGTAACGCACTTGTAACGCCTTGGTGTTTCGAGTGTCCATGGACGGCGGCGATTGCTTACCATCAGGTCCGTCTGCTCGTTTACCGGCTTATGCCATTAAAAAAAAACTTAAAATTAAAATTAAAACATAAAATAAAAAATCTAAGACACACCTACTAAAACTCAAAAATTTTTATTTTCAAATTACAACCCCATAAGTTTAAATTAAACCTCATTTCTTTCTTTTAGCCTTTTAGCTTTAAGACATAATTTGGACAGAAAACCTTACGTTCAATGAAAAATCGATGATCAGTAAAATTTTGTACAAAACATGCAAATACTACTGGAAGATGGACATCCAAGAATCTCTTAGTCACATGAACAGGAATGTCCAAGACTTAATATTCTGATCGCCCCAGTAGTCGGTCGGCGTGAATGTGTTAGCATAATGTCGCTCGGTTGTCACTATGAAGTGGTCAACAGAGAAGTTCTAGTTTAATTCGATTTAAAGCTCGTACACAAAACTGCGATGCGACGCAAAAATGTGCGACCTCCCACTAAGCATCACAAGAACTTGCGAATTGATTCACATCGACCGATTGATTCACATTGATCTACCCGCGACGCGTGACGAAGTGAGTTCGGTCCCTGCAAAGTTCTGCATAAGAAGTTGTAAAAATAGTTATTTAATTGATTTTGACGTTTGTATGGGTGCGATAATGTTAATATGAGTGTAAACTATTACTGAATTTGATATTCAGGCTAAATAGCAACAACGTAGGGATTTGTGACTTGAAGAAAGTGCTAAACAATAAGTGCCAGAAAAAATAATAATAATGTGAATAAAAAAAAACTTAATAATCCGCAAAAGAACATGTCAATAAATAAAAGTGAAACAAACAATCCAAATAAATAAATAAAAGTGTAATTTTCTACAAACAGGTGAACAAAGAAACTGTACAAAATATTTCTATACCGCCATTGCTAAGAAAAAATCTCACATTTGCATTATGAGTTACTATTTCATCGCATAATTGGCTGTACGGATAGCTTTGTCAAGAAAGTGGCTACACTGACTCGACGTGGCTCGAGTTCGATCCTCACGAAACGCAGATTCTTTTTGTAAATTGTTATTTAAATTGTTTCTGATTATGTCTACGGAAATAAACCACAATGTAACATTGCGAAGACGAAAACAGTTGTTTAGATCAAAGTCAATAGACTCATTGAGTAATGACTCATCATTAGATAAAACCAATTCCGACACAAGAAGTCTTGACCTATCAACGGGTATCAGTAAAAATGAATTTGATGAAATGAAGGTTCAAATATCACACTTAAAAGAACAGTTTGACCGAACACAAAACGAACTGGATAAGGTAATATGTGAGAACAATGAACTCAAAGAAACAATACAGCGGCAGCAAGTTTGTATTAATACATTGAAATACCTTTGTTCCACTCCTACAAAGTCGCAAAGACAAAAGTTAATGTCTGTACGAAAAAAAAATAGACATTCTATTGCTGATAATCTGCGTGTAGGCGTCTCAGGGCAAGGATACTCCAGTCCCAATGAAAAAGACTACAATGAAAGCACCAATGTATCCTTAGACTCCGATCATTATCAGGAATCTCCTAGAATAACAGATGATGACAGGGCATTGGAAACGTCTGTCTCCATAATAAATAGCAATCATGTACCAATCATTGGGACAACAAGTCTTCCACCAATATTCATGGACAAACAAACACAGACAGAAGGTCCGTCATACGTCGAGTATATAAATTGTAATAATAAAGAAATTAACATAAGTAAGAAGTCAGTACAAAATCAAGGAATATCAACAATAGATTGTAATGGAAAGAGAAAACTATGCGTCCTCAGTAACTGCAATCATAACGGAACACTAGGAATACTGGAAAACACGTTTGGTCAGCACTTCGACTTTTGTCATTACCTATCGCGTAATAGTAATATTATAAACGACATGCTATCAAACCTATCCAATAAGATAAAAAATTACTGCCTGGATGACTACTGCATAATTATGATTGGAGAAAGAGATTTTAAAGGTAACGGTGAATTGAATGAAATGGTCAAATTAATTAGAGAATCTCTCATGAACATGTCTCATACAAATATTATTATATGTTAGGAACATCTATAGGAATATAGATGTATTAAAGAATGATAAAACGTCTAAAGAACTAATATCGATACTGAACAATGCTAATATTTCACCACACGTTAGAATGCCGACGAGAAAAAATACTAGCATAGATCAAATAGCCAGTAACATTCCAGCGCTAGATCTAAAGTGCCGTACTCATAATTTGGCTCTATCTGATCACGATACGGGTCAAACGTTAACTTTTTGCATTAAAGCAACAAATAATAATTCAAAACCTATAAAATTTTGGTACGATATGAAGAGGGATTACAATAAGGATAATATAACAAAGTTTTTGAATTGCTTAGCAGCCTTAAGTTTTGTAGAAATTTACGAGGAAACATGCTGCAATAAGGCTTTTAATACATTTCACGATCTATTCACGCTTTTCTATAAACTATGCTTTCCAGAAATTCTCGTTAAGAAGACCAATAAACCTATAAAAAACAAATGGCTAAGTAAGGGCTTAAAAATATCATGCATTAAAAAACGAACTTTGTACTACAAATATCAACACAATGCTGTAAGTAAAAGTTATCACAAGAAAAAATATCACAATTACACAAAGATCTTAAAGAAATGTATATCACAATCACAAAGGATTAACAACAACATTTTTTTTAATAATTCTAAAAATAAATGCAAAGCGACATGGTCAATTATAAAAAATAACTTAAATAAACCTAGTAGTAGCACCTTTATAAATGAATTAATATTTAATGGTAAGAAGATTACTAATTCTAATGACATATGTACTCAATTTAATAATTATTTTATCGAACTGACACAACAGGTACAAAAAGACAATTATGACACAAACAACATTGACATTGACAATAATATAAATACTTTATTTCTAACTCCGTTAAATCCGATTGACGTTATCAAAATTATTAATTCATTAAATAACACGAATGCGACTGGATATGATGAGGTAACCACTAAAATAATTAAATTAAGCGCTAAATTTATAGCGACTCCACTTAGCTACTTAATTAACCTCTCTTTCGAAGAAGGTGTTTTTCCATATAGGTTAACACAGTCTATAATCAAACCACTATTCAAAAAAGGGAACTGTACTGATGTAGGCAACTATAGACCCATTACACTGATCCCAATCTTTTCAAAAATATTTGAGAAGGCAATGCATGACAAGATAAATAGCTTTGTGACTAAATTTAATTTAATTGTTGAGAATCAGTTTGGTTTTAGGAAAAATAGCTCAACCACCCTAGCTTGTTTTTATTTAGTGAAACAAATTACTGAAGCTCTTAATAGTAAACAGTCTACTTTGTCTATATTCTTAGATATGAGCAAAGCCTTTGATTTTGTACCACACGAGCGGTTACTTTGCAAACTGGAGAGGTATGGCATAAGGGGTAAGGCGCATGATTGGATTAAAAGTTATTTATCTAATCGCCAACAAAGAACTGTCATCTCTAGGATAGAAAATAATACTAAAATGACATATAGTTCAGAACTAAAAGTTAATAATTTCGGAGTACCGCAGGGTAGCGTACTAGGTCCGCCATTATTTATACTATTTATTAATGATCTTCAGAAATGCTTGAAATGTGGCTGCACCCAATTTGCCGATGATACTACTCTGACAATAAAATGTTCTAATAAAAATGACATAGAAATTGATGCTAATAATGAATTAATCAACGTGATAAAGTGGCTATCGGATAATAATCTACAAGTTAATATTGAAAAAACTAAAATAATTCAATTTCAAACATGTAACTGGTCAATAATCCCGACGGCAATTAAATATAATAAAGCTATTCTTCAACCAGTACCATCAACTTTGTTTTTAGGAATAGTTATTGACGATAAATTGAACTGGAAAGAACATGTGGAAAGGGTATGCGGTAAGCTTGATAGGTTTGTTTATGCTATCCGGAAGTTAAGACTAGTATCCAGTAAACAAACAGTTCTAAGCGCTTATCATGGTTATGTTTCATCGGTATTGAGATACGGCCTAGTCATATGGGGTAATTCAGTGGATATAGAAAGAGCATTCTTAGTACAAAAAAAAACTATCAGAGCCATGAGTGGAGCAGATTATTTGGATCATTGTAAGCCTTTATTTAAAAAATTTAAGATTCTTCCACTCCCTTGTTTATATATTTTTGAGGTTTGTCTATTTGTTAGGAGACATCCGCATTTATTTATATTGGATGAACAAATCTCTGAGAGACTGAAAAAAATACATGCCGGTAAATTACTAGTACCTTCTCAAAGATTGCAACTGTATAGTAGAAATGCCAGTTGCATGACAATAAAAATTTATAATAAACTACCACCTGCATTGAAAAATTTACCAATTAATAAATTCAAATGTAAAATGTTTACTTGGCTCCTGGACATGTGTTTTTACTCCGTTAACGAATTTTTAAATCATCCTTTTTGACCTTGTAATTAATATTTGATGCTATTAGAATATTGACATTATGATTAATATATATATATATTTTTTTTTTTTAATTTGGAACCAGTAACTATGACATGTATTTTCTTTATTTTTTTTGTTTCGTAATTATATTTTGACATAACAATTTGGACGAAAAATGTATTATTATTATTTTTTTTAATGAATAAATTGTATCAAATGAAGATTATTGTAATGTCTAAAATTTGCATGGACTTAGCTTATTTAATATTTCTACACCAGAAATGGTAGTATATGTGTTTCTATATTTAATGTAAGATCTCAGTGTACCATGTACTTAGAAATAAATACATCTTTATCTTTATCTTTATCTTTTATCGCTCATCAAAATCTTATCTTCCCAAAATCTTCTTTGTTTTTTTCCCATATCTCTTAAGCAATGACAGAAGTAGGTACATACTTCTTTTTACGATTCATATCACGACCTAGTTTTCAATTTAAAGTACTTTTAGTATGGTAGACGGTCGTCGAAGGAATGGGCACCCTGGGAGACGCCTTGTCGCGCGAAATCGCATCGCAGCCATTCGCATCGTCATTTTTTGCGTTGCGAATTCGCATCGCATTGCATCGCAGTTTTGTGTACGAGCTCTTACAGTTAACATTGACTAGTAAAAGGCTGGCAGGGTACTTACGAGTAGAACTCGTGCATGAAAACACAGAACATATAAAGGAGTATGTTCTGTGCATGAAAACATCCGTACCCTTTATAAAAAAGAAAAATTTTTCTTCTTCTTATCCTACTTTAAATTGTATTTAGGTAACATGGTACAAGCAAAATTAGGTTATTGATAACAAGAAAAACGTACGAATAGCAAATATGGTATGTGATTTTTGTCTGTGTTCTGACCTGGCACTGACAAAACTTGTAGTGAACCTTCTGATTTCTACACCACACTACTCCATGTAAATACTTCTTTAAATCGATTACGGATTCTGTAATAATATGCTGTTTAGCCACGTCCCTACTACGACATATCCATAGTGATGTGACGGCACTTTTTGTTGTTTCTTTTATTGAGAAATTTTATACTTTCGGTGTTTTTTTGCCGGTTTTTTGATCACGTCATTAATTCCTGCTTTACATGTTAAGTGGTAATACTGACAAGCGAGGTTCCGATATAGGGGTCACATAAAGATGTCTGGTGTTTGGCGATTGGCTTTGGTTAAAAGCAGTAAGTTCCATTTTTACAACATGTCTGCACAACTGGCGCAGTCGTCAGCTAAATGTATATTTGACTAGCTACTTCCGCGCGGTTTCACTGACTCTGCTCCTATTAATCGTAGCGTGATATTTTATAGCCTTTAGCCTTCCTCGATAAATGGGCTATCCAACACAGAAAGATTTTTTCAAATCGGACCAGTAGTTTCGGAGATTAGCGCGTTCAAACAAAAAAACAAACTCTTCAGCTTTATAATATTAGTATAGATGTCGCGGAGAACCTAACGGGGCACCGGCTCGACGTGCAGGAGAAGGAACGGGGTGGTTTTTAGTCAGTAAGAGTCTGACACTCCGTCCCGCCTCACCCAGACGGGAGAAGTCATTCGATGATTTTCCCCCCTTAAAAAAAAATAGTATAGATACGATGAGATGTAAATGTACTCACAGTAAAGGAATACGTTTTTATGTGGAACCGTAGATACTAGGACGTATGAGCGAATAGTCGATGCCAAATAAAAAACTAGCTAGTTTCTGACAGCTACTACGTCAGTATAACCTACGTGGTATTCCACACCATAATCAATCCCTGTGCCAAATTTAATCCCAATCCCTTCAGCCGTTTTGATGTGATTGTGTAACAAACATACACACAAACATAAACTTTCGCACATAGATATAGGAAAGTCTCATTTATAATATTTATCTTCTATCTATACCTACATAATAATATCTTAGGAATGTAAAAACTGTACATCGAATATTTTTCAAAAGAATGCTTTGGTCTTGATTTACAGTCGATACCGTAACCGAAACCAAAAATATGGTTTTAAAAATTTTTGTCTGTTTCAAAGTCAAAGTCAAAGTCAAAGCATTTATTTCAATTAAACCATAGTTTGGTGCTTTTGAAACGTCAACAAATACAAAATAAATAATAGTCTGTCAGTCAGTCCGTTAGTGAAACTAGGTGAAGCTAGGTGCTCATTCCAAAAAGTAGATTCGAATGGAGAAGAACGAGCAAGAAACTCCATTCGTTACTCTTTTTAAAAAAAGTATGTTCTACAATGTCTCTTATGTTTGTTTGTTTGTCTGTATGTATGTCCGGGATGAAATCAAAAAGTGCTTGCATGGATTTACAAAAAAAATCCATGAATATTTAAAAACAGGTCGGGTCAACATATAGGGTACATATGATCATGCTATCAACAACGGGGGAGGAGCTGTGAATCACTATCCACGCGGACAAAGTCGTGGGTTCAACTAGTTAGTAATAAGACATAACTTAACTAAAATCGCGGGTTACACACGTGAATATACCTCTACTGAGAAAAGCTCTACTAGTTTCGAACCACAGAGGGGTTTTCCTCTAGAGTAAAGTAGAGCTTTTCTCAGTATATTCACGCGAGTAACCCGCGATTTTAGTTAATTTAGCATGTCTAACGATAGTTATTATAAAAACCAGACATAACTTGACATAACTAACTTATTTATAAATGTACCCATTCTAAAAACGGTACTAACAAACAAGATATCGAACACATAATGGTCCACCACACAGTAGGGTGTACTCTTTGAAAGAAATTAATTAATGATAATGTCAACAGCCGTACGTAATCAATTGGAGATAGTTCCAACCATTACAGTAATTGAACAGATGCTGTTTTAATAGATAGCCGCTTGTCGCAGGTCAGTTATTGAAAGGGATAGTCTTATTAAGGGACCAGTCTATTACGTCATGTATTAGGTATCAAACGGGATGTGAGAGCGAGCCCATGTTTTATTTCAGAGAGCCCTTCTTCAGCACGAGTGGGATGGCTCGATCGGAGTGATACCATAACCTCACAGTATTACTGGCGTGAAACAACACATTCACGGGAGCATTCACGTGTAATGTAACATTATAGATTCGACTTTGAGCATTTCATAACAAGATGTAAGACATTGATGTTACAAGTTGTATTAAGATATTACACATTGTATCATTACAAGGTGCGCATTGTAATGCTCGGTTCTCCTCCTTCACTGATGTAATGCTCAGATCTGTAATGTTACATTACACGCGAATGCTCCCGGTGAGGAAGCACCTTTAGGTTACCAGAGGTCGTACATTACGTCTTTTAAAAGCCCAGTAACGAACCTGTAACTTCTCAGGTGTTGCAGCATCTATGATGATCACTAACTATTCTTACTATCAAGTGATCTGTATGCTTGTTTGACACTTATTGATTGCCCCAAAAATAAAAGTGATTTGCTCAACCCCGTAAACCAACTCATCCAGTCGCGGAGAACCTAACGGGTAACCGGGGCTCCGGCTCGACATGCAGGAGAAGGAACGGGGTGGTTTTTAGTCAGTAAGAGTCTGACACTGCCTTCCGCCTCACCCAGGCGGGAGCAGTCATTCGATGATTTTCCCCCCTGAAAAAAAAAAAACCAACTAATCCAAAAACTATTAATTCGGCAGTCGTGTAAACTATATTACCAAAAAGTATATCACCAAGTCTGCTGCAGTACAAAGAGTGCTTTTTTTAAAATCTCTCAGTGAAAAAGCATAGAAACATTTTCCCTGCCCAGGAATCAAACATAAAATAAAACTTGACACTCAACTAGGCACTTAAACCAACAGAGCAAATACTATATTATTACCACTGAACATTACTCCACCACTTTATCTAGCGTCTTGTTACCATGAATAGCCATCAATTTCCCATAGGGGGCGCCACGGGTGAAACTAGTCTAGGCTATAAGTTAGACATGTCTGGACGGAAATGACTGCATTCCTAGACACACTGGCGATGGGTCTGCCTGTGAGAAAACGACCCATATGTTATGTGGTAAGTTGAGTACTAAAGTGGTAGTATTGTCTAGTTGTCTGTGACGGAGGCTTTCAAAGAATTTTAGATGTGGTCAGACTGGAATGAATTGAGTCGATTTTTGAGTTGGGAATCGGTTTTTGGATGCAAATGGCGAGTTGTTGTTCGACATGGTGGACTAAGGGGGAGACTTCTGTCCAGTAGTGGAGGTCTTTCAGCTGTTGAATTTGAAGTGTATGACAAAAGTACAAGTACACTATCGCAAACACCTTTCTTATTTACCCTTTCAACAAACATCACACGATTTCATACACCAACACACTAACTACATCAGTTCGATACTCAGCAACTGAACAATGGTACCAATTTTCCCCAAATAAATAAAAATATGGCCGACTGAACACTACATACGGGATCTCTAATAACAATGTCAAATGTCTGTCTGTCACGACATTATTAACTACATAGGGGACGAATGACACTGTTTTTATTTATCTTCACGGTTCAATGTTCCAATTTGGGGTAAATAGAGATCGAAGTCACATCTGTTTTGTGATTGTGTGTCGTTTAAAAGAAGTTTTGTGTTTATTTTTGGTATTTTTTGGGCGTGTTTTAAGTTAGCTGGTTTTTTAGGGACGTTATTGATTGGTATTTTTTTATGTAAGGATTTTTCTTGATGTTATGGTGGCCCAGATAATACAGGCAGGCCTATCAATGTGTGTGTCTGTTTTTTGGGAAGTCGGTAAAAAACCAACAACACCTCATCCAACACTCACTCTCCGGGCGTCAGGGATCGCGCGACGATCTCCGACCACCGTACCGATCATACCGATCTGCGGACGGCGAGCAAGGATAGCTCGCCGCTTGACCAGAATCTCACCCTTGCGTACGGCGCGTCGCGTTCCGCGCGTGCCTCAAAGAGCCATCAGACCACCACGGATAGGGCCCAGTAGGGCTGATGCCTGATACGGGGTCATGGAAGGCCTAACGGGTTGCCGGGGCTCCGGCTCGTACTGCAGGCGTAGGAACGGGGTGGTTTTTAGTCAGTAAGACTCTGACGCTCCCTCTCGCCTAACCCGAGGGCGGGAGAAGTGAATGTTTTCCACCGTCAAAAAAAAAATCCAACACATTTAATATTTTAAGCTTCACAGAAGTACAAAACCAACAAAACGTTCTCCAATATTATACCCAGAACAAATTGATAGCTCACAGCTTAAATCTAAGTTAAACTCACTGTTAACACTTAGTCAACAAGTTGGTAACTTAGCTGCAAGTGCAACACCGCTCAACTTAGAATTGACTTTGGTACAGTTCAGTCTCATTTGTAAGCGTCTTCAGTTTATATTTCACGCGTTTATAGGCAAGATATAAGTTCTAAAGAACCTTGAAGATTGATATATGATTATATTAAATCTTTTGTGAGACATAACATAACATCACGCCTTTTATCCTCGAAGGGTGTGCTCATTATGCCACTGTATAATGTAACACCCACTTTTCATTATTTACGTTATGAGTCCCATGTAATAGGAGGTGAGCTTATTGCCATATACCGGGCACAATGCCAGACTCCGTGCTACTACTGAGATTTTTTTTAAAAACCCAGTAATACTTTGCCCGACCCGGGAATCGAACCCGAGATCCCTTGCTCGGCAGTCACACTTGCGACCATACTTATTACTCCGCCATTTGTGAACCCATTTCCAAAATTCTTGTTTTGTTGAAAGGGAATACGAGATGGTTCCATTTCCATGAGGTCAGGATCTGATGATGGGATCCTAGGGAAACCGAGGGGAACTTTCGAAAATTCTAGGGGTGAGTAATTCGTCTATTAAGTTTTTCAATTTGGATTTTGAAACACTACAATCTAATAAGAGTCTAGCGTCGACCTGATGATGGAGCCTCAATGGCTACAAAATTGTAAATTAGGTATCTATTAAGGTTTTAATGAATAATTTTGTATAGAACTTATGACGCCAACGAGGTTAGACCTGAGTGGGTTGGTAACCTATCAGTAGGAAGATACTGATGATAATTATTATTTTCTTTTTAGTTTTGACTTTTTGTTTTAGCATAATCAACCAGGAGGGACGCGACAATCTGCATTTTATTTTCTATTTCATCTATTAATAACAAAATAGAAAGTATGTGTCACATAATTATTAGCCACATATGGCATTGCCACGTGTTGCCCCTTAATTTCACTCGCGTTATCTTTAGCTACGGTTGACTACCCCCTAATTAGGAAGCTCCCCTCCACAGCGAGCGTGAAGATATGATTACAATGATGAAGTAGGATGATTTACAATTTTAATTATTTATGTTGCTTCGTATTTTGTTGTTTAGGAGATTTAGAATCATGATTTATTGTGTTATTGTTTTTAAGCGATAATAAGGGTAAACAGAAATCAACTTGGCTTGTATTTAAGGGAAAAAACTCTTTAAGTCTATTAAAAAATTGTCAGTAGTCGGACGGAGTTTAAATTATGCCCGGTATATGGCAATAGGCTCACCCCCTATTACATGGGACTCATAACATAAATAGTGAAAAGTGAGTGTTACATTGTACAGTGGCATTAAGTGCCGTAATGTGCACCGCTGCCTAATGCCTAATCTTCGGGGATAAAAGGCGTGATGTTATGTTAAATTAATTTTAAAAGGTTTTAATTTCAGTCACTTAAAATATTCTTATTTCGAAACTATTAACATGGTGATCTCAAAGTCAAAGTCAAAATTTCATTAGACCAGGAGCCCACTTTAGAACGTCAAAACAAAATTGTGAAATATTAAAAAAAATGTCACGTCTGTCGGTCAGTCCTTTAGTGAAGGTATTTGCTCGTTCCAAGGTGTAGATTCCTATGGAGAACAACGAGCAAGAAACTCCATAGGTTACTCTTTTTTAATCAGGTTCGTAATTAATATCTACAATATTCAATATTATCTCATTCCTAACACAAACACATAGACCACCAAATAAAACCATCAAAAACCCACAAATAACAACACCACAAATGTCTTTCACAACAGGATGAAGCACAATCTTCAGCCGTCCGAAGATATGGCTAACCCCATCCCTAACTAGTAAACAAATGTCCGGAAATGGGCATCGAACTGGCATATAAACACGTGCATCCGATCCGATGCCAAATGAGTACATGGGTGCATGCCAAATGCCTTGATAGCTCTGTTATACTGGAATCGAATCGATATCGTTTCGAGATGTGGCGTGAATTCTGATGAATTTTTGTTATTTTTCTTTTGTAATAAGAAATACACATAACAACATAACATCTTTGTCCCCGAAGGGTTAGGCAGAGGTGCACATTATGCCACTGTACAATGTAACACCCACTTTTCACTATTTATGAGTCCCATGTAACAGGGGGTGAGCCTATTGCCATATACCGGGCACAATTCCGGATTCCGTACTACTGAGAATAAAAAAAACCCAGTAGTACTTTGCCCGACCTGGGATTCGGAACCGAGACCACTTGCCCGGCAGTCGCGCTGACCACTCGGCCAATGAGGTAGTAATATAAACTATCCATACATATAAAGCCAGTATCACATGCATGAAGTTGGCATGGAGATTTATGGGACTCCCATAACTCTTACTCCACATAATTAAAAGTCAATTTTTTTTTTTTTTTTTTTTTTGGTTGAGTTCTGCTACAATCTGTTTTTCAGCAATAAGCCACTTCTTTGTCTGATTTCTCAGTTTATGTTTTCTTCAAGAGCCATATTTGTGTGAAAATTCCTTTCACACGACTCTCTTGTCGTCAAGTGGTAAATCTTTTATGTAGGCTCGGTATGTCACTTCTTTTTAGCCTGGTATGCCGAAGGGTGTCTTCACTCAGAGCGTGTACCAATGTGTTTACATGGGCTGCCAGTTTGTCCTGATATTTCAAACTGTTTTGAGCTATTTCCTGCCGAACTGTTTTTAGGCCGAGGTCGAGGTATATGTATTTGTTACTTATGCAATGAGGGATGCCAAACATTGTTCTCAAGGCTTTGGTTTGGAATCTCTCTAGGATATCTATGTTGCTGTTGCTGGCCGTTCCCCACAGTTGTATGCCGTAAGTCCATATTGGTTTTAAGGTGGTTTTGTATACTAACATCTTGCTGTTACAATTTAGTTGCGATTGGGATCCCAACAGCCAGTTCAGTGACCGCAGTTTTCCATCTAATTGTTTGCGCTTTGACCAAATATGTTTCTGCCATGTAAGTCTCCTATCTAGGTGCATGCCTAAGTATTTTGCGCTATTATCTTGAGGGATCACTTTGCAGTTGAGCGTTACCGGTGGACATGTTTCTCTCCTGAGTGTAAAAGTCACATGTACCGATTTGCTCTCATTGGCTTTTATTCTCCAACGCTTCAGCCATACCTCAACTTCCGTCAGATGATTTTGCAACTGTGATGATGCCGTTTCTGGGTTGCTATGAGCCGACAGTAGTGCCGTATCATCAGCATATGTCGCAGTTGTAGTGTAGTCAGTTGTTGGGATATCTGCTGTAAAGATGAGATATAGTACAGGGCCCAAGATACTGCCCTGAGGAACACCTGACTTTATTTCGTGTAGCTCTGAAAGATCATCGCTGCACTTCACTTGGTAGCATCTTTTATCTAAGTAGGATCCTAGTATTCTGAATAGACAATGCGGCAGTTGCTTCTTTACCTTGAACAGGAGGCCGTCATGCCATACCTTATCAAATGCTTGGCTAATATCCAGAAACACAGCAGAGCAGTATAATTTGTTTTCAAGGCACCTGCTAATGATGTCAGTTATACGGTGTATTTGTTCAATTGTCCCGTGTTTTTCCCGGAATCCAAATTGGTGGTTCGGTAATACTCTACTTAGATGTTCTTTCATCCTGTTAAGCAATATCCTCTCAAACAGTTTGCCGATAACTGGTAGCAGGCTGATAGGTCTGTAGGAAGTAACTTCCTGTGGGGGTTTACCAGGTTTCAGTATCATGACTACATGAGCAATTTTCCATTGCCCAGGGAAATGTTCTAGTCTTAAGCTGGCATTGAAGATGTTAACCAATTTCATTACCCCTTTATGAGGCAGATTTTTAAGTAATGTGGCATCAATAAAGTCATATCCGGGTGTTTTACCTTCCTTGAGTTGCCTTATTTCTTTCACAATTTCCTTTGGGCAGGTACTTTTTAGTGGAAGACACATTTGATTCACAGATTCGAGGTATTTCTTGATCTCCAGAGTTTGTTCGGGATTGTTTTCAGGGAGTGGTTGGAAAACTGTTTTCAGATGGTTCGCAAAGATACATGCCTTTTCTTTGTCTGATCTAGCCCACCCTCCTTTTTCATCACTGATAGGTGATTTGTGGATTTTCGGGCGCTTTAGACTCTTGGTAGCTTTCCATAGTGAATAGTTTGTGTCTTTCGTTGGATCTAGATTTGAAAGATAGTGTTGAATGTTATTATTTTCTAGGGTACTGATAAGGGCTTTGAGTTCATTTGAGAAACTATTGAATGGAGCTTTATCACTTGGGTATCCTGTAGTATGCCAGACTTTTCTCAAACGACGGCGCTCCTTTATTTTCTCTTTGATATCCTTTGGATAAGAGTTATGTTTCAGAGGTTGTCCTTTACCTGTCCTTTTTGGAGTCGCGGAATTGGCTGCAATGTGGATGGTCATATTAAGTTGTTCCACTTGTCTTTCAAGTTCTTCTATTGTATTAATTTTGGTCTTTAGTTCAGTCTTTGTTGTGATAACACTTTTATAGATTGTCCAATCCGTTGTGTTCAAATTGTATATTCTTGGAGGCGGTGCTACCAGATTAACTGTTGTGGTAACATTTAGTATAACTGGTGTATGGTCAGACGTAAGGTCTATTCGTGGTTCTATGTTTAAGTAATTACTATATCTATGTTTTTTACAATAAAGAAGTCCAATAAATCTGGGATTCTTTGCCTGTCGGTAGGCCAGTAGGTAGGTTCTCTACCGGAGTGACATTCCAACTTCATCTCTTCTGTGGCTTTATACAGTTGTCTTCCTCTAGTATTGGTTAGCCTAGATCCCCAATTTAAATGTTTAGAGTTCCAGTCCCCTGCACATATGAATCTATTACCCAGTGTAGAAAAATATTCCGCGAACTCGCTGGCTGCTATAGAATGTTTTGGGGGGCAATACACAGCGGAGAATACCGTTTCTGGTTTGCCATTTACCAGTTTAATAGATGTTGCTTGTATTTTTTCTGTTCGGTATTCCTCTATAGGGTAGTGTTTTATGTTGCTTTTAATAATTACTGCTGTTCCACCATGACTGTTGCCAGTTGGGTGATTGGTTGTATACACTGTGTAGTTATTAAAGTTTATGTGTGTTTTCGGTGTAAATCTTGTTTCAGAGATCAGTGCAATGTCAATCATCTCTGTTCTAAGAAACGTTTCTAATTCTTGACGTCGTTCCGTCAAGCCGTTGGCGTTCCAAGTGACTACTTGGAGGTTTCGGGTCATTTTTTAACCAGACTGCTGACTAACTGGACCATGCGGTCCAACATTTTGTCCATGACTTTTTCCATCATTGTCAACATTGAATGTTGTAGTTTGTCAAACATTATGTCCATTAGTTCAGTAAGGTCGGCCGAGTCGTTCTTTGTGTCTTGTTGAGTATGTTGTTTTTTGGATTTCGTAGCTTCTGAATAGGTTTTAATTAAGTTTTGATTTTCGATGCGTGTAGACTTAAAACCCGGGTGGGGATCTGGGTTTTTGATCTCTATATTGTTAGGCATTGGTTTTTCCTTTGACTTGGAGTTAGATTTAAGAATTTTTTCTCTATACTGTTTGTAGACTTTGCATCCTTTGTAGCTAGCGGGGTGTTTTTCTTCACAGTTCGCGCAAGTAGCCTCAGTGTCTGGTGTTTTAGTGCATGTTGCTGTAGGGTGAGCGCTACCGCATTTAACACAGCGATAGGGCCTAAAGCATTGGTTCTTCGAATGCCCAAGTCTCTGACATCTCTTGCATTGAATGATTTCCTTTTTCTTGTAAGGGGCTTCAAAAGTGATCTTCATGTTGTTTAAGTATTTTACTTCAAAAATAGCTTTATTGTTTTGCTTTGGCTCTAAATCGACGTAAAATACAGGCAAAGGTTCCTTTGTGGCTCGATGTCTGATATTGACTATTTGTCGCACTTCATGTCCAATTTCATGTAGTTCTTTTGAAATTTCTGTGGTATTTTCTGATGCATGGAGTCCGCGCAGCACTACCCTGTATGCTCTCTCACTTTTAAGCTGGTAAGTGTAGTGTGAGATATTATTGGCAATAAAGTTCTCTCGGATCGTTTTGTATGTCTGGATGTCTTTAGGTATAATTTTTATGACGTGTCCAGATCTAAGTGTGGTCATGAGATAAAGATCGCTTTTTACAAATTTATTTAGTACATCTTTAAGAGCATTTACGTTAATTACGCCCGTAACAAAGATGGGTTCTGGCTTTGGCACATATACTTTATCTGTATTGTTGGTTTTATCCATAGGCTCCGTGTCAAGTAGTTCAAAACTATTGAGTGTAGGGATAACAAAATCTGGGGAATTTTTCTGTTTTTTATTCCCGTCATTTTGAATTGGACTAGTTTCTTTCCTTTTCTTTCTTCTGGTAGGAATTTCATCTCTTTGCCATTCGTCATGGTCTGAGATTACGTTGTCACTAGCCGATTTGGTCTTGGTCTGCGGGTCCAGATTGTCTTCCTCTTTATTTTTTTGCTGGCAGTTATTGTGATCATTAAGCTTTGTTGGCAATGACGATGTCGAGTTGCTTCTGTTCCGAGTAAGAATGCTTTCATGCAGAGTTTGTTGGACCATGCAGTTAGGGTTGGTCGGTTTTTTGGAGTGTAGTAGGGTTTGTTGGTTTTTTGTATTTAATTGGTTCATTTTGTTCCCACGAGTAAGGTCGATATAACAGGTCGCTAAGAAGGTGACGCCTATTCTCCTTAGAAGGCTAATATACAACGACGTTTGCCAGGTCCATCGAGGTGGAATCGTTAGCGACTGGTCTCCCACCAGCCATGCAGTCTCTTGGCACGAATCTCACCGTAGACTTAGGGTAATTTATTATAGAAGTTGTCTTCTTCATAGTCCGGGCAGTTAAGCCAAGACTACCGATCCTGGAGGGAGTGTTCACAGGGTTGCGGTTTGTGGGAGTCGTTTCTTACTCTCACTGTTAAACCAAGCTGGTTAGGCTGGTTTGGTCGGGTTAATTTACCGCCGCCCGAGACCCGGCGTTGTTATTCATTTAGCACCACCCAGGGGGCACGTGTAGGGTAGTGGTTGGGTAGCTCCTACGGACGCGAATAACTCTACCCCCCTAAAAGTCTATAATCATAAAATTGTCGCGGAGAACCTAACGGTCGCGGAGAACCTAACGGGTAACCGGGGCTCCGGCTCGACGTGCAGGAGAAGGAACGGGGTGGTTTTTAGTCAGTAAGAGTCTGACACTCCCTTCCGCCTCACCCAGGCGGGAGCAGTCATTCGATGATTTTCCCCCCTTAAAAAAAAAAAAAAAATCATAAAATTCAATTAATTTCAAGTGATCAGCTTACTCCTTTTTGTCAAATTACTATAATAGATTTTCAACTATATTACTTTGATTTTAAAGTAAAAAATCTAATGAAATAACATCTCAAATCGGAGTAGGTTGACATGAACGATACGAAGATACCAATGTCTTGAACCGTCTCGTCTTAAGAATAGTATTCCTTGTATCATGACATGTGTTCGGAAGTAATCAAAACTAGATTTAAAGTAGTAAATTGAATCTTAATGATTTATTTTAAGATGTACTTTATAGGGTGCGTCCACATATGGATGATGTTGAATCTTTCAGAATGTTTGCCTAATTTGGTATATTGCATTTGGTTTTCAGAATTATTTTCGTTTCCATAACATAGGACTCATGGTAAAATCAATTGCTTTTGGGTTCTTCATTTGATACTGCCTATTGAAGGCCTAAGCAATCAGAGGTATGAGGAGAAATAATTGCATTAATTTTATGGGGTAGGTATACAGGCTGTCGATGGCAAAGTGAACAGTGTCAATATATCCCATGGGACACCATGCCACATATGGAAGCCTGAGTAAATAAATATTTTAATGATAAATTCAATTAGGTGCTGATGGTTAAATTGATTAAAGCTTCGATATTATTTGCGATACGTTACCGATGTGAAAGCAATTGATTAGTCAGTCGGAAGGATCCGATTATAATAATTCAATGTTTAGCTTCGTTTCTATTTCTGTCAATACCATCCAGAGCTACTGAAGATCTTGGCACTCGATTTTCCTATTCAAACGATATTAAATTGCTATGAATAGTCAAAACTGTGAATTGTTGAGTCTAGGAGATGAGTCTAGCCAGGAAATTGAGTTTTTATTATACGTAGTTGTTTAAGATTTGCCTAGTGCTGAGTTCTACCTGCTTGAAAAGGCCAGGGAAACAGTAACGTAGTCAGCTAATTATTTTAAACATCTTCTTGCTCTTAACTACATCCCAAATAACTAGTACCGATACCCTACATCATCATTATCATCATCATCAACACCCTATAAGTGTCAACTGCTGACCAAAGGCCTCTTCTCGCAAGGAGAAGGTTTGATCATTAATCACCACGTTAGCTCAATGCAATTTCAAGGTTATTATTAGAAATTGTACACCCAGGTTTCTTCACGATGTTTTCCTCCACCGTTTGTTAGGAGTGTCTAAATAATCTTAGAAAGTACATAACTCGGAAAAAGTCACATTGGTACTTGCCGTTGGTAGGTTTCGAAACCTCATACATGAGAAACGGGCGTCATAAAACTCCTGGGCCACCATGACGATACCATACACATCCTTTCAATCTACTCCTTATCAGTAAGTAATGTAAAACATCCAAAACAAAACAAAAAAGTATTTACTTTCGATTTCAATCATACCCGAAACCCAAAAAAGGAAACAAATCTTCGCATTGTATTCACGAACCGCAGTTCACATTTTTACCTCGAATCGAAATGACCAATATCCTTCGCGGTACAGTCCATACCAACATTAATCAACCCTACATCGCCGTCGGGGTAGGATAGTACACGCAACGGTGGTAATCCTGGACTTTTTTAACAATCCAATATCCGATAACTTTCACCTATTTTACATGTGAAAAATATCCTATTTATCTGTCAAAGGTAAGGTTTGAGGCCGAAAGACCCATTCGGATTCAAATGAGGCCTTTTATAAATCATTTTGGCTTCGGTAAGCGGTTACCCCTTCCATTCAGTGGACGGTTCGCAGAAGAGATGATTAATTTTTATATTAGTTAGTATCTATTTTTATTATGACGATTATTTTGGTTGTAAAATGTGTGATGTTGGTTTTATAGGTGAACTCAACTCCAGCTGCCTCGAATTTGTTTTAGGACTGAAGTTTATTTCTTAATCAAGCTTGGTTTCTACTACATAAATCAATCCTCTGCCGTAGTAACTTCGTCGAATGATAGATAAGCAATCATTTTCATGTTATTTTTGACATTAGAATTAACTAGAAACTTGTTTTTTTACATAGTGCTTGTCTCACTAGCCTAAATTAACAAAAAAAAAAAACATTCAAACGTACCAAGTCGAAAAAAACTACAGAATTGCACTGCACACCACTATTTCGGTAACGTACGACATTCTTTTGTGATGCAGTGCTGTTTTGCCATCTGTACGTACAATATCTGTAGGCAATGAATGCCACCAGCGCAGCGCGCAATCGATAGCAGCACGGAGGCACATGATTGACTTTTTTTGTCATCGGTACCGAACTATTGATTCTGTGCGTATACCCGGATAGATTGAGGTGGGGAATCCTATCTTTACCCTTTCGTAATTATTTTTCGGGTTTTTGCATGATTTAAGATGAATAGAACGATTGAATAGTTCTGTTGAATTGATAGCGAATTCTACTTTTCAATGTCTATAAATAAGTACAAGCAGTGTATATGTATCGCTTCATGTATCGCTTTATCTCACTAACGTCGCAGTCTCTTTAGGACAAAAATGAGACAGACAACCTTTTATACTTCAAAGTACCTAGATTCTTGTTTAAGTAGGTTTTTTTTTTCGAAAACGATAGCTCGATTAAACAGCCAGAGTCTGTAGTTGCTGAAGGGTATAATTAGGGTGTCTTCAAGGCCCGAGTGAATAGGTTGCTTATGAGATAACGTGTTCTATCGTAGACCGTATCATCGCTTACCACCAGGCGGGATAGTGGTCAAACGTCGGCCCATTAAATCTAAAAAAATGATTCCTACATAACGCACTTGTGTTGCAAATCTATTTAGGATTTTTTTTTTTTTTTAAGGGGGGAAAATCATCGAATGACTGCTCCCGCCTGGGTGAGGCGGAAGGGAGTGTCAGACTCTTACTGACTAAAAACCACCCCGTTCCTTCTCCTGCACGTCGAGCCGGAGCCCCGGTTACCCGTTAGGTTCTCCGCGACTCCGAATCGGCATCGGCCCTATTGGGCCCCATCTGTGGTGGTCTGATGGCTCTTTGAGGCGCGCGCGGAACGCGACGCGCCGTACGCTCGGGTCTGTTTCTGGTCGGACGGGGAGCCACCCATGCTCGCCGTCCGCAGGCCCGCGCTTACGGTGGCCGGAGATCGTCCCGCGATCCCCGACGCCCGGTGTGTCCTTCGCGATGGCTGGGTTGCGAGGAGGCAGCGCTTCGCTGCCTCGCGCGTCCCGCCTCCTCCTTAGCCAGCATGACTGCTTCGCAAAAGGAGGAGACGGCATCCCAGTCCCCCTCGCTCCGCATCATGGCCTGAACTAGGCCCGGACGCGAGAGGTCTCCATCGCCGATCACTTCCCTGAGGGCACGGCGGTGCTCAGCCCACGCAGGGCATTCCGCAACAGTGTGTTCCACCGTGTCCTCAGGGTGGTCCTCGCAGTGATGACACCCGGGCGTTTCCTCCCGCCCCATCAGACACAGGTACCTCCCGAAACTTCCATGTCCGGTGAGGACCTGCGTCAGGCGGTAGGTGAGGACGCCGTAGCGTCTCTCAAGCCACTCCTCAAAGAGGGGACTTACCGCTGTAATGGCAGCGAGCCCAGCCCTCGGTTGCGACAGTCGTTGCTGCCATTCCGCCATGAGATCGCGCCGGAGCTCATCCCGCCACGCACTTATCTGGCGCGGCAGCGGAGTTTCGCCCCGGCGACGTGCCTCCGCGCGCATGTTATGCACGCGCGCGAGCACCTTCGCCTCCAGATCCCACGGCGGTAATCCGGCAAGGAGGTTCGCCGACTCCCCAGCGATCGTGCGGTATCCGCGGATCATTCGGATCGCCATGACCCTCTGTGACTTGAGCAGCGTCCGAGCAGGACGCCGCAACAAGTTCGGCGCCCAAACAGGGGCGCCGTAGAGGGCCATGGACCGCACGACCCCGGCGTATAACAAATCTATTTAGGATAAAGCGACCTCTTATCATGACTTGGTCAGTTCTCCTGCCTCGTGGGTGCGCTTACAAACATATAAGTTCACATACACGTGACATCCAGTACCAAAACAACAATTTGTGGATTACACAAAGAGTTGTTCCGTGCGGGGTCGAACTCGCGACACGTTGCGCCGCAGCCGGTTGCCCAGCCACCACACCAACCGTGCAGTCATTTAAAAAAGTATAATTTACCAACTGGGTTCCAAAACGGCGTCTCATCCATTACATTTATTTATTTACACCACAATCCCAAACATGAATATTAACCCGAGTAAGTAATTATATGTCATTTGAAACCTAATTTGTCTCTGCAGATGTTTTTTGGGGTATTTTTTACCCCGCGTGGGGTAGTGAGGGTTGATACCAGATGTTTCGTTTCAATGGGATATTTGAACTGGGTTAATTGTCAACGATTTTTTAGTTTTCTTAGATTTTTTGAGTATTTTGTATTTAGTTTGGAGGTTCGATTGTGAATTGATATGGCTAGGATTAGTGGTGTATATAGAGAGACTTATATCCTATTGTAGAAATAAAATTTTTGCTTGGTCTTCTTTCTCTTGGACTCTCGGACTCGGACTCAGAATGCCTTCATGGCCGAATAGTCGCAAGTGCGACTGCTAGGCAAGGGGTCTCCGGTTCGATTCCCCGGCAAAATAATACTGGGTCCTTAGACAAAGTAACATCGCTTAATAGCGAAACGAAAAGTAAATTCGCCATCGTCTCTGAGATAACGATAAACATTTCCTAGCCAATATAACACTATGGTCGTGATCGTTGTGTCGAATTCTTTATTCGGCAAAAAACAAAAATATTGGTTATGGTATCGAAAATCCAGCTGTCAGTGACAGTCAAAAAGTTCAAATCGGATCAAACCTGCGAGATATTGATGTTTTAAAATTTTATTAATAAGAAAGTGAGTGTTGCGTTTAATGGTTTTTAAGTTAAATAATTATAAACGATAATCTTACAGTCGTTAGTGAATAGAGTGTGATAATCAAAATAGACTCATTTTTATAAGTGACTGGTGTTCAAACGATGATGGATCTCTCTCTATTTCTTATCTATTTTAATATTTAATGATAAAACATGGAATCAAGAGTGCGAGCAAGTCCTGAACAATTCGCAACGCTGCTCGAGTATATGGAAACGTAAGTAAATCTAAGTTTCATTCATGAGTATGTAATGTAAACAATGACGCGATCTTAACAATGAAGTACCTATATTGAACCGTCGCTATCTTAACCGTTTTTGGCGCCTCTCCCAGGCGGTCTCATTGTGGGCAGCCCACAATAAACGCAGAGAATGCATTTTTAATCTATTTGATCTGTATTAGTGTATTGCCTCGAACACAAAATAAATAATAACAGGATCAATCAATGTCAAAAATCTGCTGCCGAATGAAATTCGGCCATATTGTTTCAATAACTACAACCTTTTAGCATTCGTTTCGTTATCGTTTTTGGCGATCACGATCGAGGCGTTGGCGAACACTGAAAGGTCTGCTTGTCTACGCATTTATATGGAATAAACACGATGACGATTCGTTACTTTATAGTTTCGTTATGAAATATAACATTGTCTACCAAATTGCGATAACGATGTCGATTGACCACGTGACTTAACGCGGCCTATGTCAATCCCATACATTTTAGTCTTAACTAACTTCGTTATCGTTTTTAAATTGTTACTTTGTCTAAGGCCCCTGGATTTTTTTTTTAAAGTCTCAGTAGTAGCACGTAGTCTGGAATTGTGCCCGGAATATGGCAATATGCTGACATCCTATTACATGGGACTCATAACAAAAAAGTGAAAAGTGGGTGTTACTTCTGCCTAACCCTTTGAGAGTAAAAGGTGATGGTGTTATGTCTTTTCTAAATGAATTTATATTTTGAAACAATCATCTTTAGCTTCACTGACGAATCAAGACCAACTGATGGACAATCTTATTTATTGACTTAATTGAACAATAACTACTGTAGGTGTAGGTGTACTAAATAAAAATTACGAGTTACTCACGTAAATATACTAAGAAATACTCTACTCGTTTCATTAGTTGCCACTTCGCGAAATCGCCGCGACCGCACAAGTTTCTCACGAGGAAGCGTCCCTCTCTGACTCGAAACTAGTAGACCTTTTCTCAGTATATTTAGACAGTTATTGATGACGTCACTATAGTTATTATAAAAACATCTGTACACCTATATTAACATCTAATGAATTAAACATTTTAACGAAGTCCTTAATTAATGAAAACTGTAGCATGTCAAGTCGATAAAAGTTGAAAGCCAATATTGCGCTTGCGACGCCGTCACTTCCAATTGGTTCTGTGACAGACAGACGGACAGGCAGCTTGACCCTAGTTATTGGGTGCCATCGAGTCTGTGTATGCGTACAATTAAAACACTTTTCATTGTTATCTGCCTCGTTGGCCGAGTGATCGCAATTGCTACTGCCGGGTAAGGGGTCTCGGGTTCGATTCCCGGGTCGGGCAAAGTATTACTGGGTTTTTAAAAATTATCAGTAGTAGCACGGAGTCTGGATCTGTGCCCGGTATATGGCAATAGGCTCACCCCCTATTACATGGGACTCATAACATAAATAGTGGAAAGTGGGTGTTACATTGTACAGTGGTATAATGTGCACCTCTGCCTACCCCTTCGAGGATAAAAGGCGTGATGTTATGTGTCATTGTTATCGTGGCTATGTAACACATTGTTCTTAAAAATTGGGTTTAAAATAGCGAATGATGAGAAGATCCTAATGTAGGGTAAACTTTAAAAATATTGATCTCAAAGTAGTAAGAGATCGACTACTGCTATTGGTGAGCCATATACGATACCACACTCCATAATATATATGAATGCACGGTTGGTGTGGTGGCTGGGCAACCGACTGCCGTGCAACGTGTCGCGGGTTCGATTCCCGCATGGAACAACACTTTGTGTGATCCACAAATTGTTGTTTCTGGTCTGGGTGTCATGTGTATATGAACTGTTTGTAAACGCACCCACGACACAGGAGAAAAACGTTTTAAAAATATTGCAGGTTTTAAAATAAGGAAAAGAAATTAGTAGATAACAATTAATGTTTATTGTTAACTAGCTTTTACCCGCGGCTTCGCTCGCGTCACAAAAGGAAAAAAAGTAGCCTATGTGACATACACCAATACACACAGCACCATCTATACCAATAATTTCGTTTTCCCTCGAGAATATCAAATTTTTCCGGGATAAAAAGTACCCTATTATTTAATCCAGACTTCTAACTTCACGTCTGCAAAAATTCAAAGCAATCGGTTTAGTAGTTACGGCGTAAAAGTGGAACAAACAAACAAACTCACTTTCCGATTTATAATATTAGTAAGGATTTAGGTACTTATGTCGAAGTGACAGCAAACGGTAAAATCAAAAACCTAATCGACTTTTTGATCAAACCCAACACCTCACACTTCACAGACACTTTTCCAGCCACAAAACCTAAGCAACAAATGCACTTTCTTAAATTAGAGTAGCGACATCCTTTCAATTTCTATCGACATCGATCATCGCGATAGTCGTAATAAAATAGAGGTGCACTTTCACGAGATTACACCATTCGAGTTGTTAGCTAAACGGTAATTTATCGAATGATGTCACGCTAGGTAAAACCGATATCGAACGTTACTGGGAACGCCTCTACTAGCACTAGCGTGATGGTATTTGTTAGAAAAACCTTGTCTTTAGTGTTATCTGATCTGGTAATATGTTTGATGTGGTATTAAAGAATTAAGTAATGTGTCTTATCTACGATTAAATTGAGTTTAAATTCGCTAATTGTGTAGATTACTCTCTTTTAAACATTGATACCGATGTTTGTTAGTTAATACTTTGTAGTAATAAGATTAATTGGAATGATAAGCTGGACGGTCTGATGAAGAAATTGGGTTTTTGAAGATTAATATCACAGTAAATTTTAGTTTGTGGTCACTGGTCACACATAACATCACGCCTTTTATCCCCGAAGGGGTATGCAGAGGTGCACATTACAGCATTATGCCACTGTACAATGTAACACCCACTTTTCACTATTTATGCTATGAATCAATAGAATGGCAATAGGCTCACCGCCTATTACATGGGACTCATAACATGAAATAGTGAAAAGCGGGTGTTACATTGTATAGTGGCATTAAGTGCCGTAATGTGCATCTCTGCTTACCTCTTCGGGGATAAAAGGCGTATTGTTATGAATGAATGAATGTAATCTTAAGAGTTTAGCTTAAGAGTTAAGAGTGTAGCTCTGTTTGCTTTGTACATTTCTGTATATTTAAATATATAGTTAATGAAAGCTAATGAAGTAATTTTAAAACGTCTGTTTAAATATATTACAATAACTAACAAATATTTTAGTGTTGATATATTTATGGCTATATTGCATGAATATAAAAATGAAAATAAAATTATGCATAAATTAACATTCTAATTTATATGAAAGGAAAGTGTTAGTGGAATTGGCATGTTTACAGATTGATTTACGAATGTATTATGAAGATAATAATAATATAATTTATGCAGAAACAATATGTTGCTTCCTGATGGTAAATATGAAAAGTTATCACTAACAAAAGGAAAACTAACTTCTGAACTGTTTAATTTTTTACCCGACTACGGTGAAGCCAAAAGGATTAGAATATAGAATGATTTTAATTGTTTACAAACGTGACTGCCTCGATGGCCGAGTGGTCGCAAGTGCGACTGCCGAGCAAGGGGTCTCGGGTTCGATTCCCGGGTCGAGCAAAGTATTACTGGGTTTAAAAAAATCTCAGTAAGAGCACGGAGTCTGGAATTGTGCCCGGTATATGGCAATAGGCTCAGTCCCTATTAAATGGGACTCCTAAGATAAATAGCGAAAAGTGGGTGTTACATTGTAGTGGCATAATGTGCACCTCTGCCCCCTTCGGGGATAAAAGGCGTGATGTTATGTTAAGTTACAAACGTGACGGATTTTCTAAGGCTGTATCTGTTTTTAATATTTCTGTGGACTGTTGTATAGTTAGCGCAGTGGCTGGGCAATCGGCTGCTCTGTAACGCATTGCAAGTTCGATTCGTATAGGGAAAATTCTTTGTGTGATCCACAACTTGTTGTTCCAGGTCTGGGTGATGTGTATGTTAAATTGTAAGTGTCTAAACGCACCCAGGACACCAGACATAAGAGATATTCTAAGATTCGCATCCTTTTTCTATGAGATGAGTTGGTAAAGGAGCAGCGTCGCCCATAGACACCCGGAACAATAGAGGCGTTACAAGTGAGTTACCAGCTTTTGGGGTTTGTTAGGATTCAGGGATTGAAGAGATTGAGAAAGATGAGAGGGGTAATTGGGCCTTCGGTAATCTCATACACACGACGAAACACAACATAAGCGTTGTTTCACGGCAGTTTTCTGTGAGGCCGTGGTATCACTAGGTTCTAGCCAGCCCATTCGTGCCGAAGCATGGCTCTCCGACACCCAAAAAAATACCTATTGTAAAAGATGCAACTGTTCATTAAATACACGGATTTGTAGTTTTCCGAAAAGGCTTCCAATCAGACCACACACCATACTGATTGAATTACTCTGTAATAGGCCATTAAATATAAAGGTTAAACCAAGTTATCATACATACAGTTAACACTATCTTAACCCATGTTAATGCACGTATCTTAACGACCACGTAACACGGCATGGGGGCGCCAGAGGTGTAGGTAATTGATGATTTATTTGTATTTAAATGTAATTTTGTTTGGAAGAATTATGTGGTGATATGATTTATTTGAAATAGGGTGTACTGTAATTAGTTTTGATTGACTTAATGTTAAGTGATTACTAAAAAAAGAGAAGTGAAATTAAATTATTGTGTTTGTTCTTCGAAACATGTAAGTACGATGGCTGTACCTATGTATATGTAGGCACTTATCTAAAACAAAGTTTCTCACTGGATTGAAAAGTCAAAAAGTCAAATTATTTTTTTCAATTAGACAAGGAACGGCAGTTTTGAACGTCAACGAAAAACTTAATGTATACTAGCTGACCCGGCAAACGTTGTTTTGCCATATAAATAATTTCGCAGAAGGGTGAAAATTGAGGATTGTATGTATTTTTGTATGTTGTATCATAAAAAAATAAAAAAAAAAAAAATTGTCCAAAAAATAAAATATTTTGGGTTGGACTACCCCTAACATTTAGGGGGATGAAAAATAGATGTTGGCCGATTCTCATAGATACTGGATAAGCACAAAAAAAATCATCAAAATAGGTCAAGCCGTTTCGGAGGTGTATGACAACAAAAACTTTGACACGAGAATTTTATATAGGTATTACATTTGCTCATTCCAAGGTGTAGATTCCAATGGAGAAGAACGAGTAAGAAACTCCATAGGTTACTCTTTTTCAATCAGGTTCATTCGTCATTCTAAATGTCTTTAACTCGAAAATGACTGAATAGGGTTTCGTGTGGTTTTCAACAATAAACAATGTGAATAGACCGAAAGGTTTTGGTGTACAATATAAATAAAGGTCTGCTTGTTAACCCTTAACCGGAATCGTGGGTCCGTTCGGACCCGACGTCGATGAAAAAAGCGTTTATTTTCGAAACGCACGCACCAACACTATTGCGCGCCTACCTAATCTCATTAGGTCGTTAGATGCAGCGCGTGCCGGACACTCGGCGCTTTAAATTCACTGGAAGTATAAGTTTGAGCCATCGTTGGGTCCGATCGGACCCACGATTCCAGTTACGTTATTTTTTTTCAATGTGTTTATATTTATTATATTATTGTATTAGACACTTTTTTGGAAAAATGGCGCATAAAATGCCGGAAAAATATATCTAGGACCTATTGCTAGATGAAATTGAATTAGAATCAGAACTTTTGAGCGATTTTGAACCGTGATGAGGAAAACATAAATGACAATAAAAAATCCGGAACATGAAGCCACTGATCACTCAAGTGAGTCTTCGTCTGACCACAATGTCAAAGAAGAAAGTTAGGATGACACTTCCCTGCCGTCTAACACTTACTTCAGGGGAAAAATATATATACCTAAGTGTATACCACTTAGACACCACCTAGCAGCTCTAGAATAGTTTGTAGAATTGTACTCTAGAATAGAATAGGTTGTCATTTTGTTTAGTTTAAATTGAACTCACAAATAATTTAGACACGGAAAACCCCGTAGAAGTGTTATATTTGTTTTTTATTTTTGTTTTAGACGGTCAAAGAAGGCACTAAAAAAAGATTACCAAATTTAAAACCTAAGATATTAAGTACAATAAAAGGGAGAATTTCCACATTTCAATGAATAAAAGTTGATTAATATATTACTTAAAACTTGTTTCAATTATGACGTTAACTTACCTAAGTAGAAAATTCATCATTTTAGAAAAAAATAAGGAATTTAATTCTTGGGTCCGATTGGACCCACGATTCCATTAATGTAGAACATTTTAACGATTCCGATTAAGGGTTAATCAATAAATATTTAATTTACAATTTATTGCCACTGTTAATTGAACTCCTTGAAGATTTTTCAATAAACTGGGAACCCCGACTGCCTGCCTCGTTGGCCGACTGGTCGCAAGTGCGACTGGCGACAAGGGGTCTAGTCCGGGTTCGATTCCCGGGTCGGGCAAAGTATTATTAAGTTACCGGGTCTGGCAATAGGCTTACCAGTGTAAAGTGGTTGTAACATTGTCCAGTGGCATTAAGTGCCGAAACGCACACCTGTGTCTACTCCTTCAGGGTTAAAAGGCGTCATGTTATGTTATGTAGAACTATACATACTCTTTTTAAAACTTCCTACGGAAAGGCACCTCAACAAATTCAAAGAAAGATAACTTTTTCAGCCACTCACATACATAAGTAAACTCACATAAATAGTACCATAACATTCTTACACCCCTCTTCACCCCCATTAGATAAGACGCCGTTAAGATAAGGAGACAAGACAAGTGTCAATCATTTATGATGATCATCGTTTCCAGTGGAGATAAGTTTATGTGTGTGAAGTGTGTAAGAGCGCCCTCTCTTTAATGATTCTGACATGACTTTGAAGAATCATTGTTTGTTTAACGTTGTCTATTAATCTGTTGAAATTCATTGGATTTTCGACCTTAATACAATACAATAAAGTTGAAGGTGTGATAGAGAAATTTATCAGAAAAGAATGGGTCGATCTGCTGGCCACCGTACTTATGGTCTGATCTCCAGTTTGTTGGTCTTTTTTTTCAGGGGCGAAGTTCATCGAATCTCTTCTCCCGTCTAACACTTCAGGGGTTAAAAGACGTGAAGATGGGTTACTGATCGCCCATACGAACAATCTTAACCTCTTCGCACCACTCAAGAACTCTAAAGATAAACTATCTGCGCAGACGCCTGTCGCGACACCTCTTTCACACGTAATGACATTTTGTCTCAACTTCTGTCATAGACGAGGGTAAATTGTAAAAGTCATAAGCGTATATGTAAAAAATATAGAACTTGTGAATGGATTAGGGTGCGTAATGTTGTATTTTCTTTCAGTTTTTTGTGTTCGAATTTCTCTAGAATAGACATAATTGTTTATCTGTGTGACCGTCTGTCTGTATGAAAGTTATTGCCCTTTTATTATTTACTTAGGACTAATAATTATTTCATTATTTATGTTTCAAGTGGAACTGAAAAGCGTTGCAGGTTCAAGAAATGTAAGCGTGTTTTTATAATAACTATGTTTAGACATTTAGGAGTTTGAGGATCGTCGGGGATTCGGGGATTGGGGAGATAGGGGAAGGGAGTATTGGGGTACGTAGCCTCACTTACACGACAATACACCACGCAACCGTTACTTCACGTCGGCTTAACTTTCGTGAGACATACTTAATTATTTATTACGATTTTCGGTTTATTAATATGAATCGAGTTCATTGTCAAATAATTACGCGAGTTAGCCGTAAAACATAATAATTAATAGACAAGATATTTATAATTTCTAAAAGTATCTAGAGTATTAAAATGAATCCGAATGCTTCGCGTTTGACAGTTCGATTACTCGCTCAAGCAACGAAACATTAATTAATTAAGAAATTAATAAGTTCAGATACCCGGCAGCATGTTGCACAGACGGACTGACTGACACACTGACATGAGACAAGACAGTCATAATCTAATTATTTATCAATCTATCATTCACTTCCATCGTTCATCTCGTTGAATCATTCAATCATGTTCTGTCATTGTATTGATTAAGTTTATTGTCGAATTAGTGTTTACAGAGCTTTAACTGTCGTTTGTTTTGATTGAAAATGTAATTTGTTTGACTCTTATTTGGTACTAGCTGCCTGGGACTTTGTCTGTGTAGAATTTTATCCCATGAGAGTATTTAATCGGGATAAAAAGTCCTATCACCTAAGTCAGAGTGCCAAGCACGAATAACCATCGCATTCGTAATGTAATAGTATCGGAGCGCGTTCGGCGCTCTGATTGGTCAGCTCAAGTGAACCAACCAATCAGAACGCTTAACTTGCCCGGTACTGTTACGATGCGAATGCGATAGTTATTCGTGCTTGGCCCTCAGCTCATACACTGTCTGTAGGTATACCAAATTTCATCAAAATCCGTTCAGAATCCGTTCAGAATCCGTTCATATGTATAGCATGCATTTTACAAAAGAAAGACTAATTCTAAACTGTACATTTTGGAAAACCACCTACTTGAGCTGATTTCGGAATCGATTATTTAACATCACGCTACGACCAATAGGAGCTGAGCAGAGCGTGTGAAACCGCGCGGAAGTAGCAAATTATTATAATGTACTCTGAAAGGAGCAGGAGGAGGATAAATAAAGATAATAAAAAAAATTAGACAAATTTTGTATGGAGTTTAAGTGGATTCTTTCGATAATCTGTCTGATAAACAAAATGAGTATAACAATTGTCAAAGAAATTTAGTTTACTTTTGACATTTACTTTTTACAAGAAAACCCGGGTGGCACCAGTAATTTATAATCCAAAGATAACATGTTTTACAATGTGTCAATGTTTTTCCAGCAAAAAAACACGATCATTACAAGAACTTTATCCTTCAAGAAATAGAGTCTATTTTCCACAGTCACTGTTAAAAAAACAACAGCCATATTTTTTCGGCAACAAGCTTTTGCTATGCAGTTAGGTTAGACTTTAAATTGAAGTAACTAAGGTGTATATTTGTTTAATTTAGGTTTAGTGTAAGCTTGTAACCTTGATTATGATTAAGTGTCGTAAAACAGAGTTGGGGTAGGTCGTGTTGATTAATGAGATAACTAATACTTTGTTTGAAGTTTATGTAAGTAGTTTATTGTATTAGTAAAAGAGAAGGCTTTATAGATAACTGTATAAAGATTTTTTTATTACGACTTTTAGTCTTGAGTTTTAGTCTCGGATTTGATCGTTGTTTGCGAAGCAGTCATGCTAGCTAAGGAGGAGTCAGGGTGCTTGAGGCAGAGATCCACAACATCCTCACAACCCCGTCGCGAAGGACATAGGGAATCGTGAAACGATAGAGCTCTAAATTAGTTGAATTGAAGCACATTGAAAAGTGGTTAGTCAATAATCATTTCTAAATATAGACTTAATAAGTTTCGATTTGCTTTAGCAAAGAATTCCTAACAGGATTCAAATCTAGGAACATAAATAAATTCGAAGTACTATTAACTAATTGTAATGTCATTATCATCATCACGAGGATTTTTGTTGAGGGAGAAAATCATCGAATGACTGCTCCAGCCTATGGGTAAGGTAGGAGGGAGTGTCAGACTCTTACTGACTAAAAACCACCCCGTTCCTACTCCTGCACTTCGAGCCGGAGCCCCGGTAACCCGTTAAGTGCTCCGCGGCTCCGTATCCGCATCAGCCCTATTGGGCCCCATCTGTGGTGGTCTGATGGCTCTTTGAGTAACAACGCTTACTGGTCGTCTTTTGTAATAAACTTATCATCTCATCACGAACCTGCAACCCCAACATAGAAATCCAATCACTTACCCACCGCACTATAACCGAAACCATTCATTTCCATTTGCCCTGCAAAACATGAGAATCATTTTTATTCATCAATCTATGAAAATTAATAACCACAGCTACTACCAGCTATGAATAAAAACGTCAATTAGTTATATTTTGGAAACGTCAGTTTAAATGTCAATATTTGGTTGTGAAAGTAATGGATATTTGAGTATTTGTTTGTATATTGTGTTATGGAATAGTGATTACAGTGTGCCTCGTTGACGTAGTGGTCTTGGGTTCGATTCCCAGGTCGGCACAATATTACTGAGTTTTTAAAAAATTCTCAGTAGTAGCACGGTGTCTGGAATTGTGTCCGGTATATGGCAATAGGTTCACACTCTATTATATGGGACTTATAACATAAATAGTAAAAAGTGGGTGTTACATTGTGCAGTGACATTAAGTGCCGTTATGTGCACCTCTGTCTACCCTTTCGGGGCTAAAAGGCGTGATGTTATGATGATGATGATGATGTGTTGTGGAATTGATAAAATTAATGTAAATCGATAAAGCAATGACAATACAATAAGTAGTACTTAATATAATGTGCTTTTAACTCATTTTGTGTTGCGATTCGTATACTCGTTTGCTCTGGGTTGTGGACCGAGATATATAGCAACCAGATTTAAGGCGGTTTCTATCAGGACAACAAATAGAGGACAATTTATAAAAAAAATATGTAAAAAAAATTAATACAAACCTCTTTTAAAGTTAAACTGCTAAGTATACTTTTCAGGCTATATCAAACAAGATTTTAAGTCGTGTAAGACCCAAAACAAAAACAAAAACATCGACAAACATACCTCATTCGTTATTCTGTTAATTTGCACTAACACTAAAACCTCCATGGTACAGTCGACCACAAACTTGTTCCAATAACCAGGTGTTCTATTGACGTACACTCGAACACGAAACGGTCTGACTTATTGCCAAACTTCAGCCACCCATTTGTTCAGTTAGGTTTAACCAGTGGCTCCCAACCTTTGCTTGGTCAAAGACCTCTTTTGTTATTCTTATTAAGTTTTTTTTTAAAGGGGGAAAATCATCGAATGACTGCGCTTTGCCTGGCTGGAGTGGGAGGGAGTGTCAGACTGCTACTGACTAAAAACCACCCCGTTCCTTCTCTTGCACGTCGAGCCGAAGCCCCGGTAACCCGTTAGGTTATCCGCGACCCGAGGGTTCACTATTACTATTATTTTGTTCATGTGGTCTCACATTAAGATTTTCTTTAAAGTAATGGGGTTCGTTCCCATTAAAATAGATACTTTTGGATTGTTGTTCCACTCAGTTATCTTCTTTGACATACATAATTATAATAAGTTTAATTTAAGTTTTAACCATTATATTTTTTTGACTGCCTTGTTAGCCGAGTGGGAGCAAGTGCGACTGCTGGTCAAGAGGTCTCGGGTTCGATTCCTTAGTCGGGCAAAGTATTATTGGGTTTTTAAAAATCTCAGTAGTAGCACGGAGTCTGGAAATATGCCCGGTATATGGCATTAGGTTCACCCCCTATTACATGGGACTTATAACATAAATAGTGAAAAGTGAGTATTACATTCTACAGTGGCATTTAGTGCCGTAATGTGCACTTCTGCCTACCCCTTCGGGGATAAAAGGCGTGATGTTATGTTATGTGTATTTTTATTAAGTAGTAAGTACCTATTGTTCTGTGCATGGTTTTCATTTCGTAGATAATAATTATTTTGATTTTATAATAACTATCGTGAGACATACTAAATTAACTAAAAATCCCTGGTTACTCACGTGAATATACTTAGAAAAGCACTACTGAGATTTTTAGTTAACATAATTATTTTGTTTTCTGAGGCCCACTAGTAGACTACGGACTACAGATTGGGAAACACTGGGTTAAAGGTTTGTTTGTTGTTCCGTTAACTTTGAACTGTAAATGATTTTGGACGTTTTAAATTTGGATTTTAGACCCTTACAAAGGGTGTTGAGAATTTTATATTGGGCAGTTTTCCGTTCAAAGTTTGTTCGGAAATGAATTAAAGGGATACGATGAAAGTGGATTACCTAGAATTGATTTTGTAAAGGTTGTACTTTGAGATGGTTTTATTAGCTATTTTTAGAAGACCAGGAACTCATAGGTGGATAAAGTAGATGTTAACTTTATGACAGTTCAAGGGATACCTTTAAGCCCTTAGTCAGTAAACTCAGTACTGACCCTTGGTCCACTAACCTTAATACTTTTAATTAATTTAATGCGAGTAACAGATTTCGTATCTACTAATTTAAGACATTAGGTACTAGATACCACTATTTATATCATAATATTGCGCCTTTTTTAAATCGGTCGTCACCAAACAGACAGATTATCTGATGGTAAGCAATCAGCACCTATCTAAAACCATTGTCAGCATTAGATTAACGAGACGGCTTACTATTGTCCAATATCAAATATTCATCATCGTCATCATATCAGCCATAGCTCCTGTTCTCCCCCAGCGACTTTCAGATAGGCCGGTTGGAAGCGACGAGCATCCGCGGCTCCAAAGTCAAAGTGAAAGCATTTATTTCAATTAATCCTCAATTAGGCACTTATGAAACGTCAAAAATGTTTTGGTCCGTCCGTCTATCCGTCAGTGAAGCTAGGCGGCTCCCTGTATAATAACTATTTGACGAGGAACTCGACTAGTTTCAAACCATGCTAGAGGCTCATATTTATGAGCAGCATTTGCGCTGGGCCCACAGACTCGAGTAGCCAGTAGCAGCGCGACAGTCGCCGCGTCGCGGGTCGCGGAATGTTGCTCACGAATATGAGCCTCTAGCATGACTTGAAACTAGTCGAGTTCCTCGTCAAATAATTACGTGAGTAAGCCTAATATGAGAAAACATAATAATTTATTTAGTGTGTCCCACGAAAGTTATAAATTATAATACATCCTTATTTTTATTCACCGTTCAGTAACCATTCGCCTATGTCATCGTAAAACGGTTATTTATTGAAATATTTTCGTGTAACTCTACTTTATACGTGATAATGCGACGTTATTGTGATTTTATAGTTATTTATATGTAGCCAGGTTCCGTGCAGTACAAATAGGATTACATTTTTTACTGGATTTTAATACGTAATAAGTTCGTAATTCTGTTTTTATGTTGTGTAAGGGCTTAAGAGCGGTTAATACAGTGTGTATTTTATGAATTATTAAACTATGGGTTTGTAGACGTACACGTGACACATCAAAATACAGAAGAAAATTCTAGTGTGGGAGAACGATTAGAAAAACTAAATCAAAATCTATGTTATTTTTTTCGGGTGTCACCATGTAGACGTACTTTAGTTCAATAATAGGTTAGTATTAATCGTCAATCCAAATGCGATTCATCATAGACAAAAATATACCGATGCGAAATTTTCCGCGCTCCGCCATTTTGTGACGTCACAGTAATGGCTGCCGTTAATTGAAACAACTGATCGAGCGTGACTTTATGATAATTGATCGTTTGCAATAATTTATAACGTTGATCTAATAATATAATAGAGACGGACATTGTAATGGACGCTAGAACTAGCATAATAATGACATGTTTACTATTGTTTTGTGTTTGATTCACAAATTGCAGTGGAAAACGCAACGATGATGCTTCAAATCGTAAATTGCTTGATGCATTCTAATGTTAGATTGTATCAAATGATTATTGATTGTAACGCGGTTGTTAGTGATATAAATAACATAGCATAACATAGGCATAGTTGTAACTATGCCTGTTTTTCCCCACCAGCAGTAAATAGTTAGAAAATTATATGTATGGTAAATAAATGTGACAAATAAACTGTGATATATGATTGTTACAATTGTCACAACTCCGGTTTTTCCGAACTGACACCTATATTAACTAAACATCGCGGGTTACTCAAGTGAAAATACTGAGAAAATCTGTACTATGTAGCTTTCGAGCCTCAGAGAGGCTCTTCCTCATAAGCAGCGTGCGCGGTCGCAGCCTAAAATAGTGTTCAACTTCCTTTTGAGAGGCCAATTACAAACTGGTAGATCCTCTGGTGTCGCAACACCATACTGTGCATAGAAACTCCACCCGACAATGGCAAATAACCACCACTGTGGTTATTTGCCATTGTCGGGTGTGGAGATTGAGGTCGTGGAGCGCCCAACGCGCATTAGTCCACCATCATTGAAACATACAAAATTAATTAAGTATTACTCAGCTGCTTTTGCAGTTAGACAGATTAGACAGCTCACGGACGTAGATACAGCTAGGCTTGTCTATTTTAGTTATTTCCACAGCATTATGTCGTACGGCATTTTGTTGTGGGGTCGAGCTGCAGAAATAGAATCAATATTTATTCTACAAAAGCGGGCTATCCGAGCAATATATAACTTACGCCGTTGCGAATCGCTGAGAGAATTGTTTAAAACGATAAATATTTTAACGGTGCCCTGTCAATATATATATGAAAATATAATGTATGTAAGGAAAAATAGGCAATTGTTTGAAAAAAGAAGCGATAGACACAATTTTAATACTAGAGGCAAAAATAAGTTAGCTATACCGCAATTCAGACTGTCCAAAGTACAGAAATCCTTTATGGGGTTAGGTATTAAATGCTATAATAAAATACCAAATAGCATACTAGATCTCAGTGAAAGTAAATTTAAAACATATATTAAGCGCGAATTATGTAATCAAGCCTACTACACACTGACAGATTATCTTGAAGATAAGAATGCTTGGCAGCATGTTGGTTCGGCTCCACTGGACAATACTCAAATGTAGTCAGTAGCTAAATTCCAATAGTAGGTATTTTAATACAAAATTTAACACTTTAATTCTAATGTAGACAATCTAGTTTCCTTATGGCATCGAGCATTTCTTTATTGAAACAAAGAGTTTCCTTTTCTTGTATAGAAGCACTAATTCTATGGATTGTCAGTATGCATATGTGAGCACCATGTTGGACTTTAAGTTAATTTTTATTTATTTATTTTTTTAATTTTTGTAAGTTATTAGTATAATGCGTCAAGCGTGTCTTTGCATTGTTCTTACATATGCGTACAGTATTGAAATATGTATCAGAGACATTGTAGAACATACTTTTTTTAAAAAGAGTAACGAATGGAGTTTCTTGCTCGTTCTTCTCCATTCGAATCTACTTTTTGGAATGAGCACCTAGCTTCACCTAGTTTCACTGACGGACTGACTGACAGACTATTATTTATTTTGTATTTGTTGACGTTTCAAAAGCACCAAACTATGGTTTAATTGAAATAAATGCTTTGACTTTGACTTTGACTTTGAAGTTCCTACTTAACAGCTAAACATCTTAAATAGATAGATTGGTTATTGATCATACCTGTAAAACTAGGTAACTGAAACAATGAAATTTAATTCAGATTGAATGTAGCAAACAATATAAATCAATGGCCGATCGACCGACAGAAAGCGAACGATTATATCAATTTGGCGCCATTAATGTGACATCAACAAACATGGCGGCGCTTCGTTGCGCGGGAAAATTTCGCGATGCGTTCGTCATGAAAATAAAATGAAACGAATGAGTGTAAAATGAGTTCGGATTTATTGTGTTGAGATTGAGACTTTTATTAACTTATTTGAGTATGTGTTGGAGAAGAATTAATGCATCCATTGGTTCAGTGAAGAAAAGGAAAAATCATTTAAGAGTCTAAAAAAATATTATGTGGAACTTATGAAGCTTAATGATTGGACGTAGGTATATTTTGACACAGAACATAACATCATCATAACATCACGCCTTTTATTGCCGAGGGGGTAGGCAGAGGTGCACACAGAAGAAGTAACTGGGTGTTTCTTTACTTTTTTACTGTATATGTTATGAGTCTCATGTAACAGGGGGCGAGCGTATTGCCATATCGGTATATTTCGGCACAATTCCAGACTCCGTGCTACTACTGAGTTTTTTTAAAACCCAGTAATGCTTTGCCCGACCCGGGAATCGAACCCGAGACCCCTTGCCCAGCATTCGCACTTGCGACCACTCGGTCAATGAGGCAGTTTGACACAGAAACATTAGTTAAATGTATATTACCAAGTAGTTACTTATGTATTGACAATGTCTTTGCAAGAAAAACACAGCTGTAACCACGGTAACATTGCAAGTATCAAATTTAATAAGGGACCAGAAGCCTAATGAAGTGTGCTTTATCTCGTAATAAACAGAGTAATGGTTTGGGATGAGACTTTGAGACCCGCCCTTGAATTAGTGACGGATTGTGGCCGGACTACCCCGAGACTCTAATGACGATCAATTCTGTGCGGTTGAATTTGCAGTGGGAAATAAGACGGAGATTTTCAGTGTTTTAGGAGATAGCATGATAATGATCAGTAGCAGAAGAATGATTGTTTTTATTTAAGTTAGATACTGTTAATAAAGTAGTCGCAACTAAGTAAAGTAGAATTGTTCATTTAGGCATAACGTCATTTTTATTGCTTTTTGGCTTTATCATTAGTAGCACTGGATGAAAAATGTGTTACTGCAGAACAAGAGATCTTTATTAGTTATTTATTTATTTATTAATTTATGTACAGACATTCAACACAGAGGACAATACATATATAAAAACAGAGTACATAGGCCCCACATATTCCAACTGGAATTTCTTCCTTTGGGCCTTTGGCAGGAAAAGATATAACAACACCGAGACACATAGTGTGTTACACAAACAAGATAAATATCAATTAAAAAAAAGTAATAATACCGAAGAAACCGATAGAAATAACAATAATAAACAAAGACTTTAGTATGGAATCTTTGACTTCATACTTCGTTTGAACGCGCTAATCTCCGTAACTACAAGTCTGATTTGAATAATTAATTATTTTTGTGTTGGATAGCGCATTTATCAAGGATGGCTATAGGCTATAAAACATCACGCTACGACCAATAGGAGCTGAGCTGAGCGTGTGAAACCGCGCGGAAGTAGCTAGTCATAAAATATTTTTCAATGGAAAAAGTAAAATAAGTCTTCTGTACGATTCTAAGAACCAAAGATGTAGAGAAAACGCATTCGTAACCATTTTAGTTATAATCTCGATTAAATCTTCGTAGAATTCTAATTTAGTTACTCGAGAAACTACAATGGTTTTTCTTCGAATCCTAAGCCTACGTGGTCGGAAACCACCATGCTCATATTACACAACGCTAACTCCAGTAATCCGGTGACGTTGTCAGCGTAAATTATCTATTCTGTTAGAACAATGGTGCTTGTGTCACGCGACGCTTATCTGGGGATTAACTTAACAGTTTGCTAGATCGTTAACCGGGCGTGGTGTATGCGACCACACAGTGCGTTCCGCGTTCCAAAGTCAAATTTTGAAAAAGTCAAGATGGAGACTGATCGTAACATTATTTACAAAGTGCCTTCATGGTTCCTTGACCCTCTTTCTCCTTTTATTTTCTTCTTTTTTAAAATATTTTATATAACCGCTAGTTGTGATAAATAGAGCGTGAGATTCGCTTTCCTAAGCTCTTACCAAAGCACCATCATTAATAAACTGATAATGAACGTCTACAATACATTTGTATACATATCAAAAAATTTGATCTATAAAACAACCCTAAGCTCAGCTGCAAGCTCTGAAGTTTTCATAACAGATTTTAAACTTTCACCAGTTAACATTTTCATATAGGTATTCTACTGGGAGTCGAACCCGTGTACACACACACACACACCAATCAGACCGACACTTGACATCATAACCGTAACGTAACGATTCCTATCAATTATAATGTTCTGACGTCTTTAGCTTACAACGACATCTATTGTTTGTTCATGATAAATTATCGCGTAACAAAGTACCTACAAGACTTTGTTACTTATTAATTTATTAGACTGCTTGGTTAGTTTTTTGGCTGCAAGTACGACTGCCAAACCTAAGGTCTTAGGTTTAGTTACCGGAACTTAGGGCATATAACCCTATTACACAGATCTTATACATATTTAGTTTTCTGCGAGTATGTAGTTATCGAACAGCTGGAGCAGCTGTTGCAATGACTTTTACACATAAACACTAAGGAGAATTTCATTATTCTACTTAATTATATTGATGAGGAAACCCAGCGCACCAAACATTACAGGCTTAACTTTTACAAAATATTTAACGACAGCCACGGCGGCCATTTTACGAGATCATTAAACCGCTTAAAGATAATTAAAATGGCGGAATTTATTACTGCCTATTAGAAAATTACATAATTTTTCGAAAATTATTAACTTCTAAGTAGAATTTAAGTACGTAACTGACGAGTTTGGTTGGTACGGACCGGATTAATTTTATAATAATTGCCTAACTGTGTAAAAGGAGTTTATGGTTTCACCGTTTTCCATCTATCTTCACTGTAACGAAGTTTTAAGTGTGGGAGAGCCATGCTTCGACACGAATAGGCCAGCTCGACCGTAGTGATACCACGGCCTCACAGAAAACCGACGTGAAACAACGCTTGCGTTGTTACCCCCCCACCGTTCCTTAATCACCCAATCCCTGAATCTCCAACATTTCTCAAATTTCTATTCCCCAAAAGGTCCGTAACGCACTTGTACCACCTGTGGTGTTCCGAGTGTCCATAGGCAATGCTGATTGCTTACCATCACGCGATCCGTCTGCTCATTTACCGGCTTATCCCATAAAAATCCGAGATAAACGAAAAAAATTTTTTTATGTGATCGCCATTTCAGCTGTAAGTCGTCCAATTCTGGTCATAGGACTCACCCAGTGACAGTAAAATAAAGAACAATTACAATTGGGTACTTTTCAATTAGTCAAATTCAATACTTTTTTCGAACTGTCAAAAACGATAGTTTTCTATGAATTTTGTACGAGATTGTGTATTGTGACGTCACGTTTTGTTAGCGTCAAAAAGCATACTTATTTCTTAAAATTTTGCTGGAAAAATACTAAAATTAAATTGGTCATAAAATCGATTATTGAGAGTGTGATTCTTTTGTAATATTTTATCGTATTGAACAGTATAAATAATATATTTTTGATAAAGGCAAGTACCCAATTTTAATTGCTGAGCATTCAAAACTTAATGAAAACTATATAACGATTCCAAAAAGTACTTTTAATGTACAAAAATTGATAAAAAAATGTTTCCCTAATCATATAGATTAATGTATCATTTAGCCGTTGATAAGGATAAGGAAGCCGTTGCACCGATGCACGTGTTATCGCAGTTCGATACCCGGGTCATTAACCGATTTCGGAAGTAAATAATGAGGTCAAGAATGACCTAGAATACTTTATTTTGGTAGGCATTGAAAACGAAATATGAACTGTATCGACTGTAATTAAAATCCTGTATAACTTGTTTTAGCTAGCTGTTGCCCGCGACTTCTGTATCCTGTTTTATCCTATGGGATAAAAGTATCCTATCACCTAAGTCAGCCCAAACCAAAAAAATTGAAATCCGTTCAGTAGTTTCAGTGTGAACGACGGACAAACATTCAAACAACCAACAAAGTAATTGTTACATTTATGATATTAGTTTTATAGTGTGATAGCATTTGTATATGAACGTCGATCACATCACGTTAATGTTAACTATTCTATGGAAACTTTTTGTGTACTGAACTTCTTGATGTTTTGGTGGCTTCAGCAGCTGTAGCCAAATGCCATTTAGCGCTTGTCTACATGTATAAAAAACCAAATTATATGGAACTAGCTTTTACCCGCGGCTTCGCTCGCGTCACAAAAGAATAAAAAGTAGCCTATGTGACATATACCAACACACACAGCGCCATCTATACCAAAACTTTTGTTTTTCCTCGGGAATATCAATTTTTTCCGGGTTAAAAAATACCCGATTATTTAATCCGGACTTTTAACTTTACGTCTGCAAAAATTCAAAGCAATCGGTTGGGTAGTTACGGCGTGAAGGTGGAACAAACAAACAAACTCACTTTCAGATTTATAATATTAGTAAGGTTAAGGATTGACGTAAATTTTGACACTTATCAGTGTCATCCCCATACATTTAGTTTTCTACTCTCTCTGTAGACAAGCGCTAAAGTGGCGTTTGGCTGAAGGCACTGTTTATTTTTTTTTATATTGTTACGTTTACAATTTCACTGAACAGTATTAAAATGTCTCCACTCTTAATAAAACACAGTAAAAACCGTATTAAAAAGTTAGCTTGGTTTGGCTACTGTGAATATTTGATTTCATCTCAGAAACTATTCTTTAACATTTGAATAAACATACAACACGCCTATTATTTTATTCCCGAAGGTGTACGCAGAGGCGCACATTACTGAACTTAATGGCACTATATAGTGTAACACCCACTTTTAACTATTTATGTTATGAGTCCCATGTAATAGAGCACAATTCCAGACTCCGTGATACTACTGAGATGTTTTTAAAACCCAGTAATTTTTCCCGACCTGGTAAATTAACCCGAGACCCCTTGCCCTTGCATTAGCACTTGCGACCACCCGGCCAACGAGGCAGTCATTTGAATAAACACCTAATCTTTTCCTCGAGGAAGCGTACGCACTACTTTTATCTACCTATCTATGTATAAGTAACTATTTCCACATCTTTCCATATTTGCCAAATAAGTATCTTACCAAGAAACTATTGATTTACGATCACCCAAGCTTAAGTTATTTTTCATTGCGTTTTTCTACAAAACTTTATGACGTACGCATTTTATGGCCGCCATCTTGAAGACCGTTTTATTACATTTGAATTTCGAACTTTCAGAATATAAATAACGTATTCTAGTTTGATGTTTGAATGTGGAATGATGGAATTATAGTGATATTTCTTTTGTTGGCGGGAGTTTTACATTTTTTTTATGTTTAATGGTTTGACAGTAAATTTAGAATGGATAAATATGTCGGTAGCAAGGGAAGAGACGATAAAAGGGGGATGCAAATTCGATATCGACAGTGATTTGGACTTGCGATAGAGAAACTGAAAAATATAGAACGATATTTTTAAGGGTGGTATTTAATACTTTAACTGTAAATTCCCTTTTTTTTAATCAAAATGTTCGAAATTACCACCAAAAATACTGAATTGCACACTAAATTTGCTCATCAAATAAATAAATTATACTATACTGTTAGATGTTTAAAGCTTAACTGTTTTACTGAATGACTATCTTTTAACTAAAAGTTAATCTAATAATTCTACATCCATAATCTTAAGGTAAAAAAAAAACAAAACCTAACCAATTCAACAATTAGTGTGCAAATCAGTATTTTTGTTTTACGGTTCATTTTTTTGATATGCAGTAGGTTATTAGTGGAGAAATTTGATTTGCTTACATTTTTAAATAGAGGTGCAGTAAAAAAATCCCCTAATTTTATTATACTTATTCTCGAAATTTCGATTAAACTTGTAGAAAATTCTTCTTCGATTGTTTTATTTCGTGGGAAATACAGACATCGCAAAAATTAGTTACCTTTGTTATAATGTTTTGTTACCGACCGACGACTATTCTCGACGGAATCAGAAAAAAAAGGCGCATCCGGCAAAGTATATAACTCAAATCGGTAAAAAATGTTAGATGCGTCTTTTTTCCTATCGGGGGCAGTATTGTACTCAAAGTCAACACAGGTATTCAACTTTTAGGCACATCTATACAGATAAATAAAATTGTGGTTTCTGTTTTTAACCTGTCGAGCGTCCGCGTTCCTTATGATCCAACGGGTGCATACGTGACATTTGAGCATTTTTTCTCATAATCCATCGGGTGCTCATAAGGACGCTAGAGGGGTTAATATTAAAATAACAGCTTTTTACCACATGCCTATCAATATACATACGATACACATACAAAAATAACATTTCTTACAATTTTTGTCTGTCCGTCTGTCTGTTTGTACCAGCTAATCTATGGAATGGCCGGACTGATTTTGCTAGACAATTATTGGCTGGTAGTTGATGTACTAAGAAGTAACATAGACTACTTTTATTTTGGAAAATAAAACAAAACAAAGTTTTGTTTTAAAATTCATATTCTACGCGGACGAAGTCGCAGAGTAACAGTTAGTATATGAAACAATCACTTCAAAAGCAAAACTAACTCTACAATTAATTCATAGTACAATAAAATGTTCAGCTTTCCACACAATCCTGCCAGCTCCACAAAGCCGTTAAGACATGCGCAACATTTACACAGTATCAGACCCGTATACGCGTACAAAAACAACATAAACAGTGGTTCCGTGTGTAATGGGGGCAAAACAAACAGATTTAAACAGTGTTTAATTTAAACTAGCTTTATTTGCACACCGTACTAGTTTAGGTATTATTGTTTTGCAGGCAGTACCTACTCATGTATTTTAGGATGTTCATTCTGTACGCTGAAATGTGTACTGAAATATGATTTTGTTACTAACTAAGTAGTGCATTTTCAGGGATTTTACAGTTTATTTATTTCATTTATTTATTTATTTCTTTTTCACAATATACAACAGTGAATGGCGGACTTAATGCCATAAGGCATTCTCGTACAGTTAACCATAGGGAAGTGCAAAGAAATGAAGTAAGAAATTTTGAATTCAGGTGTCGTAAGTATGTCGTAAATGATGTTATGTTGAACTGGTAAATGTGAATGTTAAATAAATGGGTCTTGGTTCAGTTCCTAGATAAGCACAAGGTAAAGATAAAGATAAAGATAAAGATCATTTATTTGCATAAACATGTGTCATTCATACAAAAGCATGCAAGATGTTAATTGTTTAAAATCAGTGTCCAATACATGTTTTGCCCTTAGGGGCGTACAAATTCAATTTATATTAATTACAATTCATATTAAGATGTCAAAAAAGTATTATTAAATATTATTACGGTCTACATTTATTCATACAGTGTCAAAAAGTAGTGTCAGCCAGAAAGTCATTCAAACAATAGTAACACTTTTCTGCTAGTAAGCGTCTCATTTTTATCTTAAACATATTGGTGTTTAAACATTTATAATCCCGTGGAATTTTATTATAAATTATTGGCGCCATACAAAAAACGTTTTTGTGCATAAGAGCAGTCCTAGCGGGTTTCAGGCGAAGTCTGCTGTTATCCCGTCTATTCCGAGGCACAGTGTCAGACAGACGTGGGAAAAGATCAGGATTCGTTTTTACGAAAGTCGCAGTTTCAAGAATATAAAGAGATGGTAGAGTTAGTATTTTATATTTTTTAAAGATAGGCATACAGCTCTCTGTTGACTTTAGGTTAAACATGGCCCTAAGGCATCTTTTTTGGGACTTGAATGCAATTTCTTTGTCTGTAGAATTACCCCAGAAAATTACACCGTAACGCAACACTGATGCAGCCAATCCATAATACGCTGTCACTAGAGCGTCAGGATTAAGCACTGGTGCAAGTTTGTATAGTGCATACGCAGATGAGTTTAGTCTCTTGCTTAAATTCTCAATGTGATGTTTCCAATTCAATTTCTTGTCAATTATTATACCGAGAAATTTTGTGGATTCAACTTCATTGATTATTGTGTCATTGTAGGCAACATTTACATTTGATTTAGATTGGTCTCGTTGGCTGAAATGGATAATGTTTGTCTTATTCAAATTAATTTTTAAATTGTTTCTATCTAACCAAGTTATTATTGATGTCAAGGAGTTATTAATGTCAGATTCATATGTCAAAATATTTTTACATTCTATGGTCATTGTACTGTCATCGGCAAATAGAGTTATAGGGTAGTCAATAATTTTAGGCAGGTCATTTATATATAAGATAAATAACAATGGCCCTAATACACTGCCCTGTGGGACACCGTATAGAGGAGAGAGTTCGTCTGATACGAAAATTTCCTCTTTTTTTGTTTTTACATTAATCCTAGTAATTTCTGTGTATTGTTTTCTATTGCTTACATACGATTGAATAAGATTCAAAATATTTCCTAAGGCTAAGCTTTATTACTAAAAGATACCTAAACCCAATTATACTTTACCCAACTTATACACCAAAAACAACCAAAGCAATTAATTTGAACAACAATCGTTTCGTCTACCGTTTCCCTTTAACTACTAAAGTACTAACTAGTGCAACTCCTTGAATCTCAGATTGATAGTTTCGAGTAGTCGATAGCAGTCGATACTCGATAGTCGGAAACTTTATAGACTGAGTACTGGCTGCCAGTTACTGCTAACTATTAACTGTTACAAGTTTATTGTCTATCTATCATTAATCGAGTTAAGTTTTACTTGTACTTAGTTTTAGTTTTAGCTTATGTATTTATTTGGTAATGGTTATGATTAGAGATTGCTTCGTTGGCCGAGTGGTCGCAAGTGCGACTGCCGGGCAAGGGGTCTCGGGTCGGGCAAAGTATTACTGGGTTTTCTAAAAATCTCAGTATTAGCACGGAGTCTGGAATTGTGTCCGGTTTATGGCAATAGACTCACCCCCTATTACATGGGACCCATAACATAAATAGTGAAAAGTGGGTGTTACATTGTATAGTGGCATTAAGTACCGTAATGTGCACACAATGATGTTATGTTATGATTATGATTATGATTAGAATAGACTTATACCAGAATACTGCAACGTTATTTAACTTTAAGTCGCGATTAAGTATAGTTGTGTTTACTACACTGCAATTTTTTTGTAAATTAACAGAGATGATATATTAAAGAATGACTTAAAATTGAGCAACGTTTCAGTATTCTAGCATTAAGCTTTGGTTTTCAAGGATAGCGGTTCATTTTTTTATTCCTAGATTTGTAAATAATACATGAAGAGATAATTACGATACGATACATAATTTCTAGCCTCTATAAGAAGAGATATGAAACTTGACGAAACATATAGTATTTATTAGCTATTGCCCGAGACTTCGTCCGCGTAGAATATGATTCCTGTTTTATCCCATTGAAGTATTTAATCAGGATAAAAAGTATCCTATGAACTAGGTCAATCCATAGCCTGAATGTATACCAAACATTAATATCCGTTCAAAGTTTCAGCGTGATTGATGGACAAACAAACATCCAAACAAAGAAATTTTCATATTTATATTATTAGTTGTATTGTAAATTATAGACATTATTGTATATTTAACGAATGATTAACAGTGGTTGGTTATAGTGTCAGGTTATTGCTATTGGTAAGCCATGCTTCGGCATGGATGGAGAGGCTCGATTGTCGAAAACCGACTGGAAGCGACGCTTGCGTTGTGTTTCGTCTTGTCCGTGAGGTTACCGGAGGCCTAATAACCTCACCCCCCTTCTCCAATGTCCTCTATCCCTGAATCCCCAACAATCCTCAAACTCCAAAAGGCCGGTAACGAACATTTACGCCTCTGATGTTTCAGGTGTCCATGAGCGACGCCGATTGCTGACCATAAGGTGATCCGTCTGCTCGTTTACCGGCTTATCCCATAAAAAATATTTATATGTCTTCGTTATTCGATAGGCTGTTAGAAACTATTTGTAAAAAATCAAAAATTTATCACTTCGAAGCATAAGATTAAGTAGGTACTTACTATTACTTCATGAACAGCCTATAAATGCCCACTGCTGAGCAAAGCCTCTTCTCACACGGAGAAGGTTTGAGCATTAATCACCACGCTTGCTCAATGCGGGTTGGCGATTTCAATCTTATAATTAGAAATTATAAGTCCAGGTTTCCTCACGATATTATTCCTTCACCGTTTGTCAGTGGTGTCTAAATAATCTTAGAAAGTACATATAACTCGGAAAAAGTCACATTGGTACTTGCCGTTGGTAGGTTTCGAACCCGCACCCTCATGCATGAGAAGCAGGCGTCTTAAACCTCCGAGCCACCACGACAGTATTCTCTCTTGCTAAGCCTAATAAATGTTATTTTCCCTTTAGTTAAAACGTAATCAACACTAAGACCCCATATAAGGATGGGATTGCTTTCACATTAGACCCTAGTATGGTGTTTAAAATTTATATAATGTTTTAGACCTAAGCTACATGGTGCCTAGGTCCCATAAGGAAGCTATAGGAAGTATATTTTCAAATGGCAACAGCGTTCGATTTGTACTGGCTGACATTTAGTACGTCACGATCTAAGTAGGAAGGTACTATTGGCGTATGAGTTCGAGTACCGCCAGTTCGGTTATTTGGTTTGTAGCCATGTGGACATGATTGCAAATGCTAATGCGCTTCGACTTGAATGATGAGTAAATATTACACACAACATAATATCACGTCGTTTATCCCTGAAGGGGTAAGCAGAGGTGCACATTACGGCACTTAATGCCACTGTAACAATGTAACACCCACTTTTCACTATTCATGTTATGAGTCCCATGTATAGAGGGTGAGCCTATTGTTATATACTGGGCACAATTCCAGCGCCTATTCTTTTTTAGAAGGCCGGCATCGGATTTGTGACACCTCTGGTGTTGCGGGTGTCCATTGGCGGCGCTGATCGCTAACCATCAGGTGATTCGTCTGCTGTTTTGCCTCCGATTCCATAAATAAAGCGGCTTGCATCCAGCCAGACTACAAATTAATATCAATTTAAACACGTGGAGCACCTCATAATACAACAATCAGTCACCATTATGACTTCTATATAACGATTAGCGGACCCGACAGACGTTGTCCTGCATATCCACTTGAATGTATAAACAAAAAATCATTCAAAGTAGTTCAGCCGTTTAGGATAACTAACCTAAAGATCGACTGCAGCGCCATCTGCCGGGCTGATTTGTGAATCTAAACCATTCCCAGATCCCCTTGAACACACACAAAAATTTCGGCAAAATCGGTCCAGTCGTTTGAGAGAAGTTCAGTGAACACTTACAGAAGAATCCTTACTAATATTATAAATCAGAAAGTGAGTTTGTTTGTTTGTTCCACTTTCACGCCGTAACTACTAAACCGATTGCTTTGAATTTTTGCAGACGTAAAGTTAAAAGTCCGGATTAAACAATAGGGTACTTTTTAAACCGGAAAAATTTGATATTCCCGAAAAAAAAACAAAAGTATTGGTATAGATGGCGCGGTGTGTATTGATATATGTCACATAGGCTACTTTTTATTCTTTTGTGACGCGTGCGAAGTCGTGGGTAAAAGCTAGTTATATATAAAGATTACTTGAGATACAAGATTTGGTTATAGAACAAAATTGTTGGTTGATCAGACACCCGGTAAGTGCTAGCGACTGTACTTCGCTAACAATATATTGCGACGCAATGTTACGTAACATGCCTTAGAATGGAGCAATTGAATTACAGGACGGTTAGTTCCGTGTGTGCAAGCCCTTTGGCTTAAAGGGGTACGGATGTAAGTTAGTGTCTAGTCTACGAGCTGGGGTACATGGGGTTTTGTGGTACTGTATCTCGCTATGGACGGTGGACGATTACCGGCTTAAAATTGTTTTGGTCTAAGATGTTATTTTTCCCATAAAATAGTATTGAAATTAGTGTATACGTTTCAGCATTATGTATTATATGAAGTGGAAACTATTGTTTTTTTCCACTCCTCATATAATCTTTCGTTGCGGGAACCAAGATAGTTATTCATGGCCCTGGGACGCGCCGGATTGCAGTGTTCCGGTGTTTTCATGGTTGTATCTACTGTAGATCCTGGCTTCCAGGAGTTGCAGCGGTTTTGGGAGGTTGTGGCGGGCTTGTCCTTTTTAAAATTACGTATTATAGCTACATCAAAGCCCTTAGTACGAATTTGTACTACGTTTAAAGTATTCGCGACGAGACTGCGTCCAGCGCTCTGATTGGTTGGTTCATTAGAGCCGGCCAATCAGAGAAGCGAATGCGTTTACTTTAAAAGTAGAACATATTCGTACTAAGCCCTCCATACTTTATAGTATTGAATAAATATTCACATATGTTTCTAGTCGCTTTATTAAGTACATAATTGTGTATTATACAGACATTCAGCTGAGTACTACAACAAGAATTTTAGGATAAAAAACACAATCATAGCCAGTATGTACCACCTCCATACCAATGAAAATAACCTTGGTACGAGTAACATAAAAACAAATGTTCAGCAATAAGTTTCCCAGGAGAAAATAGAAGATGACTACTTAATACTTTTAAAGCAATCAATGAATACTGTTTTAAGAATGTATCGCATTAAACTGCGGTTGAAAATGTGAAATGCGGCATAGTTCTTCTTCGGGATAGAACTAGAACTAATTGTATAGTGAACACGATTGAAAAAGAGTAACCTATGGAGTTTCTTGCTCGTTCTTCTACATAGGAATCTCCACCTTGGAATGAGCAAATAGCTTCACTTTTAATTTTTTTGTTGATGTTCGAAAGTGGTCTAATTGAAATAAATGATTTTGACTTTGACTTTTGACTTTAATATGATTTATGATTTAATATGATCGTAAGCCGACTAACTCATAGAATTACATCTACCACAACATTATTTTGTAAAGTTCGTAACTGCTGGGGTGGCACCCTGGCCCCCTGTGGGGTGACGGCCTAAGGGTGTGAAGCGTCGATGTCTCCTCGACAGGAACTTGTGGCGACAGCCTTGGTTGTGGCTGTCTGGTGAAGTTATAGCTGTCTGGTAAGTAAGCTTATAGCTTACTTTGCTTTGAAGCTGATAATTAATATCACGGAACAGAAAAAACTGGGTTCTAGATTTGGTGTACCTAAGAGTTTTAAAGATTTTTATGGAATAGGAGGCAAACGAGCAGACGTATCATCTGATGGTAAGCAATCAGCGCCGCCCATGGACACCCGCAACACCAGAGGAGTCACAGTTGCGTTGCTGGACTTTTAAAAAGGATTGCGCTCTTTTCTTGAATGTTTGAAGGTCGGATAGTCATATGTTACAGCTAGATTTAGGTTTCCTTTTAAAGAAATAGGGACAATAATAAAAACTTTTGGAGATTATTGTAATGCCAGATTGTTTCTGTCGACTTGGAGACAGCACTTGTAAAAATTTAAGGTGTTAATGACTGCCTGGTTGGCCGGGTGGTCGCAAGCGCGACTACCAAGCAAAGGGTCTCTGGGTTGAATTCCCGGCTCGGGCGAAGTATTACTGGGTCTTTTTTTTAATTTTCAGTCGGAGGACACGGAGACGGAGTTTGGAATTGTGCCCGGTACAATTATGGGGCAATAGGCTCAGTCCTTATTACAGAAAAAGTGGGTGTTACATTGTACAGTGGCATTAATTGCCGTAATGTGCAACTCCGCCTTCCTCTCTGGGGATAAAAGGCGTGATGTTATGTTAAAGTGTTATTGGAAGTACCCAATGTTTACAAGGAAAAACAAGACTTCATTGAACTTATTTTCTTGGTAGTGGTCACAGAGATTATCAACTGAAACTCTATTCACAAAAGGAAATCCCTAAAAAAAAACAAATGAATTGCAGTACATTTGCCATTCCGTTTCTCCGTAAACACACACTTCTATCGGATTACTCTGTGACAGGAGCACACCAGAATCTAAAACTCGAACACATAAACAAACATCCACACAATGAAGTCTTTATAAAAACAAAAATGGCGGTACCCAGTCAAACGAGACAAGAGTGTGTTTAAAATGCTTTAAAATCTGTTATTTCTAAGTGCGCATGTGCATTCAGTGCAGTTAACCATCTGTAAATGGGATATTATGGTTTGTACCGATAGCCGAAGCGTGAAGATAATGCATTGTTACTCCTAATTGTAACACATTAACTAAATTGTTTATAGTAGAGGTATTATAAATCTTGTTGAATGGGATTTCATGTTAAAATGAAGGTATGGCCGAAAAATATATATTAGGTAATATGGAACATCTATTTTATCTAAAACCTAGGATACACTAGGGGACAAAAGACCCAAGACATGTATCGGCGACTTGTCGACCGAAGTCGGCCGATGTCGCCTGACATAATACGGTAACACCGCGGAACTTATATCCACAGTGACCTTGATGTTGCCAGATATGTCGACCAAAGCACGGCAACGTCGCGCACTCGCGCTACTTCACCCGCCGTCGTTGGCGACACGTAGCGTAGGATATTTTTGTCCCCTAGTGTAACCTTGGCTTAATACTCTTTATTATCGCCTTAATCTTGCTTTCTTTCTCGGATAATAATCAGAATGATTATTTTTATTGTAAATACCTAACTTTTTTTAGCATTTATGGTCATGTAAACAAAATTTCAGTTCAATCGGTTGAAGAAATGTGCTTCAAAACTTAGGTGCAATTTTTCACTTCATACATATGTGTCATGCATAAATACCTACACTGATAGTTAATTATTTGTTATAATCACGTTATAATCCTGGTTATAATAAAAGGCAGGTCTATTCCTTAAAATAAATATCTGGAATAAGTAGCAATTGTCTAGCAATATAATATGTAATTTACAACCTTGAATAAAAAAGTCCGAATTCACATAATCTTGTCGTAGTCGGCTTGCTCAAACCAATTTCAGTTCCTAATCTTCTAAAGAAAAGGGACATTTCTCCTAAAACCCAACCTAATTAATGTTTTGTTCACGTATTTAGAGTTTCTACATTAGTTTTGTAGTTGCGCCCTTCCAATGGAGCTTAGATTTGAGCTCAGCACGCACTCGGTAGCCCTCAGTCTATCTAGTCAGATAAAAGAGATTAAGTAAGTCATGATAAGGAATTCTAATTTGTACCTTACCTAAGAGAGGATTAAGTGTTTTTTGTTTCTTAACAGTCCGATACTAGACTATGACGAGTTTCTTTAGAGAGATCTACCATAAATTCCACCCTGTGTAAGCTAGCTTTAGTTCATCATCAGTCTTTCAGAGACAACGCAGAAGGAATAAACATTGATCACCATGTCACTCAAAGTGGATTGCCAATTTCTAATTTATAATTAAAAAGTCAAAGCATTTATTTCAATTAAACCATAAGTTGGTACTTTTGAAACGTCAACAAACAATATTCAGGTGATCGAAGGGCTGGCTACTACCTTGCCCAAAGGTTAAGCATTGCCATTCAACGTGGCAATGCTGCCAGTCTTTTGGGCACCCTACCTCACGGTAGCGATGAGGAAAATGTTTTCTTTGATGCCTTATGATTTATTTTCATTTTTATACATATTTTTAAGGTGTAAATATTTTAGTTTTAATTATTTATTTCAATAAGAAGTGTAAGATTAAATTCTATTAAATATATACAGTTTAAATACGTGCAAAAAAAAAAAAACAAAAAAAACAACTATATACCTAATTTTTATCTTAATGTCCGTCTGGTACATTATTTTAAATCATTAGACACGTATTTTATTTTCTTACAGAAACGAATACTTTCGACGATATACTGATTTGAAATTCCGCGTGACGTCACTTCTATGTACATCTTATACGTAGAAATGACGTTTTAGCCCCTACTCCTAAACTTTGATTCGTTTTATCTAAATTTTGTTTTATTATACGACAAAATAAAAAAAATACGTGTCTAATATTTTTTCATTACCTAACTTACGGACTAATTATATTTTTAATTTTCATACCCTGTCATCATCCCAATTGTCTGTCAGTCTGTCCGTCAGTGAAAGCGCTCGTTCCAAATTGTAGATTCGAATGGAGAAGAACGAGCAAGAAACTCCATTCGTTACATTTCAAACTGTAACTTCAGGTTTTGTCACGATGTTTTCCTTCACCGTACGTAAGCTGTTTGGAAATCGCAGTTGAAATGGTTCAATTTTGTATGAGACTGCTATTGCCCGGTTTGTATCTGTGTGTCGGTTTGTATCACAGTAGAAGATGATTCCACAGAGAGAATATTTATAGGTCTTCCTCATTGTTATACTACGCTCAGAAATCAATAGAAAATTTTATCGAAGAAAATAACACAAGTAAATCGTACATTCCCAAAAACTTCCATTGTCCGCAATAAGCAAAAACTTCTTACATAAAATAAAACACAATAAGGGGCGAGTTCAACCCTTGGCTAACTTTTTAACACACCCCCATTTTATAGTGTCTGTATTTTATGGGGTGATTCGAGTTTTTCGGGAGTGTCATTCAACCCTTACAATATGGAGGAAAAAGAAATGCGAAGTCATTTTAGAAAAGAGGTTTTCCTCTGTTGTGGAAGTCGTTTCGTAAATTAAAATGTTGCTGGTTACTTTGATCTGATTTTAAGTTTTAGGGACCATATTTTTACCTTGATATCTATCGGATTACTCTGTGACAGGAACACGCCAGAATCTAAAACTCAAAAACCTAAACAAACATTCACATCCACACAATGAAGTCTTTTAAACAAAAATGGCGGTACCCAGTCAAACGAGACAAAAGTGCATTTAAAATGCTTCAAAATCTAGAAGAAGCTAGCTATAGACGAAAGGTTTCCTTCTGTTGTGAAAGTAGTTTCTTAAATTAAAATCTGACTGACTACTTTGATCTGATTTTAAGTTTTAGGTACCCTTATTTTTATCTTGATATCTTACATAACATAACATAACATCACGCCTTTTTTATCCCCGAAGGGGTAGGCAGAGGTGCACATTATGCCACTGTACAATGTAACACTCACTTTTCACGATTTATGTTATGAGTCCCGTGTAAAAGGGGGTGAGCCTATTGCCATATACCGGGCACATTTCCAGACTCCGTGCTACTACTACGATTCTTTTTAAAAAAACCAGTAATACTTTGCCCGACCCGGGAATCGAACCCGAGACTCTTTGCCCGGCGTCACACTTGCGACGATTCGGCCAATGAGGCAGTCTTGATATCTTACTTATATTATGACTGTGAAAGTTTGTATGTCTGTCTGTCTGTTTGTTTGTTTGTTTGTTTGTTGCTTTTTCACATCAAAACAGGTGAAGGAATTACGATGAAATTTAGAACATGGATAGACTAAGGTTTGCAATGACACATAGGCTACTGTTTAACCCACGGCACCGCGGGTGAAGCCGCTAGTAGACGCTAGTTAGAACATAGACCTCTGGGCTATCCAGAGGTATCAGGCCACAGACCTCTGCCTGTATTTAGTAGTGAACTTCTTGAGGCTGAACTGATGATGATGAAGATTATGATCGTGATTAAGAAGTAACATAATAACGGTATCAATACAATGTGTGGGAGAGCCATGCTTCGGCACGAATGGGCCGGCTCGACCGAAGTGATACCACGGCCTCACATAAAACCGACGTGAAGCAACGCTTGCGTTGTGTTTCGTCGTGTGAGTGAGGTTACCGGAGGCCCAATTACCCTTCCCTTCCCCAATCTCCCCAGGCCCTGAATCCCCAACGATGCTCAAACTCCTAATCCCCAAAAGGCCGGTAACGCACTTGTAACGCCACTGGTGTTCCAGGTGTCCATGGGCGACGCCGATTGCTTACCATCAGGTGATCCGTTCGCTCGTTTACCGGCGTATACCATAAAAAAACTCCATGCTTTCATCACTTTTCTATAGCAACAGTCATTGACTCCATACAACCTACGTATCGCCAGACATACGAAGCAATTAGTCAACCAATAAAAAAGTCACAATTCTAATAAAAATATAGCGTCAATCAAGCCCAAACTGATACAAAGTACTATAATTAGAGCATATTAATGTCTGAAGATAATAAATGTAAGAATATAAAGACTAATTATGGAATTATTAATGGTTATGATACGTCTTGATCTTAAGACGCCGATCTCATTAATCAGACTCGTTATATGAAGTGATTTGACTTTATTAATTATGATACTTTTAGATAGAAGTATGCGTAGCTGTAATTAGAATGTTTTGAGTTGTGTGTGGCTTCTGTGTGACAGGATTGATAATGCGGTGTGTTGATTGTAAGGGTTCCTCCACATCTGGCGAATGCACTACGTATGAGCAGTTCGCGAGCCGCTCGTGACCCCTGCTCGCGTGCATTTTTTTCGTGTGGCGCTTGTGCTACTCACGCGGCATACAAAGTACTGAACCAGTAAACGTGTGTCGTGGTGGCCCGGAGGTTTAAGACGCCTGCTTCTCATGCATGAGGGTGCTGCTCCGAAACCTACCAACAGCAAGTACCAATGTGACTTTTTCCGAGTTATATGTATTTTCTAAGATTATTTAGACACGACTAACAAACGGTGAAGGAAAACATCGTGAGGAAACCTGGGCTTATAATTTCTAATTATAAGTTTGAAAGCACCAACCCGCATTGAGCAAGCGTGGTGATTGATGCTCAAACCTTCTCCGTGTGAGAAGAGGCTTTGCTTAGCAGTGGGCATTTATAGGCTGTTGATGATGATGATGATGATGATGAGCCAGTAAACAGAATTAAAGTAAACAGTTTGTCAAGTGCGAGAATTGAGTGTGCGTAGATAACGCACCACTCGCGAGCCTTACATGAGTTGCACTGAAGAGGCACACCAAACCATTGCCGTAATTGCATGCGCGCAGTTCGCGATCGGGTCGCGTGCAGCTCGCAAGCTGCGTATTTGCTAGATGTGGACGCACCCTAAGATTGGTGTAGCATCTGGGCGTACAGCAAGCAATATGTCACAGGATACGAGATCAGTAGAGAGCAGCACTGAAGTATTCTTTGAGTCATCTTGATGTTTCTCAAATTTTTAATCTAGGGTTGGGATAGTATCTATGATACATTTGTGTTTATCATTAATGTTTTCATTTGAATTTGCATTCAGATATAAATTTCACTAAGATCTTGTAAAAATGTATCTTGAGTTCAATTCCCAAACTAGGAAAACATAACATCATGCCTTTTATCCCCAAGGGGGTAGGCAGAGGTGTACATTATGCCACTGTACAATATAACAACCACTTTTCACTATTTATGTTATGAGTCCCATGTAGTAGAGGGTGAGCCTATTGCCATATACCGGGCACAATTCCAGATTCCGTGCTACTACTGAGAATTTATAAAAAACCCAGTAATACTTTGTCCGACCCGGGAATCGAACCCGAGACCCCTTGCCAGGCAGGCAGTCAACTACGAAAAGTGTATCTGAGAATTTGTGCATATTTCGAAACAGGTAGCAATAATTGTTTGCTTGCATCAACTGATTATAATGGTCAGTATATCCACCCAACCCATCTAACCCACCTCAAATTCTGCCTACCCTTTGGACGCGGTACAGTTCCTATACATATACCTACCTAATTTACACTTTCCAATCCATAAACGGACATAAATCTCAATTCCCATCTTTCCTTGATTCATAGCCATCATTTATCAACGGCATCTGTTCTCTCGTTCTTTTTTATTTCTGTCTCGCTCCCTCTTTACCCGTCCATCAAAATACTTAATGCTGATTTGATGGACAGTTTCCTGGGACTTTTTTCTTATTAGATTTCTACCATATGAAGCAGTAATTATGTCTTAGATTTGAGTGTATAAAAGTGAGGGTGATCAAAATAGATTTGTTTCATTTGAAAGATCATCAAAGAGTTTTGGTGTAAAGAGGTTTAAGTGTGTGTGTGTTTGTGTGTGTTTCCTCATTTGGATGGGTGAGGGTGTTTAATTTACTTATGGTATGTTGTGTAGGTACAAATATACAGAACTTCACGTAAACACATTCATATCTATGCAAACGGTTCTGATGGTTTTAAATGATTCATTTATGTTGGTCATGATTTAAATCGAGTGATCGCAAGTGCGATTGCCAGGCAAGGTCAAGGTTCCATTCTCAGGTCGGGTAAAGTATCACTGGGTTTTTAAAAATCTCAATAGTAGCACGGAGTCTGTAAATGTGCTCGGTATATGGCAATAGGCTCACCCTATATTACATGGGACTCATAACATAAATAGTGAAAAGTGGGTGTTACATTGTACAGTGGCAGTGGCATTAAGTGCCGTAATATGCACCTCTGCCTACTCCTTCGGGGATAAAAGGCGTGATGTTATATTGTTATGTATGTATGTTTAGGAAATCAATGTAAACACGTATCATTTTTAATAAACAAATAAACATCATAAATTGCAACTGTGAAAATGGTAAAAAATCGAGCCATCATGATGTAACAAAAATAGCCCACATCCACATAGCCCACTATTTGCGATGTATCATTCGTTCGCCGTTCACTCATCCGTTCAGCTCATTCACGGAATACTTGTTCGATTATTTGTTGATATATTTTTTTGCATCGCGTTGCAATCAAATTAAATTGTTCAACATGGCGTCTGCTGCGCTTTTTGCAAGGAATTTTCGTATAATATCTGATATTATTTATGTTTCAATGTAACGACTGACTAGTGATTTTGAATTCGTGTGTTTCTTAGGTCGGGCTGGTGCTGTTAAGCTTTTTCGGTTATTCTATAATTTCATACGCTGACGCAGTAAATCGTCTTCTCCATTAGAATCTACACTTTGCAACGAGCACATAGGCTTCACTAGGAGACTGAGCGACCAATAATAGGCAGACACAAAAGTGCCTTGTTGGCCTGATTGAAATAAATGCTGAACTTGAACATAGTCATAACTTTGAGTTAAACTTTGCACACACGATCAAATTCTAATAAGAGTAAATTCACTCTGGTTTTTGATACCTGACGTATACAAGTCTGCAATGCTTGCGGTATAACATAGTAATATGAAAAGCGATTTCTTTTTATGGGATAAGGGTCTTTGCATAAAATTAGTAGCAAAAATTGACTGTCCATTCACCGTCTCTGAAAAAAAACGTGGTTAACTACAGACATGCTTTTTTATGGGATAAGCTGGTAAACGAGCAGACGTATTACCAGATGGTAAGCTATCAGCGTCATCCATGTACACCTGAAACAGTAGAGGCGTTACTAGAGCGTTGCCGACCTTTTGTGGATATTTAATTGAAGAATGTTGGGAATTAAGGAATTGGGAGTATTGGGAAAGGGGAGGGAGGTAGTTCGGCCTTAGGTAGCCTCACTCTCACGACGAAACACAACGCAAGCGTTGTTTCACGTCGGTTTTCTGTGAGCCGTGGTATCCCGCTGGTGGAGTTAGCCCGTTCGTGCCAAAGCATGGCTCTCCCATATATAAAACAGATACAGAACTAGTACCTAATACAGACAAGCGTATTACTGTCAGTCTGTCCATTAATAATGCATGTCTCTATTGAAGGGCAGTGGTTAGCTGAAACAGCTTAATATTGCTTTGATACATCTATTATGTTTTAAACATAAATGTTACCACGTGTGGTTGGTTGGTGGACCGAGGTATGGGTGGTAGCGATTTTGTGATATTAATGACGCAAGGGTTTCTGAAGCTGGTCTGCTTCGAGGACTGGGTGTTTCGTTTATTACTACCTCTAGAATAAAAAACTATAGCGCAGGAATTATTATCAGCAAACAATTTATTTTACCTAGTAATTTCAGTTGCGTTTTTTGCTATATTTGTGATGTATATTAGTAGATACTATAGATGCGATTTTTTTTAAGGGGGGAAAATCATCGAATGACTGCTCCCGCCTGGACGAGGCGTCGAGGTGTCAGACTCTTAATGACTAAAAACCACCCCGTTCTTTCTCGAGCCGGAGCCCCGGTTACCCGTTAGGTTCTCCGTGACTACTATAGATGCGATAGGAGGTAACCAAATGTCGCAGGTGATCTCGTTCATTCGAGTACCCAGTGACTCTCTCATTGTTTTCTGGGATTGAGTGTGTGGTTTTATATTCGGTAAGAGTCCGATATAATCTGCTGTCTGACTATCATCGTTTGTTGACGGAATTGTTTGACCTGATACCTGCATATAGATGGTTGGCAGGCCTCAACTGTGCGCTTCTTACGTAGCTTTCTGCCTCGCACAGCAAAAATATAGAATGATCTGTCGTCGGTGGCATTTCCGAACCGATACGACCTTCAAACCGTCAAGAAAAGTGCGTACTACTTTTTAAAATGCTGACAACGTACCTGTGACTCCTCTGGTGTTGCGGGTGTCCATGGGCGGCGCTGATCACTTACCATCAGGTGCTACGTCTGCTCGTTTGCATCCAAAAAAAGATCAAGGGTATCCATGAGGATTTCAATATGTTAAAAAATAAAAGCAGGTAACCAAATATATTGACAGTATTTTGTTAATAACGATTAAAAGTGATTTTAAATCTATACCTCTACTATGTACTTCTTATACGTGTAGTAGGTGTCGCGGAGAACCTAACGGGTTACTGGGGCTCCGGCTCGATGTGCAGGAGAAGGAACGGGGTGGTTTTTAGTCAGTAAAGGTCTGTCCCTTGAACTCCCTTCCGCCTCACCCAGGCGGGAGCAGCCATTCGATTATTTTCCCCTATTAAAAAAAAAATACGTGTAGTAGGTCCGATGAATCGGTAGTTTTTGTAACTTGTACCATACTACAAATTGTCGGAAGGTGAAAATGCACAAAATTATCATATTATAACGCCATTGTCCCTTCCCGCTTTGATTGTAACAAATGCATCCGGTTTCGTAATAGCGGGATACTGTCATAGGGTGCGGGTCACTGTAATAGGCCATGGGTTATAGGTTGGTATTAAGTTGTTAAGGTTATGCTTTTAATTTCTAACTACTATAAAAAATGGACTGCCCCGTTGGCCAAGTGGTCGCAATTGCGACTGTCGGGCAAGGGGTCTCGGGTTCGATTCCCAGGTCGGGCAAAGTATTACTGGGTTTTTTTATCTCAGTAGTAGCATGGAGTCTATTGTTTCTGGCCTGGTTGTGTCTGGTATATGGTAATAGGCTTACCACTTATTACATTACATGGGACTCATAACATAAATAGTGAAAAGTGGGTGTTACATTGTACAGTGTATTATAATAATAGCAACACTAAATTCTAAATTGTCTTGGTGAAACGCCTTTATAATTGTAAAACAGGGGGCTTAGACAAAGTAACAATTTAAAAACGATAACGAAGTTAGTTAAGACTAAAATGTATGGGATTGACATAGGCCGCGTTAAGTCACGTGGTCAATCGACATCGTTATCGCAATTTGGTAGACAATGTTATATTTCATAACGAAACTATAAAGTAACGAATCGTTATCGTGTTTATTCCATATAAATGCGTAGACAAGCAGACCTTTCAGTGTTCGCCAACGCCTCGATCGTGATCGCCAAAAACGATAGCGAAACGAATGCTAAAAGGTTGTAGTTATTGAAACAATATGGCCGAATTTCATTATTGATCCTGTTATTATTTATTTTGTGTTAGAGGCAATACACTAATACAGATCAAATAGATTTAAAAATGCATTCTCTGCGTTTATTGTGGGCTGCACACAATGAGACCGACTGGGAGAGACGCCAAAAATGGTTAAGACAGCGACGGTTCAATATAGGTACTTCATTGTTAAGATCGCGTCATTGTTTACATTACATACTCATGAATGAAACTTAGATTTACTTACGTTTCCATATACTCGAGCAGCGTTGCGAATTGTTCAGGACTTGCTCGCACTCTTGATTCCATGTTTTATCAAAATATTAAAATAGATAAGAAATAGAGAGAGATCCATCATCGTTTGAACACCAGTCACTTATAAAAATGAGTCTATTTTGATTATCATTAAGTTTTGGAAACGATCTAAAAGTAATAACACTCTATTCACTTACGACTGTAAAATTATCGTTTATATTTAACTTAAAAACAATTAAACGCAACACTCACTTTCTTATTAATAAAGTTTTAAAACATCAATATCTCGCGAGTTTGATTCGATTTTAACTTTTTGACTGTCACTGACAGCTGGATTTTCGATACCATAACCAATATTTTTGTTTTTTGCCGAATAAAGAATTCGACACAACGATCACGACCATAGTGTTACATTGGCTAGGAAATGTTTATCGTTATCTCAGAGACGATGGCGAATTTACTTTTCGTTTCGCTATTAAGCGATGTTACTTTGTCTAAGGACCCTGTATAGAAAATAAAATGTTTATAAAGAAAATTCTCTTAATAAAAAAGGTTGTCCGTCCAACTATTATAGTGACGCGCACCCTACTGATTGGTATGCAAGCGTGCAGCACAGAGTGCAACAATAGACGCGTGCATTACAAACGCATTAAATCGTCACATTATGTCTACCGGCTATGATTTATACTGACTTTTATTACTCTTTATACTAATTAAACCAATGAACGGTATTAATTTCAAATATGGGCGTCAGCATTATGTTATTAGATTTTAATTTTGACTGCACTGTGGTGCTGTGGCTGGGCAACTGCCGTGCAACACGGTGTTAGCGGGTTTGCCACACGGAGCAACTGTTTGTGTGATCCACAAATTGTTGTTCCGGGTCTGGGAGCCATGTGTATGTGACCATGTATGTTTGTAAACGCACCCACGACACAGGAAAAAATCCTAGTGTGGGGCAGCGTTTAAAACAACTGTTTTTTTGACGCTTAGTCAAAAATACTTTGTTGGTTTCCTTACCTTTAGTGAAAACCATTACAAAAATGACAAAGACTTCATATAAATATTTGTGATGCTTTATAATTGAACCAAACTTTTCCTAACAAATAATTTATCCAAAATAATTGTCTTCTTCTCGAATCTTTAATATATGAACTCTATTTCTAAGAAATATGATGCTATACGAACTACTATCTCCAAAAACACAACAGCCTATTAATGGCCACTGCTAAACAAAAGCATCTTCTCACACGGAGACGGTTTGAGCATTAAACACCGCGCTTGCTCTGTGCTGGTTGGCGATTTCAAACTTATAATTATAAATTATATTTCCTCACGATGTTTTCCTTCACCGTTTAACAGTGGTGTCTAAATAATAATATTAATAATAGAAAGCACTTACTCTGCAAAAAAAAATTAAATTTTGAAAATCCAATTCAAGAAGGTCAACAATAAACTTCGCAATAATTCCATAAAATCCATTGAACACGAAATATTTCTCATCATTCCTTCAAATAAGAAATAGCTTGGCCTGCCTAGTCTAGCGTCGGTGGCAAATATCCGCGCACTGTTAAGAATCTCTCATAAGATTATCCGGATCTATTGTCTATAGGGGAGGTCTTTGCCCTATTGTCTCGTGGTATGTACTCACTCCTTTATTGAAAATTCATGATCTTCATCCGATTGGTGGATTAAATTTTTAAAGCGTGGTTTAACGCGGTTTTGTTTGATTCAGAATTTAGGAAAGTGAACGATTATCGGATGTATCGACGAAGGATCATGTGTTTATGTTTGTCTATGAGAATGTACAAATTTATATTGTTCTCGCATAATCCAAACAGCAAACTATGTAACTAGATAATTGTATTGTGAACCTGATTAAAAAAAGCAACCTATGGAGTTTCTTGCTCCTTCTTCTCCATAGGAATCTACACCTTGGAATGAGCAAAAATAGCTTCACTTTTAGTTTTATTGTTGACGTTCAAAAGTGCCATTTTGATCTAATTGAAATAAATGATATTGACTTTGACTTGACTTTGACTTATCCGGTTATTTATTTCCAAAAGATGTGACGAAAGCTTAAGATGCAAGTCTCGCAGCAGGTAATACTTGGCAGTTTCCACCTACATTGGTTTTAATACGTTTCTTGTAAGTTGTGATAGTATTAAATTTTGAATAATTGTGAAAAGATCCAAGTAAAATTCCGAAAAACTCTGATCTGCGACCTCATACAGTTCATAAAATGATTAGCAAAAATTGGTTGTAAGCCGTGAACTATTAGTTTAATAATAATGTAAGTCCATCAACCTTCTCTGAAAAAAACGGCCTTAAATAAACACATTTTCTTTTATCGGATAAGCCGGTAAACGAGCATTCGGCGCCGCCCATGGACTCCTGGACGAGGGGGCGTGCCGGACTCTTACCGGCTAAAACCACCGCGGTGTTCCTTCACTGCCTGTGACCGTGACCCGGGTTGCCCTTACGGAATCACCACATCCGGCAGGCTTCAATCTACCACTATGTTTGCGGCAGGTCCCGCCACTTTAGCGGCCCTAGGAGGCTGCTTCCCTTCTTCGAGTAGCGCGCGTGGAACACTACGCTACCGCCTACTCCCGCCTATATAGCGGACGTCTGACTCCCCAGTCAGTCGCCCGCAGGCCTCTCCTCTCATGGAGGTCGCAGATCGAAATACCAAACAAACCTACCAACTTAACCTACCCTCTCAACAATGCTCTCAGTTCTACAATAGTGAAACGTCCACTAAATCATTACACAAATAATCCAAATACAGCAATCAATGTCGCAGCTAAATCAATCAGAATATCTGTGTACAGAATTATGTAAGTTCGTATGTGGGTCATTGTGTAACCTAAATCCAAGTGGCAGAAGGTTCAATTTGTATTATTCTTGACTAGATTAAGTGGGCTAAAGTCCGCTGTGTCTGTTTTATTGATGAGACACTTTTATTTCATATGTTTTTAGATTAACTAAAATCGCGGGTTAAACAACATAATATCACGCCTTTTATCCCCGAAGAGGTAGGCAGAAGTGCACATTACGGCACATAATGCCACTGTACAATGTAGCACCCACTTTTCACTAGTGATCCTATTGCCATATACGGGGCACAATTCCAGACTCCGTGCTATCACTGAGAATCTTTAAAAACCCAGTAATACTTTGCCCGACCCTGGAATCGAGCCCTAGACCCCTTGCCCGGCAGTCGCACTTGCGACCACTCGGCCAACGAGCAGTAAAATCGCGTGTTATTCACGTGAATATACTGAGAAAAGCTCTACTAGTTTCGAACCACAGAGGGGTTCTTCCTCATGAGCAGCGTGCGGGGTCGCAACAACGTGACGCAGCTCAGTTTCTCAGTATATTCACGTGAGTAACCCGCGATTTTAGTTAATTTAGTATGATTTTAGATTGATATGATACCAAAATGAAATGGGACTTTACATAACATAACCAACACCATAACCAACACAAGTTCCATGGTATCCTTGTTCGCAGTTGGTTTTCTATACCTTTCCTATATCGTAAAAAGAGTTACTGCCTTCATAAAACCTTTCCTAACGGGGGTCGGCAGACTTGTAAGATTTATTGGCAAGCTTATTGAGGTGAATTTGTATTGGTTTTTTATGTCGACTTGTCATTCTATACGTATATTTATTTGTTTACTGATTTATATGAAAACAATATTGTGGAACTTATTTTTTTTTTTGGGTATTCTTGCTGACTTTGCTCTTTGCTCATTCATCTTATACTCGACATGGTCTGAACTGTAATTTTTCTCATCATCATCATCGTGGAGTAGATCAATAAACGTAAAAAAAACAGGAAGGACATTGAATGCATATATATCACTACATGGTATAAAACAAAGTCGCTATCCGCCGTCTGTCTGTCCCTATGTATGCTTAGATCTAAGGCAGGTTTATATGTATACTAACGACCCGCCCGGCTTCGCACGGGTGCAATATGCATGTACGGCGACAAATGCAACGCGGCTCTTTAACAACAGCATGCAGAACTCCCATTTCACTATACTCCTAAGCATCTCCCCTCGATGCATACTCATCACCACCATCATCATCATCATCAACAGCCTATAAATGCCCACTGCTGAGCAAAGCCTCTTCTCACACGGCGAAATTCGGAGCATTAATCACAACGCTTACTCAATGCGGGTTGGCGATTTCAAACTTATAATTAGAAATTATAAGCCCAGGTTTCCTCACGATGTTTTCCTTCACCGTTTGTCAGTGGTGTTTAGATAATCTTAGAAAGTACATATAACTCGGAAAAGTCACATTGGTATTTGCCGTTGGTAGGTTTCGAACCCACACCCTTATGCTTGGTATTTGCCGTTGGTAGGTTTCGAACCCACACCCTTATGCATGAGAAGCGGGCGTCTTAAACCTCCGGGTGATCACTACATTTATATTACACCATGTCCTTATACACAGAGTCACAGAGTCTTAACTAAAATGCAACGTTGAGTAAAACACAAATTGAATCGAACATCCAATCCGACTAGTACCTGCACCCAGGTTTGCTCGACATTGGGATCTAATAACGTGGTATTGCAGACTACAGCTGTTCGTATGCAGTGGCTGAAGGAGCCGGCGGTATATAAATATTCTATGGTTTAAGTTAGAAGCTGTTGGCGGGCTTATACAATTATATATTTCGTAATGGCGCTGACGGTTTATGTACTAAAGTTTCAAAGTTATAGGCGGAGTATGTACTTAATAGTGTGCTATAAATGATGACTACAATAAAAATACGTTACGTAGTCGCGTAATTCCTGTAAAAGGGCGTTCCATAAGCTCAAGTATTGACCTATTTGAGTAATTTGTAAGTGTGGAAGAGGTATGCTTCGGTACGAATTTCACCGGCTGGACCGGAGTTATACCACAGCCTTACAGAAAACCAAAGTGAAATAACAACTTGCGTTGTGTTTCGTCGTGTAAGTGAGGTTACCGGAGACCCGATTATTCCTCTTCCCTCCCCCATTCTCCCCAATCCTGAATCTCCAAAAATCCTCATATTCCTAATTCCCAAGAGGATGATAACGCACTTGTAACGCCCCTGGTGTTCCGGGTGTCCATGGGCGGCGCCGGTTGATTTACCATCAGGTGATCCGTCTGCTCATTTACAGGCTTGACTCATAAAAAACAAGAATTATAGATTCATCAATTAAAATGGTGATTAATATTCGCAGAATAGAATAAACGTCCTAAAGAGTCCTAGGCGGATGTCACTGACATTACTACTGACAGTTCGACATTTTCGTAAAATCTTGTAAAACACAATAATAAATAAAATACCCCTTTGTTCAGATCCAACTTATAACTGTTACATAATTTAAAATTACTTAAAATTTACATTAATTAGGTCTAGTATCTATAAAATACCTAACTATTACTTATTTTCTGGAGATCTGTTTGCCAGTCGGCAAAGGCCTCTTCCAACCTTTTCTATTCATGTCGTTCTTGAGCTACTCTGTGCCATGTAATTCCTGCCACTTGCCTAAGGTCATCATCCCATCTTTTAAGAGGTCTACCCCTTTTTCTGGTGCCTTCTCTGGGGTACCATCTGGTCACAATTTAGCTCCTTCTAAAACCGTTTCTTTCTAAATTAAAATTAATAAATAAAAAAAACAAAATTAAAAATTAAAAAAAAATAAAATTCTAAATAAAAATCGCTGTTCTCTTACATCTCACGCCAATTTTTGAGACAGTAATGCGATTTAGGAGCGCGATAACTTAGTTTTGTATGAAAAAGAATTATATTTTGTCGTGTTCGGCGGCGACATGCATCTACGTCGCCATGTCGTCGTGTCGCTGAGGAACAAAATTGAGTACATGTTTTATATTTCAGTTGAGAAAATATATCTTGTTAGGTTTTAGATTTGAAGTATATGATCGAGTAAACTATATGTAAAAATTCCTTTAATATGTAAAGTTTGTTTACATTGCTGGATTGTATTCAGTTTCTGAAGGGATATAAGTGAATCTTTCTGTCAGTATATACGTTTTCCAGCTGTTGTATTTTGTCTTCTATCATTGTTTACTTAATCTATGTATTATTTCATTGGTTGTCGTCTGCCTTTCTATTCTTTCATAATAGGGTAGTTGGCTAAATTTTATTTTAAAGTCCGTTTGGCAGATTAATTTAGACATGTATTTTTTCTTTTCTCACAAAATTAAATACTTTCGACGATATAATAATCTGAAATATCGTGTGACGTCACAATACTCTACATACGCGACAGAGTAGGTACCTGTAACATCTACATTTATTTAGAACACTAATGGTCGTTTTCATCAACCATCCCTAAGCCACCTCTTAACTAAGAGCCACTATAAGGTGTCATTTGTAGGTCGGCGACAACCAAAATGTCGTAAGGTGTCCCCTATCTTAGTTTAGAGGTTCCTTAAAATCTAAAAGAGATTGGTTAAACAAAAAACTTTACAATCATAATATTGACACTCATAAACATAATTTATGACGTCACACCATAGACCTGATATAGAAGTGACACCTTCAAAACATTTAGCACCATAACGGTGCTGGGTTTATGGCACCCAACACCATAATTTGGACATCTAACTGAACTACTAATTTATGTTATGACTACATGGATAATGCATTAGTTTGGTACTGACAGGAGCCATGGCTAATGGTATACTAAAGTCACAACTTACCATAATATTTTGATGGTGTATAAGAGTTGTGAATGTTGAGAGTGGGTTGTTGTTCAATAGCTTGTATATGACAATGGAGTATTGGATGTTTGGTTTCATTTTATTATTATATTGGTGCTAAGTAACATGAATCCATAAAATCATGTGTTTTAATCCCAGTAGGACTATGAGGTATACCGATACGGAGGTGGATGGAGACTTAACGGGTTGCCGGGGCTCCGGCTCGAAGTGCAGGAAAAGGAACGGGGTGGTTTTTAGTCAGTAAGAGTCTGACACTCCCTCCCGCCTCACCCAGGCGGGAGCAGTCATTGGATGATTTCCCCCCCTCAAAAAACAAAAACAAAAGTAGGACTATGAGGTGAAGGTACTTTATATTGACATTATAACGAAGCACGTTTGAATAGTAAAAACTTTTACTGCTATTCTTCTGAACCATTTTACATTTTTGATGTCCATAAAATGCACAGTAGGCCGGATACCACGGCCTGACAGAAGACCGACTTGAACTGTCGTGACCGTCGTGTTTCGGCGTGTGAGTGAGGATACCGGAGGCCTAATCACCCCCTCGCCCCTTCCCCAGTCTCCCCAATCCCTGAATTCCCGACCATCTTTAAATTCCAAGAGCCAGTAACGCACCTGCAACGCCTCTGATGATCCAAGTGTCTATGGGTGACGATGATTGCTGACCATCAGGTGATCCAATCGTTTACTGGCTTATCAAAAAAAGAAAAGAAAATTAATAAATTCGACTGCACGGATGGTGCGGTTTCTGGCCAACCGGCTGCCGTGTGTGTGACCCACAAATTGTTGTTTCGGGTCTGGGTGTCATTGTGTATGTGAACTTGTATCTTTGTAAACGCACCCACGACACAGGAGAAAATCCTAATGAGGGGCAACGTTTTTTTTAATAGAAGAGTTCATCTTTAAATATTAATTTTATCAATGAGATTTGGTTACAGATACAGACTCTATTATGGTGGTTTTCAATGTAAAATTATTGCCAACACAGTGCTTACAAAATGAATTATACCCCAAATGCTCAGTTATCCATACAATCATAAAAGCAAGAAACAAGTCAATATACTCATCACACAATCAAAAAACAACCTTATAACCGATAAAAAACAAGAAACCAAATTGAAAATCCGTAAAACTGCATCAAATTGAGATCCATTCAAAGCGAATGGGGATCGAAAATTAAATTCCAGTTTACCAAGATACGTGTGACACTAAACAAGGGAGTTTCGTCTTTATGGTGTTAGTAATACGGTGGTTGTGAAGTGTATGAGTAAGGTTGTAGTCTAAGGTTCTTTATTGGGGATAAGTAGGGTGGAAGACAGGCATGCATCCTCGATGTCGTGTCGGCAAATAGGTCAGATGCTGACTTCTGCTTACGTATGAATGTTGGACGGCTTTTGGCGAAGAGAAAGGAGATATTACCGTTCAATTATTAACATCACGCCTTTATTCCCAAAGGGGTAGGTAGAGGTGCACATTATGCCACTGTACAATGTGACACCCACTTTTCTATTGCCATATACCAGACACAAACAAACAGACTCCGTGCGAGTTCCAGAGTCCAGACTCGGGTTCGATTCCCTGATCGGGCAAAGTATTACTGGGTTTTTTTTTAAATTCTTAGTGGTAGCACGGAGGCGGGAATAGGGTACATGACTAATTTTTATTTATATGTCCGCCTGGTAGATTATTTTAAATTATTAGACACGTATTTTTATTTTTAAGGAGGGAAAATCATCGAATGACTGCTCCCGCCTGGGTGAGGCGGGAGGGAGTGTCAGACTCTTACTGACTAAAAACCACCCCGTTCCTTCTCCTGCACGGCATATTGATTTCGTTAACCGTTAGGTTCTCCGCGACAAGATATAAGGCTAGTACCTATCTATTTAGGTCATGTCATATTTTATCCAATAACAAATAGAATTGCAAAGTTAAATGCTTTGCGGAGTATCTCCTTCCTTCTCCTCTGTCAACCCTTCAGCAAAAATATCACCGTAATTAATTAATACGTATAATAACCCCAGTATTTGCTTGACATCTCTTTTGAATTAAATGAAAAACGAGCATTTCATTTTCAGACCTTCCTTTGTTCAAAATGGTACTCCAAAATGCAACTTATGCAGTTAGACGAAGGTTGGTTTTTCATTGTGTTTTCAGGAGCCGTTGAGAAACTATAATTCGGGGCTGAAATTGATTTATGTAGCGACAAAACCCCTGAAACAATTAGGTTCATGCATTTCACGAGTTATTCTAAAACTTGTGCAAAGGTTTTTGCTTTTAGTAAAAGGAATCAGACGGTTTTAATGCACTGAGTTATAAAGTAATGGTTGCTTACATAGTTATATAGAAACTCTACTTCCGCGCGGTTTCACACGCTCTGCTCAGCTCCTATTGGTCGTAGCGTGATGCTTTATAGCCTATAGCCATCCTCGATAAATGCGCTATCCAACACATAAAGAATTATTCAAATCAGACTTGTTGTTACGGAGATTAGCGCGTAGAAACAAACAAACAAACAAAAAAACAAACTCTTCCGCTTTATATAATAAGTAAGTTTTTTTTTTTTAAGGGGGGAAAATCGCCGAATGACTGCTCCCGCCTGGGTGAGGCGGAAGGGAGTGTCAGACTCTTACTGACTAAAAACCACCCCGTTCCTTCTCCTGCACGTCGAGCTGGAGCCCCGGTTACCCGTTAGGTTCTCCGCGACGAGTAAGTAAGTATAAGATATAAGATTAGGTGACGACAGGATAGGATACAATTGTCACCCTGCTGTTCGTGTGGATGTAGTAAAAGTCGACGAACTACCAAGTGTCGTGGTGGCCCGGAGATTTAAGAGACCCGCTTCTCATGCATGAGTTGTGTGACATCGATTCTCGACTGTTTAATAAAATAGGGTAGTAAGTGATGTATGTGTATGACTATATTTTATAACAGGGTATGAAAATAAAAAATGTAATTAGTCCGTCAACTAGATAATGAAAAAATATTAGACACATATTTTTTTATTTTTTCCTATAAGTATCTAAACGATACTTAGATAAAACGGAGTTAAGTTTAGGAGTGGGGGGTAGTTACGTCACGCTACCCTATAAAATGTAGTAAATCGTGACGTCAGAAGATATTTCAAATCAATATATCGTCGAAAGTATTTAATTTTGTAAGAAGAGAAAAATACGTGTCTAATGTTTTAAAATAATCTAGAAGACGGACATTTAAATAAAATTAAGGATACTTCCGTATTAGGTATTTGACAATATTCCTAAAGCAACTCCTTAGCCTCATCACACAATCAAAAAACAACTTAAAACCCATAAAAAAAACCAAATTGGGAATCGATAAAACTGCATCAAATTAATGTTGAGAAATTGAAAAAGAGAATACATAGTACAAAAATCCCACTACATTTCAAAAGATAGCGTATGTTCCACGCACTTCAGAGATATTATAATATAACACACAGGGAATGTTTGTCTGTCGATCCAATCAACGTAACGTGATCGCAGGGCAAACAGCGCCGGGCCTCGATCAACAGCTTTATAATATGTAGGCACTCATCACTCAAGTGGTATCAATATATCGTAGTACATAACGAAACTGTAGTATAAAGTTTAAAGGTTTTTAAATTAATCTATTTTACTAGATCCGATACAATACTAGTGTCGTGGTGGCCCGGAGGTTTAAGACGCCCTTCTCATGTATGAGGGTGCAGGTTTGAAACCTACCAACGGCAAGTACCAATGTGACTTTTTCCGAGTTATATGTACTTTCTAAGATTATTCAGACACTACTGGCAAACGGTGAAGGAAAACATCGTGAGGAAACCTGGGCCCAAACAAAGGCCTCTTTTTACACGGAGAAGGTTTGAGCATTAACCACCACGATTGCTCAATGCGGGTTGGCGATTACAAACTTATTATAATTAGAAATTATAAGCCTAGGTTCCCACAAGTTGTTTTCATTCACCGTCTGTTTGTCAGTGGTGTCTAGATAATCTTAGAAAGTACGTATAACTCGAAAAATGACACATTGGTACTTGCCGTTGGTAGGTTTTGAACCTGCACAATCATGCATGAGAACCGGGCGTCTAAACCTCCAGGCCACCACGACACTTCAATCAACAATGACGATTCGACAAAATTGACAATGATCCGATTTGGGGACTAAATATTATGTCACAGAGACTGAGTAGCAGTGTTCTCTGATAAAGCTAGACCTCTTTTAGTGCGATCTCCAACCCATCATAGGGTAGATGCCTAATTTTTATTTTAATGTCCGTCTGGTAGATTATTTTAAATCATTAGACACGTATTTTTTATTTGCTTACAGAAACGAATACTTTCGATGATATATTGATTTGAAATGTCGTGTGACGTCACTTCTATGTACATTTTATACGTAGAAATTACGTTTTAGCCCCCACTCCCAAACTTTGATTCGTTTTATCTAAATATTGTTTTATTATACGACAAAATAAAAATTACGTGTCTAATATTTTTTAATTACCTAACTTACGAACTAGTTAGATGTTTTAATTTTCATACCCTGTGATCATCCCAATTATACGTAAAGATTTTGATAAACCCTTATGTAGGCTCAGAATCCAACAGCAGACTGCCACGGGCTAAATAGATATTGCCCATTCTAAAAAGTTCGTTATTCAATTATGTATTTAAACTTGTGAAACTGATGAAGAGTATCACACATCAGCCTTTGACCATATACAACAATGCATTATTGCACAAACATACGCGTAGATGTGACAAATCGATCATCGATTGTGCAATCAATTCCAGAATGATCTCCAATGTATAGACAGTCGCAATACAAGCTACCCTAATCTATGAAAAATGCTTAATAGATTTTCTACCTTAACATGCTGCAGTTATAAGGATTAAAATGCTTTGAAGACAATTAAACGTCAAGTGTAGCTTGATGTGCTTAGGTATATAATTTCAATGCAAACACGCTTCATTGCACTGAACTCAAGGATGGCACATTTTTATGTTTGAACAAAAAACTGACCAATTTTAAGGTCGAGTGGTAGCCCTGGTCTGAAGCCATTTAAACAGTAACAACCAGACTGTTTTGGTTCTTCAACAAAGACGCTCGTGTTGAATTTTTTTGGGGAAAATTTCTTGAACAATTTTTGAAAAATGTTGAACATTTTTGGGAACGGTTTATTTATTGTTTTCTTCGTGGGGTTCGGTGCTGCTATTTACATCGCTAAAGGTAAGACTATAATGTTTTTATTTAAGTCAGCAAGGTTTTATAGAGTTAAAACGGTATCATTCATTTTTGGTTAAGGATCGACTTACTGTGATGACCTCACCAACGAATCGACTATATATGCACACTAGCTACTTCCGCGCGGTTTCACACGCTCTGCTCTGCTCAGCTCCTATTGGTCGTAGCGTGATGTTTTATAGTCTATAGCACTCCTCGATAAATGCGCTATACAACACAAAAAGAATTATTCAAATCAAACTTATAGTTTTAGCGCGTTCAAACAAACAAACAAACAAAAAACAAACTCTTCCGCTTTATATATAGTATAAGATAAGAAGTCGCGAGATAATCGCGCACAAGCATACAAACATACATATATACATACATACATGCAGATGAAACTGAGAACCTCCTTTTTTTTGAAGTTGTCAAAGAATTGCGTAATAAGGTATATTCTCAATAAAAATACTTTGTTAACACCTATACATTATGTACCCATGTTTGCAAATGATTAAACGAATATGCATATGAATAAACTTGAATATCTGTGAGAATGTCACATAACCTTTTCTACTCCTCTTCATACCTTTAACACAAATGAGAAACCTTATCAATATACTAACTGTAATACAAATCACAGCAGTACAATAACAAAACGACCAATGACCATCAAGTTTAATTTCTTAAAAAATACTTAACAAGCTGTTCTGAATCCGTACTGGGATCCAGTGGGTAGGTTCTTCAGTGCAGACTGCAGATTACGGTTGCGACAACCAGCGGCTGCGATGCAGGACCCGCCAGGATATTCTCGTACTAAACCCTTCCTGAAAATTATATGGAAAGGAGTTTTTATTGCTATGAAGAAGGAAGAAAGAAAGAAGTGTGGGACAGCCATGCTTCGGCACGAATGGGCCGTCTTGAACCGAGTGATAGATACCACGGCCTCACAGAAAACTGACGAGAAACAACGCAAGCGTTGTGTTTCGTCATGTGAGTGAGGTTACCGGAGGTCCAATTACCTCCCAATTGAGGATCTGAAGCCAAAACTTCTAGCTCATTTATATAGACAGATCACGCGAAGACCTTTTTAAGGTTGTAACATCATGCAATGTGTTCTCCCGCCCGGGTGAGGCGAAAGAGAATGTCAGACTCTTACTGACTAAAAATCACCGTTCCTACTCCTATTTTTTTATTGGCATAAGCCTGTAAACGAGCAGACGGATCACCTGATGGTAAGCAATCGGCGTCGCCCATGGACACCTGGAACATCAGAGGCGTTACAAGTGCGTTACTGGCGTTTTGGGGATTAGGAGTTTGAGGATTCAGGGATTGGGGAGATTGGGGAAGGGGAGGGTAATTGGGCTCACTCACACGACGAAATACAACGCAAGCGTTGCTTCACGTCGGTTTTCTGTGAGGCCGTCACTCCGATCGAGCCGAATTTTGAGTCAGAAGCTCAGTAACTTGTTAGGTCATCCAGAACACACGTAAATCTAGGACCCATACTTGCAAAAACACCCAGATCTGCAGTGTGCCAGCCGCTTCGCTGGAGTTTTGACTCTTTCCATTCGATCCTTACGCACCCAGCAAGTGTACTCCATTTTAAAGGCACAGGACCTGTGCACCTCGCCGGTAGGACATTCCTTACCTAAAAAAATTGTGTGGTTAAGAATCCCAGAGAGCTTGAATTTGTTTCACGTTTCGATGCCCTGATTGGCCGGCTTCAATGAACTAACTAATCAGAGCGGCGAACGCGGTTTAGTCTCTATCTCTTTAACGTAAAACTACCTCGATATAAGGCCTCAGATTATTCAGTTCTTACTTCCATTTCGAAACTTTTTTGTATCTGAAGAAGTAACTAGTTCTAAGATATTCGGTTCTTAGCAAAAAATAGGAACAAATATGAAATAAATAATAGTCTGTCAGTCTGTCCGTCAGTGAAGCTAGGCGCTCGTTCCAAAATGTCGATTCGAGTGGAGAAGAAACTCCATTCGTTACTCTTTTTAAAAAAAGTCTGTTTTACATTGCTCTGATACATATTCTAATATTGTACACACATGTGAGAATAATGTAAAGACATACCTGACGCAACATACAAATAACAGAACGTACTAATATAAATAAAACAAAACCAAGAGAAAACAAATAGTCTGACATGGTCCTCACATATGTATACTGACAATACATATAAAATAATGCTTCTACACAAGAAAAAAAAAAACTCTTGTTTAAATAAAGAAAGAAATGCTCGATGCCACAAGAAAAATAGATTGCCTTCATCGGAATCAAAAATTTTCAGCGTCCAGTCCAAGGTTTGATACCTCATGCATTTCCCGTTTCTATCTATGTATATCTGAACAGTTTTGTGTCATAAAAAATCCATTATGACCACTATGTTCCTTAAGTCTTTATTTTATAATCCAATCTCGCTATAGAAGGCTTTTGTGTTGAAAGAAATTAATGGAATATTCTATGGTCATAACGGATTTTGTGATGGAATATTACGGTATATCATAAGCAAGATTCAGTAAAGTTATAATCTTTTGTTTATATTTGAGAGCATCGTATAGTTGTATAGAATTTTGGTGCAATAAAAAGTACTGTATACATGGTCCAAAATAGCATGCTAAACGGCGTTCTAATGAGCGCATGCTAAAAATGTTTATAAATCGAACGACTGTCATTTCGCAAGCATGCCTGAAATGAGTATTCTAATTTTAAGCATCATTCCGACGCACATGTTACCAAATGCTCAATCTAAGCATGCTTTAGTGCTTGAAATCAGCATGTGTAACAGTACTTTTAAAACCATCAGTTCTAGTAACCATTTACAAACTAACACATTGTCACATTTACAATATCGGTCTAAGCTAATCTCAACCATCGGCCCTACAGTTACAGCGTAAAGTCAACTACAGGCAACCGAAGAACCTAATTTCATTAATATTACATTAAGAAGTTACCAAAAATATAGGTACTTACGCAATGTAATACTTACTGCGACTTCAAAAATAAATATCAATATTACAGCAACTAATGCAGCTAACTTCATTATCTATCTAAAAAGATATTTCTTGAATAAAATAACAGTCTAGGATCCACACTAAACGTTTCACAATTTGCAATCGACTTGTCCGTAAACTCATCATACGAATCTTCATAAAATTTAATTCATTAACTTGTATTTTCAAATCTTTTGAACATTTTTTTTATCGAAATATATTTAATATGTGGCACACAGCACGATGACATCGATTGTCTTTTCAGAACCATATTGAATTTGATGCTTACGTCACATGGTGGTTACGTGTTTTAATAAATAATAATTATAGGCTCCATCGTCTAGAGACCCGTAAGGAAATACTTTTGAAAGTCAAATTAAATAGGGTTCACCTTTTCATGTTCACCCACCAAAATTCACTAGAGAGATTCGTCTACAAGTCAAATGACATATAAAAATTTGCTCATGTCAAGAGACCGATTGCAAATACACATACATAAAACAGTCACATAACTAGTGGAATCATAGCAATACCTGAATGAATGTTTCCAATCAGTATAAAGAATAAAGAACGGCATTGAAAGGTAATTAGTAAGTCAAGTGTAATGAAACCAATTAATTTTGCGGCGAACTTTTTATGTGGAAGCAATTGAGAATCGTTTTGTGAACGATTTCCGAGTTATTTTTTGAGCATCTCTCGCTCGAGTGAGTTTGTTTAAAATGATCAACGACCATTGAATCATTTGGCTAATGATTTCTAACGATTTTTAGATTAATTGGGCTCATAATTGGGGATGGTAATTACATTTTTTGGGTGGTATTTGTTTTCAGTTTTAGAGCGTGTTTTTGATGCGAATGTGTTGGTTTTCATGCAAAATTGCGACTGCACGTTTTATGCGGTGCCGGTGGCTGGGCAACCGGCTACCGTGCAACGTGTCGCGGGTTCGATTCCCGCACGGAACAACACTTTGTGTGATTCACAAATTGATGTTTCGGGTCTGAGTGTCATTGTGTATGTGAACTTGTATGTTTGTAAACGCACCCACGACACAGGAGAAAATAATAATGTGGGGCAACGCTTTAAAAAAATTTTATTGATTAATGGAATTGGAGTCATTTGAAATATTAACAGCGGGCTTTAAATATATATTTGGTGTCGAATTGTATGTATCTAGACACTTACTAGTTAGTATGTGCGCTGTTTTACGTCTACAGGAAGTAAAATGCATACTTTTTAATGTTAAATATCCTAAAGTTAAACTGGACTTGTGATAGAATATAAGCGATTACTCCACTTGCACTGTAGACGCCTTAGATTTCATTCATTTTACAATTTTTATCATGTTACTTCATCATCATTATCACATTGGCCCAAAGACGTCCACTCTTCAACATCCTCCCCGAATGAGGCCCAATTACCCTAGTCCCCGTCTCCCAAATCCCCGAATCCTCCACAATCCTCAAATTCCCAATCCCCAAAAGGCCGGTAACGCATTTGTAACGCCTCTGCTGTTCCAGGTGTCCATGGGCGACGCCGATTGCTTACCCACAGGTGATCCATCTGCTCGTTTACCGGCTTATGTCATAAAAAAATATTTTACAACAATTTCTCATGTTACTTCATCATTATCATATTCGCCCAAAGACTTCCACTGTTCAACATCCTCCCCGAATGAATTTTATTTATCAATTCACAGAAGAATGTCCACCAAATGAAGAGTATTTACTATGCGGCTCTGCGTGCCCCTTCAACTGCTCGAACCCTCAGGGGCCAGTCCTCTGTACCGACGCCTGTGCTGAGGGGTGTTACTGCAAGTCCGGGTACCTGAGGAATGATAACGGTACCTGTGTTACTATGGATCAGTGTGTTGGTATGTTTATTTTAGTATTTATTGTTTAAATGCTGTGTTGGGCATGTCTATTGTGTAGTATGATTTGATGCAAGGGTAAGGGAACGCAATTTTTTTTATATACTATATATGGTGGGCCGACGTTTGACCATTATCTCGCCTGGTGGTAAGCGATGATGCGGTCTACGATGGAGTACGTCATCCCATTAACAACCTATTTTGAGATTTCAAAAATTCTTGGGAGTTAATAAGTAAAAAGGTTACATACATGTCCCTCTTACATACATGGAACATGGAACTTATAAGTAGCGAAATGTAGATTTGTTACTAATATTAAGATCACATTAAACGGAACTGTAGTTATGTTCACAGAAATATTCTTTACTATATCTATGGTTATGTTATACTGAAAATATACAAATAGTCAGCTGTTTAAGAATTTAATCCTATGTTTTTACAATAAGTACCGTGAGACATACTGAATTAATTAAAAAATACGGTTTACTTACGTGAATATAACAAGAAAACCTCTAATGAAATAAGAAAAGACCAAGACTTTTTAAACTGTAGAAAACTATTTATTTTAATCTATACAATAGTAACTAAGCTATATGAAATTGTCAAACGTAGAAGGAAGAGCCTACAGAATTTAATACACATATATGCATATGTGCGTATTGCTATTGAATTGTATTAGGCGCTGCGCATGTATTCGTTTCATCCAACATTCTCTCCTGAACGCAGACCCATCGCTCTACTGAAAGCTTTATCAAAATGTCCGCAGGCATGTCTTGACTTCTTTGGTATTATACTAGGACCTGTTTAACAGCAATTAGTTTATTTCGAGACGCAAAGGGACTCTTCCTCATGGCCGGAGATGTCGCGCAGCCGCAGTCTACTCAATAGACAGAGTAGATTAATCATTAGTTAATTTAATCCTACTCGTACGCAACACATTCATAATAAGTCTGTTCCTAATCTATTCCTATAATATATTCTATGTTACAACACATTCATTCATCCTTATCCTAACTAGTCCTTAGTAATCCTTACTTATATCCTTACTATTATAAATGGGAAATTATATTATAAATGGGAAAGTGAGTTTGTTTGTTTGTTCCACTTTAACGCCGTAACTACTCAACCGATTGCTTTGAATTTTTGCAAACCGAAAGTTAGAAGTCCGGATTAAATAATAGGGTACTTTTTAGCCCGGAAAAAATTGATATTCCCGAGGGAAAACAAAAGTATTGGTATAGATGGCGCTGTGTGTATTGGTATATGTCACATAGGCTACTTTTTATTCTTTAGTGACGCGAGCGAAGCCGCGGGTAAAAGCTAGTAATACATAATTACGCAACACATTCATAATAAGTCTGTTCATATTCTATTCCTATAATATATTCTATGTTATAACGAGTCTTTCATAATATTATCCTAAATTATCCAGGCAAGGACGAAGTCTGCGGGCCTAATGAAGAGTTCCTATCCTGTGGGACAGTGTGCCCACTCACTTGCAAGCAGCCAGAGCCTCTAGTCTGCGGGCTCGCATGCGGTATGGGTTGCTTTTGTAAATCTGGATACGTGCGGGATACCGCTAACGACAAATGCGTTACGCCCGATCAATGTCCTGTTGGTGAGTGATTTGGTATTTTTTTATGTTCAACAACATCTTGTTGTGAGTTTTACCAAATAACATTGAGTTAACTTGTGAGTTATGTGTGAGACTCAAACAAGTAAAGAAGCAAAAAGAAGGTAGCATTTCTTAGTTCATATAATAATATCTTGAAGTCTTGGTTTTCATATCCATGTTGGAGTTATTTGCTCTATCCTATTATTTGAAGTCGTAGTTTTATACCTAACTAGCAAACCCGGCGGACTCCGTTTCACCACCGCTTCGTTTTATGTAACATTTCGTTTGGCGATTCAAAGATGAAGTTTTTTTTTGTTTTATTTTATATTTATAAACCTCACGGAGCTCGAGACCTTTCCAACGAATGCAAAACCGTGGAAATCGGTTCGTGCGTTCTGGAGTTAGAGCGTCAGGAAGGAAAACCCGACTTATTTTTATATAGTAGATTAACCTGTAATCAGACTTGAACCCTTTGAAATATTTTTATTTTAAAAATATCTTTTAAACCTTATAGAGCAATGCTTGAATCAAAATGAAGTCTACGATTTATGCAACGGTGCTTGCGAGCCATCTTGCGATGATCCAGAGCCGATTTGTACTAGAATCTGCAAGGGTGGCTGCGTGTGCGCCTCGGGACTCCTGCGCAACTCCGCCGGCGAGTGCGTGAGTGTAGATAAATGTGGAAACTACACAGACGGTGCCTGTCACAATATATGAATGTTATTAATAAGATTCTACATTTGTAAGGATTAGAGAATAATTAAACGATGTTACTACATTTTATTTGTTTTTTTTTTAAGTTTTATTTGACTATACTACTTAAAAACGGCATTTGAATTTTTTAAAGATCGTTTGGAGGATAATGCTTACGACATTAAGCCCGTTCATATATAAACATTTATACAAGTTTTACTTAAATACTTTAATAGTCCCTAATCTTTTCCTATATTTACTCTTTGAATTTAACTAATGACGCCATCTATTGTACAGATGAAAACTTTTACTCGCCTGTGACATTTGAACAGTTTACGTTGGTGAATCATAGATGGCGGTACCATACCGCATCAAAAACGAATTTCATGTTATTGAATAAGATGGAGTTTATAATAATTTGCATGTTAAACGTATTATAAATATTTTTGAATTTTAATGAAATTAAAAGTTCTGATAAGAAATATTATCACGTCCTATTTTTATACTATGGCCATCTCTATTTAAATTGTAGTACTAACTACGGCATTGTTGTTATTATATTGTACTCTTCGTAGCACAGATGTCGCTACTTACTATAGGTAGGTAGGCTCACACAAGATTAATATGTAAAGAGGTTACTCTGAAACTACTTAACAAATATAAAAATGATTGACTGCTAACTACTGCGAAAGAAAAAAACATTGACTGTCACCACAATGACACAGTCAATCATTTGACAAAAAATCAATACTGATATGTGTTAGTAAAAATTTTTAGTGTTTAACAAACAATTTTTGGTTAACAAAATTTTTATGTACCCACAAATTAATTTAACGTTTAAATGGCCAATAGTAAGGAGGTCAAGAAAAATCAAGAAATCATGCCGAAATGGGTGAATTTCCTAATAGGAGGTGTAAGCGGGTGAATGTTCGAGAGGTTTACCGTCGTTCTCAGAGGCATTTGGTGGTAACTCAAACTATTTCTTAAAACCGATTGTGTTCAGTTCCGTAAAACACAAGTAACGACTGGGTAACGTAACCATTACCTACTTAAATGACTCTGATTACGGTAACTAGTTTGTAAGGCATCATTCACACCAAACGTATCGTCCTTTATCCTCACTCACACTGCTAAATATAAGCGTTGATTTATACTGATTTTTATCAGTCAAAGTCAAAGCATTTATTTCAATCGAACCATAATTTGGTAGATACTTTTGAAACGTTAACAAATACAAAATAAATAATAGTCTGTCAGTCTGTCCACCAGTGAAGCTAAGTGCTCATTCGAATGAAGAAGAACGAGCAGGAAACTCTATTCGTTATAGTCTTTTAAAAAAAACAATATGTTTTACAATCTCTCTGATACATTATCCAGTATTGTACGTATCTGTGAGAACAATGCTGTAAACAATGATGCATGTCACTGTCATTCTGATCAAATTAGCCTATTTGTGCAAGTGTATGACTTTCTCCCACACTTAGACTGTTATCACCGACCTAAATTACTACTATGCTACCAACGAAGGATAACCAAATAATTTCCAAACATTTTTATTTTTTCCATTTCATACCCACAATTTATACATTTACATACATATGTATGCAGATAGTTTTCTACTGCACAGCATGTTGGCCATATGCGTGGTACAGCCAGCTGATTTACTGAAGACTCGGATGCAACTCCTCGGGCCGACTGGACAGAATATGTCAGCCTTTGCTGTGGCTAAACAAATATTAAAGAAGGAAGGCATGTTGGGATTCTACACCGGAATATCGGCCGCACTACTTCGACAGGCTACTTATACGACTGCTCGACTCGGTTTTTTTAAGGTTATGTTCGATATACACGCAATGTGAGTTGCATTGTTTTAATTTGTGAAGACAGGTTTTAGAGATAATGAGGTCATTGACGTATTTACCACATTTATTGCCCACATGGTTAATGTTGGTGATACCAACCGCATTCTATCGGTAGATCTAGAAGTCATTGGGAGAGGCATAGTTCATCAGTTTGTTAATGATATGACGGTGATGATGACGATGAATTCACTCGATCTCGTTACTTTTGTTCCTTTTAAACAAAACACCCTTTTATAATAAGTATTTTCACTGATAACGCACAATAATCAGGAATAAATTAAAGCTAATATTCCAGTAACCGCGGTGACCCAACGTTTCCAATAAAAATACTGATGGGCATGCTTGCGGGAGGGGCCGGCGCATTGATTGGCAACCCATGCGATGTCGCACTCGTCCGGATGACAGCAGATGGAAGACTACCACCGGAGAAAAGAAGGAACTATAAAAATGTGTTCGATGCTTTAGGCAGGTCAGTAGAGATGTATGCGGAATGATACATGAAGGGTACATCAGTTAACAACAAGTTTTAACTTTGTTTAGAATAGTTCGGGAAGAAGGTCTATTTACGCTGTACAGAGGCGCAGGTGCTACAGTAAGCAGAGCTATGGTATTTAACGGTGCTCAATTAGGCTCGTACTCGCAGGTAAGATATTTATCACATTAAAATTAAATTACAAAATCCTTGCACAAATAAATGTGGCTGGTGATGATACATAATTATGATGGTACATACATACAATGTCTTTGTTGGTTTCCTGAATACAGTTTGCTTCCAATATATCGATGCCAAGTCTTGGGGAAGGCAGTGGGCGTCTCGTTACATTTTGTTATTCCAACAGAGAATAATAGAAGAGGAGGCAATGATAATGTAAATGAATTTCGAGAAATTTTAGATAAGAGTAGAAAATCAGTGAGTTTCTCTTGCCCGGGTGAGGCGAGAGGGGGTGTCAGACTCTTACTGACTAAAAATCACTTCGTTCCTACTCAAGCACTTCGAGCCGGAGCCCCGGCAACCCGTTAAGTCCTCCGCGGCTCCGTATCGGCATCTGTCCTATTAGGCCCCATCTGTGCTGGACTGATGGCTCTTTGAGGTGCACGGAACGCAACGCGCCGTACGCTCGGGTCTAGTTCTGGTTGGACGGCGAGTCACCCGTACTCCCCGCTCGTAGGCCTATGCTTACGGTGGCCGGAGATCGTCTGGCGATCCCCGACACCCGGAGTGTCTCCCGCGACTGCTGGGGGTGAGGAGGTTCGTTCCCTCAAGCGCCCCGCCTCCTCCTTAGCTAGCATGACAACTTCGCAGAAGGAGGAGACGGCAAAACAGTCCCCTTCGCTCCGTACCATAGTCTAAACTAGTGCCGGACGCGAGAGTTCGCCGTCGCCGATCACATACCTGAGAACACGGCGGTGCTCAACCCATGCAGGGCACACCACCACTGTATGCTCCACCGTATCCTCCGGGCGGTCCTCTCAGTCATGACACCCGGGCGTTTCCTCCCGCCCAATCCGAAACAGGAATCTACCGAAACTTGCGTGTCCGGTAAGCACCTGCGTCAGGCGGTAGGTGAGGACGCCGTAGCGTCTCTCAAGCCACTCCTCAAAGAGGGGACTTACCGCTGTAATGACAGCGAACCCAGCCCTCGGTTGCGACCGTCGTTGCTCCCATTCCGCCATGAGATCGCACATCCCGCCACTTACTAATCTTGCGCGGCAGCGGAGTTTCACCCCGGCGACGTGCCTCCGCGCGCATACCAAAAACGTGCGCGAGCACCTTCGCCTCCAGATCCCACGGCTGTAATACGGCAAGTTTGGAGAGGCCTATTCTAAGAACAGAAACAGTTTTTTTGTATAGTTGATGAGCCGATGTTTGACCACTATCTCGCCTGTGATGATGATGTTGATGATACGAAGATAAATCTTTCGTTGTTTCAGGCACGAGAGATGCTCCTCCCACATATGGGTGAAGGTTTACCTCTACATGCGTTATCTGCTATGATTGCAGGGTTCAACACTACGGTCGCTTCTTTGCCAGTCGATATTGTTAAAACCAGGTGCCTACTGATTTTTCCCCATTATAGGTAGTTAGATCTTTAAATTTTCTCCTCTAAGTGTTATAACTGACGCAAGATAGAACACAGGGTTTAGTTTTTTCGCTTCTCTCAAGTTATTTTGTTACTTCCATTCTAAATAACGGGTAACTGAAAGTAATGACATCGAAGGCAGACGTCGCAGATACAAACTTATTCTCGATAGTTGCAAATATTCAACGCAAATTAATTAATATTCTATTATTTCAGAGTACAGAATTCGTCGGGTGCAACGAGCCAGGTCCGGGTGCTATTCGATATTATAAAGAAAGAGGGATTTTTAGCTCTCTGGAGTGGGATGATACCCACCTACATCAGGATTGGACCCATGACTATTCTCATCTTTCTATTCTTGGAACAATTTAACGCGTTATACTTCAAATTGGCCGCGCGGAACTCGTGAATTTTGGTATGTCATGTAGTTTAGTAATTTGTCAATTCTACTTGGAATATTTCCGAAAGGGAAATCGCAAAGAGTACTTAAAAATTTACAAAATTGCCAATTTTCACAACTCCCGAGAAACTTTCTAGGTAACTCCCAAATTTCCTCGTGAATGGTCGAATTAATATAACAAAATGAAAATCGAATCCATTAGTACAATTCGATTTATATCTTGCACACCTACGATGAAAATTGGCGTCAAAAAGCGGTTGTTATGAAATATATCGGTTTGATAAGTCCGTGTCTTTTGTAATAAAACATTTCTTGCACTTTCTTCTTCGCCAAATGCGGTCGTTTTTACGTCAAGTCAACGTTGAATCTGTCCAAAAAATGTGACGATTTCCGGCATGATCACTTTTTCTTGGGCGACCTGAACGTTCGGCTTCGTCAAACACCATGCTTGCTAGAAATTTGACAGTTGCCCACCAACAGATTACAGTTGACGACAACACTGTTGCATTTGGAATAACTGCTCGAGACATTAAAAAAGTCACTGACTTATCAAACCGCCTAAGTACATACCTAGTGTGTGCTTTTTTACATCTTGTGAAAATGAAATATTGGTAGCTGTTTGCTTTAAGTTGAACTATACTTCTTGTGATAAAATGTGAAAGAAAGATAGAAAAACTGTTTATTCGCACCGTAACAAATTAAAAACAAAAAGAATAGTAATACAATAATAATGGTAAAAGTGTGCAAGGCGCAAAAGGGCAAGTGCTCAGCTGAAATACCGTGACCCGAGAACGACAACTCGAGTCGTGGCGCTGATTTTTATTTCATCTGCATAAAAATTTACTCCTCTTTTTACAGAAGAATGTTCTCCAAATTAAGTATGCGGCTTCAACTGCTCGAACCCTCAGGGGCCAGTCCTCTGTACCGACGCTTGTGCCGAGGGGTGTTACTGCAAGTCTGGGTGCCTGAGGGATGATGAGGACACCTATGCTACTATGGATCAATGTGTTGATTGATTTTACGTTTCACTGGTTATTTTATAGTACAGGAATCAGACGAATACTATGACGGTAAGCCACCCATGTACACCTATACCACCAGAGAAGTTACAAGTTGTTGCCGTCTTTTAGCGATTAGACATTTTGGATCTAATGGGTTTCTATCTGAAGAAGCAACCTGAACCTTTATATTTTTCATAATTATCATATTACTTAGAATATAAGAAATTGAAAGACGATAAGACTGCCTCATTGGCCGAGTGGTCGCAATTACGACTGCCGGGCAAGGGGTCTCGGGTTCGATTCCCGGGTCGGGCTAAGTATTACTGGGTTTGTAAAAACCTCAGTAGTAGCACGGAGCCTGGAAATGTACCCGGTATATGGCAATAGGCCCACCCCTTATTACATGGGACTCATAACATAAGTAGTGAAAAGTGGGTGTTACATTGTACAGTGGCATTAAGTGCCGTAAAGTGCACCTCTGCGTACCCCTTCGGGATAAAAGGCATGATGTTACGTTGAAAGACAATAATAATCAAAGCATCCCTTGCGTAGCATTTGTACCTGCGACACATTTTTTATTTATTACGTTCTCAACTATTTTAAGTCGTCCTACGTAATAAATTTTCCAGGCAAAGATGAGGTCTGTAGGCCTAACGAGTTCCTCTTCCGTGGGATATGTGTGCCCACTCACTTACAAGTAGCCAGATTCTCTGGTTTGCGGGCTCACGTTTGGGATGGGTGCTTGCTTCTGTAAATCGGGATACGTGCGGGATACCGTTAACTGGGCAGATGGGTTCGAATTTCATGTTATAGTAAGTGAAATAGTTAATTTATATTGCATGTTATATTTTCAATAATTATGGAGCTAATTAGTTTAGTTCCAATTAAATTGAAAGTTGTAAAAAATGTTCATGTCATCGCCATCTCTATTTCAATTATAGTAACTATGGCATTCCTGTTATTACATTGCGCTTTTCATAGCCCAGATGTCGCACCCTTAGAATATTTTTATGTTTCAGGTACTAAATTAGAAATTGTCTGTTAGTTTATTCTGTAAAGTCTGATCTCAGTCGTGATTATGAAGATCGTTACAATAAATTATTACGACCCAGTCAGTACCTCAACAGATTAGGTAAGATTTTATAATTGTCATGGAAAAAATAGAATGTTACTTATACTATTATTAAAGCGGGAGAGTTTGTTTGTTTGTTTGAACGCGCTAATATCCGTAACTGCAAGTCTGTTTGAATAATTATTTTTGTGTTGGATAGCGCATTTATCGAGGATGGCTATAGGCTAAAAGACATCACGCTATGACCAAAGGAGCTGATCAGAGCGAGTGAAACCGCGCGGAAGTAGCTAGTATTTTAATAAATTAATAAGGCCTTCTGTCCCCGACGCTTTAAATGTTGCCACTTTGTGATCAGTTTTTCTTGTTTGTAAGCAAGATGCATTGTCAAATAATGCGACGCGACGTAAACAAGGCCTTATGCAAAAACTGCATGATTTTTCAGAACCGTTGAAGGCAAATCCTCTGCTAATCGCGTCAGATAGCGACGACGTGGCATTTAAGGTGATAAAGTCCAAGTGTATATTTTAACCAAGAAGAAACAAAACTAGTATGTTCTTGCTATTTTAAGTGATGTCTATTTAAAAATATATTATTATATTTAATGATTAAATTAAATCTATGTATTATAGCAGTTTGATTCATCATCGCAGCGCGTAACTAATAAAGCTAAAAGTAAACTAAATGACGTGGGTGTACGACGCCCACGCTAATAGGGTAGTTTCCTTTTATTTCAATGTCCGTCTGGTACATTCATTGAAAACTTTAGACACAATTTTGTTTTCTCACAAAATTAAATATTTTCGACGATATATTAATTTAAAATATCGTATGACGATACAGCGTGCCACATTTTGTAGCACGTTATGACGTAACAACCTCCCACTCCTAAACTTAGCGCCATTTTATCTAAGTATTGCAACTTAATACGAGAAAATAAAAAAATACGTGTCTAATATTTTTTCATTGTCTAACTGACGGACTAATTAGATTTTTTATTTTGGTACCCTGGAAACTACACAATTTACACTGTTCAGAAGTATGAAGTAATTACGTCTGCAAGTTAACCAGTTAAATTCGATCTACTAAGATCTGTTCTAAAAAATATGGGAAAGGGTTCAAAATTAAACCAATTTAATGTCATTGAAATTATTATAATATGTTGATAAAATATTTACTTAACAAACATTTTCCTTAATATCTAAGTATAAATTTATTAAGACTTAAACGAATACGAACGAAATATTATTTATAAGTTCCCTTGGTATCACTTCGCTTAATGTGGGTTGTAGACCAAGAGCAAGAGCCAGTTATAATAGCGTAGTTCGCACTTATGTGCAAACCGCAAACTACCTATGCGAAAAGCTGTGGGTTAAAAAATAGTTATAGGAGCTGTATCGGCTAAGCGGACTAAACTAAGTAATAAACTTAATAGATAAACTAAGTTATTACTAACTGTCGGGCAAGGGGTCTCGGGTTCAGTTCCCGGGTCGGGCAAAGTATTACTGGGTTTTTAAAAAAAATCTCAGTAGAAGCACGAAGTCTGGATTGTGCCCGGTATAAGGCAATAGGCACACCCCCTATTACATGGGACTCATAACATAAATAGTGAAAAGTGGGTGTTACTTCTGTGGCCTACCCCTTCGGGAATAAAAGACGTGAAGTTATGTTATGTGTAGATAAAATAAGTAGCTTAGCTCTAGATCAGCAACTGGCTTAAAGTTTTTTGTCCTAAAATTACCTATTTTAGGTCTTTTGCAATTGCATCATATGTTTTTTTGCGATAATCCTCCTTATACGGTAAGACTAATAGGAGGTTTGTTTTGTATTCTAATGAAAGTATGCATACGTGTTTTAGAGGTATCAACAGAATAATTTGATTGTAATATTATGGAAAAAAGTGAAGCGAATTAATAGGGAACCATAATTTTTGTCTTAATATTATAACAAACACATAATTAAAGATAATAATGTAACTATACTAAATCCAGTAGTTTGTAGCATTGTCCCTTTATTCGTCGGTCGTGGAAGCGTGATGATGTTCGCCATCTGAAATAATTAAAATTATTTTAGTTTAGCGCCATCTATACTCGAACACCGAAATTACCACAGGGTTCCATTCAAATGCGTTACATTCGATGCATGTATAGTTCAATAGATGGCGTTGTTTATAAGTTCAATTGTTTTTGGATACCTAGATTAGCAATGGAATCACTATCAATGGTAATAGATTGAAAAAATTGGTAATTATATTATTGTCCTAAAGTTGAACTTGTTTTCAATGAATCGGTATTTGTCAACAGTCATAATTGGGTCCTTTTACAACATTATTTTAATTCATCACCTCATTCACCCACATCACATTCTGGGTCAAATAAAATACATTAAAAACTTCACTATTATTTCATTACTAACCTAATTTTAGTTAAACGAGGCTAACATCACCTTTTTATACTCGTCTTCTCGAATCCCGTAAGTCAGATATGAGTATGAGAGGAAATCTGTATGGTTGGAGACCAGCTGGAAGATCATGGTTCTGGATCCAGTTTGACCTTGGATCACTTTGAAGTCTACTTGCCCTCCGAAGTCAACTGTTGCTGTCACTTGCAGGTATGTGATCACGAAGCCTTTCTGTGGATTTTAGTGGTGCCTTAGTGGTTACAACTTTCCTGAGATATTCTCAATTAATTATTATGTTTTTCGGCTTACCTACTCACGTAATTATTTGACGAGGAAAGTAGATGAGTTCTACTAATGTCGTGCCGCTACTGCCGAAACTAGTCGAGTTCCTCGTCAAATAATTACGTGTGTACGCGAATTCTTAAAAGATTGCCACTTGGTCTACGCTATATCAAGCGTGCGGTATAGTCCAAATTCTCAAGTATAATACCCGATATACAAATTCGCAATGCCTTAGGTACCTATAATTCTAAATACGAAAGCATGCTTCAATTGAGTTGTCACTAAGCAGCATGTGTGTCGGAATATTGTTCAAAATTAGCATGTTCATAAACGTACCTCTTATGAATCGACAGGCGTTCGCTTTTTGAACATTTTTGAGCATGCTCAATACTACGTCTTTTAGCATGTTATTTTAGAGCATACTAGCTTTTACCCGCGGCTTTGCTCGCGTCACAAAAGTATAAAAAATAGCCTATGTGACATATACCAGTACATACAGCGCCATCTATACCAATACTTTTGTTTTCCCTCGGGAATATCAAATAAAAAGTACCCTATTATATTATCCAGACTACTAACTTTCTTAACTGCAAAAATTCAATGCAATCGGTTTAGTAGTTACGGCGTGAAGTGGGAACAAGCAAACAAACAAACTCACTTTCCGATTTATAATATTAGTAAGGATGTATTGGTTATGGGTACCACCTTCTTTATATGTTCTGTGGTACCAATAATATAGCTGTAGAAAATTATGTGTGTATGAGTAGCTAAATGACTAACCTAACCTAACCTACGACCAAATACTTCGCAAAAAACAAACAAAGTGTCAAGATCAAAGATAGGGACTATTAGGGACCTTCGATACTGACCTTGGATTCAGCATGAACGGTGACGAAGAAAGGGTCATAGTTGTTCCTGTGCCGATACCTGTCTGAACCTCCTTTCATTGGTAGGGAATCTGGGGACAAAATACCGATATAAAAAAATGTCGTGGTGATCCGGAGGTTTAAGACGCCCGCTTCTCGTGCATGAGAGTGAGGATTCGAAACCTACCAACGGCAAATACCAATGTGACTTTTTTCCGAGTTATTATATGTATGTACTTTCTAAGATTACTTAGACACCACTGCCAAAGATTATTTAGACAAAAAAACCCTGAAGGAAAGCATCGTGAGGAAACTTGGGTTTATAATTTCTAATTAAAATTTTGAAATAGCGAACCCGCATTGAGCAAACGTGGTGGTTAATGCTCAATCCTTCTCCGTGTGAGAAGAGCCTTTGGTCAGCCATGGCCACTTAAGGGCTATTGATGAACTATAGACACAATATATGCTATCAATCTCATTTACATAGTTGACTGGATATTAGGGACAGAATTTTAAAATAATAAACAAGGAACTTATCTAATTTAAATGCTACCAGAATTTTCCCAGTAAGGTATTGTTACTGAATCTGGTTGTATCGATTTTATAACACTTTAATGGACAAAGGGATATTTGCCAACACAAAAAATGACAGCATTATTTATTTCATTGGATGAGTTTTATTACTAAAAACTATCATTTGAATTCCAAGGTCGGAAATTATGCCTCGGGTTTATATAGAATCTTTTTAATAATATTCAAAACTGTGCTACTTTTCTTCTTCCTTCCTGGTAATCACGCAGACGGAATATCGTTGTCTCCCATAGGTTTCTGTAAGGCACGGCTTTACGACGAACGACCGCTTTAGCTTAGCTGACCCCTTTATGCCGTATACACATGCACAATAATTTTTGTAATACATACATAACATAACATCACGCCTTTTATCCCTGAAGGGGTAGGCAGAGGTGTACATTATGCCACTGCACAATGTAACATCCACTTTTCACTATTTATGTTATGAGTCCCATGTGGTTGTAAGCCTAATGCCATATACTGGGCACAATTCCAGACTCCGTACTACCACTGAGATTTTTTTTAAAAACCCAGTAATAATTTGCCCGACCCGGGAATCGAACCCGAGACCCCCTTGCCCAGCAGTCGCACTTGCGACCACTCGGTCAACAAGGCAGTTTTGTAATATTTATATAATAGTTGATTGCGACAGATTGGCATAGCGTAATATATAAACTATTACTCACTTTCATATTCAATCCCCACCTTGAATTTCTTCGTTTCAAACCAATTTGGGAAGCACAGCACAGAAGTCACTGCAAGCAACAGAATAAACCAGTTTTGCAACATTTTGACTAACGAAAACTGACGGTGCACGATTGACTACTGAATCATCTGATCAGGTTGACAGGCCATTGAGATTTATCATCGATAAGGGAGATTACACGAAATATTTTGACCGTCTAAGTTTTAAGACCTGATAAGGCGGTTTCATACAAAATTATTTTATGTTTAACTTTCGTAATATACTAAACTAGCTTTTACCCGCGGCTTCGCTCGCGTCACAAAAGAATAAAAAGTAGCCTATGTGACATATATCTACCAATACACACGCGATCTATACCAATACTTTTGTTTTTCCTCGGGAATATCAATTTTTTTCTGGGTTAAAAAGTACCCTATTATTTAATCCGGACTTCTAACTTTACGTCTGCAAATTTCAAAGCAACCGGTTGAGTAGTTACGGCGTGAAGGTGGAACAAACAAACAAACTCACTTTCAGATTTATAATATTAGTAAGGATTAATCATTATGTTTTTCGGCTTTCTCACGTAACTGTGTGACGACTCGACTAGTTTCAAGCCATGCTAGAGGTTCATATTCATGAGCAGCATTCCGCGAGTGAAACTAGTCGAGTTCTTTGTCAAATCGTTACGTGAGTAAGCCAAAAGCATAATACATAATTAAAAATTGTTTTACTTGAATATTAAAGGACTTTGTAATTTTTTTATGGTTGAGTTGCTAGGTTTGCTGGGTTCGATTGCCAGATTGTGTAAAACATAGTTGATTTTACGTAATTTTAAACAAACTTCAGTGATAGCACGGGACGTGGGATCAGTGTTAAGAGAGGTCTCTTCTTTCTTGTTATGATGAAATGTACTGCAAATCTATATCTGACTGCTCCTTCATAAAAAAGGCGATATTATAAAATTGTGATTAGATTAAAACAGCACAAAATTCCTAATGTTCCTTCAACGCTCATATATCGACGTTACCTCAACACCAATCCCATACCTCCCTATTATAACAACGGTACTTGGCAGAAACGGGTTTGTATATATTAATAGTATTTGCATTAATTATGCCACGGGTCTGCTCATATTAGGCGACTAAATTATATTTGCATTTAACAATAAATGAAAACCGGGAAGTCGGTTTCAAAATTTCCTCGTTGCCGTCGGTAGAACGATTTTCATATGAAATGGTTATTCAAATATTAGGAAATGTTTTGTCTGTTATTTCTTGGGAGATGTAGGCAAATGTACATTTATTATATAGTCAAATATTTCACAGTTACTGTAACTTTGTTAGAGTCAAGTCGCAATAAGGGGCGAGCTAATAGAATATATAATATGAATCCCTTGCAATATTTTTTCATTCTTCGGTCCTTTTCCACATATATGTAGGTACTATTGAAACCAATACTAAGTTTTACCCCTTTAAGTTATTGATATTTTACATAGAGTACGTGCCATATTCTTCACTCTAGAATTCCCAATTTCCAGTTAGATACGTACATATTCAGATTTATTGCGGACTAGCCAGAATGACCTCAAATTCTCAATTCCCAAAAGGTCGGTAACGAACTTGTAACGCCTCTGATGTTGACATCCATGGGCGGCGCCGATTGCTTACCATCAGGTGCTTGTTTACTGGCTTGTACCATAAAATAAAGGTATTCAGAGATTTTCGAAAAAATATATTATTGTGATTTCCTGATATCACAGAGAATGTTAAAATAAAATTCCCTAGGTTAAAATCAACATTGTTTATAAAATATCTAGTTTCACAATACCTAGAACAAAAAAAAAATATTGATGATTTACCTACTTAAAAAAAACTCTTTTTTTTAAGGGGGGGAAAATCATCGAATGACATCTCCCGCCTAGGCTAGGCGGTGTCAGACTCTTACTGAAAAAAAACCACCCCGTTTCTTCTCCTGCACTTCGAGCCGGAGCCCCGGTAACCCGTTAGGTTCTCCGCGACTCTGAATCGGCATCAGCTCTATTCCGCCCCATCCCATCCCAACCCATAGATGACCTAACTCTAAATAACAGTAATGGCAACAGAAGAAAGGTTTATTCAACAAAAACAAAGAACAAACCCCATTACATGATATTTAATGGGACTTTTTCCCGTGTAAAAATGCTATTATACATATACGAATATACGGACGTGAGGAAATACTTTCAGCTATGTCGTTTAGGAAGTATTTATTCTGCTAGCTGGATAAGCAAGAATTATGTATAGGATGAAAGTTTTTGACGATAATGTACCAAACGAGTTGAGATTTTGCGAGCAAAGTTAGACTGTGATAATGTGTTTGGTTGTTTAATACCTAAATGTATTTGTTTATGGCTATTACTTGTAGACAGGAATAACATAACTCCTAAAAGTACAAAGTACGTATATAGATAAAGTACTTAAATAACGTACATATTCATATCTTTGTAAATAATATGTAGTTCTATTACAATAAAACAATCCTTAAATAAAATCACTTTATAATATTTTCAACACGAAGATCCAATCCAAGACAAATAAATCCATGCAATTGATAATTACAATCACTTAACAATAAATGAAACATTTTTATTAGAAACCAGATGAAAACTTATGTTTTAAAATGTCAAACACCGCGAGGACACCGGTGACCGCAACCTATTGTTCTTTAGTTGTGTCTATAATAACGGTACTCAAAGAGTTAAGAAGAAAAATACAACGGCAAACTTTAAGAAAAAAGTAATTAGAACGATTAGATAAATTGTTACAAAATTATTGGAAACCTCAAGTTAACAAACTAACAAAGAAATATTGATTGCCAACACAAACGTATTGACGCGCTGCTACTGGCAGTAGAATATGAGCCTCTAGCATGGCTTGAAACTAGTCGAGTCCCTTGTCACACAGTCACGTGAGTAATCCGAAAACATAATAAATAATTTAGTATGTCTCACGAAAGTTATAATATATACAATATAATTGGGTAGTTTTCAGGGTATCACAATTAAAAATCTAATTAGTCCGTCAGTTAGATGGCGTTAAGTTTAGGAGAGGGAGGTTGTTACGTCATAACGTGATACAAAATGTGGTACGCTGTGACGTCACACGATATTTCAAATTAATATATCGTCGAAAATATTTAATTTTGTAAGAAAAGAAAAATTACGTGTCTTAAGTTTTAAATTAATGTACCAGACGGACATTAAAATAAAATTTAGGAAACTACCCTATTATCTATTTAACAGAACTAACTACCTAGGTGTTATGATTAATTAAAATAACGATATACTGGTCAATCCTTACTTATTAATATTATAAATCTGAAAGTGAGTTTGTTTGTTTGTTTGTTTGTTCCACCTTCACGCCGTAACTACCCAACCGATTGCTTTCAATTTTTGCAGACGTAAAGTTAGAAGTCTGGATTAAATAATAGGGTACTTTTTAACCCGGAAAAATTAATATTACCGAGGAAAAACAAAAGTATTGGTATATAGATGGCGCTGTGTGTATTTGTATATGTCACATAGGCTACATTTTATACTTTTGTGATGCGAGCGAAGCCGCGGGTAAAAGCTAGTATTTTTATAACAAAACATATTTATCATTTGTATGAAATCTCACGAAAATCTTATCAATACCAACGGATGCAGCATTGAAAACTTAGTTTCGTAATCGAACGAAATATTAGAGTTATCTTTGCAAGGAGCGTATCTTAGTTTTTAACCTACATAAATGTAGTGATAACTTTGAATTCATATCTGTGGAAAACAAACATTGACAAAAAAAAGAAAATCAATTGGAATTTTACCTTCGGAATGTACACCTGTGAGATTTTGTAACAACCACCCGTTGAAATTCATTCCCTAAATTTGTTCATAAAAAAGTTGTCTCTAAACATTGGATATAAGGTCTATAATGTAGTTTGTGGAGAGCGGTCACCGGTGACCACTTGGGGATTTACGGGTTAATATCCCGTGACAGGCCTCTACTGGACCTGCTCTGCACAAGAAGGTTTGTTATTATCTTCAAGATTAGCAGGAGGTATGGAGATTCAAGTGTGTCAGAGACAGTTGCTGCCCGGTTTCTGTCAAATTTCACATAATAACATAACATAACATAATATCACGCCTTTTATCGCTGTAGGGGCTGGCAGAGGTTGTACATTACGGCACTTACTGCCACTGTACATATGTTATGAGTCCCATGTAACAGGGGGTGAGCTTATTGCCATATACCGGACACATTTCCAGACTCCGTGCTACTACTGAGCTTTTTTTAAAAACCCAGTAATATTTTGCCCGACTCGGGAATCGAACTCGAGACCCCTTGCCCGGCAGTCACATTTGCGACCACTCGGCCAACGAGGCAGTCTATAGTGACCTATAAATAAAACAGTGAAAATGCAGGTGTATTTAATGAAAATGTTGGTTATTTATAGGTATAATTTAACAACGATTATTTACACATAGTGTACACACAAACCACACCAAAAAAAAAGAAAACCACTCAAAATTTAATTTAAAAATTATTCACTTTCAGCTATGTTTCCTAAAGTTTTCAATTTTAATGAAAAATTACCGACGCCCCGTAACTGTTGCCGGCATTACGCGCTACCCTCATCACGCTGAAACTTGTCAAAATTTTAAGCAGAAATAGTGTTTCATTTGTGTGTGGTGTATTTTGTATCTAAATTGTAACAATTTTTGTGTAAAACTAATCTTCATTAACGAGTCATAGTTATTAGGTTTCATTTTTTATAGGATGGTATGCACCTGATGGTAAGCAATCGCCGTCGCCCATGGACAGCTGGAACACCAGAGGCGTTACAAGTGCGTTACCGGCCTTTTGAGGATTAGGAGTTGGAGGATCGTTGGGAATTCAGGAATCGGGGAAAGAAATTGGGGCCTACGATAACCTCACTCACGACAAAACACAACGCAAGCGTTGCTTCACGTCGGTTTTCTGTGAGGCTCCGCTATGGTATCACTCCGGTCGAGCCGGCCCATTCGTGGCGAAGCATGGCTCTCCCACACTTATTATATTGGGTGGGTCGACATTTGGCGACTATCTCACCTGGTGGTAGGCGATGATGCAGCCTACCGATGGAGCACGGTACCTACCTTTTAGAACAAACAAAGGAAAAAAAGAAAAAAAGGAAAAAAAAAAAACCTACCTTTTAGGATACATGGGGCATGAATATAATTGACAATATGTATAAAACACATATCTATATGACCTACAAAACTCTCTCTATACATACAAATAAAAAAAAAAAAGAAAATTCACACTATGCAAAACAAAATCCTAACACAAACAAGAACAAAGCGAGAATTTGGACCAAACCATCGCTTAATGGACGTCATAAGCTCCACGACCCTGCCTTGTCCCTCGTATTAAATTAACACAATCAACTGAAATCACATCAAGATTAAACAATATACATACATACAAACATACATACATACAATATAGACATCAACCCTTCACTACGTGTGGTCGGGTATAAACAATACCTTACCCTATTGTACAAATGGGTGTTGAATTATAATGAAAATGTATTTAAGAAATTTTGATATAGGTACACACATAATGATTTTTAATTCCTAAATATGTAGACAGAGGTGCACATATTACTTGCTATGTTATGAATCTCTTGTAATAAAGATAATACCATATGCCATATATCGGACACAATTCCAAAATCTATATTTTTTTTTTTTTTTTAAAGTACACCTCACTAGGATTTTCTCCTGTGTTGTGGGTGCGTTTACAAACATACAATATCACATACACATGACACCCAGACCCAGAACAACAATCTGTGGATCACACAAAGAGTTGTTCGTGCGGGTATCGAATCCGTGTCACGTTGCGCGGCAGCCAGTTGTCCAGTCACCGCGCTAATCGTGCCGTCGATTTTGCTGCAACTAAGAAATTGTTGATAATAGGTTGTCGATAATTCTCAACGCTTCTATATACTTTGCCCCATTCGAATCCAACCCTAGCCTCCATCCTTTCGCCCTGTTGGCGATCAACTTAAAAACTGCTAAACGTATTGCATGCGATTTTTACTGGAGTGCCACGTGTGAAGCCGTTAGCAAAAATTAATCTTATAAAGATGTGTTATTTACCCACCTCATTTAAACCAATGAGAGTTAAAACAATCGTGACATTATCAATACGTGTTCAGAAGTACAATATTGTACGTAATCTCAACACAATTTAACTTTTTTTATATCTGTTGTAGGTACCTATACGTTCATATCAGTGCGGTAAAGGGTTGACGTTATTTTTTTTAATTACGTAGAAAAATAACGGGCGACACATTTTAAATTTGGAAAGAATGTTTTTGTAATATGACGTCACATTTATTATACATATACCGGAGTAAATGTGTAAGTAGGTACTAAGTGCTGATGCCGATACGGAGCCGCGGAAAACTTAACGGGTTGCCGGGGCTCCGGCTCGAAGTGCAGGAGTAGGAACGGGGTGGGTTTTAGTCAGTAAGAGTCTGACACTCTCTCTTGCCTCACCCAGGTGGGAGAAATCATTGGATGATTTTCCCCCTCAAAAAAAAGGTACGAAGTTTAGGTAGTTACACACTGAATCATAAGCAGGTAAAAAACAGAATTGATTCTGTACAGAGACGCTTCATACAGCTTTAAATTATTAATTTTCTTCGTCAAGGCAAGGTCTCGGGTTCGATTCCCGGGTCTGGCAAAGTATTACTGGGTTTTAAAAAAAATCTCAGTACTGAGTCTGGGATTGTGCTACGTATATGGCAATAGGCTTAACATTGGACTCATAACATAAATAGTGAAAAGTGGGTGTTACATTGTATGTATATTAAGTGCCGTAATGTACACTCTGCCTGTACGGGGATAAAAGGCGTAATATTATGTTATGTTTCTATTTGATATCGAATTTTCAATCAACTGTGAAAGTCATAATATTATTATTTCAGAACCCCTATTTCACATAACATTATCTATCTTTCCTCTTCAAATAAACTTTTCATATATACGAGGTAATTATTTAATTATGAAAAGTACTAAATAACATATCAGATTGTTATCTACAAGTTAATCAGACAGAAACAATAAAAAACAAACAATCGCCATTGTTTTATAATTAAATTCCTTAATTTATGAGATCAAAGTACCTACTCTGTCGATTAATAACTAAACCATTTCAGTACAAAATCAAGATAAATATTTATTAACTTTTGAGTAATTTCATTATTTGTTCTAGAAAAGGGGATGAGTTTTCCTGTTCATCTATTCTAAGCGTTACGCCTTTTTGCCACTAAAGGGAAGGGCAGAGTGCATAGAATGTAACACTCACTTTTATCAGTTCCGTCTAAAATTGAATTTTTATGGAAGACCCACGCTTCGGCACGAATGGGCCGGCTCGACCGGAGTGATACCACGGCCTCACAGAAAACCGAAGTCAAGCAACGCTTGCGTTGTGTTTCGTCGTGTAAGTGAGGTTACCGGAGGCCCAATTATCCTCCCATTACCCAATCTCCCCAATCCCTGAATCCTCAACGATCCTCAAACTCCTAATCCCCAAAAGGCCGGTAACGCACTTGTAACGCCTCTGGTGTTCCAGATGTCCATGGGCGACGCCGATTGCTTACTATCAGGTGATCCGTCTGATCGTTAACCGGCTTAACCCATAAAAAGAAACCACCCATTCCCAGATTCTTTTCAAAAATTCCATCCAAAGGTTGTCTGGAAGAAATCGCCGCGTGTGATAAAACCGCCCATTGTACTCAAATTACTGTTGTAATGTTTACAATTTCATTTCTGTGTGTGCAATAAAGTATAAATAAATAAAGAAAGAAAAAATATCCAATGGTTTGTGTCAGTTTATATTGACTAAAACCACTCCATTCCTACTCCTGCTCTTCCTACTCATCTAATAGGGAATGTGAGTCTATATTTTCATAGCAAAGCAAAGATTCTATGATTTCTTGATAATTTTGATTTCAATATATTCTGAATTACACAAAGTTTTAATATTCTCAACTTTATGAAAATATCACAAAGTTTTAACATAACATAAGATTACGCCTTTTACCCCCGAAGGGGTAGGCAGAGGTGCACATTATAAGTACCACTGTACAATGTAACGCCCACTTTTCACTATTTATGTTGTGTTATGAGTCCCATGTGAGCCTATTGCTATATACCGGGCACAATTTCAGATTCCGTGCTACTACTGAGATTATTTAAAAAACCCAGTAATACTTTGTCCGACCCGGGAATCGAACCCGAGACCCCTTGCCCGGCAGTCGCACTTGCGACCACTCGGCCAACGAGGCAGTCCAACACCAGAGAGCAGTGTAGAAATAATTTAGATTATACGAAAAAATATGAGATTTATTGCAGACCAGTTTATTGCCCGCAGCTTCACTACTCAGTGACTAGTACCTACTGAGGTATTATAATCCTATGAAGAAAATCGCATAAAAATAGTTTTGTGGTCATAAAGTCTACTGCAAATATTATTATTACTAGCTTTTTTTTACCCGCGGCTTCGCTCGCGTCACAAAAGAATAAAAAGTAGCCGATGTGACATATACCAATACGCACAGCGCCATCTATACCAATACTTTTGTTTTTCCTCGGGAATATCAAATTTTTTCCGGGTTAAAAAGTACCCTATTATTTAATCCGGACTAACTAACTTTACGTCTGTAAAAATTCAAAGCAATCGGTTGAGTAGTTACGGCGTGAAGGTGGAACAAACAAACAAACAAACTCACTTTCAGATTTATAATATTAGTAAGGATGTAGAAAAGAAAGAAAGAAAAGCATTTATTCGACAAATAGGCACACAAATACAAAGTAAATTAAAATAAAAACAAAAATGAAAATACAGATATTTATATGTAATTGAAAATAGTAAAATAAACTTAAAAAGGTAAAGATAAGAAGAAAACAACAACAAATAATAACAAAACATGAACAATACAACAAAAACAGGAAAAGTTAACATTAACATAACATCACACTTTAACACCCACTTTTCACTATTTATGTTATGAGTCCCATGTAATAGGGGGTGAACCTATTACCATATAGGTACCGGGCACAATTCCAGACTTCGTGCTACCACTGAGAATTTTTTAGAAACTCAGTAATACTTTGCCCGACCCGGGAATCGAACCCGAAACCCCTTGCCCGGCAGTCGCACTTGCGACCACTCGGCCAACGAGGCAGTATTGATATCTTACTAATATTATAACTGCGAAAGTTTGTATGACTGTCTGTCTGTTTGTTGGTTTCTTTGTTGCTCTTTCACATCAAAACAGGTGAAGGAATTAGGATAAGTTAAAAGTACAATTACTATTGAAAAAAATTAGGTAATTACCTACTATAATACAATACGTACCTATTATAAAATACTATGTGAGTTTTGAAAGAAGAAAGAAAAATTTCATAATTTTGCACTTTCTAGTTTACACTTCGGATTTTTTTCCAGAAAGATACAAAGAACACAGTCATATAGACTACAGACTATAAAAATGTGTTTAAGTTTATGACTGTGTTCCAATAAATGTGGGTGGCAGAAAAAAAATCAAATTCTATTCGCGTGTAGGTAGTGTTATTTTTGTAGGTACCTAGTGTTATTTCCCATACCGCAAGTAATATGTAGGTAGGTTACTGGAATATAAAATTGAAACTAAACTAAAATTTTCCAATAAAATGTAGCTTGGCTTACCGTATGTAACCGTTGGTAGACGAAGATGTAAACATTAGATCATGAAAGAAATAAAAATCGACGATATTATTAAACCATTAATGATAAACAGTTCAATGAATACATGTTGAGGTGGCACTTTCTGCCAGTTACTACAACCCTCAGCAATACTTATTGTGGATCTTTAAGGTTGACTCATACTCAACAAGCACTTTTAATGATGCATACATAAAACTACAAATTGAAAAGAGCTCCCACATTAAACGGAGGCGTCATCCCCATTTAAAATCATTCCAAATTCAACATTTACGTAAGTGATGTTGAATGAAAAAACCGCTAAAAGCGTGCCCGGTGGCTTCATCATAAACTTGAAAGGCGCAAAAGGGGTCGACTGCAGTGCGTGCAGGGCTACAGGTGGGGGGGTAAACTCGCCCCCTTCATCTCATTTCATCCCAGTGCCGAGTGGACGGCCGAGGGAAACGCACGCGTCCGCGCGTCCCGCCGTCGCAAAACCACGCGCAAACCGTCAATAGTTCGCGTTCGAGTGTCATTTTCAAATTTCGAATTCGATTCGCCATTTTATTTACAACGGTTTTTGTCTGTGATTGTTATAGTGTTGTGAAATAGTTTCAAATGTTTATAACTGTGAGCATTTAACAGGAATGGATGGAGAGAATCGTATCATTTTGAACGTTGGCGGTATAAGGTGTGTATTTGTATTATTGTTCTTATTATTCGTCTTTAGTTTTGAGTGTATTAGAATATTACTGCAAGAACGACACAGCTATATAGAACAGAAGATAAAACTCATTTAAATTGTCGTGTGTTCGAATTTTGAATTTGTCGCTGGCAGTCGAGATGCGGCGTGTGGAATTGCGACTGGCTTATGACAATAGATTTACCCCAGTTACACAGAAATCATAAAATAACTGACATGAAATAAAAGGTATTATGTTAGGTCAGTAAAAAGGTATTTTGGATTACAGCCTTAGTATCTTTTTAAGGTTTAGTGGAAGCCTTAAGTACCTACTAACTAAGTACTAAGTAAAGGCTTGTTAACAATATCCTTTCTGCAATCGGGGCGCTAGTAGGTAATTAAATAGAAATTTTGAGAGAAAAATGAATCTAATATTTAGTTTAAACTTGATGTGAATTAGTAGGTGTTTTACAGTTACAATGACCAATATTTGTAATACCTAGATGTAGATTTTGTTTGACCACTCATAGGGTCGGGTCCACCAGGGCCGTCTTCGACTAAAACTGGGGCACACAATACTAAATTTTACACCGTTTTGGAATGTATCTTTTTTAACATTGCACCACACTAGGATTTTCTCCTGTATCGTAGGTACGTTTACAAACATACAAGCTCAATTAGGTATACACATGGCACCTACACACGTAACAATTATTTGTGGGTCACATAAAGATTAGCTCCGTGCGGGAATTTCACCCACTACACGGCAGCCGGTTGCCTCGCAACGTGTAGCGGATGGTGTCCAGCTTTTTTTTATTAACTCGTCGAGTACCGGTTTTATAGACACAATTAAAGAACAATAGGTCGCGGTCACCGGTGACCGCTTGGTGTTTGACAGTTTAAGGGAGAAAATCATCGAATGACTTCTCCCGCCTGGGTGAGGCGGAAGGGAGTGTCAGACTCTTACTGACTAAAAACCATTCCGTTCCTTCTCCTGCACGTCGAGCCGGAGCCCCGGTGACCCGTTAAGTTTTCCGCGATGGATGTGTCCGGCTTAGAAATTGTCGGTCTTTCGGGCCCCTCTGTGGATTGGGTCCCTGGGCACGAGCTCCGAGTAAAGACTTATGGTAAAGACGATACCTACTGCTCATAATTTAACTGGACCACTCATAGATAACATGGCTAGCGAAAACATTACACAGGGGTGTTTAGATATGCACCATTGCCTTCCCCTTTACGGATTAAAACCCATACCGTATCGTATGTCGCGGAGAACCTAACGGGTAACCGGGGCTCCGGCTCGACGTGCAGGAGAAGGAACGGGGTGGTTTTTATTCAGTAAGAGTCTGACACTACCTTCCGCCTCACCCTGACGAGAGCAATCATTCGATGATTTTCCCCTTAAAAAAAAATACCGTATGTTATGCATGTGTTTGTTTGTCCAGTGTCCGTTTAAATCATGTTGCACAAAGCCGCTTTAGTTTGTGTGCAACGTTTGAATGGATTGTCATAGAAATGTTGTAAGCTAGTTGTTCACTTATTTTTGTGTTCGAAAAAGTCTGATGCTTTGTAGTGGACATATATTTTTTTAAAACGTAGCCCCACACTAGCATTTTCTTCTGTATCGTGGGTGTCCCACACAATGACACACAGACCAGAATCAACAATTTGTGGATCACACAAAGAGTTGCTCCGTGCGGGAATCGAACACGCTACACGTTGCACGGCAACCGGTTGCCGAGCCACCGCGCCAATCGTACAGTCAAATTAGTCAGCGGCAATAGTCAGCGGCAAAAAACATACTTTCTATGGTCAACCATAGCTTTCTATGGTCAACCATAGAAAGTATGTTTTGAGGAATAATCACCACGCTTATTCAATGCGGATTGGCGATTTCAAACTTATAATTAGCAATTATAAGTCCAGGTTTCCTCACGATATTTTCCTTCACCGTTTGTCAGTGGTGTCTAAATTATCTTAAAAAGTATCTACATATGACACAGGAAAAGTCACATTGGTACTTGCGGTTGGAAGGTCTCTACCGCGCCCTCATGCAAGAGAAGCGGGCGTCTCACCTCCGGGCCACCATGACACTTCTTTACCTTATTATTTTCCAAATCAATAACGATTTCTGAACCACACAAAGTAATTAGGGCAATAGTAATCTTCAGAATGGTGGATGAGCAATTAGATTATCTTATTACTGTAAAAGTAATGAAGCTTATTACTATCGTCTGGTCTTGATTGCCATTTAGTTTCGGAAAATGAAAATATTATTTGTTTCTGCTACTTTTATGAAGGTCTGGTTATATGTTTGTGTGATCATTAGTGCAAATTGAGTGTAATAAAAGGATACGACCTTCAAACCTTCAAGAAAAGAGCTTACTCCTTTTTAAAAGGCAGACAACGCACCTGTGACTCCTCTGTTGTTGCGGGTGTCCATGGGCAGCGCTGATCGCTTACCATCAGGTGATCAGTCTGCTCGTTTGCCTCCTATTCCATAAAAAAAGAATGTAGGTATATAAAAGTGATAATTATAGTTGCTATCATCATCACCAACAGCCTATAAATGCCCGCTGCTGAGCAAAGCCTCTTCTCACACGGAGAAGGTTTGAGCATTACCACGCTTGCTCAATGCGGGTTGGCGATTACAAACTTACAATTAGAAATTATAAGCCCAGGTTTCCTCACGATGTTTTCCTTCACTGTTTGTCAGTGGTGTCTAAATGATCTTAGAAAGTACATATGACTCGGAAAAAGTCACATTGGTACTTGCCGTTGGTAGGTTTCGAAGCAGAAGCATAGACACAAAGATTTTCCAAATCAACAAACACTTGGAACCACAGAATCCCCCCTCCTTCCAGCCTTCCACAGGCCAAAAAATAAGCGGAGAACGGAGACTTAATATTTTTAAAACCATCCATTTCTTAAAACCCCATAAATTGCTTCTTTCAGACGCGAAATGGATAAACATACTTCCCTTATTATTTATTCATAAACAAAATGTGGTTTGAGATCTCTGAACTGTTTATTTAACTTCGACTTCAGTCAAGCAATAATGTGCGCATATCAAGCTGTACACAACCAGTGTATCATAATCTCGTATTTGTATGAAGCTTCCGTGCATTCAACGGTCAGGTTACACTGGTTTGTATACCTTTATGTGCAGCTGGCTTCGAAGGAAAATGCCATTGAGCCTGTACAAATTTGCTAATACTTGATTGGCTGCTGAAATTAAGGGCTTCAGATGTTATGATTATAGGCCTGGTATTTTAGAAATGGTTTTGTAGCTACCTCGTAGGCTTAATGGCTATGAAACCGTCGAGTAGGTTACGTGACATCGCCGCGACCGCCCCACGCTGTTCATGACTAAGAGTCCCTCTGTGACTCGAAACTAGTCGAGCTTTCCACAGTAAATATAGGTTAGTAAACCATTATTTTTAGTTAATTCGGCTATAAAAACTTCAAATTAGTATCTACATATAATTCTCTTTTTTAACTCCGTTTTACATACAGACTTCTAACCCCCGCATAATCCCCAAAGGGGTAAAATAAACAGTAACCCATTTTTCAACAGTTATAATGCCATATGAGTCCCATTCTAGACTTCGTCCTAGTATCGACAATTTGATAATACCCTTTTAATGCACGACTGCACGGTTGGTGCGGTGGCTGGGCAACCGGCTGCCGTGCAACGTGTCGCGGGTTCGATTCCCACACGGAACTGTTGAGTGATCCACAAATTGTTGTTTCGGGTCTGGGTGTCATTGTGTATGTGAACTTGTATGTTTGTAAACGCACCCACGACATAGGCGAAAATCCTAATGTGGGGCAACGTTTTATGAAAAAAAAAAATGCTTCATCCAATCCGAGAATCGAAATCTTCGACCTCCTCGACTCAACTAATAATGCGATCAATTTAAAACTACAATAAATACTCTACAATAATAAAAGCTCTACTAGTTTCGAACCACAGAGGGGTTCTTCCTCATGAGCAGTGTGCGCAGTCGCGGCGATGTCTAGCAGACTAGTGATTTTTAGTTAATTTAGTATGTCTCACGATAGTTATTATAAAAACAATACTCTTATAAATCATAGTACTTTACAACAGCAAATGACCACGATTTTTCTAGCCGAACAAACGAAAAGCCACATAAACGTATATGACATAGATTAATTCAAGTTTTCCTACAAAAGGTAAATGTTTCAACAGCCTTCCTCAAGGGATTGTGTATGTTTGTATAGCTAATCATGATATATAACTTGGCATGACCCGAACAAATGTATCTTAATATTACTGCTAAAGATTTACGTTTAATTAAAATGGTGTTGATATTCGGAAGGAAATTATGCTCATTGTTAATTTGGTATAATTGTAGTATTGTTAATGGTACCCTGTTATGATGAATAACGGCGTGGTTTTAGGTAAGGTCATTAGCCCCCAGATGAAAATATTTCAACTAAGTAGGTGAAATACAAATAAAATAATACCTTCTTGTATGACAGCTTCAACAAAACTAAAACAAAATGCAGTAATACCTTCAAAATGCAGTAATACATACAAAATGCAGTAATACATACAAAATGCAGTAAGCTGTAGATTATTTTCGACTGGTTTATAATTATGTTTTTTTTATAAAATCTCAAATCCCATCAAATAGATATCGGTATATCGGGCTGCCTCGTTGGCTAAGTAGTCGCAAGTGCGACTGCCGGGCAAGGGGTATTGGGTTCGATTCGTGGATCGAGCAAACTATTGCTGGGTTTGTAAAAAACTCAGTAGTAGCACGGAATCTGGAATTATACTCGGTATATGGCAATAGACTCAACGCCTATTACATATAACATATATATGGTGAAAAGTGGGTATTACATTGTACAGTGGCATTAAGTGACGTAATGTGCAGTTGTACACCTCTGCCTACCCATTCGGGGATAAAAGGCGTGATGATATGATGGTTAGGTATCGGTATTAGTAACCACTTATAATTATAACACTTTAAACTATAACATTTCTGCTTCGATTAACTATGAAAATTTCTCAAAAAAAATTATTAACTAGGTACCATGTTTTATGCAAAATGTCTGTAAATATACAAAGGTCCAACAACATACAGTCGGATGTTGTTTTAGTTTCAATAATTAAAAATTTGCAAGAAGAGAAATACGAATTGCATCGTTATTTTTGATTCCGAGAACTTGGATTTGAATTTCGTGGAAAGTTTAATTAAGTTTTTTTCACGAAGATAAAATCTATTTATGGCTTACTCTATTTTAAAATTGCTAATCTCGGTTCTGAAAATTACCTAACTACCAATATAGTCGTAAAAGGTCGAAATTTTTCGTGCGAAACGATGGAAGCTAATGAAGTTCACAAGGATTGTAGTAGTGGGCTTTGTTATAATTCTGACTATCCCCATGTGACAAAGGCATCATCATCATCATCAAAAGGGCATTGACTAAAATTGGTGCCTTTCTTTTTTCTGGCGGCAGTCGATGATTTATGGAAAATATTATCTAGAATGTCATTACAAACGAAATTGTCTATGGGCTCATATATGGAAATCTCAGTCTGGACTGAGTTATGAGCGTTGAAAGGAGCTGGAATCAAACATTTTACTTTCGTTTTTTTACTCAAATTATTCATATTTTTGTCACAATTCCTAACTTCAAATTGCGCGCCACTGTACGCCAGGCACAGAAACACCAAATCACACCACAGTATATCCATATTGCCAGTCGCTAATTTTTGTTAGTTATTTTCTCTCAGTCGATAACTTGTGGGATGCTTCTAGGAGTTGTGTCATGAAGCTTCATGAGTGTCAGCTGTGGTACCATTGGTGGGTTGAGTAGTTGTAGCCGTCCAAACATCTAATAAAGTATTTTTTTTGCCGTTGACTCCCGGTGGGAGAGACATCTACTTTATAGTTAGCATAATCTTTTAAAGAAAGCAAACCATCGAGTTTGTAAAGTGATGGACTATACGTCAGATGAGCGCATAATTTTTTCATATAATGTGATCATTTCAAATGCATCACTTTGTGACTGAATGACGATGTCTTTGTACAGAATCTTATGCTAGATGTAGATTAAAGATTAACTGTAGTTAGATTAGGTACTAATCGGAAGTAAGTCGGGAGAAGTAGACAGATAAATGATTTTTTCGTGTTTTGACGACTGTTACTACTCAATCCGCTACCGACGCCGCAGCTGACAAACATAGCATTTCATGATAGGGCTCAGTAAAGTATTTTGCGGGTTTTTGACTGAGAGGAAATTGATCATGAAAATCTGTCATAGGCCATAAACCGTATACATATAAATTGAACACGCTAGCCAATCAAACGAAATGTTTTTTTTTTCTTCAGCAGTGGTCAGTTAATGGTTCACTCTGATCTGATTCCGTGGCCTTATAACAAAAAAAAAAAAAGAAATAACAAACAAAAAAAATAATTATAAATGTCCACAATAAGCTTTATTATATTCCTTCTTCGTCTATAAACATTATTACAAAATATTTCTGACAAGTAAATGAAGAAATATGCGTTGTGTACGGTCACCATCAACAAAATCACAGGAATTATATAGCACTATTTTCACATCTTTGAACTGATTTAACTCGGTTTGGACTGTGTTTTTGATATAAGACCCCGTACATTTTTTTGTTTGTAATGTTATTCTGCATCAGTTTATCCACATCCGATCAACTGCCGCGAAAAAATGAAAAGGCACCACGCTCCATACAAATTTGGTCATTGTCATTTACCAGATCATTAAGTGCCACTTAGTGCTACTTTTTCTTCCTGGGCATCCAGCTCGGATGGCAGCAAAGAGGTATATTTTGATACTGTCACAGTGTAGTGTGGCGAATCTGGTTACTGTTGATGTCTAGTTTGGTAGCTTATAGATACCACGATGGCACGACTGGTGGCGCCTCCGTGGTTTCGTTGTGAAATATAACCCTTAATAACATAACAGTCCAGTGTGATAGCCCAGTAGGAGTTTCGAGTTCAATACCCGGACAGACAATGCATAATTGCAACGGGTCCATTATTTCTGTATGTCAATAACCTCCAAAAAAAAATGTATATATATGTTATTAGCATTTTTTTTTAAGGCGGAAATCATCGGATGACTGCTGCCGCCTGGGTGAGGCGGGAGGGAGTGTCAGACTCTTACTGATTAAAAACCACCCCGTTCCTTCTCCTGTTCGTTGAGCCGGAGCCCCGGTAACCTGTTAGGGTCTCCGCGACACAGGATTAGCACAGCATCTGGATTTGTGCATGATATGTGCCAATACGGTATCATAATAAAATTTATTTTGACCGGGTCATTAATCGAATCCGGGATCACTTATTCGGTCGTCGTATTTGTGGTAACTATACCATACATTAGGTAAGTAGCAATACTGCCGAACAGTCATGTGTCCATCAGTCAGTTACATTTACAGCTGAAATCTACGTTTGTAAACAACTTAAAATTAGTAATTCTATGTAAAAGTGACTATTTACTTTTCTAACTAAACCCAACATTTTCGAGATAAAAACCTGAATATCACAAATCTCGAGAAAAATATTTTCAACACTAGAGGTACGTACGTAAAAAGGGAAAATGAGACTTAATAGTGTCGGAATTAAGTCCTAATTTACGTGGGGACCGTCCATTTAATTTTCTTGACGACAACGTAACTCAGTAAGATTTGTAGAACAGTCACTTATCAGAAGGATTATTCATTTAATTTTGTAGAAAACGTTTTTTTAGTTCGTTTTTTATTGTAACTAGTGGGATTGCTGCCAATTTTTGTTTGTTTTTAAGAAACTCGTTTAAGTTAGGGTTTTTGGCGCTAATATTATAGAAATTTCTAGTGGTTAATAGATGATGTACTTATAGTTTTGTATGTATGCACGTTAACTAACTAACTAGGAGGACATAACTAATTTCAACTTTTACCTACGTCATGGTTTAGTATTTTGAAATAAGAATTCAGTCATAGTTAGGAATAGGGACGATGACAGGGTATTAAAATTAACAGTTTGAGAATCGTTGGGGATTCAGGGATTGGAGAGATTGGGGAAGGGGGGGGGGGGGGTAATTGGGCCTCAAAAGTAATTGTTGTTTTTATTATTATTAGTGTAATATTCATTTTAGTATTGTTAATATTTATACTATTTGTTATACACCAGATCTTTTAATGAAACCCAATGACTTCTACTAAGTGTATGGACAGACAGACCGAACTATTTTCGTTCTTAATTAATTAGATACACACAGTAACATGTTAAACCCTCATTCAACAGGTGTGTTCTCCAGAATTAGATACTTAGTGCTTATTGATTTCTTGTTTTTATTACATGAACAGCCTATAGTAAAACAAGTGAAACAAGTGAATTTATTTCTGCAAATAGGCTACAAGGCAGCACTTTTACACGTCAATCTTTATATACATATAATTCTTCTGTGAGTGTGTATGTCACTAAACTTCTCTCAAACGACTGGACCGATTTTGATGAAATTTTTTGCGTGTATTCAAGGGGATCTGGGAATGGTTTAGATTCACAAATCAGCCCGGCAGATGGCGGTGCAGTCGATGTTTAGGTTATTTATCCTAAACAGCTGAACTAATTTGAATGAATTTTTGTTTATACATTCGAGTGGATATGCAGGACAACGTCTGTTGGGTCCGCTAGTTTTATATATAGGTTGCCACTGCTGATTAAGGCCTCTTATCATGTGGAGGTTTGAGTATTAATCACCACGCTTGCTCCATGCTGGTTGGTCTTTTCAAACTAATAATAAAAATAGGGTAGATGACTAATTTTTATTTTATTGTCCGTCCGTAGATTCTTTTAAAACACACGTATTTTTATTTTTTTACAGAAAAGAATACTTTCGAAGATATATTGATTTGAAATGTAGCGTGACGTCACTTCTATGTACATTTTATACGTAGAAATGACGTTTTAGCCCCCTCTCCTAAACTTTGACTTCGTATATCTAAGAATCATTTTATTATACAGCAAAACAAAAAAAAATACGTATCTAATATTTTTTCATTACCTAACTGACGGACTAATTAGATTTTTAATTTTCATACCCTATCATCATCCCTATTACAAGCCCAGGTTTCCTCACGATGTTTTCCTTCACCGTTCGTCAGTGGTGTCTAAATAATTTTAGAAAGTACATATAACTCGGAAAAGATAGTCCGTCCAATGAGAAACTAGTATTCAAATAAGTCCGGCCAAAGGAACTTGTGATAGTCTCTAAGTACTAAATTACAATTCAAGACCTATTCTATGTACCCTAGACTATTATTTTAGTAGTAACAATCTTACGATATCAGCCCAAATGACGCAGATCTTTTCAAAGATCCTCGCCTAACAAAAAAAAATCTAGATAAGAAATCACCTGAATAAAACATAAGTATAAACTCGGCTCTGAAGTCGCCATTAACAAGGTCTAAAACTTTAATATGAAGTCTACAATTTTCTTTACATTTTAATTTCTCGTTGGGTAAGCAGAAGTCTAGCTAATTGCTTGGAAAACCTAATGAGTTACTCCTGGCTTTGTCGGGTTGGCACTCTATTATTACGGTAACTTTTTAGCGAGGTCAGCAGACATTGTTTTCCTTCATGTTTGTTGGTAATTAGGCTTTGGTAATCTAGTTCTTATTGCTTTAAAATATATTAGAGTGTATTTTGAATGTATATTTAATGTTATGCTGACTGCCTCGTTGGCCGAGTGGTCGCAAGTGCTACTGCCGGGCAAGGGGTCTCGGGTTCGATTCCCAGGGCGGGCAAAGCATTACTGGGTTTTAAAAAATTCTCAGTAGTAGCACCAGTATGTGCCTGGTATATGGCAATAGGCTCACCCCCTATTACATGGGACTCATAACATAAATAGTGAAAAGTGGGTGTTACATTGTACAGTGGTACCTATAATGTGCACCTCTGCCTACCCTTTCGGGGATAAAAGACGTGATGTTATACTATGTTACTTATTACTATACGAGTTCATACTTCTGACTGTTATGTATCTAGTATTTAAAGAAACAATATAAAACTATTTCAACGAACAAACTGGACGTCTAACTCAAACCTCACATTACCAATCACTACACCAAAAAAGGGCACTCAGAATCAATGGGTCAATAACTTTTCAATAAGTAAAATGGAAATGGGGGAATGTGAAAAAATTCTCACATACAGCGAGTTGTCTGTAACATCGTCACACTCACAAATGACACAACGTGTGCCGAAACTTAAGACGTTCCCTTTGTGATCTGAATACTAATCCACCTATTTTACTGCCTACCTACTTTCTCTATGATCACTGATATGTCCTGAGATGAGAGAGAAGGTACTGACGATTATTTATTTTATGATATGACTTTCATAGTCAAATACAAGTGTGGGAGAGCCATGCTTTGGCACGAATGGGCCGGCCCGACCTGAGTGATACCACGGCCTCACACAAAACCGACGAGAAGCAACGCTTGCGTTGTGTTTCGTCGTGTGAATGAGATTACCGGAGGCCTAATACCCCCCCCCCCTTCCCATTTCCCTCCCCAATTTCCCCAATACCTGAATTCCCAACGATCCTGAAACTCCTAACCCTACTTGTAACGCCTCTGGTGTTCCAGGTGACCATGGGCGACGCCGATTGCTGACCTAAAAAAATTGTTTCCATTTACTTACTTATAATTTTCGGTATCAAAAGAATTTGTAGTTATAATTAGGTATGTACTTTCATTTTCGAAATACTTAGCAGTAAAAAACGGTTTATAAACGTATATAATCGTTTTTTTTCTCCTCGTCTTATAATAGCTTCTGATTTATTTCGTTGCGGGAACCAAGACAGTTATTCATGTCCCTGGGACGACTGGACTTTAGTGTTTTGGCGTTTTCATGGTTGTATCTACTGTAGATCCTGGTTTAGAGGAGATGCAGCCTTTTGGGACGTTGTGGCGGTCTTGTCCTATAAAAAAGTAAATAATTGTAATAGGTCGTTAATAAAACTTTGCCTGATTCAGCCCTTAAGCCTAAAAACCCCTTTCTTGACAGTCACACATATAAACGACCCCTTTGTAAATATTTATAATTATGACATTGAAATACTTGTCATGTTATGAGTACGAGCCTACTGTAATAAAATTGCCGGACCCGAGAAACCAACCCAAGACCCCTTTATTCATATCCGAGCGTACGGCGCGTCGCGTTCCGCGCGCGCCTCAAAGAGCCATCACATCACCACAGATGGGGCCCAACAGGGCTGATGCCGATTCGGAGTCGCGGAAAACCTAACGGGTCACCGGGGCTCCGGCTCGACGTGCAGGAGAAAGAACGGGGTGGTTTTTAGTCAGTGAGAGTCTGACACTTGGCGGGAGCAGTCATTCGATGATTTTTCCCCTTAGAAAAAAGACCCCTTTATTCATCAATTGCATTTACACGCAACCAACAATACAGTCTTGTCAGTCAAAAAATTCAAAACAACAAAATCCATCCCCTTACATCTCCTAAGTATTTCTATTTGGGCACATCCTTATTATAATGATAAAAGGTCTTCAATGCCTCAAATAAGTCACTTCGTCACTTTAGGCCTGGCTTCAAGGCCGAACCTGATTGATCACACAAGAAGTGCCACTCAGGATACTAATGGATGTCGCTTCTACAGAAGAATATATGAGTAGATTTTGAGAACATCTTTATGTGTGTTTTATCATGTTTTTCGGGTGATATCTACTGTCGGTTCTTTGTGGGTACAAATAAATATAATGTGAGGATAACGATTACACTTTTACTCTTAGAGGAAGTAGGTACTTACACTGCGATTTTCTAGTTAATTAATACCTAGTTAGAAGGTAATAATTGGTCTAGCATTTTTTCCTGATGGAGCTAGTCTACTGTCAGATCTAGTATCAAACCATTTTTTTAAGGGGGAAAATGATGGAATGACTTCTCCCGCCTGGGTGAGGCGGGAGGAATGGATATTTAATTTCTGCTAGTTATTGTGATTGGACAAACCTCTTTTCACTCGACCAACTAGCGTTAAAATATTGTTTGTTTATTACGCTAGAAATACTTTATTGACTGCACAGCTGTCACCAGCTTGTGGGGCAGGTGGCTGGGCAACCGGCTGCCGTGTAACGTGTCCCGCAACGACCACATCTCCAACTCAACACCAACTCTTTGTGTGATCCACCAATTGTTCAAATATATTAAATGTTCATAAAAAACGTTTGTAAACGCACCCACGGTGCAGCAGAAAATCCTAGTGTGGGGGCTACGGTATTTAAACACAAAAAAAATAAATGAAAATACACATTCCCTGAAGAGGTGGTAATATCATATATATCATAACAAACACAAAAAATCAAAAGTATTTTAAATATATATCCAGTTAATTGTTCCTTGTATACTCCCACTAAATTCTCATTAGATCAAACTGTACCAATCTATAATAAACACTATGTTTGGTATCAAAACAGTATTGTTTTGTGTTTGGGTGTCGACAAGCGTTATATTAGTTTACCAGTAAATGCGTGGGTTATGTGAAATGATATCGATATAATCAGATCATGTTTGTTTATTGAAATTACGACATGCTATTTGTAGTTCTGTTGCTGGATGAACGAGTAACTATGTGAAGATCGTGTTTTGTTATGCATACATACATTTTTTTTAAGGTGGGTAAATCATAATCATGGAATAACTTCTCCCGCCTGGGTGAGGCGGGAGGGAGTGTCAGACTCTTACTGACTAAAAACCACTCCGTTCCTACTCCTGTACTTCGAGCCGGAGTCCCGGTAACCCGTTAAGTTCTCCGCGGCTCCGTATCGGCATCAGCCCTGTTGGGCCCTATCTGTGGTGGTCTGATGGCTTTTTGAGACGCGCGCGGAACGCGACACGCCGCACGCTCGGGTCTGGTTCTAGTTGGGCAGCGAGCTACCCATGCTTGCCGTCCGCAGGCCCATGATGCATAGATACATAACTTCACGCCTGTCTCCCATAAGAGTACGCAGAGACTGTGCAATAGCTACGACTCATACATACCTCTCATGAACAGTCATCAATCTTTTCATGCATGCTCGTCGGTTAAGGGTACTTTTAATTTGGCCCTTCTTTAATATATCCCTAATCTGGAATGTTTTGTTAAGAACTAAATGGAATCTAAAAAACTATGTATATTATTCTTGCTTCATAATTTGATCACGAGTTAAAACAAAGAAAATTAAGGATTTTCGGTATAAAAAAATCCGTAATGGAGGAATAATACATTCAGTAATCGTAAATAGGTGTAAGGTCTAAATTGTAGGAACATACGTGTGAGTTACATCAATTTTTGCGTATCACTGGTTGAACTAACACAATCCTACCTTATCTAGACTCTATGAAGAAAACAATGCGATTGATCATTTGTTATCAATGAAGACGTTCTTAAGCAGTTTTTTGATAGACTTTCTAACGATTTGTCTTACTTATCTGCTTGTTGTATATCGATGTGACGTATTTATTATTGTTTTGCTTTCTTTTTATCATATTTACTAGCTGATTACAGACCAGGCAAATTTCGTATTGCCTAAAAATATATTTTTCTTCTTGTAAACATTTCCTGGACTTTCGCGAATATTTTAAGCCCAAAAATAGTCAAATCAGTTCATCCGTTCTTGAGTTTTAAAGAGACGAACGAAGGTAAATTCATTTTATTTATATAGATGTAACACTATTAATATGTATGTAGACAGTACAGTTATTACTTAAGGTATTTTACTTTATAAATTACCTTTAAAAAATACGATTTCAACCCTCTTTAGTTTTGAATTCGGTTTATTAATGTACTAAAACTTTATCCTAAGTGTCATAAAAACTTTTCTGAAAACCGCATTAATACCAGTTCAGCTAATCCCGAGATAATCTCGCACATACATACATACCTACATATGTATGTTCAGGTGAAATTAAGAACTTTTTTTTGTTTTTGAAGTCGGTTAACTAATTACAGTTCGGGTGAAGTGCCGGACTCGATAGATGCTTCAAAGTTCAACAAGATTGGGAACTCATAGAATAAGACTCATAAAATACATAACATAACATCACGCCTTTTATCCCCGAAGGGGTAGAGGTGCACATTATGCCACTGTACAATATATCACCCACTTTTCACTATTTATATTATAAGTCCCATGTAATAGGGGGTAAGCCTATTGCCATATACCGGGCACAATTCCAGACTCCGTGCTACTACTGAGAATATTTAAAATACCCAATACCAAAAACTTTGCCCGAACCGGGAGTCGAACCCGAGACCCCTTGCCCGGCAGTCGCACTTGTGACCACTAGGCCAACAAGGTAGTCAAAATTTTTGAATATTTCTTTAATATCTAGGTATAAATAAAATCAATTCAATATGACTGTTGCATAGGAATATCCCGGAACATTATTGATTAAACAAGTGGTACAATAAAAATATATCTTGCCATCAAAATACTAATGAACGTTAAAATGAAGTAACTTATCATAGCAGAGATCAACAAAGGAAATTGTAATAAATGGAAATTGTAATAAATGGAAATTTCCCCAACCGTTGATTTCTTTCCGAGTTATTTCCTTAAAAGGTCTTTCTGATTGAAATAAATCTGTTCTTTGAGTACCGATAAAATGTGAATGTTTTACATACAAATATAGATATTTGTTGGCTAAATCAAATGCTTTTTGGCTTGGTGTTCTATTGGTTTGTTTTAGGGGGGGGGGGATCATAGAATGACTGCTCCCGCCTGGGTGAGGTGGGAGGGAGTGTTAGACTCTTACTGACTAAAAACCACCCCGTTCCTTCTCCTGCACTTCGAGCCAGAACCCCGGTAACCCGTTAGGTTCTCCGCGACATGTTCTATTGGTTAGGTTCTATAACTGTCTTATTAGTATGCGTGACTGCTGTGGAAAGGATGTTAATTTCGATTCGTTTCGTATTTATCATCAGTGTTAAAGGTGCAACACGTTGACTGTTTAATGATTTGATGATTTTATTCAACATGAAGACGAAAGTCAGGAGGTCATACCGAGCTGTTATTCTTGTACCTGCTGGATTAACAAGATTTTTTTAAATATCTTTGCACACAACGTTAGCTCTAAGATGTTAGGACATAGGAACACACTTCAACAATAATTTTTATCAATAAAAATGGTAGGTATATATGCTATGACTGTCTCGTTGGCCGAGTGGTCGCAAGTGCGACTGCCGGGCAAGGGGTCTCGGCTTTGATTCCCGGGTCTTCCAAAGTATTACTGAGTTTTTAAAAATCTCAGTAGTAGCACGGAGTCTGGAAATGTGCCCGGTATATGGCTATAGGCTCACCCCTATTACATGGAACTCATAACATAAATAGTGAAAAGTGGGTGTTACATTGTACAGTGGCATTAAGTGCCGAAATGTGCACCTTTGCCTACCCCTTTGGGGATAAAAAAGCGTGATGTAATGTTATGTTATATATGCTATTAAAATATAGAACAAATTAGGTGAATACTGAAGTATACATTAAATCATATATAAATACTTTTCAGGAACCAATTCCGCCAATAGCTTACCATAATCGCATCATGGACTCAGTAAGCGATAATTCCAGTTCGCTGGACTCATTCAGAGCTGGTCTCAATTCCGGAATGGAATGGAGGAAAGGAAAGGGTGGGAATAAGGCTTTGTCATCCTTCGGTTATTTTAGGGGTTACCTAATAAGGAATAGACTATCTTAAGGATTATTGTACACATAATAACATAACATCACGCCTTTTATTCCCGAAGGGGTAGGCAGAGGTGCACATTTCGGCACTTAATGCCACTGTACAATGTAACACCCACTTTTCACTTTATGTTATGAGTCCCATGTAATAGGGGGTGAGCCTATTGCCATATACCGGGCACATTTCCAGACTCCGTGCTACTACTGAGATTTTAAAACCCCAGTAATACTTTGCCCGACCCGGGAATCGAACCCGAGACTTCTTGCCCAGCAGTCGCACTTGCGCCCACTCGGTCAACGAGGCAGTAATCGTAGTTTAACAAATCTATTACTACAGTAACAGTACGTAATATAAAAAAAAAACTACTAAACAAAGAGGCGGGCCACATTTATCTGGTTTTTCCAACCTTGGCCTGGTTAACTGTGTCACTAGTGCATTTTCTTTCCGAGTATCCGAATAGAGATGCGTCCTCATTCGATGTCGATAAAAAACCGTTTTCGCGTTCCATTTTTTAAAATTGAAAATGGAAGCGGTAGGTTTTTGGGTCTGTGGAGCGGAGTGTTTGTAGATGATAAAATTTTGGTTTTTTGTTGGTTAAGTTTTTTTTATTTATTTTTAATTTCTTTTATGTCGATTGTGAGTTAAAATGGACAGATACATGACACTAAGGTATTAATTACTTATCTAAGAGGTGTTTTAAAATGAATAAATGAAGTGAGTTTGTCATATTATGTGTAATGATGTACATGCCTTTTAAAAACACATAAACATAAACATAACATCACGCCTTTTATCCCCGAAGGGGTAGGCAGAAGTCACTATTTATGAGTCCCATATAATAGGGGGTGAGCCTATTGCCATATACCGGGCATAATTCCAGACTCTGTGCTACTACTGAGATTTTTTTTTAAAAACCGAGTAATACTTTGCCGGACCCGGGAATCGAACCCGAGACCCCTTGCCCGGCAGTCGCACTTGCGACCACTCGGCCAACGAGGCAGCCTTTTAAAAACCTAGTGCATTTGTATGTATTACAAAACAAGGCAGTGAGTTTATATTATTATAAAATATATGTACTATGTAGAAAATAACGTAGTGCACTTACATATATCAACAAGAAATATCAAAAAACCAACCCTTTCTTTGCAATTTTCAGAAAGGGTATATTTTCAAAATTATCCTCAATAAAACCTCCACGGTTGATGGTCTGAAACGCCTCACTCACACAAACTCATTCTGTCTGAACATCCTTAATCATATCAGACTTGAGCTTCAGAGTTACATGGATGACATATGGTGAGTGCTGGAGTCACGGAGTATGGAGAAGAAGAGTACCATCTTGTATGGAATAGGGAAGATGCATTTATTAAGTAACTGTATTGTAAGTTTATATTATAACTTTCGTGCGTGAGACATACTAAATTAATTACTGTTTTTTTTTATGGCATAAGCCGGTAAACGAGCAGACGGATCACCTGATGGTAAGCAATCGACGTCGCCTATGGACACCTGGAACACCAGAGGCGTTACAAGTGCGTCACCGGCTTTTTGGGGATTAGGAGTTTGAGGATCGTTGGGGATTCAGAGATTGGGGAGATTGGGGAAGGAGAAGGTAATTGGGCCTCCGGTAACCTCACTCACACGACGAAACACAACGCAAGCGTTGCTTCACGTCGGTTTTCTGCTCGGCCGTGGTATCACTCCGGTCGAGCCGGCCCATTCGTGCCGAAGCATGGCTCTCCCACACTTACAGTTTTAGGCTTACTCACGTAACTGTTTGACGAAGGACTCGACTAGTTTCAAGCTATGATAGAGGCAAGCAGCGCGATTGTCGCCGCGTTGCGGGTCGAGAAATGCTGCTCACGAATATGAGCCTCTAGCATGTGCGCGACTATCTCGCGATTGACTGAACTGATTTAGATGCGGACTTAAGTAAAGTGTTTGTTACACTTATTTTAAGTATATGTTAATTCATATCGAAATCGAAAAAAGAGGTGGTTCAAGTCGATTTTTTTAAACGTAGTGTATAAAAGAATTATTTGTAAAGTATTCTTATATATTCTTATATAAGAATTATTTGGAAATATATCAATTAGTAAATTGATGTCAATAGTAACATTTTAAGGTTATCATAATACTTATCATTTATCATCAACTGAAATGTCCACTGATGAACAAAGGTCTATTTGTTAAAAAGGGGAGCTTTGGCTCAGGGATCGCAGTTCGGTTAGGTCATTGAAATTTTACCAGATTTTGCTAGTTGCTTCTCATTTCTTAGTCATCAAAGTCAAAGCATTTATTTCAATTAATCCTTGATTAGGCACTTTTGAAATGTCAAATGGAATTGTTAGCGAAGCTAGGTACTCGGTTAGCTAGCTTTGATACCGCTTTCATTTAAAAAATAAACACTTTTATTTAAAGAGATTATAGTAAGTACTCCACGCCTCCATACTCCATGCCATCCAATACTTTAGTCAATTTATTGGGTGTGACGTCACAGCCCCATACCATCAAATGCCGCGTTTAACCTCACATTTATTCATATAAAAATATAAGCGTTGTGTGTGTGTGTGTGTGTCGAGATATTCTGCAGGTGCGTATTGATTTCGGTTTATGTGTTTTTGAAGGGTTATTGAGTTTCAAGTTAGATTTTATTGCGGTGTTATGGAGTTGAAATGAACGGATGAGTTTGTACGAATATAGGTACGAATAATTTGTACCTGTATTTTTTTTTAATCGTGTTTTCTATGTTTTTATAATAACTATCGTGAGACATACTAAATTAAGTCGCGGCGACGTCGCGCAGCTCACTCAAACGCGCTCGCGCACGCTGCTCATGGGGAAGAACCCCTCTGTGGTTCGAAACTAGTAGAGCTTTTCTCAGTATATTCACGTGTCTTCTGTGTTTCTACCTGACTGTTTTCATGTATTCGCATAAACCACATAGAGAAATCTACCTACTCGAATCTGGAACTTCCTCTAGCTATGACAAGGTTTTATCAGTGAAAAGGGGGACTTAAATCATCATATACATAACATCACTCATTTAATCCCCAAAGAGGTAGGCATAGGTGCACATTACGACACTTAATGCCGCTGTACAATGTAACACCCACTTTTCACTATTTATGTTATGAGTCTCATGTAACAGGGGGTAAGCTTTGTGTTATTACTGATAATTAAAAAAAAATAGTAATGCTTTCCGACCCGGGAATAAACCCAAGACCCCTTGCGTAGCAGTCACACTTGTGACCATTCGGCCAATGAGGCATAAACCACTATCCTGTTAAATGTTAACTTTCTTTTGCCTTCAAGGTAAAACGCTATCTTAAGTTGGCAAACAGGACTTTGTACAGAATTAGTTAAATATTGAATAGACAGCTGTTATAGAGACTTTAACGATCTACTTAGTCATAGTGATCGTCAGGTGCGGGCGGTGGCCACCGGGGAGGTTTTAGCGTCGTAAAAATTCCACACTCGCTGGTCTTTTCCTCAAAAAACTAGGCGCCGTTTGAAGGTTTCCCCCCGTCAACGAAAAAGGGCTTATTGTCCACGACGCGTCATTTGACGAATGCATGCAATCTACAAAGCAATATTTTATAACTTTTACCAACACAACTGTTAAATGAAAATCATCTACAAACAACTATAATACGATACAATAAGGTAGATGCCTAATTTTTATTTTAATGTCCGTCTGGTAGATTATTTCAAATCATTACACACGTATTTTTTATTATCTTACAGAAACAAATACTTTCGACGATATATTGATTTGAAATGTCGCGTGACGTCACTTCTATGTACGACAAAATAAAAAAATACTTGTCTAATACTTTTTCATTACCTAAATTACGAAATAATTACATTTTTAATTTTCATACCCTGTCATTATCCTTATTGTATGCTGAGAATTTTGAAAATACCCAATAACCCTTTAGCCAACTCAGGTATCGTAGCTAACGCTATACAAAGACCTTTATGACCGCCAAATTAACGGGACACTCAATAAAATGAATGCAATTCAAATCACACAGAAACAGCACAATCATATGAATATTTGACTATTCTATTATTGGACCACTATTCACATATCTATTATTCAAATTGTGATTGAATACAAAACAACCACAGAGTATAAACTTCTGCCACAGACTATACCACATGCTACGTGTGGTGTTAGCACGCCGTTTTTGGGCATTTAAAATTCTTTTTAGTCTGTGGTTTCGTCTTTGCTTTGTGAACTGTGAATGTTTGCGTGTCAAAAGGACTAGTATGGTTACACGTGTTGATTTTTTAAATGGTTTTTAGCTTCGATAGTGGTTTATAAGTACATTTTGTATTTATCTATATATATAAAATTCAAAGGTGATTGACTGACTGACTGACTGACATAGTGATCTATCAACGTACAGCCCAAACCGCTGGACAGATTGGGCTATAATTTGGCATACAGATAGATGTTATGACGTAAGCATTCGCTAAGAAAGGATTTTGATAATTTCCACCCCCAAGGGGGTAAAAAAGGGGATGAAAGTTTGTATGAAACTTTGTCAGTTTTTAACTGATCGGGTTGAAATTTGGCATGCAGATAGATGTTATGACATAAGCATCCGCTGTGAAAGGATTTTGATAATTTCCACCCCCAAGGGGGTAAAAAAGGGGATGAAATTTTGTATGAGACTTTGTCAGTTTTAAACCGATCGGGTTGTAATTTGGCATGCAGATAGATGTTATGACGTAAGCATTCGATGTGAAAGGATTTTGATAATTTCCACCCCCAATGGGGGTAAAATAGGGGATGAAAGTTTGTATGAGACTTTGTCAGTTTTAAACCGATCGGGTTGTAATTTGGCATGCAGATAGATGTTATGACGTAAGCATCCGATGTGAAAGGATTTTGATAATTTCCACCCCCAATGGGGGTAAAATAGGGGATGAAAGTTTGTATGAGACTTTGTCAGTTTTAAACCGATCGGGTTGAAATTTGGCATGCAGATAGATGTTATAACGTAAGCATCCACTTTGAAAGGATTTTGATAATTTCCACCCCCAAGGGGGTAAAATAGGGGATGAAAGTTTGTATGAGACATTGTCAGTTTTAAATCGATCGGGTTGAAATTTGGCATGCAGATAGATGTTATGACGTAGGCATCCGCTGTGAAAGGATTTTGATAATTTCCACCCCCAAGTGGGTAAAATAGGGGATGAAAGTTTGTATGAGACATTGTCAGTTTTAAATCGATCGGGTTGAAATTTGGCATGCAGATAGATGTTTATGACGTAGGTATCTGCTGTGAAAGGATTTTGATAATTTCCACCCCCAAGTGGGTAAAATAGGGGATGAAAGTTTATATGAGCCTTTGTCAGTTTTAAACCGATCAGGTTGAAATTTGGCATGCAGATAGATGTTATGACGTAAGCATCCGCTTTGAAAGGATTTTGATAATTTCCACCCCCAAGGGAGTAAAATAGGGGATGAAAGTTTGTATGGGACTTTGTCAGTTTTAAATCGATCGGATTGAAATTTGACATGCAGGAAGACGTTATGACGTAGGCATCCCCAAGTAAGGATTTATGATCATTTCCACCTCCAATGTGGTAATGTAGGGGATGAACGTTTGTATGAAGCTTTGTCAGTTTTACACCGATCGGGTTGAAATTCGGCGTGCAGATGGATATTATGACGTAAACGTCCCTTTAGAAAGGTTTTTGAACATACTCACCCCAAGGTGGGTAAAATAGGGGGTGAAAGTTTGTATGATACTTTGCCAGTTTTAAACCGATTGGGCTAAGACTTTGCATGCATAAAGTTACTATGACATAGGTATCTACTTAGGATATATCTAAAGGATATGATAAATTCCACCCCTAAAGGCCTAAAGGGATAAAATAGGGAATTAGAGTTTGTATAAATCTTCTTAGCCATTGAATGTAGAATCATTGAATCTTTTAGAATTACATTCGGTAAAACGATGATTTGGGACCTGGGTAAGGTTTGATAGTATTTATCACAGATGTCCCACGGGAACGGGAACTATGCGTCAATGCCCCAGGGCTCTCTAACTCTTAACCACTGAACTTATTTTAGAGAGATTCGGTACAACAATAGTCGATAGAATAGTTTTTATTACCCAAACCTTACGTGATTGGGCACTGTACTGGTAAGATCCCTGCGGGATTATTTATTTATTGAAACTACGATAAATCATTTCAAAATAGGTAAATCTTACTCGAGCACTGAATTGATTCTGATTAATTCTGTCAGAAGTCATTAATCTACGCGGACGAAGTCGCGGGCAACAGCTAGTTTGCACATAAAGAAGTCAGAAAAAGTTTTATTCGATTAAAAGCTGTGTATAGCTATTTTTTTAAGTAAAGCGCTAAGTAGCCAGCATGATATTGCCGCGAAGAGCCCCTCTGTGGCTCGAAACTAGTAGAGTTTTTCTCAGTATTTACACGTGAGTAACCCTCGATTTTTAGTTAATTTAATGTACGATAGCTATTATAAAAACAAAGCGCTTTGGCTTTTTATTTAAAGTCTTTATGTTTTAGAAAAATGTTTAAACAACTTTTATGCACAGCACTATTTTTGTGCACAATCTAAAAATGTAACAGAGTTAACTATGAAGTCGCAAAAAAATCAAGTACTTACTTAATAATTTTTCCCAAACCCTTTTAGTAAGTAAAGCATTACTTTTCCCCTAAATAAATCTATAAAGCAATGTCAAAAGAAGGATTAATATACCAATATAGGAAATTTCAAATTAAAGGCATTTTTGTATCAACAGAAAAGCGAAAAGGGGGAAAATTTTCCTTGTTTCCAAATGGATTTTTATGTACAGAACCCTTTAGGCTTAACGGTGACTCGTTAACGTTTTGCCAGATAATTTACAGAACCCTATTTCATTTGTTCCTGAGGTGATTAATCCCTTTTTTTTGAGACAGTAATTATAAAATGTTTTTTACTGTTTTTCGGGTTAAATTGCCTAATTTCGTCGGGTTTTTGTTCTGGTAAGCAAGATTAGGAGGATTTTCGGGATTATTATGAGTTATACACCTACAAACATTTTAGTCATGCTTTGGTTTTGTTGCTTGAAGTAATTTAAAAAGTCTAGGTACTCTAGCATAGTTACTTTTATTTTATTTTATATAGTTTAAGCTAACTTTACTGCCTTCTTGGCTTAGTGGTCACAATTGCGACTCGGGCAAGGGGTCTCGGGTCCGATTACCGTGTCGAGTAAAGTACTACTGTGTATTTTATATATTCTCAGTAGTAACACGGAGTCTGGAATTGTGCCTGGTATATGGCATGGCATGGTATATGAGAGTTATTATGAAAAACCAAAGTTATATTTTGGAATCAAACCCGAGACCCCTTACCCGGCAGTCGCACTTGCGACCACTCGGACAACAATTTAATGATAATAATTAAAAAAAAAATAAAAATTGCCCCTATCTACGTATCAAAATTAATTCGGTGATTTAGACGTGAAAGTCACATATAAATAAACAATGAATGAACGATCAAAAACTCTCGTGATCTCATAGTGTAATCCATGTTTTCTCGTGAATACGCCCACAATACGAGAAAAAAAAATAAAACTGTGGGTCACTTTAGTAATTGCATAAACTACACTTGAGAAATAAGTAGTTCAGGGCAAGATATATAATAAAAACAAACTCCTTTTAAAATAAACAAACTTTTATCTTAAGCCTGCACTCAAACAAAATGACACACTGAAACTACATATGTAGTACATACGTCCAACATAACATGTATCGAAAAACCGAAACATTCCGAAATATTTTCAGTACAGAAAATAAAACTTTCATTCCGACATCGGGACTGAAATACCACAAACATAAATACATATGACCGATACAGTTTTTATATGAGAAAAGGTTACGCGTTACTTTTATATACGTCAGTTTCAAGATCAATTCTTGGTTACATACGTAGTTTTAGCAGACATTGGTGAGAGGAAATGTATCTAGAAAAAGCATAAAAATACGTCATATACTTTGAAGTATGTATATTGTATGAGTGGGTTTTTATGTAAGATTCTCCAGTAGTTGGATACTGAAATGAGCAATATTGTTGATGCATGAAAGTGTATGAGTGCATCATGGTTTTTTTTTTATCCATCCTAATGTAATAGGAATAGTGTAGATGCCTCATTTTTATTTTAATGCCCGTCTGGTAGATTGTTTTAAAATATTAGACACGTATTTTTTTCTTTTCTTACAGAAACGAATACTTTCGATGATATATTGATTTGAAACGTCGCGTGACGTCACTTCTATGTACATTTAATACGGAGAAATTACGTTTCAGCCCCCACTCCTAAACTTTGATTCGTTTTATCTAAGTATTGTTTTATTATATGACGAAATAATGTGTCTAATATTTTTTCATTACTAACTTACGGACTAATTAGATTTTTAATTTTCATACCCTGTCATCATTCCAATTAAAAACTATAGCTTAATATTAGATTAGGTTTAGATTATTATATTAAAAACGCAATTATGTTAGCGCACCAGATAATCAGACCGAAATCTCAGCGAGTCGGAGCGGTCTCCGGTCTAGCACCCTAGCACCATCTAATATGTATAGCAAAATATAACGTCATGCATTTTATTCCCTAAAAAGGTAAATAAAGTAGACAATATCCAAAGCACTACCGTCTTGTATAGCTAAGGCATAATAGTAGGTGAAACTATAGCCACACACTGAGCACAATTTCAGAATCTATGCCAATATTAAGAATTAAAAAAAAAAACATATAATTCTAAACAATACCGAGATATGCACCCGAGACCTTTAACACTATTGTCTTATTTAGTCATCACTTCAACCGTCGCGTAGGTCAACGGTGACCTATATTATCGTAGGATTTGTCTTCAACAGTTTTCTCTCGGCAGTCAAGGTTTTAGTTAAACAACGAGGAATATAGAATACGTGTCAGATTAAGTAGCATTAGAATTATTCTCGTTCAATACAACTCATGGCCAGACATCCTGAACGTTTTCAAATTGATTTATAGCTAGTAAATGTGGATTTATTACACGATATCCCTGCCTTGTAGCTTGCCAACATATTTACGGAAGTAAATCGACTTTTTGTGTGACTTTGATCGGTCTAGTTCATGATAGTAAACTGGTGTTGATTTGGTTTTCAAAGACGCGAAGAATTATTTGTTTTTGTCATTAATTTTGTGGAAACCGTTGAGGATATACAGTTGTATTTTCTTTTGTTATTTTTATTCGATTGACAACAGATTCAGACAACAGAAGTGTGGGAGAGCCATGCTTCGGCACGAATGGGCCGGCTCGACCGGAGTGATACCACGGCCTCACAGAAAACCGACGTGAAGCAACGCTTGCATTGTGTTTCGTCGTGTCAGTGAGGTTACCGAAGGCCCAGCTCCCTTCCCCCTTTCCCAAACTCCCCAATCCCCGAATCCCCAACAATCCTCAAACTCCTAATCCCCAAAAGGCCGGTAACGCACTTGTAACGCTTCTGGTGTTCCAGGTGTCCATGGGCGACGCCGATTGCTTACCATCAGGTGATCCGTCTGCTCGTTTACTGCTCGGAATACTATGACGGACTAATCTATGACACCTGTGATCATTTCATTCAAGCATTTACTAAATGATAATACCAGATCAAAATGAATGTAATTAAACTTACCTAGGTTAAATAAATATTGTTATTCTTGTGACTCAGCAACAAAATTGAGCGGGAACCCAACGCTGATCTACCACAGATAACGCAATCCAAATTAAAATTCTTCACGAATGAATAGATAGCACTTTTTGGTATTTTTTACGGATGAAAAAACTTATTGGATGACCTTTTAAGTTTATTAAATTTTTCTCGTTTTAATGATAAATATCTGTGGATACAGCAGTCATTGAGCCAATAGTCGTATCTGCCAATGGCCTCATTGCTAAAAGCCTCGACCAACACCTGTGTTCGGAGCGGTAACGGGATCATAGCGCGATCAACATTTAATATAATAAAACATTATTAGTCAGAGTTGTCACGTCGCTCGATAGAGGGCGTTAATATCGAGATAGATCGCGCTATGGTTTCGTTACATCAATTTGGTTAGGTTGCTCGTCAAACCTGACGTTGGCGAGTACAACCAGCGCCCCTAGCGGGAACAAGGAACAACGGAAGTGAATAAAAAGTGAAAGTTATAGTGGTGTTTGTGTTGTTATTCCAAATCCCTCGTTAGCCGACCCTCTGTCTTCTTCAACCTGAGTAGGCTAGCATTAGATGGATGGGTCTAGGGTCTGATGCAGAAAGCAGTACTTCTGGACACGGCGCGTATTGTCGGGAAATTTCTTTCTCTGGAGCCCTGACCACCGGTAGCTTGGATTTCTCCCGTTACTACGGTGTGCTACTGCTTTTTATATTTTGTTTTTTTTTTATATAATCAAATATTTAAAAATAGGTAAATCAAGTATAGAAATAAATAAAGAAAATAATATCTGACAATAATTTTAAATGTTTTTGTAAGTTGTACTTAATTCATTGATTTTAGTGTTAAGTTTTAGTAAAAGAACTCTAGGTAAAATTTTAAGAATACTTTTAACGATAGTCCCTTATCCACCAGGGTCTAACACGGTACACAATCTCATAACATAACATAACATCACGCCTTTTATCCCAGAAGGAGTAGGCACATTACGGCACTTAATGCCACTGTAATGGAACACCCATACACACCCATGAACCATATGATACATATGTGTTGGTCATGGTTCATATATCCAAGTGAGTCCCATGTAAGATGGCCTTGTTGACCTTGTCTCGGGTTCGATTCCCGGATCGGCCAAAGTATTACTGGGTTTTAAAATTAAATCCCATTAGTAGCACACAGTCCAGAATTGAGCCCGGTATATGGCAAAAGGCTCACCCTCTACTACATGGGACAATTTTACGTTTAGGCCATATTCTTCATCTAGATAAGAAAATTATTCTTTACGTACCATTGCTGAAATTAGGTCTGTGCTTTTGTTTTCATTTTGATACAACTTTGCAGTCACAGCTGTGTGATCACTGAAGTTTTCAGTATCAAACCAAATGTTATATGAATACTTTGTAAAACTTCTTTGTTTCATTCTACCTCACATACCCTAGATATAAAATACTCAACATTTTATATACAAAACGACAATAAAATTCCACATCTCTCGTATATTCTATTTTTAGTAAAAATAAAAACATTGAAACAATTAGAGCGTTAAAAAAACCTGTACGCCAACCCGAATGGATTCCATTGAAATATAAAACTTTAACGAACATGAAATGGCCGAAAATAGAGGAATGAATGGTGTTTATTTTAGTGCTATTTCAATATAGACTGTAACCATTTAAATAAAGTTACATATTCGCAAAGCTTTTGTATTCAACTTTTGAACTGACGTCAGGTTACTCGTTCATTCGGAATTTACTAGGCATCGAACCATTTGCGAAGTCCATTTGTACAATTGCTGAAGGAATCGTGAATTCCTCTCGGGGGAAATCAGACATAGGTGAGGAACGATAAGTGTGATCACACATCTCACCTCTGGCACTTAGGAATAATATAATGAGGAATCTAGACTAGTCCTTTGGGGATACTGCTAGGGATGAATATTGAAATATCTGTTTGTACGGCGTTAATACAAAATTGAAGTTTCCGTTGTTAGCTTTATTTCATTGTTTTGAATTGATTATGAGATGAGTTTTCTTTGTTACGTTATTTTAATGGAGAATAAAATTGAATACTCAAAATATCTTTTCTGTTTACTTAAATTTAAACGTATAAACCAAGTTTCTGCAATCACATAACCAAACCAAACAACTCAAAACTTTGGCACAGCCAGAACTCTCGCGGGAACTTTTGGAAACTAATTAAAACCAACCTGTAATTGGTGCCAAGAAAAAATCAATCATATTCAACGTCCTAACGAAAACTTTCGACTCCTCTTGGGAAATCACTGTTAGTTCCTGGCCAATACGGAACAAGTTCACCACTTAGCAGATCAATTGGAATGGATTGGTTCCCACGCTCGGGAATTCACAAGTGTGTATTGCTGGTCGGGGAACGACTGAACAACTTGTTCGTAGCGTATCACTTTCAATTTGAGTGGAGTTCCTCAAGGTAACATTTTAGGCCCAGGTATTTTGTATGTTGTGGATTTTGTTTCGGCTTAGTGAATGGTAAAAGTAACTTACTGATATACAAATGTTCAGAGGAATAATTCATAACTAAGTTCTGAATAGGATAATTTTGCGTTCACAAATTAGTATGCAAATATACTTTTTTCCTGCAGTTTGCAGTTTAAATTTGGTTTGTATTCGGTAACACAATCGACTGAATTTCCAATTATTCCAAACCCATTCCAAACTTGGTTGAAACAAGTTAAAGAGAATATCCGTGGTCAATTTCTATTACCAAACTATCGTCTTTCACGTTAGCTACTACTTATGCAAATGGCGTGGTCCGGGGGATTTCTAACTCTATTTCAGTGCCGACATAGAACATAATAAAGGTAGTTGTTAAATTTAGTGCTATATTTTATTTTTTAGGGTTATTATGTAGTCTGTTTAGGTACTAAAACGTACCGTGAATTTTTTTAAACGTTACCCTACACTAGGCTTTTCTCCTGTATCGTGGGTGCGTTTACAAACATACAAGGTTATATACATAATAGCACCAAGGCCCGGGACAACAATTTGGGGATCACTTAACGAGTTGCCCCGTGCGGAATTCGAACCCACCACACGTTGCGCGGCAGACGGTTTCCCAGCCAACGCGCCAACAGTGCATTCAGCAGTTCAGAAAATGGTCATTAAGTGATCTGAAAAGATACATTATTCTTATTTGTGTGGAAATTGCCTTTATAACACAAAGTAAATTTGCTCTAACATATATATACTACAATTTTATTTTTAATAATTTAATTAACAACTTAATATGTGGTACATGAACAGGAATTAAATAAACTTGTACCTGTATTAATAAAAACAAACAATAACACTTTGTCTTAGTCCATTTCCTACAATGATAAAAATTTGCAAGCTATGCATGCAAAGGATACAGGAAAACATTTTCCAAAAAGGTCTCCATTATTGGATAAACTCAGCAAGTTAAAGTGTCAGTTTTGTAACGAGGGTCGTTTGCATGACTCGGAGTTTTGTGCTTAGAAATCGGCAAACTGGATTCAATTAGATGCAGTTGTCTAAAGTTACTGTTTTGCCCGAGAATCTTTTATTGGTAATCGTCGTCCCTCATAAACTTGTACGTACTAGTGGTTACTTATCATGGCCGTGTAGTTTCGTTGTTCAGTTTAGGAGTTTTATAATCTACCAGCGGGAAAAACTGACTGCACGGTTGATGCGGTGGCTGGGCAGCTGGATCCCGCACGGAATAACTGTTTATGTGACCCAGAAATTGTTGTTCCGGGTCTGGGTGTCATGTATATGTGAAATTGTATGTTTGTGAACACACCCACGATACAGGAGATAATCCTAGTGTGGGGATAATTAAAGTCCTAAAGCTTTTAAAACATTAGGATTTTGTCTCATGTCATAGGTGTACAAATCAGAATTTTGCATTCTTGATCTTTGTACCTGTCTATGCCATACGTTATGCTGCTGCATATAGACATGCCGATAGACCATTAACTAATTTCTATATTTTACTTTATAGTATTAACTGTAGATTTTTTTATCTCCAGATACGAGACGTACAAGGCGACTCTGAAGAAGATCCCGGCGACCAGGCTCTCCCGGCTGACGGAGGCGCTCGCCAATTACGACCCCGTCCTTAACGAGTACTTCTTCGATAGGCACCCTGGAGTCTTCGCTCAGATCCTCAACTACTACAGGTACAACTTATAATGATTATTGTCACCTTTGTAAAATAATTTTGAAAATACATCGCAATTATTTCTGTTCCTCTCTTTATGATGTGATAATTTGAGTGAGGTATGTAGATTTTGTTTCAAAAGTATAGTAATGGTTTGCTTTCGAATAATTTATAAATATCCATAGAGGATCAATCAGATTTTGGCGCTTCTTGGTGCGCAAAATATGACAATCTACCAAGTTTCGATAACAGAATCAGAACAGAATCATGAAAGGCGAATAATAATAACAGCATTTTAACAAACTAACGACTTCAGTAAACTCGTAGCAGTGGTCACACGTACTTTTAGTAAAAATGCTGGGAACGAATTAAAAAACGAATGTGAAAATATAGTTTGTGATTCATGAATCTACTAATTGGACGTCCCAAAATGTTGAGGAATACTAAACAGAACGTAGTAGTGATGACAAACTGAATAGATATTGTAACGAAGTAGCTATTAAATAACTCTAGAGTTCGGCGGTTAGGCTACTTTTGACTAATTCTAATTTAATGGCTACGTATAATAATAATAAATAAAGCTTATTTATTCCGATAACTGAGATCCATCAAAACAACAGTAAGAAAATAATACAATCTATAGATACAATATTAATAATATATGCAATAGTAAACAGGGACTTAGTCCGCTGCACTAATTTCCGTATTAATGGACAATCATGTCAACCGACTATAGCAGTCAGGATACTGTGGCGACTTCCACGCAGGCGACTAATGAGCGATGCGGTCTTTTTGCGCCATAAAGCAGCGAATCCATCGGTGTGAGCTTCAGCAAACATTGCTGACGCACTACAGAAACGTGGAAGCCGCAACAATGACCTGAACGCATTACTATACTAGATCCGCAGAGCATTGTACGCTCTCTGGGTGTAATTCAGTCTTTAGCAATTGTCTTCGGAACAACATTTTTACTAAGGAATATTTTAACTAATAACATAACATAACATCACGCCTTTTATCCCCGAAGAGGTAGGCAGAGGTGCACACAGAAGTAACACCTACTTTTCACTATTTATGTTATGAGTCCCATGTAATAGGGGGTGATCCTATTGCCATATACCGGGCACATTTCCAGACTCCGTGCTACTACTGAGATTTATTTTAAAACCCACTACTTTGCCCTACCCGGGAATCGAACCCGAGACCCCTTGCCCGGCAGTCGCACTTGCGACCACTCGGCCAACGAGGCAGTTTAACTAATAATGAAATGATAATTAAACTAGTAATGTATCCACGGCTAAGGGAAAGTCTTCTTCAATTTACGTCATTTGTGCCAATGTTTTTAAACCTCTTTTCAATGATCTAGGATGCATTATTCGTCATGCGTATTACTACGTTCAAAGATTGATTGATCGTACTTTTCTACTTTTAAAAATACCACGGAACACTGGCATAAAAAGCTGGTAAAACATTTTTGTTACCTACAATCGATCGGAGCTATTTTTATTTCATGACTTTTGGAAATAATCGAACGAATGCAAATAAACACTACGTTCATACGAGTCCCGTTTTACACATGGATCATATAAAATCCTATTTTTGTTTTAATAAAAATCTACGTTTTAGTTGATGTTAGCTTGTGTGTGGATTTGGATGTGCATTTTTGATTTTTAACCGACTTCAAAAAAAGGAGGAGGTTCTCAATTCGACCGTATATATGCTTTTTTTTTTTTTTTTTATGTTTGTTCGCCGATATCTCCGTTGTTTATAAACCGATTTTGAAAATTCTTTTTTTGTTAGAAAGGAGATAGTTCCAGAATGGTCCCATGATAAGGAAATCAGGATCTGATGATGGAAGACCAGGGAAACCGAGGGGAACTTTTAAAAATTATAGGGGTGACTAGGGCATTTGTTAATTTTTTCATTAAGTATTAAAAACCACTACAATCTGGTAAAGGTCTGGAGCCGATCTGATGATGGAGCCGAGAGCCAATTGAGGGAACTCCTCAACGGTTAACAGTAGCTACCTTGTTTGGTTTGATTAATTTGTATTGATGAGGACTTTACATCTGAGTGGGGTGTAATTGTCAATAAGGGTCTGATGATGAAGTAGTACGATAGTTGAGGGAACTCCTCAACGGTTAACAGTAGCTGCCTTGTGTTTGGGTTTGATTAATTTGTATTGATGAGTACTTTACACCTGAGTGGGGTGTAATTGTCAATAAGGGTCTGATGATGAAGTAGTACGATAGTTGAGGGAACTCAACGGTTAACAGTAGCTACTTTGTGTTTGGGTTTGATTAATTTGTATTGATGAGGACTTTACACCTGAGTGGGGTGTAATTGACAATAAGGGTCTGATGATGAAGTAGTACGATAGTTGAGGGAACTCCTTAACGGTTAACAGTAGCTACTTTGTGTTTGGGTTTGATTAATTTGTATTGATGAGGACTTTACACCTGAGTAGGGTGTAATTGACAATAAGGGTCATGATGAAGTAGTACGATAGTTGAGGGAACTCCTCAAAGGTTAACACTAGCTACCTTGTGTTTGGGTTTGATTAATTTGTATTGATGAGGACTTTACACCTGAGTGGGGTGTAATTGTCAATAAGGGTCTGATGATGAAGTAGTACGATAGTTGAGGGAACTCCTCAACGGTTAACAGTAGCTACTTTGTGTTTGGGTTTGATTAATTTGTATTGATGAGGACTTTACACCTAGATGGGTGATGGTCATTAAAGGTCCAATGACGAAGTAGTGATAGCTAAGGGACTCTTCAATGGTTAAGAGTACCCACCCGGTGTTTGAACTTGCATAATGTGTATTGATGAAAACTTTGCATCCATGTGGGTTTTGTATAATATAATATATCAAAGTACTAAACTAAAAAGTATAAAATAAAATTAAAAAACTGCGTTTAAAAAAACCGACTTCAAAAACAAATGACAAACAAAAAGTAAAAACTAAAAAGGAAAAAAAAAACTATTAGTGGTCATACGTACTTATAGCTTACACACCCACTGATAGGTTAGAAGTCGGTGCCACAAACCCACAATAAAAATAAAGTAGACAAAAGTCACAGCTGGTATAATCCATAATAAAATTGTAAACAGCTCAATAATGTTAGGTATCTATTAAGGTTTTAATGAATATATAATAATTAGGTTTAAAACTTGTGGCACCGACTTCTAACCTATCAGTGGGTGTGTAAGCTATAAGTACGTATGACCACTAATAGTTTTTTTTTTCCTTTTTAGTTTTTACTTTTTGTTTGTCATTTGTTTTTGAAGTCGGTTTTTTTAATGTTGCAATAGAGTTCATTGGACTGTGTGCCAATGACATTTTATTCGTACGATGTAATCCGTTAATCCAATTTTGAATCTAGTGTTAACATTTTTTTAGAAACAAAACTATTGTTTTAGTTTGTGGGGAAAAAAGGTACTTTAACTTTTTTTTAGACCGTCATCTCAAAAATGTCCAAAAATTAAATTTTAAAACACTCTATGCAAGGTTTCAAGGACTAATAATATTAAGTACTGGAAGAAGAAAATTATCCTTACTAATATTATAAATCGGAAAGTGAGTTTGTTTGTTTGTTCCGTTTTCACGCCGTAACTACTAAACCGATTGCTTTGCATTTTTACAGATGTAAAGTTAGAAGTCCGGATTAAATAATAGGGTACTTTTTATGCCGGAAAAAATGTGATATTTTCGAGGGAAAACAAAAGTATTGGTATAGATGGCGCTGTGTGTATTGGTATATGTCACAAGCTACTTTTTATTCTTTTGTGACGCGAGCGAAGCCGCGGGTAAAAGCTAGTGTTATCATAAAGTTTATTAGTTCAAGCTTCATCAACTTTTATAGTCTTTTAATTCTCTAATAATACGTGGATTAGCCATAATCCCCGCGTTTCAGTTATCTGTTAGCATGGTGCTACTTTAAAATGGAAAACCAAATACAAGACGTCAATTTGCACTTACATAAATTCTCGCTCGTAGTTTTATTCATACAAACTGCCAACACAATCAAACTGATTTACATCGTAACATCTCGCAACTGTAGTCCGGTTGAAAACTCCAGTTTGTACAGCTTTGAAATTTTACTGAACTAAGCTATTTTGTGAGGGAATTTGGTGAGCTGGATTGACTTTGGATTTTAGTGTAGTATGGTGTTTTGATCCTAAACTTTGTAAAAAAAAATCAACACTAAACTTTACTGTTACAGAAAGATTATTATTATGTTTTTCGGCTTACTCACTTAATTGGCAACCCAATTAAAACCTTAATCAAAAATAAATTATTTCGATTGTTCAATACAATAAAATGTAAATAATATTCACACTTTCATAAATTGATTTTATGATCAACTTAATTTTAGTATTTTTCCAGCGAATTTTTAAGAAATCAGTATGCTGTTTGACGCTAAAAAACGTGACGTCACAATACACAATCTCGTACAAAATTCATAGAAAACTATCGTTTTTGACAGTTCGAAAAAAGTGTTGAATTTGACTAGTTGGCAAGTTTCCAATTATATGTACGCGGCGACTGTCGCGCTGCTACACCGCGTCGCCGCGCCGTGGGTCTCGGAATGCTGCTCATGAATATGAGCCTCTAGCGTGGCTCGAAACTAGCCGAGTTTCTCGTCAAAAATAATTACGACGACGATAAGCCGAAAAACATAATAATTAATTTAGTATGTCTCACGAAAGAAGTGCTGAAAGTGAAAAGGAGATAAGATGGTATAAAAACAATTGACCATAGTCAACAGTTATTTTTTTTTCTAAGTTACTTGGTACCTTTAATGGAACTTTTAACTAAACTGGTGAAAGGTTGATATATCAAAATAAAATGTTACGTCTTTGTCTGTGTGGCCATATAGGGTTGCCGGGACTCTGGCTCGAAGCAGGACTACTCCTGCACTAAAAATCACTCCGTTCGAAGAAATGAGTTTTTAGTCAGTAAGAGTCTGAAATTGCCTCCTGCATCATCCAGACGGGAGAAGCGATAGGATGACTTTCCCTCTTAAAAAAAAAGTCTTTCTCTTTATTTTGTACTTGAAGAATAGGTGTCTAAGTGTTGTTCTTTGATACCACTAGGTTTGACAACCCTGTGGTCGCATTAGGTTAGAATACATCAACTGAATTTGGTTAAGCTTTATTGCTAACCCTAATTTAGGAACCTAATGTAGGTCACGGTCAGTATAATCAGGTTACTAAATACGGACAATCGTCCATATTATTGTTTGTGTACTTAGCAATATAATAACAACAAATAAAATGTCACATAATTACTTACCACCAGGCGATATAGTGGTCAAACGTCCATTAAATTGTATATAAACGGCCCAAAAAAAAAACCCTTCACGGTTGGTGCGGTGGCTGGGCAACCGGCTGCCGTGCAACGTGTCGCGGGTTCGATTCCCCCACGAACAACACTTTGTGTGATCCACAAATTGTTGTTTCGGGTCTGGGTGTCATGTGTATGTGAACTTGTATGTGTGTAAACGCACCCACGACACATCCTAGCGAGGGGCAAAGATTTTATAAAAAAAAATATAAAAAATAAGAAAAAATTTACATTAACCATCCATGACAGTCCATTGCTAGAATTTATTAAAAAAAGAAAAAAATACAAGGCGTCTCCTCTGCAAGATGTGTTTGCCATAATCTCAGCGTTTGACAGATAGGTTGAAAATCACAGTTTAAAAGGTTCAGGTTTATCAGAGACCACTGATTCCCAGTCTGTCAATAATTGTGTAAGTTCTTCGTCTCTTAGTAAGTTCTAACAATACTGGCTGAAAGACAAAGAGGTGACATAAGTATCCATACCTGCCGTCAAGCACTACGTGGTAATCAAAAACCATACATACGTAACATCACGCTTTTTATCCCCGAAGGGGAGGCAGAGGTGCACATTACGGCACTTAATGCTACTGTACAATAAAACACCCACTTTTCACTATTTATATTATGAGTCCCATGTAATAGGGGGCGAGCCCATTGCCAAATACCAGGCACAATACCAGACTCCGTGCTAAGACTGAGATATTTTTAAAAACCCAATAATACTTTGTCCGACCCGGGAATCGAACTCGAGACCCCTTGCCCGGCAGTCGCACTTGCACCACTCGGCCAACGAGGCAGTCAATAACCATAATTACAAGTAAAAGTAAAAAAATGAGGAATTCGAAAATTGAACGAATTTAAAATTAGAAAATAACCGTTCTATTCCATTTGAAATAACGTTCCATCCGCCATTTTTATTTAGAGCTTTGATGAATGTCTGAACAAATACCGACATTCCGTATGCCCGAGTACACAACATATTGGGTGAGTGATTTGTATGTGCCTATTAATTTGTCTGACAATACCATCAGGCGTTTTGTATTGCCAATTTATTAGGCAACAGTTGCCATGTTGTGTTGGAATCAAAATCGACAGCTTTTTAAAACGGTTATCTATGTGACTTTTGCAGGTCAATGAGTAATAAATTAATCAGTAATATAGTTTATCATCATCATCAACAGCCTATAAATGCCCACTGCTGAGCAAAGCCTCTTCTCACACGGAGGTTTGAGCATTAATCACCACGCTTGCTCAAAGCGGGTTGGCGATTTTAAACTTATAATTGGAAATTATAAGACCAGGTTTCCACACTATGTTTTCCTTCATCGTTTGTCAGTGGTGTCTAGATAATCTTAGAAAGTACATATAACTCGGAAAAAGTCACATTGGTACTTGCCGTTGGTAGGTTTCGAACCCGCACCCTCATACATAAGAAGCGGGCTTCTTAAACCTCCGTGCCGCCACGACAGCAATATAGTTGGTTGCCATATTTTTTCCCTTTCGATACTTATTTTGTGTTTTAATTTTTCAAAAAAAATCGTCTTGGACTCGGAAGGCGCATAAATGACCTTGTACACTGCAATTTCGATCAATACAGTAAATAAACGTCGATTTCTTTTTTTAATTTTTGCCATTATTGATGACTAATGAATTCTTTAATCTCTTTAACTAAGTCACAACTTCATATAAAACAGTTTTGGGACTGGGATGCCGTTTTCTCCTTCTGCGAAGCAGTCATGCTAGCTAAGGAGGAGGCGGAGCGCATGAGGTAACGAGCCTCCTCACGCCCCGTTCATCGCGAGAGACACTCCGGGTGTCGGGAATCGTGAGACGATCTCCGGCCACCGTAAGCACGGGCCTGCGGACGGCGCGCGAGCACGGGTGACTCGCCATCCGACCAGAAACAGGCGCGTCGTGTTCCACGCGCGCCCCAAGGAGCCATCAGACCACCACCGATGGGGCCCAACAGGGCTGATGGCGATACCAAGCAGCGGAAGACTTAACGGGTTGCCGGGGCTCCGGCTCGAAGTGCAGGGGTACGAACGGGGTGGTTTTTAGTCAGTAAGAGTCTGACACTTCCTCTCGCTTCACCCGGGCGGGAGAAGTAATTGGATGATTTTACCCCACGAAAAAAAATATAAAACTGATTTGTAAGAATCAACAGAACATTTACGTGTATCCAGTTAAAACTTTTTACGAGTCCCAATTGTGACACCTTTCCGTTGTACACCATAAACTACTGGATATAAGTTTCAACGTATTTATGGGGGTCAACACATTTTATGGTCTTGAAACATCCCTTGGTATCCCATGAAAATACTTGTAAAATTTTATCACCCTTTCGAGTTAGTTATATGGCAATTTGGTGTTAAAACTATTTGAGTGTGAGGACATTTGTGGTGGCCAAGTCTATTTAAGAGGACTTCGAAGATAAATAGTAGATAAATAGTTCTGTGGATGTGGCCCTTAGGGGTAGGCAGAAGGGTTGTGGTTTCGGAAAGAGGTCTTTTGGTCCTATAATCAAAAATAAGTTCTCCTCGTTGGCCGAGTGGTCGCAAGTGCGACTGCCGGGCAAGAGGTCTCGGCTTCGATTGCCGGGTCGAGCAAAGTATTACTGGGGTTTTTAAAAAAATCTCAGTAGTAGCTCGGAGTCTGGAATTGTGCCCGGTATATGGCAATAGGCTTACCCCCATTACATGGGACTCATAACATAAATAGTGAAAAGTGGGTGTTACATTGTACAGTGGCATAATGTTCACCTCTGCCTACCCCTTCGGGGATAAAAGGCGTGATGTTATGTATGTATAATCAAAAATAAGTTTAATTTTATCAATCGGGTAATAGTCCAATAATAATGAATCAACAATTGGGTTTTAATTTTAACCACATTCCTAATTCAATAAAAGAAGAACCAATAACAATAATTTAAAAAGAAACTTCCAACACTCTTTAAACAAATAAATGTTATTACTCTGTGTCTGATTATTTAGCTAATAAATTGTAACTGTATCAGAATATGTCTGATGATGAACCTGTACCAATGTTTGCATGCCAAAAATGGTAGAGTGTACAAGGACATCTTATTAGTGTTTTAATCTCACCTTATTGTAAATACCTGTATTCTGAGCAAATCAATAATTATTCTATTCTATTCATAATGACCTACCTCAGGTACCTGATTTTGTAGGTTATTTTTTTATTACGTTACGTTGTAACACATAAGCCGCTGAATCGATTCTGTCCAATTTTGTATGGTTATAAAAGTTTAGCAAGACCTTCCTGAGATCTGTAATTCGTTTTGGGAGTCCCATATTTAGCTATGGACGTCTTGTGGTTGGTAATACATATATAATGGTGATGATGAAAATTTTCCATAGATGTAATTAAGTAAAGATCTCCACCGAAAATCATTTTCAAAAGGTAACATTCTTTATCTGAATTTGTCCAACCATTTAGTTCATTTATTACTTCACTAGCTTTTACCCGCGGCTTCGTTCGCGTCACAAAAGGATAAAAAGTAGCCTATGTGACAAATACCAATACACACAGCGCCATCTATACCAATACTTTTGGTTTTACACGAGATTATCAATTTTTTCCGGGATATAAAGTACCCTATTGTTTAATATGGACTTCTAACTTTACGTCTGCAAAATTTCAAAGCAATTGGTTCAGTAGTTACGGCGTGAAAGCGGAACAAACAAACAAACAAACTCACTTTCCAATTTATAATATTAAGTAAGGATAAGGATGTATTGTCTTCTATCAACACATTCTCTTACGTTAAATATTCTAATCACATACAAATAGCAATTTTATTCCTCATGCGATGCACGTATTAAGTTGCAAAGTTAACAAGTTAAGTTAATTACTTAGAGATAACTTGTGACATATGTAATATGTATTACTTTAGTCACCGGAGAACTTGATGGTGGTAGGTCACGTTCACTGTGCTAACTTACTTTTGATATAGTTGACATATCAGTTGTGATAATTATATTTGAACATACATACATATACTTAGATATCTAACATCACTTTTTTCTTCTCCTCTTATAATATCTTCTGACTAGCTTTTACCAGTGGCTTCGCTCGCGTCACAAAAGGATAAAAAGTAGGCTACGTGACATATACCAATACACACAGCGCCATCTATACCAATACTTTTGTTTTCCCTCGAGAATATCAAATATTATAATTTCCGGGATAAAAATTACCCTATTATTTAATCCGGCCTTCTAACTTTACGTCTGCAAAAATTCAAAGCAACCGGTTTAACCGGTTTAACCGGTGAAAGTGGAACAAACAAACAAACAAACTCACTTTCCGATTTATAATATTAAGTAAGGATGACTTTATTCTTCTCCTCTTATAATATCTTCTGATTCACTTCGTTGCGGGAACCAAGATGGTTATTCATGTTCCTGGGACGCGCCGTACTTCAGTGTTCCGGTGTTTTCATGGTTGTATCAAGTAAGTACCTATAATAAATATACCTAACTTTAATATTTGACCTTTGCCCCCTATATACTAAATAAGCAACATAAATACAGTACATAAGAGGTAACATAAACCGCGGGCGGCCATTTTAATTTTATGTCAGACATTTTTATTCTTTATGTAGTCAATAACTTTGCCATTTACTGCTTTAGTACCGTAATTAGTGTTGTATTATGTTATTAGCCTGTAGTTAGGGGTATACAGATGTGTTAGTAGTTTGTTTTGGATATATGAATCGATACGATCTTCAAACCTTCAAGAAAAGAGCGTATTCTTTTTAAAAGGCCGGCAACGCACCTGTGACTCCTCTGTCGTTGCGGGTGTCCATGGGCGGCGCTGATCGCTTACCAACATGTGATCCGTCTGCTTGTTTGCCTCCTATTCGATAAAAAAATATGTAAGTGGCTGTACCTACAATAATTTAAGTGTGGGAGAGCCATGCTTCGGCACGAATGGGCCGGCTCAACCGGAGTGATACCACGGCCTCAAAGAAAACCGACGTGAAACAACGCTTGCGTTGTGTTTCGTCGTGTGAGTGAAGTTACCGGAGGCCCAAATACACCCCTCCCTAGTCTCCCGAATCCACGATTCCTCCACAATCCTCTAATTCCCAATTCTCTAAAGGCCGGTAACGCACTTGTAACGCCTTGGTGTTTTGGATGTCCATGGGCGTCGCCGATTGCTTACCATCAGGTGATTCGTCTGCTCGTTTACCGGCTTATGCTATAAAAGAAATATTGTGAAAGTGCTCTGGAGACTGGAAGATGTTTTTATCTTTAAACTGGAATTTCCGCGACTGTTGTCGTTTTTTCTAATGACTGTGGCGATACACGACTGCTTTCAGCTCACTCGCATAGACCATCGATGAAAACAAATTAATAGATGACGTCACAACAGTATTACATCGCACATGATAATTGATATGGATAGAAAATCCCAACGAACAACTGTTGGGTAGAAAGCCCGCCAGACACGAATACCTTGCCTGGTTAAAGGATCCTCCTTTTCCGATCTTAGAGAACTCTACTCTCTGTTCCTTAAAACCCATCTCAGATGTAGATAAAAATGGTTTTCGTGTAAGAATTCAACCCTTTGAGTACCGTCATTATAGACACAATTAAAGAACAATAGGTTGCGGTCACCGGAGTCCTCGCGGTGTTTGACAGTTTAAGCAGCCAGTGTTATACGTTTAACACAAAAAAGTCCTCAAACACACGCCTATAAATAACACTCCAATTCCATATAACAAATACCCAGAAAAAAAACGAAAAAAGCCTCCAAAAATCAAATAAACGTGAAAATACCGAAAAAGGGTTAGATACAAAAATTCATTGAACATTTTTACCAATCCAATATGAATTCGTCAATACAAAAATAAAACGGTTATCCCTACCGACATCGTTACAATCCCTAAATACATTTAGCCTGAAATCTCCTGAAAATATTCAATTACATTGAAAACAAGAAGCTTTTATGTAGCTGAAATAAATCGGAATAATATTTGCCCAGTCAAAAATCCCTTTACATAGTTCTTAGGGTTCGGGTTTTGTCGGAAACATTCGGGCAAGTTCGGCATTGTCCGAAAGTTTCCTTTGAATCTTTGTACCCATTTCACATGCTGTCAAATTAGTGATTGAATACATATGTATGTGATTATCCGGGTTTGTTTTTGGTCAGAGTTCGAAGTCTGATTCTGGCTGCTTTGTCTTTAAAAATGTTGGTCGAGTTCTATCATACTTTACATTGATATATTTTTTGACAATAGTTGTGTAATATAAGGGGGTTTTTTAAGGGGGAAATTCATCGAATGACTTCTTTGGGAGGGAGGGAGTGTTAGACTCTTACTGACTAAAAACCACCCCGTTCCTAGTCCTGTACTTCGAGCCGGAGCCCCGGTAACCCCTTAAGTTCTCCGCAGTTCCGTATCGGTATCAGCTCCATCTGTGGTGATCTGACGGCTCTTTGAGGCGCGCGGAGAACGCGACGCGCCATACGCTCGGGTAATATTAGGTTTGAGCATAATTTCATGCACTTACTGACTATTAAAACAGTTAAAATGTTGTTTCTATGTTTTAACAGACAGATCCGAATCAAATCTTAAATTTTAACTATAAAACAATATGGCACAAAAGAAAATCCCTTCGAAAAACCACATTAATTCATTGGAAATTCAAGAACTAGAAATATATTGCTCATCCTTCCACAGAAACAGGTTTAATGTAATATAAAAAAGAAAATATTCAGAATATATGACTATCTATTTCGATATTCACATTCCACGACCCTTAAAAAGCCAATGAAATGGAAAGGTTTGACATATGGCGCCAATAATTCATATTATGATCAAAAATATATTCGATTTGCTTGAACACTTTTCAACGCGACATGGTAATGGGTTTATGACTTCTTATGTTATTATTAAATTACAAAAAATGAGGTCGTATTACGGTGACAATTGGAATACATGTAATGGTAAACGATTTTCTTTTTTGTATATTGAATGATTCGCATTTTAGTACTTATCAGGAATATCTTAAGTGTGGGAGAGCCATGCCTCGGCACGAATGGGCCAGCTTGACTGGAGTGATACCACGGCCGAACAGAAAAGACGTGAGTGCGTTGTATTTCGTAGTGTGAGTGAGGTTATCGAAGGTTCAACTACTTCAACTAATTGTCCAATCCAGTAAGAGAAACAACATTTAAAACAGTAAATTAATTATTTTGTTTTCGGCTTCTCACGTAACTGTTTAACGAGGAACTCGACTAGTCTCAAGCATGCTAGAGTCTCATATTCATGAGCAGCATTCCACGACCCGCGACAGCGACCCCAATTACGGCAGAGGGCGCGTTGAGCCGGCACCGCTGCAGAGTCGATCGTAGTAGCGTGACAATCGGGATATTAAGCTGAAAACATAATAATTAATAGAGACAAAATCCTTGCCAAGGATAAATGCAATAGAAAAGTAACTATTATGCACAACAAATAGAGCTTTACTTCACCACTGCACAACCCTGAAAGAGTTCACAAAGATTCCATCTTCTATGACCATCTTCAGCTAGAACAGCTTAATGTCAATCAGCCTATCTAAATAGCTATAACAACGACGAGATTTGGACAATAAATACCCCATGAATCGTGCCATAGGATGCTTTTTGTCCCATAACGAGAGTGAATCTATGGGACGAGAACTGAACCCATAATTTGGTGAGCACCATTGTTTTTGTTATGGTTATAGCAATTCCCCCTTTGACCTCATAACCCGTTATGGCCTTTATTCTTCTCTGCGTTAAATGATGCATAGAAATTGTACCCCATTGGCCCATTGGTGATATGAGAAACAGTAATAATTGGTGTTATTACAGCTCTGTTTCTCATGTTTTGGGCGAAGACTGAAATGGTCAATGTCTATATGATAAATATGAAGAGATTTTTTGGAATACGTTACCCCACTATAAAATTTTCTCCTGTGTCATGAGTACATAAACACACATATAAGTTCACATTACCTCATTTAAAAAAAAGACGATTTTGAGATTGACTCATGACAGCACAAGTTTAAACCTTAGTGGATTTTGGTTGCTATTTTACATGGATAATCCTGTACTTATTGTAAATACGATAAATAAAAACATAAACATGACACCCAGACCCCGGCACATTAATCTGTGGATAACACAAAGACTTGTTCCGTACGGAAATCAAACCCGCGCCACGTTCTGCGGCAGCTAGTAGCCCGGCCACTGCGCCAACCGTGCAGTCATGATAAACATGAATTAAAAAAATACAATTTCTAAACTTTTCTGATTTATACTTAAAACAGTTTACGGTTTAAATTCATTTATTTCTAAAAGATTACAATTCACTTGTACAGAAATAAATACTTAAACTAATTTTACATTTGTTGATTTGTCCAGGAGCAACAGGAGTAAAACATTTCTGAATCATGCTCACTTGTAATATCACCTGGAATAGGGTCCACCTATGTATTATTGTGTAAAAATTTATGCTCATTAGGTTTGGCTAAAGTAATTAGGTATCAGATAGAAACTAGTCGAGTTCCTCGTCAAATTATTACGTGAGTAAGCCGAAAACATAATTATTTATTTAGTATGTCTCACGAAAGTTACAATACAATTAGGTATTAGTGGAAGTTAAGCAATATATTCAGGTACATTAATAATTATCATTACATGGGCCATTATCATCATAGATTTCTGAGAGATAAATTTCCATAATCATCGTCAAGGTTGCTATTGCAATACTGAACTGTAGGATCGGTACACGCCCTAGTACTTACACGTTAACATACTTCTTAAAAGATAAATAATTCTTTTATAACTAAACTACGTTTCATGACGCCGATTTCAACGCCATTATTTGAAGTCGGTTAATTAATAACACAACATCACTGCTTTTATCCCCGAAGGGGTAGGCAGAGGTGCACACAGAAGTAACACCCACTTTTCACTATTTATGTTATGAGTCCCATGTAATAGGGGATGAGCTTATTGCCATATACCGGGCACATTTCCAGACGCCGTGCTACTACTGAATTTTTTTTAATAACCCAGTAATACTTTGCCCGACCCGGGAATCGAACCCGAGATCCCTTGCCCGGCAGTCGCACTTGCGACCACACGGTTAGTTAATATAATATACTAAAACCTTCTCCTAAGTGTAACAAACACGTTTCTGGAAACCGTATCAAAATCGTTTCAGCCAACCGCACGATAATCGCGCATTAACATACATACAGGACAAATCAAACTTCCTTCTATTTTTGAAGTCGGTTAATAATAAGGAATGATTTTAACCTGTAGACTGAAAGAAGAAATACATAAAGTAAATATATGAAAGTATAACATACGTAAAACCCTTTCAAAGTGCTACGAACGAAGCTATTGTGAAAAGTGCGTAGTACGCAGTTTGTGAATACGCGCGTATTTCACTAAATGCGTTATATTGAACACACGTTTACTGCCCGTGATGTATGGGAGTGGGGCAGCCATTTTATTTTTAATGAAGGATATTTTTATTACTTTATCTTTCTTGTATATTTTTCTATCGATTGTCGTTGTAACGTGCATCTCTGCTTACACATTTGGGATTGAAAGGCGTGAAAATGAAATGTTATGTGCTTTTCATCATCATCAACAGATGATAAATAATTTGCCCGAGTGAATTTGAGTGAGTTTATGGGACGACGTGCTCCATTGTAAACCGCATCATCGCTTGCCGCCGACGTTTGACCACCAGTATGTCACCTGCAGCTGTAGCCAAATGCCATGTAGAATAGAAAATCAAATTATATGGAATTGACGTAAATTTTGACACTAGTCAGTGTCATCTTCATACATTTAGTTTTCTAATCTCTCTGTAGACAACCGCTAAAGTGGCGTTTGGTTAAAGGCACTGGTTCGACTACTTATATACTATACAGGTCAAAAGTCGGCCCACAAAAAAAAATTGTCTTGCGATTTAATCTTTGTTCTTTTTTTAAGTTAACCTGTAAACTAGGCTTTTGAAAACTCCATGAAATTATTAAATTAACACATTAGAGGCCGTGTCGGACAATGATGTCCGACGTTAGCGAAGGATTAGCCTTTAACAGTTTTTATCGGCAGTTAAAGGCTTAAAAAAAATTGAATGTCGTACGTAGACTATTAACGTCCAATTTCAATTATCTACCTATCTGTAGATTTGCTTACTAGAGATAGAATTTTGACACTTTTTGTATGGAGCTCCTGTCAAAATTCTATCTCTAGTAAGCAAATCTTCAAAGCAGTTATTGAAACTGGCTGTAAAACAAGCTCAAATCTATCCAGTTTTTCCATTCCCTCTCGATACATGGACACCACACGCCCGCTCACGTTAGCAAGCCATTGTAAATGATTGATTACCTAATAAATCGGTGAGCCGGTGAGTCGGCTTGTTGTGCAAGCTTTAGTTTTAATCATCGTTCACACTTCTGGTTTATCTATGTGTGACTTTTGTTTGTTGGTAAGCTGAATTTGAATGTTTTTTTTAAGGGGGGAAAATCATCGAATGACTGCTCCCGCCTGGGTGAGGCGGGAGGGAGTGTCAGACTCTTACTGACTAAAAACCACCCCGTTCCTTCTCCTGCAGGTCAAGCCGGAGCCCCGGTTACCCGTTAGGTTCTCCGCGACTCCGAATGAATTTGAATGTTTACCACACGAATATTGAAAGGAAGGAAGTTTAAGTTGTTCTTAAATATCGCGTCATCTCTGTCCTTTTACAAAGAATTTATAGTGACAGAACTATAGGTACTTAAGTTGACTTTTTGAGTAGCCTTTCAATATTCGCTTGTTAGTGATTTTGAAGCATTCAATATTGTACTTTATGTCTTATTGATAGGAGTCATTAGAAGGGGGAAGTAGGTACGTTGGTAGGTATGTAGATTCACCAGTTATATTCTTAGGCAAGTGTTGGTAATAAGCCAATATTTATCATCGTGGATCTTGTATCTAATCTGGGTCTACGAGCTGATAAATGAAATAGTTTGGTGTACGAAATTATACCTCATTCAAGAATCGTTTTAAAAACCTTGTTGTTGAGGAGCTGGCATGCCATCTGTTGTAAAGGTCTACAATATATTCAGAAATAGCGAATTTTATTTGAAATACTATACAATACTAGCGGACCCAACAGACGTTGTCCTGCATATCCACTTGAATGTATAAACAAAAAATCATTCAAATTAGTTCAGCTGTTTAGGATAAATAACCTAAACATCGACTGCAGCACCATCTGCCGGGCTGATTTGTGAATCTAAACCATTCCCAGATCCCCTTGAACACACACAAAAAAATTCATCAAAATCGGTCCAGTCGTTTGAGAGAAGTTCAGTGACATACACACTCACAGAAGAATTATTATATAATTATAAAGATTAAGCTGATATTTTGTATGTTTATTTATATTATTTTTATTTATTTATAGTTAGTTGCACACCCAAAAAAAATGTTTACATAGTAATAGTAATTTGAAATGGGCGGTCTTATCACACGCGGCGATTTCTTCCAGACAACCTTTGGATGGAATTTTTGAAAAGAATCTGGGAATGGGTGGTAGATGCACAATAATGTAAAAGGAAAAAACAAAACAAATTGAACAATCAACAAAATTTACACACTACATGACTTTTCAGCAATAACAACTAAAATTACCTAGTTATAACATTTATTAAAGACAAAATCTACATCAAAACACAAAACAACCAAAGCAAAACAATCTTAAAAAATTACAACCGCTGAAATCGTCAAGGTCTTACAATTGAACATCAACGGTTCGTTCATAAATCTTGATTTTAAGGGGTTGGCAGACCCCAAGGTATTGTTGGTCGCTGATTTATAAGTTTTATGAGTTGCCGTACCAATCAGTGTTTTGTGAGGACTATAAAACGTCTACTTTCGTCCCCTGTTTTATCTTTATGCTGTATTCTTATGATTTGGAATTCTGTGTCCATCGTTACTGGCTTTCATTTGTTTTTTATTGCGTCGATTGATTTGATTACGTTTTTGTTAAGTGTGTTTGTTGTGGGTGACTAATGGATTCAGTGTCTCGTTTATTTCACTTTAATATTCGTCTGCTAATGACGACATTTGGGATCTTTGAGAAAAATAAGATAATATGTATTGATAGGCTGAATTTTGTTTTTGGAAATGTCAATTGTTTACATAAAGTTTGACACAATTTTAGTTCTCAGTGTGATAAGTACTTAGGTACCATAAGATTGATCGATAGCCGGACAGACATACTTTTATTTATCCTTTCAGTTGGTGCAATTATATACTTTAACTAGCTAATTCCGCGCGGTTTCACACGCTCTGCTCAGCTCCTATTGGTCATAGCGTGATGTTTTATAACCTATAGCCATCCATGATAAATGGGCTATCCAACACAAAAAGAATTTTTCAAATCAGACTTGTGGTTACGGAGATTAGCGCGCTCAAACAAACAAACAAAAAAATAAACTCTTCCGCTTTATGTAATAGTATAAAATATAAAATAAGATTTAATTGAGGTGTTGTAAAATGTACTAACTTCATAAGACAAATATGTTCGTCTATAAATAATACAGATACCTACTATAGATTCAAGTTAAACCGATAAAAAACTTCGACAGTGAAGCGCCGAGCTGATTCTATAAGTGCATCAATTTCCTTATTGAGCGCTAAAGCGGCTTAAAGTTTAAATTCACTCTTCTCTCCTTTATGGCACTTTTATTTTGAATGTTCACTTCAAGTATTTTTGTTATTGGATTGTCTAAGACTGATGTGTACTTAGGTTTATGTTTAAAACCGTCGTGGAGACCTCTCATGCATAAGGACATTAATTGAAATCGAGGCAAGTACCAATGTGCCTTCTTCCAAGTTATATATACTTTCTAAGATTATATAGACACCAATGACATACGTTAAAGGATAGGTAACATCGTGAGGAAATCTGGAGTTCTAATTTCTAATTATTACATAACATACATAACTTCACGCCTTTTATCCTCGAAGGGGTAGGCAGACGTGCACATTACAGCACTTAATGCGACTGTATAATGTTTTCACTATTTACGTTATGAATCCCATGTAATAGGGGGTGAGCCTATTGCCATATACCGGGCACATTTCCAGACTCCGTGCTACTACTGAGATTTTTTTGAAAAACCCAGTAATACTTTGCCCGACCCGGGAATCGAACCCGAGACCCTTTGCCCGGCAGTCGCACTTGCGACCACTCGGCCAACGAGGCAGTCTAATTATTATAAGTTGTAAATTTCTAGTCTACCTTTAGCAAGTGTGGTACTTAAGTATGCTCAAGCCTTCTCTGTGTAGGAAGAGGTCTTTGGTGAAGTGGACACTTATATACTCATGATGAAGATGTTATAGTGAGTAAGTGTGGGAGGGTACTCCCACACAGATTGGCAATGCTTCGGCACGAATGGACCGGCTCGTCGTCGGCTTGAGTGATACAACAACGCTTGCGATGTGTTTCGTTGTGTGCGTGAGGTTACCGAATGCCCAATAACCCCCTCTCCAATCTCCCCAATGCCTGAATACCCAACAATCCTCAAAGTCCTAATCTCTAAAAGGTCGGTATGGCACTTGTAACGCCTTTGGTATCTTGGGTGTCTTTGAGCAACGCCGATTGCTTACCACCAGGTAATTCGTCTGCTCATTTACTGACTTATCCCATAAAAAGTGAAAGAGACATCCGTGGAAAGTAGGGGTGGTTTTTATGGAATAGGACACAAACAAGCAGACGGATCACATGATGGTAAGCGATCAGCGCCGCCCATGGACACTCGCAACACCAGAGGAGTCACAGGTGCATTGTCGGCCTTTTATAAAGGAATGCGCTCTTTTTTGAAGATAACATTCTAATCTACATTTGTTTTTTTAATAACGCTAGGATTTTCTCCTGTGTCGTGGGTACGTTTACAAACATACAAGTTCATATAGACTTCACACCCAGACCCGGAACACCAATCTGTGGATCACACAAAGAGTTGTTTCCAGCGGGAATTGAACCCGCGACACGTTACACGGCAGCAAGTTGCCCAGTCACCGCACCAACCGTGCATTCGACTTTTCCATAACTCTTTCTTTCTCTTTCCTCCCAATTATCTCAGTATCAGCTGAAATCTCACCAGATTTAGTTGGATCACCTTGTTTCACGCACACAGACGTTTTTTCACAATTCACTAGGGGTGATACAAAATCCTTTGTTAGATTGAAACTCCGTAACAAGGAGTATTGACAATAAATAGTAATATTTTTTTTTGTATAAAGTTTGAGTTAGACATTGTTTATTTAATTCTAGAATAGATTATATTTGTCTATGAGTGAAATACTCAAATGCCTTTCAATTTTATGTCCCGCTTAAAAATAGTTCTTTTTACAATATCTCTATTCCTGTGTAATTTACGAGAAAACTGTGTTAAGTATGTTATTTAAGCAAACGAAATATAAATAAAAAGAGAGCAGGCTATCGATCGACACATATATTTAAATTTATTCCTCTTCAATTGTTTTACGAAATCGCGGGCTCCGCCACGCACATAGATAATCTATCACCATTGACTATACTACGACCATGGAGGTTACCACAGATACACAACAATCCCTCCCCTTATTAAATGCACTTATAGAAAAACACAACTGAATCTTAAAAGAACTGCTTGTAATCAACCCTGGGTATATCCCGCAATAGTTTGCTGGAAAATCTGATTTATTTATTTCAATTAAATAGTATAACATTACAGTCATAAAACCAAGGCATTATTAATAATTATAAAAAGAAAAAAAAAACAAAACTAAACAATATATCTACTATATAAAAAAAAGTCGGGTTTTACTTCCTGACGCTATAACTCCAGAACGCACGAACCGATTTCCACGGTTTTGCATTCGTTGGAAAGGTCTCGGGCTCTGTGAGGTCTCTAAAGTATAAAATAAAAAAATATTTTCTTCATCTTTTAATCACCAAACGAAATATTACATAAAACGATGCCATCTGGTGGCGAAACGGAGTTCGCCGGGGTTTGCTAGTATCATATATATCTGATATCTTGGGGAGAACATGAGGATGACAATTCAAAACTTAACTACAAAATTAAACTACTCACAGTTTTTCGCCCAATTATGCAATCAAGCGTAAAATCTCTCGAAATCTCTGTCGGTTTCAATATGTTCATGTAAATCTAAGCACAAACATCAACATTGTCAAGCCACAAGCTAAGTAAGTTGGTGTTAAGTCCACATGGATTTGTTAAGAACTGAATCTGTTCTCTTTCTTTGCATTCTTGATTTTATGTAAACGAAGACGGATTTGAGGTAAAACAAAGAGTGGTTAACAATGTATGTCGAAGTAAAACAAATATTTTGAAGAAGATGACAAAGTTTTAATATTATTTAAGTATGGGAGAGCTATGCTTCGGCACGAATGGGTCGGTTCGACTGGAGTGATACCACAGCCTCGCAGAAAACCGACGTGAAGCAACGCTTGCTTTGTGTTTCGTCTTTTGAGTGAGGTTACCGGAGGCCCAATTAGCCCCCTCCCTAGTCTCCCGAATCCCCGAATCGTCCACAACCCTCTAATTCCCAATTCCCAAAAGGCCGCCGCACGCACTTGTAACGCCTTGGTGTTTCGGGTGTTCATGGGCGGCGCCGATTGCTTACCATCAGGTGATCCGTCTGCTCGTTTACCGGCTTATGCTATAAAAAAATATTAATTTCGTTTTCTAGATTATAAATAACTTACTATCAGAACATAGCATCACACCTGTTACCCTCGTAGGCAGAGGCGCACATTACGGCATTTAATGCCACTGTACAAAGTAACACCCACTTTTCACTATACATATATGTTATGATTCCCATGTAATAGGCGTCGGGCCTATTGCCATATACCGGGCACAATTCCAGACTTCGTGCTACTACTGAGATTTTTTTTAAACCTAGTAATCATTTGCACGACCTTGGAATTGAATCCCCCTTGACCCCTTGCCAGGCAGTCGAACTTAACCTAACTGAATTGTAACATAAAACAGTTAACTACACGACCAAAACCTCATTGGGAATCGCTTCACATATTCAAATCTCTCCATTTCATAATATACGAAAGTATTTACGTGGATTCAGTAACAAGACATCTAAATCCCATCACTTTAAATGGCCTAACGAGGTGAATGAATGTAAAAATGTAAAATTTATGAGGGAAACCTTCCCTCTGAGGGTTGCTGAGGTACGGGAGGGCCGCAGGAACCGCAACATACTTTATTCAAGCAAAACAAGGAAGTCTTCACAAATAATGTGAGTTCGTATTCTATGCACGTGGTGGATTTTTTGGGTAGCTACTGTTTTAGAATTAATGGCAGTGTTATTATGGTGTCCGTGTGTGTGTGCGTGTTATCGTGGTTTCTATATTTCTGTGTTACGGAGATTTGGTTTTGTAAAGGTATTTTTTGTTGGTCTTGCCGACTGCCTCGTTGGCCGAGTGGTGCCAAGTGCGACTGCCGGGTAAGGGGTCTCGGGTTCGATTCCCGGGTCGGGCAAAGTACTACTGTGTATTTTATTCTCAGTAGTAGAACGGAGTCTGGTATTGTGCCCGGTATATGGCAATAGGCTTACCCCCTATTACATGGGACTCATTACATAAATAGTGAAAAGTTGGTGTTACATTGCACCTCTGCCTACCTCTTCGGGGATAAAAGGCGTGATGTTATTATGTTTATTGTTGGTGTGTGTTTTAAATATGATCTTTTGGTTTGTGTGTATGTACTGGAGCCGGTAGAGTAGATAAAATCACAACAAACAAATTGTTGTTTGATTACGTAATTCTTCATAGCTCTAAGTTAGTAAGCGATTGTTTTGGAACTGAGGATTTGTGACGTCATCCGATGATTTGTTTTTCATCGATGGTCTATCGGGCTTTTTTTTTAAGGGAGGAATATCATCGAATGACTGCTCCCGCCTGGGTGAGGCGGGAGGGAGTGTCAGACTCTTACTGACTAAATAAAAACCACCCCGTTCCTTCTCCTGCACGTCGAGCCGGAGCCCCGGTTACCCGTTAGGTTCTCCGCGACTCCGAATCGGCAACAGCCCTATTGGGCCCCATCTGTGGCGGTCTGATGGCTCTTTGAGGCGCGCACGGAACGCGACGCGCCGTACTCTCGGGTTGGTCTATCGGGCTAGGGGTCTCGGGTTCGATTCCCGGGTCGGGCAAAGCATTACTGAGTTTAAAAAAATTGGGACTCATAACACAAATATTGAATAGTGGGTGTTACAGTATAGTAGAATGACATTAAGTGCTGTATTGAGCACCTCTGCCTAACCCATCGGGGGTAAAAGGTGTGATGTTATTTTATGTTTTATCGTAATAAAATCGAAAACCTATTGAACAAATTGACATTTAAGGGTAGCTTTCCGAGATGCCGTCTCTCCACAACAACAACATCTTACTCTTGTTATCTCAAGTTACTTGAGGGTCTATGCAATGCCTTCCTCCTTCCCTTCTCAATTCAACTGTCATCTTATCATTCACTCCCATTGATGTCACCTTTCAATAAATCTATCCAGTGATTTTTCTTTTCTTTAGGTCGCTCTCCATGCTATTCATGTCAAATAGTATCAATTGTAATGTTGGAAAATTTTGTTAAGTGCCAGGTCGATAAGTAGGTTAGTTAAGTTTTTATTGATTTTGGTTCATTTTGGGCCGGCTTGACCGGAATGATACCACGACCACACAGAACACCGACGTGAAGCAACGCTTGCGTTGTGTTTCGTCGTGTGAGTGAGGTTACCGAAAGCCCAATTACCCTCCCTTTTCCCAATCTCCCCAATTTCTGAATCCCCAACGATCCTCAAACTCCTAATCCCCAAAAGGCCGGTAACGCACTTGTAACGCCTCTGGTGTTCCAGGTGACCATGGGCGACGCCGATTCCTTACCATCAGGTGATCCGTCGGCTCGTTTACCGACTTATGCCACAAAAAAGTAGTAGTAACATACGACACCCCAAAAGGTTAAAGAATAATAAGGGATTTCTTGGTATCAAAATATAATACTGTTGACCAAACCAAGCGATTACTTTCAAACGTCTCTTGAATAGATATAGAAGTAAGTGCTTAGTAAACAACAAGGTAGGTACATAGGAACACAATCCCTGAACATTTCTAAGAACTTGTCTTTATACAAGACAGTGTTAGACAAATGGACGGTCAGCCCAACCTTTGTTATGTTCGTAGAGTCAAATTGACATGGCCCGCTGGGCAAATCATAAAACATGACGTTACGCCTTTTAATCCTCGAAAGGATAGACAGAGATCTCCAAGTAGGTATAATTTTGGCTATGTGCAAAGCGAGTAGTGGCGGACAGATAACGACCGCAGCGCACAACACGGCAGAAATTGGAAACAAATGCGGATGATGCTAACCCCAAAACTTATTATTATATTAATTTTACAGTAAAACTATTGAATGAATTGCACTTAAATGATGTCAACAATACTATTTTAATCTTTGTTTTTATTTATATTTGCAAAGAAAATTATAAAGTTTACTTTGTTATTATTTGACAGCTTCCGCAAATGCTGTAAACGCTACGCGTCGCCACCGTCGCGCACATAGCCAATAATACCCACTTTCCAGCAGTTATGAATGATATGAATCCCATGTATCGTTTTTTCACACGTACCCGCGATGACATTCCTACCAATTCATGTTGTTGCATATTTTTATTTTAAACTGCAGCAACCTATAGCCTTCACATGACAGAACCAGACCCAAGCGTACGGCACGTCGTGTTCCGTGCGCCTCAAAGAGCCATCAAGCTACGACAGCTGGGCAGAAATAGGATAGAAGGTTTTAAGTCAGTATGAACTGACTAAAAACCACCCCGTGACACTTCACTGACACTTCACTAACCCGAGGCGGGAGAAGTCATTGAATGATTATCCCCCCTTAAAAAAAACTATAGCCGTATATTAGGCGTAATTCCAGACTACTTACCATGTTAACATTAAAAAAAAACTAAAATATCACTACAATACTTAGCTAGGTCTAGAAATCGAAACTCCAAATTTGTTACATGGCACTTACGCTTGCAGTTGCAACAGACGGGACATCACCAAATCACAAAATCCGCCACAAATTTTCCGTCCCGCATTGGATTTCAGCATGATAATTTTCCTCTATAACTAAAAACAATAGTGACAAATGGACAATACTGGGTGCCACTCCAAAGAGTTATTAATTCAGTTCGATATTTCAAATTCAGTCAGTATCGAATGATGTATAAGGTCTGCGGGCACTGTGGTGTAACACGGTTCAGTGTTCGTCCGTGTTAGAAATTATTGGTGCTATGGCTCATGTAGTTTCTGCTTTTACTGTCGAGTGTTTGCAAAGTGTCGTTGTTGAATAAAGTAAAATATTGTCAAAAGTTTTCAGTTTTCGATAATATTAGAAGTAAATAGTACCTACCTAAGTTGCGTTTGACCACGTATATTTTAGCCCTTTGAAAAGACTAAGTTTGCTGCCAATACGTAATAATTTTAGACGCTGGTTTTTAGGTATTTGGAAATAAAAGAAACATATCTTCACGTGATTATAGAGTTATTTAACGCAATCCGGTATCGACTGCACTATTGTCTTCGGTAGTTTCATTTATAACTCACCCAGTTGAAGCAGACATTTCTCGATTTCTCATTTTAAAATTCTAAAGTGATATATTTTATAGCAGAGCATACCAGCAAGCTTAATAAAATACGTACTTGCATTGGTATGTGATATTGAAATTTCAATGTTGCGCGAATAGCCAATGTGGGGCGTATGGTTACATTATATCATTCATGAGTGCAATATTTAAAGAAACACGATCCTAGATACAAAATATTTATAACATATTGCCTGTTAGAGAGACAAAAAGTGCGCTAACTTTTTTTTCTAAAAATGCCCCACTCTTTTATTTTTTCCTGCATTTTGGGTTCCGCTTACAAACCTTCCAATTTACATACACAATGACACCCAGTCCCGAAGCAATAATTTGTGGATGACACAAAGAGTTGCTCCGTGCAGGAATTGAATCCGCTACACGTTGTGCGGCAGCTGGTCGCCCAGCCACCGCGCCAACCGTGCAGTCGAATCGTTTTACAGTACCTATATATTTTTTTATCTGATAAACCGGTAAATCAGTGGACAAATCACCTGATGGTAGGCAGTCGGCGCCGTCCATAGACATCCGAAACACCGGAGGCGTTACAACTGCGTTGCCATTTTCGGATTTTTGGATTCTGACCTTATGTTGGAAACGCAGTTAGAGTCCATTACACTTAAGCATCTATTTCTCAGGTAATATAAAGAACAAACACTGAACACATTACACGTCAGTACTCACCGACCTTTAAGAGACGCCGTCTGTCAAACACAGTTGGCCTAAATTTTGGGATTCGATATTCCATTAGTGCACACAAAAGAGCCACTGCGAGCCGAGATACAATCAATTTGATTTATAACCTAGACTTTTGAAAAATATAGACGAGCTCGTCATGTTGTTTTTTATGAAATCTCTTTGTATTTGAACGTAGTGAGGCCTTGGACTGGATGGGTTGTTTCCTTGTGAATTTGAAGAAAAGAACAAAAGACATGTTTTTTACGTAACATAGATCGAGCAGTCGGCCTAGGCAGAGATGGTGAGACCATTACAATACTCTTGTCAGACAAACGCCCGTCCCTTGAAGGTTTGAACTTTCGCGAAAAGAATGAACACATAAGTGTTTGGCTTACTCACGTAATTATTTGACGAGGAACTCGACTAGTTTCAAGCCATGTTACAGGCGGCGACTGTAGCCGCGTCGCGGGTCGCGAAATGCTGCTCATGAATATGAACCTCTAGCATGGCTTGAAACTAGTCGAGTTCCTCGTCAAATAATTACGTGAGTAAGCCGAAAACATAATAATAAATTTTGTATATCTCACGAAAGTTATAATACAAGAATGAACTTACTTACTTACTTTGTCCGATTTAAGTATCTAACTATAGCCTCGATATCAATCGACATTGACAAACAATTTTACTAACCAAAGGAATGTTTTGAATGTGTTAATTAACGTCGTGGTGGCCCGGAGGTTTAAGACGCCCACTTCTCATGTATGAGGGTGCGGGTTCGAAACCTACCAACGGCAAGTACCAATGTGACTTTTTCCGAGTTATATGTACTTTCTAAGATTATTTCGACACCACTGACAAACGGTGAAGGAAAAACATCGTGAGGAAACCTGGACTTTATAATTTCTAATTATAAGTTTGAAATCGCCAACCCGCATTGAGCAAGCGTCGTGATTAATGCTAACCTTCTCCGTGTGAGAAGAGGCTTTGCTCAGTAGTGGGCATTTATAGGCTGTTGATGATGAAAGGAATGTTTTATTAATTTTCCAATACATTGTTGACGAGAATCAGTCTTTGATAGATACATAAAAGTTCACACACAGATAAATTTCTTAACAACATACAATCAAAACAATGTTTACATTTCATTTCTAGAGCAACCGATTTCTAGAGCCATAAGAGACTTACCGTTGGTTTACAAACGTAATAGTGTAAACATCGTAACTCATGAAGCTACATTGTACATTGTAATCCTAGTCGTGAAGCGGAATATTTGTTGAATAAATATTGTGACTATGGCACAAACAATATTAAAACGTAAGGATATTTGTTGTGGCCGTTCAAAGAGATAGATATCAGGATATGTATGTAAGGTTTATTTTTCTCTGAGCAAATGGTCGTCATGATGCATAGCTTGAAACACAGAGTAGAGTTAAAAACAATATTCTGATGATTTGAGATCCTTTGGGTGTTAAAGAATTTGATAAGAAGCCCTAGCTTCACTGCGTAATCCAAGTGCAGCGTTGTCACTAAAATATTGAAAGAAAAAATACAATAGTTTACCAGATACGAGGAATGAACTTGAGCCTGTTTAACATTACATTTTCAATCACTTTACTAACAAGATAGTTACATCATCTATGGCATCATCATCATTAAAAACTTAACTCTATTAAATAACTATTGCTATATTCCACTTTGGACACATAGGAAACCAGATTTGCTCGCCATCCAAAACATCTCTTCCGGTGTCCCTAGACGGGAAGAATAAAAACGAAGATACTGCCCATTATCACCCTGTCGAGGTTCCGTCTACTTAACAGGGAGGAACAAATCGCATTTTATGATCCCCGTGGGTAGGTGGAAGCCGTTTTTAGGCCACTAGTGTCGTAAAATGTGACTGAACGGACATTTTTTAGGAAGACACGAGGCTGTGGTTCATTGCTGATTTTTCTACAATGTGAAATGATCCTAATGTCTTTGATTTTTGGGATGGTTTTGTCTTGACTGCATTTATCAATGATTAAGACAAACTTGACACAATAAACGTACATAAAGATACTTTTTTAGTAGATTTTTTTTCATCATTCATCAACAGTCTATAAATGCCCACTGCTGAGCAAAGCCTCTTCTCACACGGAGAAGGTTTGAGCATTAATCACCACGCTTGCTCAATGCGGGTTGGCGATTACAAACTTATAATTAGAAATTATAAGCCCAGGTTTCCTCCCGATGTTTTCCTTCACCGTTAGTCAGTAGTGTCTGAATAATCTTAGAAAGCACATATAACTCGGAAAAAGTCACATTGGTACTTGCCGTTGGTAGGTTTCGAACCCGTACCCTCATGCATGAGAAGTGGGCGTCTTAAACCTCCGGGCCACCACGATGCCAAGATTTTTTTTAGTAGATACTGTAACGTAATTGATTTGAATAAATCATTGTAGAAGCTGGACATAAATCTCTTTCAAAAACCTCCTCGTTGAAACCAATCAGGATGAACAACGTAATCAATCATCAACAGTTCAAAGGTATTGCAGTTGTTGCATAATAAAAGGGCTCCACATAATTTAGTAAAAAGTTAATGTTAGGTACATCAAGTGATATTCAAAGTACCAATAGAAATAATACTGTCTGTTAAGATCACAAACATTAAAACAGTGCCTATACAAACGAAAGAAGGGCAAACAATAGGTCTGAAGTAGGCACTGTATAAAGTCAAATAGAGTTAAGTTGGCCCAGTGAGTGTGTTTTGACCTTATAAACGCTCGTAGATGTCCCTCATGAAAATAGAAGAGAAAGCTTGAAGCCATTAAGCGCTAAAGTTTTACAGGTAACGAACACATTGCCGAAAGCATTCAAACGACGCAAAAACATAGATATAATACTCATTCTGCTCGCAAAATGTTCTCGAAAAACTGTAATTTCCTACAAACAGCTACAGCAGACGGCAATTGGATTTTTCAAGCCAAATATTCTAAAAGGCTGGGACTTTATCCCTCTAATTGGGATCAAAGGAAATTGGGTTCTAATTCTGTACCTGTAAGTCCATTTTGGTATGAGACGAACCTGCTTCTGTAGCATTTAATTTGGCGAAAAATATAGAGGTTAGATTTTTGCGCAGTAATTCTCAATTGTTTTGTTGTAGGTGAAAAAATTGCTTAAAATGTTCTTCGTAAATTGGGCAGATTAATTCGGAGGTCTGTTTAACACGTGTGGAGGGAACGTGAGTGGAATTCGCAACGAAACGAGACGAGATTCACTGGAGGATGCAAATACATTTCAAGAGAGTTTTTCCAAAGTGAATTTGTTAGATATTGGACGAGATTATTTTGAACAAAGAGTAGTAGATTTGAGACCGTTAACAGGGTAAGACATTGAAAATAAATCAATTTGATACGAAAGCCTTTCTAGATTTACCTTTCCAAATCAAGACAGACAATGACGACACGTCTATAGAGATCTAGATTTTCAAATCAGGCTCTTATGTGAAATCAGAATTGCACAACAAAAAAAGACATACGTTCTTGTTATTCCGAAAACTTGAAAGACAAAAACTCAAAGCCTTTCTTAGTGAGCCATTTCGAGTAAGACTTGAGTCCCAATGGACATGTCCAAAGAAGTGAGATAGGACAAATGGACAGCGTCAATTCACTGACGTTGTCTGATGGTACAATAAATGGTCTTAGAAAGTCATTAATTATGCTGACTGGCCGCGAGGGTGACATTGAAGAGAATCTGAAATCAAACGATTTCGGTTAAGATTATTATTAGATTATTCTTCAGGGAACGGATTTTGAATGAGTTGAGAATGTTGAAATTTTGTGAAGCTGATTTTGATTATACTGTTGAGGAACAAAGCTTTAGTATTCCAGTCAACATTGCATTATTTCTGTTACTATTCAAATGAGTGAATAGGAGCTAGGTGAAAATATTAAAGTACTTTTTTGCTAGTAACAATTATTTGAATCACCATAGATATATCGATTTGCTATCTTTGTGCTTACAGAGAATTTCCAACTATTTGAAATTGATGTTTATGCTTATTCGATTCTGACTTGATATTACTACCAAGTCCACCGATTGTGGTTAACCCTACTGCTATATACAGTAGTCGTAAATCTGTACTACAATTGAGATACTGCATTTTACACGAGTCGATATCGGTTACTGCATCTCCTGTTCAGCAGCCGAATTTACGATCGAAAACTGACGACATATCAAAAATTTTATATTTATCTGCAATTCAATTTCGTGTAAATACAAAAACGTCCTGCCGTTATTCAGTTTTGTTGTTATTGTACATACAACAAGATAAGTTTTTAAATTAAAGGTCGAGTGGATTTTGATTCGGTTAATCTACTTGCAGATCCAATCCAATTATGATTTTGTCGCATATTATTATGGAGACTACTTTAAAAAAATCCAACAGAATAATATTATTAAAGCCTTTAAAGCTTTTATAAAGACAAATATGGTTATTAAAGTCGGAGCAGAAGTCGATTTCTAAGATGCCTATCCAGAGGATTATGGCAAACCCAATTATGGGAGCATAAAGAGGTATTTAGACAATGGGCATATGCAAGTGATGATGTTAATTATGATGAATAATTTTTCTTTTATAAATGTAAATGTGTCAATAAATTATTGATGATAAATGCACAATTTATTTAAAGTACTTAATTGAATAAGGATTAATGCTGTATTGTTTAAAATCACTTCTTAAATAACCATTGATAGTAAAGGATAAAAAATGGTTATGGTGGGTTATCCCTAATAGATAGACATATACCATTGCGGACTTTTTGTTGAACTTTTTAAGGTGGTCAATACTGTAGTACATTATTTTGGTCTATCTCGAAACAATTACACTAATTTCGCCTAGCAATATTTCAATATCACTCAGATACGATACAAAAAGAGTAATATTTGCGCCACCAAAATATTTGTAACTGTGACTCGAGCAAATTGATCAAAGTTTGACAAAGACAAAGCCTATTACAAGAAAGAAGGAAGAAAAGGTAAAAAAAGGGAGACAATTACTTAGATCTAAGCCGAGCCAGACGTGGAACATTAACATGTACGTAGATCGAAAGCAATTTAGAACATTACAGATAATTGAATTTACAGAACATTGAGCATGCGGTTGTGTGTTGATGACAAACTGCTTAGTTTGTTTTTTTTCTTATGCTTTCGCTAATGTTTTATCGATTCTCGTTCTTCGATGAAAAATTGAATGTAGAATTGGAATATTATTCTCTGTATTCTATATGTTATTGTGGGTTAATAGCAAAGCACCATGCATATTTCTTGAATTGTCAAATCTTCGGTAATATGAAAGTTAAGTTAGTTGAAAAGATTTAATATGCACAAACTGTTGTTGAATGAAAGAAAGAAAAAACATTTATTCAGCACCACCAGGCACGATGCAACATAAATAAAATATGTATATAAAGACAAAAAAGTGTGACAGTAGAAGTAAGATAAACATTAGTTTAAAAATTAAAACAGAAGAATCAGAACAGAGACGCTAACAACATGCCTATGCTAAATCGGTTTCCCACTCAGTGCAAGCTAAGCATACGAGTCACCAAGCACTGATTTTCAGTCGTCACTCCTGCAGTGACGCACGTGTGGTAGCAACGTTTTATGGTTAAACAAAGACAAGCAAAAGAAATGAATGCTTTCATTTTAAAAATGTCTCAAAAACTGCTGCATCAAAATTATTAAAACGAAATTGCAGAACATAACGAAGTGTTGTCAAGATTTCGAACTATCACACTTCATAATCAATTTGAAACAATAATTTATAGTCAGAAATACTTTGAAACTAAAACAATACACGTCCCTAATTCTCCAGAACGTCCAACGACATGTTTGACCAAATGTTGCCAAACTCTAAATATTGATTATCGTTCACTGTTTAAGGTTTTAACGAGCAAACAAACTTTGATGCCCCTTTCAGTAAGTTTAGACGTTTAGTCAAAGTTTTGTTAATATTCTCGAGAAAATTAAGATTTTTTGTCATTACTTCAAAGATGGGGATGATATTATGAGAAACCAGGTGAAAACTTATGTTTTATGAAGAAAAATACAACGGAAAACTTTAAGAAATATGTTATAAGAACTATTAGATAATTGTGACAAAATTATTGGAAATCTCAAATTAATAAACTAACAAAGAAATATTGGTTGCCAGTTGCCAGGACAAACGTATTGACGGTCTGACGAATCTCGAACAAAAAGGGCAATTATGCACTCGACATGCCTTTTATATTGATCTAAATTTATTTCCACCTCCAAACTCAACAATATTAATAACGATATAGATCGGTTTAATCGTCTCGTTGAAAGTTTTGAAATTGAAATAGATGATACAGTGACAGCTGATGTAATTAATGACGCAGAAATTGATAGTTCGGAATATTAAAAATTTCAAATTAGTGAGTTGGCATAATGTCGATGTTAGGTTTGAAGAATATTATAATATTTATTGATTTCTTAACATAACATCACGCCTTTTATCCCCGAAGGGATAGGCAGAGGTGTACATTATGCCACTGTACAATGTAACACTCACTTTTCACTATTTACGTAATGAGTCCCATGTAATAGGGGGTGAGCCTATTGCCATATACCGGACACAATTCCAGACTCCGTGCTACTACTGTGGATTTTTTGAAAAACCCAGTTATACTTTGCCCGACCAGGGAATCGAACCTTGCCCAGCAGTCGCACTTGCGACCACTCGCCCAATGAGGCAGTCTAGTATTGTTTTCTTTTTCACAAAATATGGCAGACTTAATGACCTAATTTCGTATATTATGATTCTCTGACAATAATAACTGTTACAATGAATGTAGCATACAGTTTTATGTTTGTAACGCCATCATTGAAATGTAAATTGGTTTTATGAACTGCGGCTATTGTAGAATTATCTGTTGTAACACATAGCTCACTCACAATTTCGGTAAAGTCTTATTTTTCCTTAATCTGACACAGAATACAATATGGAACTGTAGAATTATTAAGTAAAAACGCGGGTTACTCACGTGAATATATTGAGAAAAGCTCTACTAGTTTCGAACCACAGAGGGGTTCTTCCTCATGAGCAGCGTGCGCGGTCGCGGCGACGTCGCGCAGCTCACTGAGCGCGTTTGTACTTAATTTAGTATGTCTCACGATAGTTATTATAAAATGTAGAATTATTCCTAAAATCCATACAGAAATTAAACTTACCCTAAAACTTTTTGACCAAAGCTACGTATATGTCATTTATCTCATTTTAAAATACTGGAATGGGCAAAAATCTTTTATCTTTATCATCACGTGCCAAATTCTCTTTTGCTATAAAAAGATTGTTAAGCTCTAAACCATCTCGGAGCTACTAAAACTGGATTGAATAAAGGAAATTCATCATCCACCATAAATTGACCTTTGAACAATTTTTCTAGTCAAAACGAAAATGACTGGAGGGTGAATTCTAAATAATTTTTGATACATGACGTAATTCTCAGTTCTTAGTCGGATACTGCCTTCAGGGTCGCTAATCAAGCGAATGTTCAGGGTACTAAAAATAATTGAATTACAATATTAATTCACTTAGAGGATAGAATGGATAATTGGTTTCCGAAGTGAAATGTTAGAGAGTTTAGATATTACTAGTGTTAGCTCGTAGTTTTACTTGCGTCAATATTGATTTTGTTTATGAGCTCTTCTCATACTTTCGTATCTTCTACTAGATTCATCACCAACTTTGTTTTTATCTAAACCAAAATCAATCAAAATTGGATAACCCGTCGAGCGTCCGCGTTCCTTATGATCCAACGGGTGCACATTTGGAAAGAAAGAAAGAAAATGCATTTATTTGGCCATTGGCACACGAAAACAAGGATCATTACAATAGAAATAAAAAATACAGTCAAAATAAAAACAAAACAATAATAGATTTTATAAAAGAGAAAGCAACATGGAGCATTTTTTCTTATGATCCACCGGGTGCTCATAAAGACGCTGGAGGGGTTAAACATTGAAACTCCGTAACCAAATAATTTACAAACACACTTACCTATATATAATCCACACCAATTTGCAAATTCAGATCATCAACAGTCTATAAGTGGCCATTGCTGGCCAAAAGCCTCTTCTCACGCGAATAAGGTTTGAGCATGAATCACCACGCTTGCTCAATGCGGGTTTGCGTTTCCAAACTTATAATTAAAAATTATAAGCCCAGGTTTCCTACCGTAATTTTCCTTCACCGTTTATCGGTGGTGTCTAGATAATCTTTTCTAGGTATTTGCCGTTGGTAGGTTTTGAACGCACACTATCATGCATAAGAAGCGGGTATCTTAAACCTCCGGGCCACCACGACATTCTAAAAATTCAGATAATGCTACTGATCCCAATAATCAAAAAGAAACGAAGCTAAATGTCGAAATTCACATGTTTAAAGTCCCAATTGCAACACCCATGACTTACCTAGTTAGCTTATTGCCATTCCCACGTAGAATACGAATTCCGCACTAAATACTTGTCTGTTTGCCCGTTTGTACTGCGATGCAAATGCAACACATATTTCTGTTCACGCAAGTAAAACCGCTTCATTTGGAAAAGCTTTTAGCTCTGATGTGTTTGCGTTAGTTTAGAATGTAATTGCTTTTAGTTATGCGTTTCATCTTTTCAAGATAAAATATAAATCTTCGAGTTCTTTGAGTTTTGGACAAATTTTGGTTCAATTTTAGATGCTTTATGAGAATACTAGCGGACCCAACAGACGTTGTCCTGCATATCCACTTGAATGTAAACAAAAATTCATTCAAATTAGTTCAGCTGTTTAGGATATTAATAACCTAAACACCGACTGCAGCGCCATCTGCCAGGCTGATTTGTGAATCTAAACCATTCCCAGATCCCCTTGAATACACACAAATAATTCATCAAAATCGGTCCAGTCGTTTGAGAGAAGTTCCGTGACATACACACTCACAGAAGAATTATATGTATGAGAATATTCATTGCTAAAACAGTTCTTAGTTTGATCGTCTGATTAAAGTACTGAGAAGTATTTTTTGACATTCTCGCTCGAAATTGAATTTGGCCAAAGACTGAAACCTTTATTGAATAAATGAAATATGTAGGTCATCTCTTTTGTTCTTTAGGTAATGTTTCGATCGAGTCTACCGTATGCCGATTCGGAGTCGCGCTGAACCTAAAGCGTTACCGGGACTCTGGTTCGACGTGTAGGAGAAGGAACGGGGTAGTTTTTAGTCAGTAAGAGACTGACACTCCCTCCCGCCTCACCCAGGTGGGAGTAGTCGTTCAATGATATTCCCCCCTTAAAAAAATCTCTACTTCGACCTATTGTTTTGCGGTAATAAGTAACGTGCGGATTTATATGCTTCCTTTACATTACATAATCCAATTAGATTTACTCAATATTATCTACTAGTCACCCGCCCCGGCTTCGCACGGGTGCAATATGCTTGTATTATACCTACATATAAACCTTGTATAGAATCACTTCATCTATTTAAAAATAAAACCGCATCAAAGTCCGTTGCGTAGTTTTAAAGATCTAAGCATACATAGGGATAGACAGACGGCGGATAGCGACTTTGTTTTATACTATGTAGTGATAGTGATTCTAAATGGTCCTAAACTGCTGTCAGAGATGACACATCCAAGCCTAACATTCAAACATTCTTCCTGAAACATAAGTTGTAGGCACATAGGTTATATTATTTTTATGACTTATGAACTGAAAATGGCAGGTAACGACCCTGTCGCTATGATTTATAGAAACGATGTGAAATGTTCACTGTGCTGAACGTTTGTAATAATATTTAGCTTCGGTTGTGGGACACAGAAGTCTTTTGGAGATTTAAAAAATCAAATTAAATGGCTTTATTTGCTGAACAGAGGTGGTTGGGCATGCAAATATTGGGTATGTCTCAACCATTGTTCGTATTAATTAAATTCACAATCAGTCAATGTATGTAGGTCAAAAATATCTTTTCACATTCATAAATCAATCAATTAATTAGTCATAGAAATTATACATCAATAATCGAAAAAAATACAGAAAATAATAGTGTGTAAATTCACAAACAATTAGTCATAAATTAATTAAATTCAAATCAAAGTCAATCAAATTATAATAACAAATTTGTAAGGTTTTCACAAAAAAGTATCTGATGTCATTGAATTTAAGGCTAGGAGATTTATTGGTGATCTCTTTGTAGCATACTAATCAGATGTAGGTAGTAAATTTTGATGAACTAATCGTGTGTGAATGTACGGCAATGTTCCAAGTTGGAAATGACTTAAAATATTATCCACGTTTTACTGCCACAGTGTCGGCAGAAGAGGAGAAGAAGCAGACTGCCTCGTTAGCCGAGTGGTTGGCCGACTTTAACTTCAGACCAGTACTGGTAGGGATCGTATCACTATCACTACATGGTATAAAACAAAGTCGCTATCCGCCGTCTATCGGTCCCTATGTATGCTTAGATCTTTAAAACTATGCAACGGATTTTGATGAGGTTTTTTTTAATAGATAGAGTAATTCTAAAGGAAGTTTTATAGCTATAATACATATACTACACGCATACTGCACCCGTGCGAAGCCGGGGCGCGTCGCTAGTAATCCATAAAAAATCAATACCTAAGCAACCTAAGTATCACATCCTATGTGATGAATGAATCAGGCATTTCTATCATCAAAATTCATTCAGTTATACATATAATATCAATAAGGCTCAAGTAAATATATCTCCCACGACATTATGACCTTTAAATACGTTGAGTGGGAGTCTAAAATAGAAGGTCTAGTCGACATCGGGTAAACGATAGCCGTCCGAAGAAAAGGTCAAGAGTTCAGTCCGGTTGTAGTTTTTATTTTTTGCCTGTATTTTGTAGCGTGGTCCGCCATTTATTTTAAACTAAATGTGGGACGTTCGACAGAGGAAATTTGTATGGTTTCAGAATCAGTATGCGTACTATAATCTTTTTTTTAAATAGATTCGCAAATGTACTTTTTTGGATTTATGTTTTGATATTAGGTAGGTATAGAGTTTATAATTGGTTTAGTGTTTCATAGGATCACTGCAGACCCCATGTTATTAAATATTATCTAAGTATTGATTGCCTCGTTTGTCGAGTTGTTGCAGGTGTAACTGCCGGGCAATGGGTCTCGGTTTCGATTCCCGGGTCGGGTAAAAGTATTACTGGTTTTTTAAAAATTCTTGGTAGTAGCACGGAGTCTGAAATTGTGCTAGGTATATGGCAATAGGCTCACCCTATTTCATGGGAATCATAACATATAGTGAAAAGTGGGTGTTACATTGTACAGTGGCATTAAGTGCAGTAATGTGCACCTCTTCCTACCCCTTCAGGGATAAATACGTTATATTTATGTTATTATCTACCAGTTTGTTCGCAATATGAGAGGCAATGTGTCTTGTATTATGGTTTAAAGTTCAACTGAATTATGAGAGTATTGAAGCAAAAATGAAGAGGAGCAGAATTAACCTTAACGTTACAAAATAGTTCCACAAACATTGTACCAGCGACAACAAGAGATTACAATTCCCAAACTCTCATTATAAAATGAAATAGGACCATGTTGGTCCGCTCACGAGTTCATAGCAAACATCGATATAAGTTCCACGTTTGACAACATTAATCAAACGCGACCCGATAATGTCCCTGAACACTAATCTATGGAGTACGCACATTAATCATAGGATATCCTCTTTCAATAGAGAAGTGGTTTCTATGCAATTTTGAGGGATTTACTTCGATTACTTCGAGAAGATGGAATGTTGTTGTAACAATGGTGGTTCATTGTTATGTTTTTCAACTTTCTCACGTAATTATTTGAGCTATTGGGGATATATCGGTTTTTTGAATTTATGGCATTATATTAAATATGGCAGTAATAATATTAAATAGTGTATATATACCTGACAAAACCTACCTCAGGTATATACCTGACATAACATATTAGGCTTACCACTTCCTATTGCTAAGTGTGAGAGAGCCATGCTTCAGCACGATAGGGCCGGCTCGACCGGAGTCATACAACGGCCTCACAGAAACGTCATGTGAGTGAGGTTACCGGAGGCCCAATCACCCCCCCCCCCAATCTCTCTAATCCCCGAATCCCTAATAATCCCCAAATTCCTAATACCCAAAAGGCCGATAATGCACTTGTAAGGTGTCCATGAGCGGTGCCGATTGCTTAAATGCTCTAATGCTTAGATGACGCATCAGATGATCCGTCTGGTCGTTTACCGGCTTATTCTATAAAAAGTACTATGTTGAAAAGTGAGTGTTGCATTGAGTGTGGACCTCTGCCTACCCGTTCGGACATTAGAATGCATGATTGTATGTTACGTATGTTATTGTTATTGTAAAAATAGATTAAGGATTCGATAATTATAATCTAAGATTTTGTAGCAGATTAATAGACATTATTATCGAACAACCACAAACCAATTACAATCCTTTATTGTTAACTTATCAATGTAATATCTTTCTCAATAATTAACTGTAGTTCTTGTACTAAAGCGAAGATTTCAGTATCCATCCATTAGTAGCATCTGTGGACTTAATTATGGGAACAGTTTGGGATTACGACCGCTGTTCTGATTACCATTTGTAAGAAAAACGGATCGTTTTTACATAAACTCTCGTTGGAGAGGTAAATACCGGCTTCTTTGTCTTTGAAGGAAACATGTTGAAGCTTTTTTTTAAGTGATTCGGTACTTTTAACATTGCATCGCGCTTATAAAATTCTTTCTATAATTTTTTATCATCATAATTGCATTTTTCGTATAGAGAGGAGACTTTACTAATAAATTATTATGAAAAGTGTGTTTGTTTGTCTTGCTTTCATATTCCAAAAGTGCGATTTCTTATGGTATGATTCTTGAGCGAGGGGGACTGCGATGCCGTGTTCTCCTTTTGTGAAGCAGTTATGCTAGCTAAGGAGGAGCCACACCTCACACCTCACAGCTCACAACCCAGCCTTCGCGAATGATACTCCGGGCGTCGGGGATCGCGGGATGATCACCGGACACCGTAAGCGAGGGCCTGCGAACGGCGAGCAAGTGAAGCTCGCCGCCCGACCAATACCACGCGTCGCGTTCCGCGCGTGCCTCAAAGTACCATCAGACCATCACGGATGGGGCCCAATAGGGCTGATGCCGATATGGCACCGCGGAGTATTTAACGGGTTTTCGAGGCTCCGGCTCGAAGTGCAGGAGAAGGAACGGGGTGGTTTTTAGTCAGTAAGAGTATAACACTCCCCCCCTCCTCACCCAGGTGGGAGAAGGCATTCGATGATTTCCCCTTAAAAATTTATGATTCTTGTGTTTAAAGATGGCTGTATATTTCCTTTGATTGGTTGAAGCTGCTGGTCATGTTATAGTTTATTAGGATAGCACTAGTTAGTTCAGGTAACCAGACACGAGCCCTCTTAAAGATTGTCAGAGAGATGAGAAGCTCCTGATATGTGATACGAGTACCACAGTACTTTTGTCAGAGTATCATTATTGTGGTTTTTGACACATATTTTGGTATTCCACAAAGATGAATCGTTCCCACTTATCTTGGGATAAGAGGAGCCCACTTGTGTGGATCGAGAAAATATATACTGATGTCATATGTATGTAGAAGTTTTTGTGAAGATATTCATGATTTTGGTATCATTGTTAACAAAGGAAGTGATTTTGTGTAAGGACTTGTCGCTCTGGTAAAATTAAGAAGACAGAAATATTCGAGAGTAATACTTGGTGAAGTTACGTAACAATGCTAACTGTAATCTAAATTATAATGTATCTATACCTATTATAATTGGCTTGGATTACTTCCGATACTAATGGGCAGTAAAACACAATAGCTTTTATATTTTTAAACGTGTTTCCTTATAATAAAATATTTTAATCATGTAAAGAAAATAAATGAACGATAATAATATACATATTTGTATAGCTATCAAAATTAAACCAATAAGTCTTTTAAAAAAAATACATAATATTAATGTAAAAAAATTACATTAATGTAAGTTACATTACGAAAACATAATACCTAAAGCGAAATAGGTATGTAGGAATCGTAGCAATTGGCGTTCCGTAGTCTCTGCCTACCCCAATGGGAGACAGGCGTGAAATCAAGTCTGTATATGTATAATACTTTATAGCTTTTTAATATAAAAATACTTTCTTTAAACAGACAAATAACTCAGATAAGTACAACAGATTTCTCAGTAAGTCTTGAATACTAGAATATTTATTTATACGCAGCTCAATAGCAAGCTGCATTCAAGTTTTACAACATTTTAAAGCAAAGAGATTGTAAAGGCAGGAAAATATATTTTACGAACATCTTAAAGACGGGTGGACTTTGACAGTTTGAGCATACATACGTTTCCATGGTAGAGTTATTTCTATTTGTCTGTATGTTTTATAGATACGTAGAAGTAAAGGGTCATAGTACCGTGCTCGATTTTTTAATTAAATGAATGAAATAACGAAACGGCTTCTTCTTATATGAACTAAGTTTAAAAAATCGGACTTAAAGCTGACAACACGGTTAGTGCGGTGGCTAGACAACCGACTGCCGCTCAACGTGTCGCGGGTTCGCCCTTCGCTTTTTCGTTCACCAAGCACCACGGAAATATGACTAAAAATAAGTGGGTCCAATGTGTGAGATGCTGTACTTGCTTCCAATAATAGGTATGGCAAAAGTATTAAACTCTAGAAAACATCACTTTAGCAAGAAATTATATTAAAACCAACCAGTTAGAAAAGTCCCACCTAAGTCCCTATTAAATAAATGCATCAGCACTTTCGCAAATGCAATTCCCATCCACTGGATTTGTTCAGAATCAATTATGGTAACAACATCAGATTAGACCAGAATTTCCATTCTCTAATCTGGTCGAAATCTTTTATCCACACCTCAATGGATTTCTGGTCGATCTCATCCCTATTCCAAATTTGTTATATTTGTGCCCAAAATGTTCTTTAGTGACCTTTGGAATGGACTTGTCCTGATTTTTATTTATTTTTATTACTTTTTGTGTGTACCTACTGGCTTGACTTGCAGGGAAATTGTAGAGCAAGATGTTTTAAGTTTGATTTCTATGTCACACCTTTTGCGTTCTCAATTTAAAGTTTGGCAACATATTTGGGCATTGAATTTACACTTTTCTCATTAAAAAAAAACATAACTGTAATGTTATGAGTCTTATAAAGTAGTACAACATACATATTTAAACCTGTATAGTGTATGTAGGTAACTAATAAGGCAACTAAAAAAAAAATACTTGTACTAGATATTTTACATAACATTATTTTTCCACAATTCTCTGTATCATATTCCAAAACTACCTGACGCTTGTAAATATTTTAATGAGCTAAAAAACCTGCTTGTAATACTTTTACAAATAAATTCTTGGAAGTGAGAATGGACTGTTGCCATGGCAACGGCCGAATATAGGGATTAGGTACATTGTTGTGGCGGAACCTTAGTTGCCTCAGGAAAGGTTGTGTAACCTTTGTACTTACAACATCGTAAAATAATTTCGACAACCTGAATGCTACTTGATTACTATGATTTTTTATAATTGGGTACGTTGACCTTTAATGTTGAATTTGCTTAGTTAGACTTGGCATTTGAGTGGGATAATAATTTTTAATAACTTTTTCAAAAGTGTTTTTTTTTTCGGGTAAATGTTAGTATAGTACCTATAGTAAACTGAAAACTTTTTCGTAATCTTACTTAGATCAATGGATTTGCTAAATAAATTATTACATTTTTCGGCTTACTCGTAATTATTTGACGAGGATTTCGACTCATCTTGTTACGTGAATAAGCCGAAAACATAATAATTAATTTAGTATGTCTCACGAAAGTTATAACAATGGATTCGCTACCCATTTAATCAACCAATAGTGTTACAATTTCGTAGGAAACACCTGAGAGTTAATATTAGTCCTAAGTACCCTAAGGACTTCAAAGTAGTTACCTAACATTGTATTATGGTACACTGATTGAGACTGTAATAGGAAACCATGAACTAGATTAGTTCAAGCTAGGAATATCGACTAAACTTAGTGCTTTGAAATAGAGAACCTAGAAATCTTAGTATTGTTATCTGAGATTTAGGTCTTCCGCGAATTTCTGGAGATAATGACGTCAGAGTGTGAATATTGTTGTAAACTAAGCGAGCTGACGTTTTACTTTATGAGTTAGCTCTGCCTCGTTGACCGGGTGGTCTTAAGTGCGACTGCCGGGTAAGGGATCCCGGGTACGATTCCCGGGTCGGGCAAAGTATTACTGGGTTTTTTTTTTAATTCTCAATAGTAGCACGGAGTCCGGAATTGCACCCGGTACATGATGCCAATAGGCTTACCCCTTATTACATGAGACTAATAACATAAATAGTGAAAAGTGGGTGTTACATTGTGCAGTGGCATAATGTGCACCTCTGCCTACCCCTTCGGGGATAAAAGGCGTGATGTTATGTATGTAAAATTTAGTAACAATATGATATTTAATACATTTGTCACTGCTCTTATTGGTATAAGAGACTTCTAAGATCCAAGATTCCGAAAAATCCACAACATTTATTGGTACAAAAGTAGTCTCTAATCTTCGGAAATAAGGTCTATAACAAAGTCAAAGTCAAAATCATTTATTTCAATTAGACCAGAAAGGCACTTTTGAACGTCAATAATAAAATTAGAAGTGAAGCTATTTGCTCATTCCAAGGTGTAGATTCCTATGGAGAAGAACGAGCAAGAAACTCCATAGGTTACTCTTTTTCAATCAGGTTCACAATACAATTGTCCAGTTCCATAGTTTGCTGTTTGGATTGTGCGAGAACAATGTAACACTAAAATCTAGTCAAAGTGATTGAAAAAGAAAATAACCTTAAAGACAATAAATAATACAGTCTGGAGCTGACCAGTCCCAGTTGACGGCGCCCGTTCACGAACATGACACGTACACCAGCACCGCCCAAATCAACCATATTGTAGGGAATCGAGCGATCCACTGCACGCGCCACCGCCAATGAGACCTTTGAGTGAGCATGACAACTCCACGCTGACACAAATGCATTCTACTAGTCTAATTTAATATTAAGTTAATTACAGGGCTCTCACATTCACAATGGTTATCTAAGTTAAACAATATATGTACAATTTAGCAAAATGGCTGTATTATTTACAATTTCAAGAAAACATAAGTGTTTTTTGTTATCCTGTGGAGCCGGACTAGCCTGTATCCAAGCATTTTTATCAACTATATAATCATTAAGTTTGTAATACGCTTGTCTACATAAAGTTTTCTTTATACATAATTTAAATTTTGATTCATTTAGGTGTTGTATGTCGCCTGGTATCTTATTATAACATTTAATACAGAATCCCATGAACGACTTACTTACTTTCGCCAATCTCGAAATTGGCTGACTTAATCTATTTCCATGTCTAGTTTGATAGTGGTGTCTGTCCGACACTTTACCAAATAACTGTAGGTTTTTCCTAACATACATGATGTTTTCATAAATAAATTGACATGGAACGGTCATAATAACAGATTAAGCAACTACACATTTGAGAGAAATTAGCAGATTTTGTCAAATCTCGCTGGTACAGAGGAGCTCAATAGTCCAGCCAGCGGTTGAGCAAGACCTCAAGAAACAAAGTAAAATTAAATGAAAAAGCACCCTAATACTATTACAATTTTGAGTTCAATTTTCAATTAACCCTACACAGTTCTGAGAACAATGCTTAGAAATTAGTTAATTTAGTATTAATTTGTAAATTGACTCGGCTCTCAACCAATAACCAGCTGTGACGTAGCAATGACCGGACCGCTGGCTCGACACGATTTTACGCTTCGTTACTTCTGTTGTGTAAACATATTTACGCACAAAGATAAACAAATGTAGCGTTTTCTTGCAAACAAAGATTACCTATACTATTTATGCATTGTTTGGACAATCTTTATAGGAGTTATAGATTGCAGTTTCCATAGTTTTTTTTGAGAGGGAAATCATCCAATGTCTTCTCTCGCCCTGGTAAATCGGGATGGAGTGTCAGACTCTTACTGACTAAAAACCACCCCGTTCCTACTCCTGCACTTCGAGATGAGGCCCCAGCAACCCGTTAAATTCTCCACGGCTCTGTATCGGCATGAGCCCTAATGGGCCCTATCCGTTCCGTGGTGGTCTGGTGGCTCTTTGAGGCGCGCGCGGGTCTGATTCTGGTCGGGCGGCGAGTCACCTGTGATCGTCGCCGCCCTTGCTTACGGTGGCCGAAGATCATCTCGCGATTCTCGACACCTGGAGTATCTCTCGCGACGGCTAGGGCGTGAGGAGTTTCGTTTCCTCACGCGCCCCGCTTCCTCCTAAGCTAGCATGACTGTTTCGCAGAAAGAAGAGTTTCCATAGGTTGGGATAATGTTTGACGATTGCCTCGCTTATTATTACATGGTACTTATCTTTATGTCCACTACTGATCAATAATTTTCAGGTCGGCCTATTAGACGTGATCTGCATCCAATGGTTTGATGTGAAACTATGTGTTAATACGTACTTATTTTAATATCAGTATTTATTAGCAATTAAAATACCAACAAATACTCCATAATTCGCGCTCTTTAAGGCACCTCTTTTTAAACACTCATTATTATTTTCTTATTATACCCCAAATTAACCTGTCTTTCATCATTTGCGTTTTTTATGCCCAGTGCGTAACAGCGCAACAAGCTGAGTCCTAAAGGAAATTCCCTTATCAGCCTCAATACATTCTGTCATTTCCATATTATGTGTGAACTATCATGTTAGTAAATAATGGCTTATTGCTTTATGCAAATAAATAACATAAGACATAAATGTTCCAACAGACAAACCAAGACTACAGGGTCTTTTTTAAGGGGAAAAATCATCGAATGACTGCTCCCGCCTAAGTGAGGCGGGAGGGAGTGTCAGACTCTTACTGACTAAAAGCCACCCCGTTCCTTCTCCTGCACGTCGAGCCGGAGCCCCGGTAACCCGTTAGGTTCTCCGCGACTCCGAAAGACTCCAGGGTTTAAAGTTTTGATCGAGAAGATGCTTAGCATTTTTAAGCGACTTCAAAAATAAATGGTTCTCAGTTTGTCATGAATGAATGCAAGTTTGTGCGCGACCGATTTTGTTGCGCTTTTCAATAAACGGTTTCCTACACTTAGGAGAATGTAGTATATTAATTAAATGACTTAAAAAAGCAGGATTGAAGTCGGTTTTTAAACGTAGTTAACCTGTTTAAAATTGAAGACAAACTAATGTAAACTCATGTTCTAATTCATTAACTCGTCGAGTACCGGTTTTATAGACACAATTAAAGAACAATAGGTCGCGGTCACCGGTGACCGCTTGGTGTTTGACAGTTTAAACAGTACTTTATGTATTGGTATTATATTTCCAACTACTGAAAGGTTTTAATATCCATCTCTACGATTAATTGTAGGTAACGGACTTGTAGCTCCTCTTGTATAGTGGGTGTAAATTAATAATGCTACCGGTGATCACTTAGGTATCACCTGGTGGTATGTTTGTTCTATAATATATTTTACAAATAAAGGTTTCATTTTAAACAAAAACGTTGCCTCACACTAGGATTTTCTCCTGTGTCGTAGGTGCGTTTACAGACATACAAGTTCATATACATATGACATCACATAAAGAGTTGTTGCAGGAATTGAAGCCGCGACATGTTGCACGGCAGCCAGTTGCCTAGCCACCGCGCCAACCGTGCAATTTATAGTGAACTAGCTTTTATCCGCGGCTTCGCTCGCGTCACAAAAGGATAAAAAGTAGCCTATGTGACTATCGTTAATTAGTACCTCCGTTCTGCCGTTTAAGACAGGCAAATAAACAAATAGCTTTCCGCTCGCGTCTAATTCGGTTATATCGCGCTATTTAGATTTTTCCAATAAGTAGGTAATTCGTTGACTGGTTTTAAATGACATACAACAACATCTATACCAGTACATACAGCGCCATCTATACCAATATTTTTTTTTCCTAGGAAATATCAATTTTTTCCGGGATAAAAAGTACTCTATTATTTAATTCAGACTTCTAACTTTACGTCTGCAAATTTTCAAAGCAATCGGTCTAGTAGTTACGGCGTGAAGGCGGAACAAACAAACAAACAAACTCACTTTCCGAATTATAATATAAGTAAGGAAGTAAGGATAAAGGCGATGTTAACATTTCATTTTTATTTTGTCTTCAACTAAATTCAATATGGCTTCTCAAACGTACAAATAATACCTACGTCTTTCTTTTAACTTTATAATTGGCTATGAATTTTCCCCAAGGGGGTAGGCAGGAACTGAAATATACTGCACTTTTATTGACACCCTACGAACCTTTAATAAATCAACCTGTCATGCAGTACATTGTTATTGAATACCTATCTGTTTAAGCGTGAATTTCCTCATACGATACCAACACTTGATAGGCGAAAATAGAACTTATTGCTTCGTGATAAAGACGCTGTTAATATCAAATTCTTGCAATGGTGGTATCCTATAAATTCCCGAAGGTTTTATTCGACGAGTGGCTTATTGTTTGTGACATCGTTGCGTTTATTGTTCCCTGAAAGGGTAAGCAGAGACATAGAAATGTAATTAAAATGATTCTTTAGTAAAAGAAGACATGATTGGTGCTATAAAATGACCTTAATTTCAGACTCCATGATAGTTTTATGAATTTGGAATTACTTATATTAAATACTTAATTCGACTGCCTCTTTGGGTGAGTGTGACGAGTGTGTGTCGCAAGTGTGACGTGGTCTCGGGTTCGATTCCTGGGCCGGGCAAAGTATTGGGATTTTAACAAAAAATCTCAGTAGTAGCACGGAGTCTGCGAAATCTAGCCCAGTATGTGGCAATAGGCTCACTCCCTATTACATGGGACTTACAACGTAAATAGTGAAAAGTAGGTGTTACATTGTACAGTGGCATTAAGTGCCGTAATGTGCCCCTGCCTACCCCTTCGGAGGTAAAAGGCGTGATGATATTTATTATTTATTTATTTTGTTTTCCTTATTTCGACATGTGAATCGCATCTGAGTACTTTTCACTTCTGTAGTTAGGAGTAGCCGCAGATTTAGACACGTTTCTTTTTTAATAAAAAAGCATTCTTAAAACTTGACCTTCTTTGTATTAAAGAAATGAAGGAAATAAACTGACATACACGTTTTTAATTTCATCCATAATTCAGACTAATTAAATAATTAATGCTTTGCTTTGTTTCTTTTTTCTTTTTTTAAAAGACGTTTGCCCCACTCAAGGGTTTTCTTCAGTGTAATGGGTGCGTTTACAAACATACAAGTTCAGCAAATACTTGATACCCAGACGCGGAACAACAATCTGTGTATCACACAAACAGTTGTTTTCTCAAAAGATCTGAATTTTCTCCGTATGAAAATCGCTGAGGACATGCTAGAACGAGTCAGTTCGGACCCAACATTCATGAAACGCATTGTTACTGGTGACGAGACGTGGGTTTACGAGTTTGACATGCAAACTAGTCAACAAGCTTCGGAGTGGCGCCTTCCAACTGAACCGAAACCGAAAAAACCACGCCAAAGTCGATCAAAAGTCAAAGTCATGTTGACTGTTTTCTTTGACTATCGCGGTGTTGTCCACTCTGAATTCTTACCGGAAGGTCTAACGGTAAATAAAGCATATTATTTGAGCATTATGCGGCGTTTAAGAGAGCAAATTCGACGAAAAAGGCCAGATTTATGGAAAGATAATTCTTGGATTTTGCACCACGACAATGCGCCTTCGCACAAGGCTATTGAACGAATATGTGAACGAATTTTTGAACGAAGAAAAACAAAATACCATCCAGCAACCACCATATTCACCAGATATGGTTCCTGCTGACTTTTTTATTTTTCCTAAACTCAAATTACCACTTCGTGGCACTCGTTTTCAATCGATAGAAGACATAAAGGAGAATCCGCGGCGAGAACTGAACTCAATTCCGGAGGCAGCGTTTATAAATGTTTTGTTGAATGGATTATTCGTTGGTGCAAGTGTATCGTTTCTAAAGGAGCATACTTTGAAGGTGATGAAATAAATTTGGATGAATAACATACATTTTGTGTATTATTGATCTTTTCCCGGTACTTTCTTGACAGAGTAGTATGACTGAATCGTTGGCCGAGTGGTCGTAAGTGCGACTGCCGAGCAAGGGGTCTCGGGTTCGATTCCCGGGTCGGGCAAAGTATTACTGGGTTTTTATTTAAATATTCTCAGTAGTAGCATGGAGTCTGGAATTGTGCCCGGTATATGGCAATAGGCTCACCCCCTATTACATGGGACTCATAACATAAATAGTGAAAAGTGGGTGTGTTACATTATACAGTGGTATAATGTGCGCCTCTGCCTACCCCTTCCGGGATAAAAGGCGTGATGTTATGTTATGTTTTAGTATGTATGATGTCAGTAAGTATATGTACACTCACCGCCAACAAACTACACGTGGCGTAAACTAGAGGTGATTTTATCACGTTTTAATAATTAAGTAAGTCCCATTAAGTCGCGACACGTGTCGTCTAGCCACATGTATGGAATCTGGTGTATTATTTTATTTAATACTTTGTTTATTTACATTATTATGTAAGTGTTGCAATTGGTGAGTGGGTAATTAAATTTTTCTCTGACTTCAAAAAGAAAAAGAAAGGGTTTCTCACTTTGACCTGTATGAATGCATGTTTGTGCGCGATTTACTTGCGATTGGCTGAACCGGTTTTGATGTGGTTCGGAAAAGTGTGTGTTACGCTTAACCCCTCGAGCGTCCTTATGAGCACCCGGTGGATCATAAGAAAAAATGCTCCATGCTGCTTTCTCTTTTATAAAATCTATTATTAATGGTTTTTTTGACTGTATTTTTTATTTCTATTGTAATGATCCTTGTTTCCGTGTGCCAATGGCCAAATTAATGCATTTTCTTGCATGCATAAGGAACGCAGACGCTCGACGGGTTAAGAGAAGGTTTTAGTATTTAACCGACTTTGAGGTTGAACTCGATTTTTTTAAACGTATTTTATGAAAGAATTATTCAATTAACGAATGCTGTACAGGTTCGTCATGATATTTTGATGGAATGATTGTGATTGTCTTTGAGTCCACCTTATATGTATTTTTCGTGTACAAAGTCTAAATAAATAAATTGTCCTTCGGTGAATACAAGGCCTAACTATTGACCTCAAGTTGTAATTTTGACTTTTATCTACAGTCTTTATTTCTTTTGTCTGTCCTTATTTGTCATCGTCCTTACTTATATAGAATGTATTGTGTACTCCCATTTCATTCATTACAGCTCTTTCACAAAACTTTTTTCATTATTATTTTATTAATTCAAGTAATCCTTCTCTGCTGATATATATGAATAAGTCGAAGTTTTGCACCTTCCATTATTTTTTATATTTGATGGGCCGAGGTTGATGATGATGATTATGATATCTTTATTTGAAAAAGGAATACTGAGTGTAACAGATCAGAGCTGGATGTTTCCACAACGTATTCAAGAACTGACAAAATTGGCGGGATCGCGGAGCGTTTTCGAAAACGATCACTCACTCAATGTTTCGGCGGCGACTGTTGACGCGAGCGCGGAGTCCGCTCGAGCGAGGCGTGGGCGGGCCTTCGAAATTTGAATTTTAGCGCGAATGCGAATTCACTAAGTTACCACTATTTAATTTTTTCTTATTGCGCTACAAAGGAGGTTTAACATTACATACGAAAGGAGGTTTAAGAGTTGCCTACACTGAGAACTCCAAAAAGTCCAATTCTGGAAAGTCTAGCGTTTTCAGAAATAAGGATCAATATGTTTCCTATATTACTGAGTAATCGACACTGAATTTTATTACAAGTATCAGAAAACATATTATTGTATACAACCCACATTTTATATAAACAATACTGGCAGTTTTGAATAAACGATTTATATAAAAAAAAACTATATTAATGATTGGTACACTACAGCTGTTTCCTATTAAATAAATTGTGAAACCTTTGTGTCTATCTTTAATGGATATTCAACCTCATTGAATTGGGGATAAAGAGTAAAATCGTATATAGTGTGTTGAGTTTTGGGTAGCTTGATACGCTTGCGTAAATAGAGGATGTTTCTTTGTAAGTTTTGTTTTAATATTCTTTTAAAGTCGATGATAGGCGTTTTAAATGTGTGCAGTTTCAGAATTGTTTTGATTATAAGTAGATGTTTTGTTTACGATTTGATTTCCTTTGTTTCTTTAATTAAAATGTTGTAATATCTGATCGGTTTTTCAGAGCCGGATATGACAATGGTAATGTGTAGGATTTTTTTGTGTGTTTTGTGTTCTAAATTGCTATTGCGTGTTCATACCAAAATGCTATTGTTGAGATGATATTTTTAAGTTTTGCCGCTCGTGTTTGATAACATGAATGTCTGCTATTGTCTCACAATTCTATTAAAAAACCAACGGCGAAGTGACACTCACAACAAACAGTAACTAATTCAAAACAATCACCAAATCAATATAAACCTACCGTAACATCAACTGCCGAAATAGTTTCTATCACTCACGAAATAAGGATCATATAATACTTTATAGACAAGATAGAGGTCAAAAGCAAAAGCCACATGACCCAGTCCACTATTTACTTAATGATTTAATGCCCTTATCTCGGTTCACAGTTGATGAACTACCTCTAAAATCCAGCAATAAAATCTCATCCTGTAGCATACATATAACATAGTCGTGGTGACCCGGAGGTTTAAGAAGCCCGCTTCTCATATATGAAGGTGCAGTTTCGAAACCTACCAACGGCAAGTACCAATGTGACTATTTCCGAGTTATATGTACTTTCTAAGATTATTTTGATACCACTGACAAATTGTGAAGAAACCTGGGCTTATGATTTCATATTATACGTTTGAAATCGCCAACCCGCTTTGAGCAAGCGTGGTGATTAATGACAACCTTCTCCATGTGAGAAGAGGCCTTTGGTCAGCAGTGGCCACTTACATATGTTGGTGTTGAAGCATACATATACCACGAATGTACGATCATCGCCAGTTGTGTGAACATATTTCTAGGAATAGGCTCTTTGGGATGTTAATGAAGTCAGGTGTTCTGAGAATAAAATACTTATTACATAACACAAATATTTTTTTTTATGTTAACGATTTTTATGTATATAGTCATCAAGAGTAAAGATGTGTACCAAAAATCTCATTGATCTGTGGTCAGGAAGGAAGAAAAATTATAGTTACTGAATTTGACGCAAACAAACAAATAAGTCAAGCTAAATAAAATATTTATAAACTCGGGTGAATGAAATGTTTGAAGTGGAGTTTTTTTATCAAATGATTGCACACTATTAACCGTTGATTGTAAAAATCTATCCAAATTGAATTCATTCAAAAACTGTATGATATTTTGGTTTGTGCTATAAAATTATGCACGTATTTATAACAAACTAGCTTCTGCCCGCGACTTCGTACGCGTAATCCCATTTTTTCCCGTCCCCGTTCGTGATTTTCGGTAAAAAGTAAAAAAAAAATTTGGTTAAAAATCCTATGTCGGTCTCCTGGCTTTAAGCTACCTCCCTACCAATTTTCAACCAAATCTATTCGATCGTTCTATAGTTATAAGTGGTGTAACTAACACGACTTTCTTTTATATAAAGATAAAGAAATAGATAAATCATCATGCGGTTCCAATTTGCGCGACGAATCGCGCGTTCGCATTCTGCTAAGATAGGTACAAGTTAAAACAACAACTTTACTCGGAATCCGTTTAGAATTTTACGATGTAGGTAAAATAAAAGCGGTATATACATATGTAGGTACTAATTTACGTAGCTTAGTACTTAATTTTAGTACGCCTTTAGGATTTAAATAGGTATATAGGTTCGTTAGAGCGTAATTGCGCGATACACTTAAAGTAAGTGACTTGGTTGTAAACGTTCATTAAAATTAAAATTGGGTGATTATCTAAAAGTGGCTAATGTGTTTAGGAAGAATTTTACTTATACTAAGGAATATAACCCAAGCGTACAGCGTGTCGTGTTCCGTGCGCGCCTCAAAGACCTATTAGACCACCACAGATGGGACCCAATAGGGCTGATGCTGATACGGAGCCGCGGAAGACTTAATCGGTTGCCAGGGTTCCGGCTCAAAGTGCAGGAATAAGAATAGGGTGGTTTTTAGTCAGTAAGAGTCTAACACGCAGTCTCGCTTCACCCGAGCGGGAGAACGAATTGGATGAATTAACCCACTCAAAAACAATAATGGAATATACAAGCCGTGTAGGTAATAGTAAGGTAATAGTGGACCATAATACATTTTATCACACATTTCATCACTTCTATTCTTACTGCGGTTAAAAAACGACTAAGGGACTTATAAAGGGACTTCAACGGTTGCTTTTGGAACCAATCTCAATGTCAATTCAATTAAATCTTAACATTTATTCAATGTCTGTTGACTATACAGCCCCAATTGTAGCTGTTACAATAGCATTAAACTGTCAAACACCAAGCGGTCACCGGTGACCGCGACCTATTGTTCTTTAATTGTGTCTATAAAACCGGTACTCGACGAGTTAATTACGGATTATAAAACCAAACTCAATACAATTTAGTTCATTCAATATCCACGCAATGTGGATACTATGAGCGTCAGTGTTACAACTCAAGAGTATGAAACTTTACAATATCAATGTCGATCGATCGGAATTGGATTCAAGAGTAAGCCTAGGGCTGCAGCGCCCTCTGATAAACTTGAACCTTTTGCACAGCAATCTGTAACCATTAAATGCATTGTTTACAACCCTTATAGGACTAAATATCCTTTTTCATGGTGCGAATTTGTCCCACCATTACCTTAATTCATTTTCTTAACCCTCCATCCATCTTCATAAAATTTTAATTGGTCACCTTTACTGTTTACCTAATAAATAACAAATAACTTTAGAAATTAAGCACCTATTAATATTCTTGGGTATATAATGACCCTCCTATCATAAGTGGGTAAGCCATAATAAATTGACGCAGCCGGAACTGAACCCACGACCTTCCGGCCCCTGTCGGGTGATTGTCCCTTTTCTCACACACCGTTTATCCTTTTTGAAGTAAGTCGATCTTCTAGGAAAGTCAGCAGAATTAATGTAAATCTGAACCTGAAGAGTGCTTAGGTAGCATTTTATGTTTCAATCGTTTATTGTGAATCAAGAATAAAGCTAAGAATACACTAGGGGATAAATGTCCTGGGACACATGTCGCTAGTGACGTTTGGTGAAGTACCGCGACGTTGCCGGACTTTGGTTGACATGTTTGGCAACATAGCGCGATACAGGTCTCCTCTTCGCGCGTTGTCGCCATATACATATGTCGTGGGACATTTATTCTCTAGTGTATCCTTGACTTAAGAAGATTCTCGACAGTTTATTCCACTTTAAAAATCAAATCAACGTTAATGCATCCATTTCAATTAGATTGTCTATGTAATCTATTTTTGGAATACTCTACCCGTTAGTTAGCATTTTGTAAACTCAATTGTCAAAATCGTCTGTGCGTCAATCAGTTTAAAAGTCTAGAATCTAGACGTGATAGTATTAGAATCTTAGGATAATGTTAGAAGTCATGCGATGATATTCTCCCCTTAAAATAAAGAAATAAATACCAAGAACCGACCATGAAACTTTAATGGCCTTCGCCAGTTGATCATTTCACCTCGCCACACCATTAAACGTTATTTAAACGCAAATAACAATAAAGTGGTAAACATTGGTTTTTAAAGATCACTAAAGTTTAAACGAATTTCCTTGGAGACTATTAAACGTGATTTATCTACTGTTATATGGTGTATTTGCTGAACTGTGATAGAAAAGTTGTTTTAACTAAAAATTGGTACTTACGTGAATATACTGAGAAAAGCTCTACTAGTTTCGAACCACAGAGGTGTTCTTCCTCATGAGCAGCGTGCGTGGTCGCGGCGATGTCGCGCAGGCTACTAGGGCTAGGTAGTATGTCTAACGTAGTCTAGTGTGTCTCACGATAGTTATTATAAAAAGCTGTTTTCTTTTTAATTTCTAAGTTTTGATGTTTTGACTGACTACTTAGTGAAATAGTTTTAAAACAGCAGCACGGCTGAAGCACGGCTCTAGCACAGCATTTTTGTTTTGGAAACCATACAAAAAGGTTATAAGCGCGCCGTCGGGCTTACAGCTTCTTATATATATTGACGTTATGAATTATGTCATGCATACGATTTACAGTTCATATGTAAATGGCGATGACATTTTACTTTAAAACGTTGCCCCACTTTACGATTATGTCCTGTGTCGTGTGTGCGTTTACAAACATACAATTTCACATACACTTGATACCCAGACTTGGAACAACAATCTGTGGAAGTGGAATCCGCGACACGTGGCAGCCAAAGCCAAAGCCAAAAGTGCAGTCAAATTACTTGGTTGGGGCTCGTCAAATAATTACGTGAGTACTGAGCTGTGGTACTCAGTAAGTCGAAAAACACAATAATTAATTTAGTATGTCTCACAAAACATTACAAAGAACTAATAATTCAAAAGACTGCCTCGTGGGCCGAATGGTCGCAAGTGCGACTGCCGGGCAAGGGGTCTCAGGTTTGATTCCCGGGTCGTGCAAAGTACTACTGGGTTTTTTAAAATTCTCAGTAGTAGCACGGAGTCTGGAATTGTGCCCGGTATATGGCAATAGGCTTACTCCATATTACATTGGACTCATAACATAAATAGTGAAAAGTGGGTGTTACATTGTACAGTGGCATAATGTGCACCTCTGCCTACCTCGGGGATAAAAGGCGTGACGTTATGTTATGTGTTAATAATTCAATTGCTACTACCTGCTTACAATCTTCTTTGATTCTCTGACAGCTCTATTTTTCGGATTGTGTTATTTCACATCTATTCCTGTAATTCATTTTGTTTCAACGTGTCAAATTTCCATTAGCCGTTTGTCGAAAGTAATAATTTATGACTGAAATAAAAGCTGAAAGATGAAACGATCAATTCGTGGTAACATTTCAGTTATTTTTGTTCAGTTTCTATATTTCATTGCCACGCTTGTCTTGTTATCGGAAACGTGGTTGTTTAGGTTCAAAGTTCAATGCTAGGGATAATCTAATATCAATAAAATCATAATATAATTCGGAATATTAATTTTCAAATTTTACAAACAATGGATTTATGAGCGAAAAGTAAGTCCTTAATGTGTCCACACTTGTCATTATTTATTAGTTTGTGACATTATTATTTTTAATTGACATTTTTTATGTTGATATTTAATCATTAATTACGTTTAGTTTGTGACATTGTTATCTTGATTTGACATTTTTATTTTCAATGACATTGCTAATTATTAATATAGTTTATACAATTTATTATTACTATGAGTATATTTCTTAGATCTGAAGGATGTGCTGAACTTGATGCAATGATGATGTTTTTAATATGATTGTGTAAACTTTGAATAATATATAGGTATAGATACCTAATTGCCTGATAGAAACGACTATTTTTATTATGTCTAGGGAAACATTATTGAAATCATTTGTATTTTTGATTTTAACACATATCAGTCTGAATAATATAAAGCTTAAATTATACCTATAACGTCTATAAAGATGGTAACAAGTTTAGCACTTGAAATGATTTTACTACAATCAAAGCTAAAACAAAATCGTCACCTGAATTTCACCTTTTTGACTGAAACCTGACATTTCTACCTCACAGTTATATCATCAGGAGTTCTGCCTATCATCCCAGACAGTTACACTTGCAATGCAAGTAAGACTGACGGTTTGACAAGTTCTTGCATTCCTCTGTTAGGTCCCGTCATTGTCAAATCTGTAAGTGGTTGAATGAAATACAAGTGAATTTGTTCTCTAAGATTGTGTAGTCACGATTTATTTTTGAATGCACCTGCATGCATGGCGCTATACATGGTGGAAAATGTATGTGATGGTACACACGCCTTTTAGCCTTCGAATAGATAGACTGAATCCAACATTTCTGGGCCGGAAAGTCAAAACAAATAACCTTCTCCTGGCAGTCGCACTTGCCACTTACCAGCGTTAATCCTCTAAGCATGGGGAAGGAAACTAATCTACATAAGATTATGGTGCAGCGTGTAAAATATAAGGTTGTTTTCATATGGCATTTTTTTAAGGTGGGAAAAATCATCGTTTTACTTCTCCTGCCTAGGTGAGGTAAGAGGGGGTGTCAGACTCTTAATGACTAAAAACCACCCCGTTCCTTCTCCTGCACGTCGAGCGGGAGCGGGAGCGGTAACCCGTTAGGTTCTCCGCGACTCCGAATCGGCATCACCCTCTTGGTGGTTTCACATAACATAAGTAGCTAACATAATGCTTTAGTTTAATGCGGATTAGACAACGACAGTAAACTAGCATTATGTTAACAACCTCATACGGTGCAAACGTACATAAAATGCATGTCGTTGCAATGTGTGAAATATGCCTTATACGACCTTAGTTATAGGAAACTGCAACGTAAGTTCGTAACTTTATTTTATACTTGTAAATTATACAACAACTGGTTTTATATAATGATACCTACGGTTTTATATACGTCGTGAAAAGTAGCGGCCAATACCCTCCATAACATCACGCCTTTTATCCCCCAAAAGGTATAGGCAAAGGTGCGGTGTAGGTAACACCCACTTTTCACTATTTATATTATGAGTCCCATGTAATAGGGGGTGAGTCTATGGCCATATACCGAGGCACACTTGCAGACTCCGTGCTACTACTGAGATTTTTAATAACCCAGTAATACTTCGCCCGACCCGGGAATCGAACTCGAAACCCCTTACCGAGTCTCACTTGCGATCACTCGATATCCTAATTAACTTAAGAAATATGAAAATCATGTGAAATTGTCCTGTTGTTACTTGAAAGTAAGATAGACATATACTTAAAGCCTATAAGTGACTACTGCTGAGGAAAGACCTTTTCTCGCATGGAGAAGGTTTGAAACAAAAGTCTACTAATTCTACTATGTTGTACAAAAAAGCAGTTTTTAACAACGTTGGCAATACTTTACTAAACTTCACAGCATAAAGTCAAAAAATCAAAGTCAAAATCATTTATTTCAATAAGACCAGGATGGCACATTTACACGTTAACAAAAAATTACAAGTGAAGCTATTTGTAGGTGTAAAATCCTATGAAGAAGAACGAGCAAGAAACTCCATAGGTTACTCTTTTTCAATCAGGTTCACAGGACAAGCGCACCACAACCTCCCAAAACCGCTGCAACTCTTGTAAGCCAGGATCTTCAGTCGACACAACCATGACAACACTGAAGTCTGAGCATCTCAGGGACATGAATAACAGTTTTGGTTCCCGCAACGTACTGATTCAGAAGATATTATAAAAGGAGAAGAAAAAAACGATAGTTTCCACTTTCCTCAGTGAATTACTGCAGGAGACAGAATGAATTAAGGAAGTGCCTTTGCACAAAAGGAGACTGTACAACTGGGAGAAGCCCCGTCGCCAAGTAGCACGGAAACAGAATGATTATAAAACAAAAATAAAGATGTCAGTTTATTAGTTAATTTGTAAACCATTTACCAAATATACTCTTGAAAAAACGATTATAAGAGAAGAAGAAAAAAACGATAGTTTCCAGTTCCCTTGGTGAATTACTGCAGGAGACAGAATGAATTAAGCCAATGCCTTTGCACAAAAGGAGACTGTACAACTGGGAGAAGCCCCGTCGCCAAACACCACGGAAGTAGCAGGATTGTAGAACAAGAATAAAGATGTCAGTTTATTAGTTAATTTGTAAACCATTTATTTACCAAATACACTCTTGAAAAAACGAACTTTCCGCATTCTTACACAACAGTTTGCGTCAAAATATTTACTCGAATAAAGTTTTTTTCAAATCGAGTTTCTGTGATTCATACGAAAGTTTATGTTTGTTGTGAAATCAACAAAGTTATATCATTACCTTACAACGACTATATTTAGATAGACACAAAACAAACTATTTTATTTACTTTCGACATACAGAAGCAAAATAATTCGAACTTCTTCACCGAACAATTGTAAACTGCCAATATTTATGTATGTACGATTACGAAGAACAAGAGACAAGTGAGAGAACATTATCTTTCCTCTTGAAATATAGATTTGTTTTTCTGTTTTTATTTATATATGTATTATAATTGTATTATATTAATTTGTTTTATTGTTTATTATTGTTAATTCTATTGGTTTCATCGGTCTTATTACTTTTTTTTTATTAATTGATTTTTATCTTGTTTGTGTAACACACTATGTGTCTCAGTGTTGTTATTTCTTTTCCTGCCACAGGCCCACAGGAAGAAATTCCAGTTGGAATATGTGGGGCCTATGTACTCTGTTTTTTATTATGTATTGTCCTCTGTGTTGAATGTGTGTACATAAATTAATAAATAAATAAATAAGAAAAAACTTCAATTTTCGTAAACACTTTTTAGTACAAGATCTCACGATAAAAAACTATTTCATTCCAAATTTACAGACAAATGATACAAACACTAACCTCTAAAACATTCACAGTTATTTGAATTCGAACTTAACAAGCTATTTGAAACCTTATTCTGTATTACCAAAATTGAATTTAGTTTGAAATCTCTGAATTAATAAAGAGAAGAGAAGTGGTGATCAATAACGAACGTTATAGCTTTGCATTAAGGGTTAGAGTAGATTGGAGTGAAATGTGGGAAGTTTGGTGGGATACCGCGTGAAAAGTTGGCAGTTATCTACGGCAGTAGTTTGTGATCCAAGATTTAGGCTCGGGATTTGTGATTGGATTATGAAACATGTAAACTAAACAGATTATACTAATGGATTCAGTTCTGGCGTTAGATGTTGAACCCCTGGCGATTTGAAAGAGACGTGTAATCCTCGAAGTTTAAATCGATCCTTCTAAAGATGGTTTAAGTTCTTAGCGTGTAATAAGACCACGGTTTTGAGTAATGCAATCATGATAGGTACCCATATGCAGAATTTCAAAATTGACATTAAGTGTTGAATAATGTTTTGGATTCTATGTTTAATAATTTATACATAACATCACGCCTTTTATCCCCGAAGGGGTAGGCAGAGGTAAACATTATACCATTGTACAATGTAATACCTACTTTTCACTATTTATGTTATAAGTCCCATTTAATAGGGGGTGAACCTATTGCCATATACCGAGCGCAATTCCAGACTCCGTGCTACTACTGAGAATTTTTAAAAACCCCAGTAATACTTTGCCCTACCCGGGAATCGAACCCGAGACCCCTTGCCCAGCAGTCGCACTTGCGACCACATGACCAATAATTTATAATGTTTTTAAAATCTTATATCTCTCTCTATTTTTTTTTATTTATTTGATGGGCCGACGTTTGACCACTGTCTCGCCTGGTGGTAAGCGACGATTCGGTCTACTATGGAGCATTCACTCGGGCCTTGAAGACTCTCAGGTTATACCATTCAGCAAATACAGACTCTGGCAAAGAATTCCACTTATTAGCAGTACGCACAAGGAAGCTTGATGCGAAGAATCTACCTATTTGTGACCAAAAAGACAGACATTAATTGCAAATTGTGTTTATATCATAACTTTCTTAAGACATACTAAATTATAATTATTTTCGGTTTACTTATGTCTCACCTACGGCCACACATCAATCTATACAAAACCAGTTTATCCTGGTGTCGCGTCGCATCATCTTTCTGCACATTTATCGTTCAGTTTATACTGGCTATGTAAAGCTCGATGTGTAGCCGTGTGTACGTAACTGTTTGACGTCGTATGTCGCGGAATACATCTTATGAATATGAGCATCTAGCATGGCTTGAAACTAGTCGAGTTCCTTATCAAATAGTTATATGAGTAAGCTGAAAAACGTAATAATTTATTTGAATGGTGTACCTGGCTATTTGTATTTATGAGTTACATTTTAAGACTAAAATTCTATTTGCGATACTGATTACGAAATAAAGAATACCCATCGTGTAATCCAGATATCCTTTATCCTTACTATCCTTACTAATATTATAAATCGGAAGGTGAGTTTGTTTGTTTGTTTGTTCCGACTTCACACCGTAACTACTAAACCGATTGCATTGAATTTTTGCAGACGTAAAGTTAGTAGTCTGGATTAAATAATAGGGTACTTATTATCCCGAAAAAATTGATATTCCCGAGGGAAAACAAAAGTATTGGTATAGATGGCGCTGTATGTATTGGTATATGTCACATAGGCTACTTTTTATCCTTTTGTGACGCGAGCGAAGCCGCGGGTAAAAGCTAGTATGAAATAATGGAGGCAATGCTGCAAAAACAGAAATTAATTCCCAAGTGTACAATACAAGATAAAACCATTACAACTCCGTACTCAGACCATGTTACGACTATCATGCCATAATACTTTTATGGGGGTCGCCATTCTTCATACTTTACACCGCGACTGTCATTTGTCACGCTCATCACGCTCGTCACGCTGCAACTTCACTTATATTTGACAATCAACACCTTTTTACGTTATAGTGATAAAGGTTTTTTAGGAGTATACTTTTTGTGTTGTGTCTTGTGAAAGAGCTCTATATAGCTTGAGGTTGAGTTCGATTCCCTGGTCGGGCATTGATTATTGACATTCTTTATGGTATTTCTAAAAATGTCAGTACGGGGATTGGATTCGTGCCCAATAAATGTCTAGATGCTTACCTGTAACGCGAATCATAACACGACTGGGGAAAATGGATGTTACATTCTATTAATGCATTTCTGCCTACCTCTTCGGGGATTTACATTTGGCATGAATGACGTTGTATTATACAAACATTTCAAAATTTAATCAAATCAAATACAAACATAATATCTGTATCAATCCATACAACACTGAACACGGCAAGAATGATTAATAACAGAAAAAATATATATCTACCTTTCACATTTCCCTGTTGCTTTCCATCTAAAGGGAGGCATTATCGTGAATAAATAACCGTCAGTTACTTTAGGCAAGAAGACAAAGTTTATTTTTATTTTATTGAACGGATATTGTTCGGAAGTGATGGCGGATCTCACTTATCTATAAGGGGAATTTCTAATGGAGGGGAGGAACTTACTAAGGTCGAGGAGTTCTGGTATAGTTCTAAGATTTAGTGACCTTATTTGTATGATGGGATGGTAGGACACACAGGTACAGAAGTTTTTGACAAAGTCTTCTTTTTCATTTTATTTTTTTAAGGGGGAAAATCATCGAATTACTGCTCCAGCCTGGGTGAGGCGAGAGGGAGTGTCAGACTCTTACTTACTAAAAATCACCCCGTTCCTTCTCCTGCACGTCGAGCCGGAGCCCCGGTAACCTGTTAGTTTCTCCGCGACTCCGAATCGGCATCGGGCCCCATCTGTGGTGGTCTGAGGGCTCTTTGAGGCGCGCGCACGCGGCGTACGGTCGGGTCTGTTTCTGGCCGGACGGGGAGCCACCCATGCTCGCCGTCCACAGACCTGCGCTTACGGTGGCCGGAGATGGTCCCGCGATCGACGCCCGGTCCTGTCCTTCGCGATGGCTTAGTTGCCTTGACAAAGGCTAGGATTGTGTGCTTGAATGACAAAACGTAATAACATGATTGATAATTACCTAGTTCCCTAAATTGTCACTACTTCAACCGTACTATCTTCTATTGGGAGCAATATTTTACTCCATTTTATAATTGTGGTCAAATCAATCGAAGACATTTCTGTCCAAAGACAAACAGTTACCAGTTGTGGCGTTTGGTGGTTAGGATGGATGCTGGAGAGGACATGCAGTCGCCAAATCCTCTTCATACGTATTATGTAGATCTTTTATCACTTATTTATTGCAGAGCTTAAAATATTAATATGTCCATTCCTTATGACTTTGTGAGCTACCGTTTTGTCTTGACTCGTCAAATATCCTATTTTGTTCCAGAACTGGCAAACTGCACTACCCAACAAATGTATGTGGTCCACTGTTTGAGGAAGAGCTGGAGTTCTGGGGGCTGGACTCCAACCAGGTGGAACCTTGCTGCTGGTCCACCTACAGCATACACAGGGACACACAGGTTAGTTTAGATTAAGATCTAGTTTGTGGAGCAAAATGTTTTTGAAAACCACCTTTTTATTGTAGCAAATTGATCGAGTTTTTAATTTGAATTGAATATTCGACGATGCTGAGAAATTTTCATATCAATATTTATACAAACACATATAGTACAATTAGATCTCGATAAAAACACGTTCAGCAATATCTAAATTAAAGGGGACACCCACGAGTCTTTTAATTTTTAAACTTTCTTGACGTTTTGACCAAATAACAATTTTTTTTTAATTTTCTTATAAAACGTTGCCCAGTATCGTGGGTGCGTTTACAAACATACAAGTCCACAAACACAATGACACCCAGACCCGAAACAACAATTTGTAGATCACACAAAGTGTTGTTCCGTGCGGGAATCGAACCCGCGACACGTTGCACGGCAGCCGGTAGCCTAACCACCGCACCATCCGTGCCGTCAAACTATTAAAAATTATTATCATTCTATTAAGAATGTAAAAGGTTGAACCAAATAATACAAACAATTATCATGCCCTATCATGCACAAAGAATACCATTCGACGTGGATTCTACCCGACGGGTAAGCTGCAGATTTATTTCCAATCTGTTTTGAAACAACACAACTTGGATTGCCAATGATGGAGCTGGCAATTGATGAAACTGTTGTTTCGGAAGCGAAGAGAAGAAAAAAGCACAAGGCAATAAATTTTAGCCTAGACATTTGGGCGAAATGCCAAAATGGCTACAGCTTAAACCTTTGGTCAACTTGATTTTTAACTAAGATTAATTTATTGAGAGATAACAATTTTTGTCGGTATCTCTTTGGCTCGGTTTCTGCCAAGACTTTCTTTGATGAAATTGAATTTTAAAATAAATGTTCATTTATAATAACTAAATTAACAAAAAACGCGGGTTACTCACGTGAATATACTGAGAAAAGCTCTACTAGTTTCGAACCACAAAGGGACGCAGCTCACTCTCACTCCAGTGAGTTGCGCGACGTCGCTGCGACCGTGCACGCTCATGAGGAAGAACCCTTCTGTGGTTCGAAACCAGTAGAGCTTTTCTCAGTATATTCAAGTGAGTAACCCGCGTTTTTAGTTAATGTTCATTTATGTGCAATGTTTCTTGTTTCTACGGAAAAGACTTTCTACACGATGAATTGAATTATTATGTCATGCCAATTAAAGTCTTAATGGTTGCTCTGTTAATCCAGGGACAAATATGTGAAGTTTTGTTAGACTTGAATAGGGTACGACTTATTTTTATTTTAATGTCCGTCTGGTAGATTATTTTAAATCATTAGACACGTGTTCTTTAATTTCTTACAGAAACGAATACTTTCGACGATATATTGATTTGAAATGTCGCGTGACGTCACTTCTATGTACATTTTATACGTAGAAATGACGTTTTAGCCCCCACTCCTAAAGTTTGATTCGTTTTATCTAAGTATTGTTTTATTATACGACAAAATAAGAAAATAGGTGTCTAATATTTTTTCATTACCTAACTGACGGACTAATTAGATTTTTAATTTTCATACCCTGTCATCATCCCAATTGACTTCTTGAACACAAACTGGCTAAAATTAAAAAGATTAATGCACGGTTATATAATTAGTGCACTATAGTAGATTCGATCTTAATGTCGATTAAGACCAAAATACTTTATCACCCTCAAACAAAAAAACCATATATATTAAAATGGACCTTACTAAATATAACACAGAATATAATTTGGGGAACAATGGCGTTCACTAATGAACGGTTTCCGAGAATTTAATTCCAGAACCTTCATTTAACTGATGAAAATCCTCTCATTCCTAGCCTAGTTTGTGGAATAGAGTTTTAACCTATTTTTGGCTGAATATGGTAATACTATTTAGTATACATGTATTTGTTAATGAACTTTAATGATCACCTTTGAATGTGTTGAAGTTATGTATATATAGGCATTTCCCCGCCTACATCGGGATCGGCCATTGCGTGGGTATTTAGGCATATAATCAGATAAAACGAGTCACAATGTAATGTCTTTTTAATCACTAATCTGACTATCTTTATGAAAAATTATAAGATTGCGCGGAACTTTGACGGTTCGTCGGAGATGTCTCGCGCACGCCATTCATAATCGTAGTCTGGGTCAAAAATATGGCGGCGCTGTTATCGACATGACGATCCGTCAGAATGACTTCTGTGGCTAGATGTCACCCTAGTTCCAAAACCAATAATAGACGGTGCTGTGGCTGCGCCGTCATATACATAAATATATAAATATTGTTTTCGTGATGTAGAATTATGGGAACTCATTAAAGCCATAATTAAAAATGATGTTAAAATGAATTAAGATCAAATCCAAGTCTTCTTTATGAATTTTGACAAACAACCTGTTGTTACCAAGATGTTAAAAGTTTCGCAAAATAGATGACTAGGTGGGTGTACACAATAAAGACCAGGAACCTAATTTATTGTATTCATTTGGTTCGATTTTTTTTTTGGATAAGCCGGCAAACGAGCAATCTTTTCACGCAAGCAATCGGCGCCCAGCAAACCAGAGGCTTTATGAGTGAGTTGCCGGCCTATTGAGGATTAGGAATTTGAGGATTTTTGGGGATTTGGGGATTGGGTAAATTGGTAACTGGGCCTCCGCTCCTTACACGACGAAACACAAGTCGAGTGTTGTTTCACGTCGGTTTTCTATGAGGCTGTGGTGTCACTTAGGTCGAACCGGCCCATTACTGCCGAAGAATGGCTGTCTCACACTCATTGATTTTATCCATTTTTGTAAGTAATCGTTTTTTTTTTCATACAGCATACAAGTAAATTAAAGAATTGTGAAATTCGGATATCATACAAATTATCCTTTCTTTTTCTAATTTGGGCACCAACCTTAAGGCAAGCTTACGTCCATAGAACGAATGCAGCTATCAATACACAACTTATCTTCAAAAATAACCAACCCTTTCTTTCAAGATCTGTTTCAGCCCATAAAGAAGGGTCGAATGATGTGAAACCATCCAATATCAACCAATAGGATCCCTAAAACGTAACATTTTCGCCAGATAAGAGATCTGCCTACGCATTTAATAGATAGGGACTATTCCCTTTGGCTTTAGGATCTTTGATAAGTATTTTTGTCAAGACCCTTTTATTTCTAAACAGTATACAATGTATTTATTTAGGGAGAACAAGTCAAAGTTTTTGAAATAGTGGGTGGTAAATAAGACAAATCCTTTTTGTTTCTTAGTAGGTTTTTAAAATTAATGTCAAAATGATTTATTTCAATAAGACCAGCAAAGCAGTATTCAACGTCAAAACAAAGTATTTAAAATGTCAGCCTGTCAGTCAGTCCTCTAGTGAAGCTATTTGCTCGTTCCAAAGTCGAGATTCCTATGGAGAAGAACGAGCAAGAAACTCCGTAGCTTACTCTTTTTCAATGAGGTTTACGGTACAATTCTTGGTTACATAGTTTCGTTAGTACAATATTAAGTTGTTTATGTCAGAAGATAGCTTGAAATATAGCGGAAAAAAAACTAATTTTCAAGCGTTTAAAACACAAATTTGTATTTGGAACTTTTTAAATAATTTACTTTTTTTCTCTGCTTCATAATCTTGTTGGTCGATGATGGTAAATGCGATCAGTACTACTGCCTTTTGATATTATATTTCCAGCAAAAAAATATCTGCACGTAGTCTAGAATTGTACCCATTGGATAACCAGTAGACCAATCCAAATCCAAGTCCAATATTACATGGGACTCACAGTCATAACATAAGATGTGAAAAGTGGGTGTTAAACATTACATTTACGGCAGAGGTGAACATTTAATGCCACTGTACAATGTAACACTCACTTTTCACTATTTATGTTATGAGTCCCATGTAATAGGGGGTGAGCCTATTGCCATATACCGGGCACAATTCCCGACTCCATGCTGTACGTACTACTGAGATTTTTTTTAAAAACCTACAAATACTTTGCCCGCCCCGAGACATTTTGCCTGGCAATCACACTTACGGCCAATCACCCAACGATAACACTGGGTGTTACAGTTTGTTAAAAACTTATTTATGTCTTCAATGATTAAAATGCTTTGTGTAATATATGCACAGTGCACAAAACACAAGGTACCTTGACCTTAACAGTACCAGATATCTTCAATTCGTGACACTTCGCTATCAAATTCAACAATTCCAAACTCGAATTCAATTCACACACACACACAAACACATACTCCGCTATTTCTACAGTCCTGACATGTCACTTCAAAGGGTTTCCACTACCGTATCAGTCGTAAGCAAGGGTTCCTAACAGATGCCACTCATCTTGATGGATGAAGAGCAACTTGTCTCTATGTGTGAAGTGAAACTAGATCCAGTTTATCTTAGAGTATTCCACATGTCTTGCTTAAATTGGAGTTTATTTTTTTATGTTTTTTGTTTTTGTAGAACTGGTATGTTTAGTTGACTGCCTCGTTGGCCGAGTGGTCGCAAGTGCGACTGCCGGGCAAGGGGTCTCGAGTTCGATTCCCGGGTCGGGCAAAGTATTACTGGGTTTTAAAAAAAAATCTCAGTAGTGGCACGAAGTCTGGAATTGTGCCCGGTATATGGCAATGTAATAGTCTGACGCCCTATTATATGGGACTCATAACATAAATAGTGAAAAGTGGGTGTTACATTGTACAGTGGCATTAAATGTGCACCTCTGTCTACCCCTTCGGGGATAAAAGGCGTGATGTTATGTGGTATGTTTAGTTGTTCCAGTGTTATTGATCATCTTTTTTTCTCGTGATATTTTTAGGTGAATGTTATTTTGTATCTTGAGAAAGCGTTTTTGCACGAGATCAAAGACCCAGTAGTTGAATTTTCCTTATGTTTTTAAGCTGAAAATTCCTTTAATGTAATATTTTGTCTAACCTGGGATTTAAGTCAAGATTTCTTGGTATTGTAACTTCCTTACCTAATTAAATCAACAAGGCGTTTACTATTACTGCATAGAATAAAACCTATTAATACATGAGTGATATTGTTTATGGATTTTTAAGTGTGGGAGCGCCATGCTTTGGCATGAATGAGCCGACTCCACCGGTGTAATACCATGGCCTCACAGAAAAACGACGTGAAACAACGTACGTTGTGTTTTGTCGTATGACTGAGGTTACCAGAGATCCTATTTTGACAGAATCCCCAACAATCCTTAAATTCCTAATTCCCAAAAAACTGGTACTTAAGGGACTTGTAATACCTCTGGTGTTACGGTTTCCATGGACGGTGAGGTTTGCCTAAGATCAGATGGTCCGTCCGCTCTTTTACTGACATATTCCATAAAATAAAAAAAAGTATTCTTAAAAATTGCAACCATTAAACAAAACTTCTAACTAAAACAATCTAGCAAAAAGCACAACCTAATAAATACATATCTATCTACCCCTAATGCTAATAAATAAAATTTAAGGTACATTTCACATTTCATCACGAAATTTCATTTCAGTTTTTCATAGAATCCATTTCTTATTTCTTTGAACAAATATTATGTTTTGTGTTGAGACATATTATACGTAATTGCTTATATTAATCATGAGAGAAAATGTTTCTCTAGTTTCTCTAGAGAAGAAATATTATTCTGAGGTAATTAAATAAGCCTTATTCAATGTACAGGTGAACTGAAATTATTATTGTTGGTTGAGTCCTTGTACAAAAGTTACATAATTGGATTACACTAAAGTTTGCTAGACTAATGTCGGAATACTCAAACACTACTCAATTTTGAGTCGCGCTTAAGCATAGTTCTGTCTCCACTAATTCTTTGTAAAATTACAGAGATGGCACGATATTTAAGCACGACTTAATATTGAGTAAAGTTTCAGTATTCCGGCATAAGAATAAATTAATGATCGAGTGGTTCCAATACTAATATCTAAAATTTTTAGAAGAACAATTTATATGTTAACACATTGACTATTGGTAGGTAAACTTAGGTTTAAGATGGTAAAAGACAAATCTCCATTAGCGTTAGGTACCGGTGACTGACTGTGGGGGCTCCAAGGTTGGTCTACTCAGAGGACCCGGTGCCTCCTTTTCATAGTCAAAGTCAAAGCATTTATTTCAATAAACCATAGTTTGGTACTTTTGAAACGTCGACAAATACAAAATAAATAATATTCTGTCAATCAGACCGTCGGTCAAGTGCAGATGGCCACCGGGGAGGTTTTAGTGAGGTAAAACCCCAAAAAAGAAGGTGCCTTAAGGTTTCCACCCGTCAACAACAAAAAAAAAAACGGCACTGGTGACGGACCGATCTGCTCGTTTACCGGTTTATCGAATAAAAAAAAAGAATGCGTTAATTCCTATTTACAGAAATAGATACAAAATTACAAACATGCCTATTATTATGTACAAATACACGCTTTTTCTGAACCTATTTAATAAACCGGTAACAACATTCAATTGACACCTTTATGGCACAAAACATATGGTTTGTTTTACTTTTTATATCATCCATATTTCTTTCAGAAGACTTGAATAGCAATGTTTGAAATGTTTAGATGTTTATGCTGTTTTAATGTATTTCCTATAATATCATTTGGTACGTAATTTATTTAAAATAAACCTTTTCGCAAGGAAGTTTTATTTCATTGAGTTTCAACGCCCCGTCATAGTGGTACGCGGGGCTATGAGACAAGTATGGGTCTGTTGAGTCATTAACTAGTCGATGTTGTTTAGATTAAGATACTTTATAGGATAGGTAATGTTTTTTATATTTGATCGGATAACGTTTGGACACCCTGCTCATAAGCAAGCTGTTTATTTATGTTGTAGAAAAGTTTATTTAAAAAAATGCTATTTATACATTTATCAGAATATGTACCATTATAATAACGCAAGCCTACGTAAGTAAGGTATTTTTTTTGGCCTTATGTCTTATAAGTTCGAAGATTATGTACTGTGAGATTTTATTCAATCTGGAATTATGCTTGATGTAGTTACGTACATTCCATAAAATTCTCACTCAATTAACTTGCAGAGAAAAACGAAAGTAAGTAATGATGCAAGTAATAAAACAATTGCCAAGATATCTACCTCTATTAGCCTAGTACACTAAATAAATAATGCAGTATTAACATAATGCAGTTTTAACATAATACACCTAAAACGTTACTAAACAGCCGAATTTCATCAAATTTGCTTCTAAAAGCTGAAATTGTTTGGGTCTACTTTAGATGCAGCGGCCAAAACTTTTGTATGCAAATCGCTGACTCTGTGGCCCCGCTTCGCTCAGCTGTGAAGTCGCTATGAAGCGGGACAATTGCTTTGCTAACGCTCATATCGCTAGTGAATAAGCTGTCGCATGGCTTTGTTCGCTTACGTATGAGTATTTAAGCTATTTTTCGCAAGCGTACGCCATTCGTCCTACTTGATTGTTTTCGCTTAGTGTCATGTTATTGTGTTTAAGCTTAATTTGTTTTTTGAGTGATTTAGATTGGTTTAACTAGGTACTTAAATTTTAGTTTATGTTGTTTGTTATTTACAAGCGAATAACATGTGTTATTTTGCAAACGTACCCTTGAATCTAATCTGATTGAAGATGAAAAGTTTGATTCATGTCAACAAAAAAATAGCAAACCGTTACCAATTAAAAAAAAAGGAAATAACCCCCATAACATCACTCAACTTATCCCCGAAGGGTAGGCAGAGGTGCACATTATGCCACTGTACAATGTAACACCCACTTTTCACTATTTGTGTTATGAGTCCCATGTCATAGGGGGTGAGCCTATTGCCATATACCAGGCACAATTCCAGACTCCGTGCTACTACTGAGAATTTTTTAAAAACCCAGTAATACTTTGCCCGGCCCAGGAATCGAACCCGAGTACCCTTGTCCCGGCAGTCGCACTTGCGACCACTCGGTCAACAAGTTAAGACTAGTTTCAAAATTGGGATTTCAACGTTCAATGTATAATCCTCATATATCATACTAAAATCATATCTAAAGAGATATACTAGAATTATGACACAAGAAATCATTATTTACGCTCATAGAAATCTAGTCATAAACAGGAATATATCGATAATTTAAATCAGTATGAAGATGAAATAAACAATAGGCAACAGTTTAGATTTCATCTTGATATACGATAAAATTGAGAAGATACAATAAGTCAATATTCACAGCTTAAGTTATGTACTGGAAGTATGAAACTACATGCATTTGGATTACGTCCAGGTTATCTGCCATGGAGCAGGGTATTTACCATGGAGTATGAAGTAATGGAGTGTTTAAATGAAAACGAAGACGTTTGAATTAAAGATGTTGCACAAAAGGAGGACATAATGTCGCTTACTAATGATTGTAGCACCAAAATAACATAACATCATGCCTTTTATCCCCGAAAGGGTAGGCAGAGGTGCACATTATGCTATTGTACAATGTAACACTCATTTTGCACTATTTATGTTATGAGTCCCATGTAATAGGGGGTGAGTGTGCGGGCTCCGAGGGATCAGGCTGTGGATCAGTCCTCGACGAGCTAGGGTCCTTTGAGAGCAAGTGGACTGTATAATGAAACTGGAGAACTCTTGTACACTGATATACTTTATTACGATGATAATGTTAACAACACTAGTGGAGATGAAATTGACAATATTACGATCGACTGGCTATGATCGACCTTTTACATAACGACTACATACACTGACAATACATTGATAACTCATTGACGACTCATTGACAACTCATTGACAACTCATTGACAACTGAGGGCGCCTCGCAAGGAGGCGTCCTTTTATATGCGAGCCGCGCGGACAAGATAATTCCTGTTGATCGGGGCTCGCGACTCGGCCGCTCTGCGACGTTGAGTCATGTTTATACATGCTCAAAGGCAAGTTCAAACCAAGTAGCGGCGGCGCGGAACAAAGGATTGCCGCCGCGCGCCTTTGATGTTCGTGTCTGAACTTGCCCTTTCGTCATGGTTCGGACACGTTCGGAACACGTCGCGGGCGGCTTGCGACCTAGTATTGCCGTCGTGCACATTTCTCCCGCCGTCGCCATCAGGCGACTCCATGGTGAGCACGACAATGCGCTTCGCCGGTCTTCGGAGTACGAGTCGTCTGTTCATGATGTCTACTCGTACCTCTTCATCTGTGTCTGGCAGCACCTGTATCACCCTTCCTCTAAACCAACTGTTGCGTGGGAGGTAAGGGTCGGAGATCACGACGACGTCTCCAACCTTGGGTGGGGTGCCGCTGCCGTTGGGCTCCCGCCGGTCTTGAGGAACCGGCTGGAATTAACGCGCCCATCTTGCCAAAACGGCGACACCGGTGGTATAAGCTTCCAGCTTATAGACCGCGCATTGGACTCACTCCTAAAGCGCGTAAGGCACTTTTACCTAGGTCCCTATCTGCCGCTTTGAAATAGGTAGCGAAACTAACCTATACTTATACCTATAAACTATAGACTAACCTATGTCCATAGACTATTCTACCTATATGTATAATTGTATATCTATTCTTATAAATTAAAAATATACCTATAAACTGCCTATACCTATATAATAATATCTATTGTAACCTGTACTTATACCTATAAACCATAGACTAACCTATGTAACTATTCTAACCTGTACCTATATACCTATATCTATAGACTATCTTGTAGATCGATCTACATTCTACACATTCGTCTTTGTGCCTACCTATAGCTACAAATTGAATCCTATGACGTTGTCTTATGTTGTTCCCACTAATATGTAATTGTTGGTGCAAATACGTAATCCTTAATTTCTTATACTTGTGTTTACTTTTGAATATAACAGGGTGTTTTGATTCTGCATTTACATTTGCCGTCGCTGTGATTTTCCCGCGCAAACGTAAAACACGTGCGCTTGCGCCACATGTACTTAGCGCTGATAACGAGCTGTTGCCGGCCGCCGCTTTTTTATCCTGTATAGCGGCGGTTCCCTTTGATACGGTTTCGGCCGGCAAGTCCTTTTGTTCTTTGGCGCGTTGAGCGTAAGCAGCAGGTGTAGGTATGTACTTATCTGGACTATTTACTTTGTTGACCACATGACGATTGACTTGTTCTTCGTCCTTACCTAGGCACCGATCTCGATCTAGGGTACTTAGGTGGTTGTTAGGTTTCCTAGGTTCTATACAATATATTGATTCTGATTTGAAGTTTCTAACGGTTTCTTCAATTGGTTCTGAATTTTCTTTAATACTAATGTGGCCGCAAAATGTTCTTCTGTCTTTATTTACTGAGTAATGACATCCATGTAATACCCAACCGAGTTTGGTAAAAGATGCTACCGGTTGATCGCGCGCACCTGTACGTGTTTTAGTAGCTGCTAATAAATGCCAGTTATCTTGACCTATTAAAATCATCGGTCGCGCGCGGTCGTGAACAAGAGTGCTTCTTATATCGTTCAAATGCCTACAATTCTTTATATCTTCGGCTTGTACAGTCTGCGCCATGATTTCCAACCTATTTACGGTGCGCGCTGCCTCTATCTTCTGCGGGACGCTGTGGTACTTGCCTTGTATGTGGAGACTAACAGTGCGGCTTTGCTCATGCTTTACTTCTGTACCTAGGCCTTGTATCTGCATAGGACTAGCTGGCCCATTTGCACCTAGAATGTCTGCCACAGTCGCGTCTAACAAGGTGACTGTACTCCCATCGTCTAACAAGGCGTATGTGTCGATACTAGTACGTGGTCCGCGTAACGTCACAGGAACTATCTTCAAATACGCGCGGCGATTTCGAGGCGAAGTCGTTGATACTGTTTCGCGCGCTGACGTCACGGATTCATGTGTGATAACAGGCGTCATTGATGGCGGCGCGTGCGGCGCTGTGTTGTGAGTCGTCTTATCATCACGCTCTTTGTGCAACAGTTTGTGATGTTTCATTTTGCATCCCTTGATATCACAAATAGGCGCTTTGCACATATATCTTCTATGTTTATTTTGTAAACATCTAAAACACATCTTATTATATTTCGCTATATTCCACCTAGTATCTATGTCTAGCTGCTTATATTTATTGCAGTCTGGTAACTTGTGGCCGTGTTGCTTGCATGCCGGGCATAGTTCACTTGATGTCCTTTTACTCACGACGAACGTGCGCTCAACTCTGCGCCGTTGTCGTACATCAATGGCGTTATCACTAACACGCTCCGGCAGCGCGTACGCGCTACACTTGTCGGCCTCTTCATTCAGAAACATAGATAATAGCTTCAATACGGGAATATCTTCGTACTTTCTGTTAGCCGCGTAATCATACCATTTATTTCTTAATATTTGCGTTAACTTTTCTATGATATTACGCGACATTTCGGGGCTATGTAAATACTGAATTCTATTTAGTGCTTCTATCGTACCTACTGTGTTTGCAATACGGCTAGCAAATATACAAATATCCCTAGGGTTATCATTTAATCTAGGTAATAACTTTACATTATCTAATTCTGTCATTATTAAGGCCTCAGGCCTACCAAAACGTCTTTCTAGTGCGTCTAGAATGACCTGAGGGTCAGATTGACTGAATAATAGATTCCCTACAGCTTCCTTTGCGGCGCCTCTGAGGCTTATCCTAATCCTAGCTACATTTTCTACACTAGAAAAGTAAGTGTGTGAGTCACAATACGTGGCCTTATAAGCTATCCACTCACCGGGTTTTCCGTCGAAGAATGGTAGCCGCTGCATGTACTTCGGGGGCTCTCTGGAACTGCGCATGACCTGCGCTAGTGCCGCGGCGAGTGTTCCTACGTCTATTACTTTATCACTCACGTTACCGTGTGACACTACACTCGCGATATTGCCCTTTGTTTTCGCACACACACATTCACACACTTTTCTGTAGCCGTTGTCATCTCGCGGCGGTTGCGAGCCCGATGGGGCGTCGCGCGCCGTCGTCGCCGCGTGGGCTGCGTCTCTGCTGATGCTCCCGCCGCTGGCGTCGTGTGGCGGCGGCCGAGTCTCACCTCCGGGTGGCGGCGCGGGTCGCGCTAGCCACGTTCCAATCCTCACGGGGGCGAGGTCGTCCACCAACTCCTCGTCGTCACTCGACTCAGCTTCGGCTAAGGTGCACTGCAGTTGTATTTCCTGCAGCTCTCGTTTTGCCTGCGCTTCACTGGCTTTCATCTCAGCCAGCCGTTTCCTAGCCTCCAGCTCTGCGAGGCGCTTTTTCTTCGAATATGTTGAACGGCGTGACCTTGTATCGCTGGGCTTGAGGGTATCATGCGTGGGGTCGATGTAGGTAGTCGTCGTAGACCCGCTTTCTGTGTCCGTCACTCGGACCGAGCTCGATTCTGGTGCCGAGCTGCTGGCACCCGGTCCGGCGGTCACTGAAGGCTCTTGCTGGGTCTGCTCTGTCCTGGATTCTCCACTACGGCTGCGTGTTAACACCATCTTGCTAGAACTTTATCCGGCTCGAAGGACCAGAAAATGTACGGGCTCGGAGGGATCAGGCTGTGGATCAGTCCTCGACGAGCTAGGGTCCTTTTTGGAGAGCAAGTGGACTGTATAATGAAACTGGAGAACTCTTGTACACTGATATACTTTATTACGATGATAATGTTAACAACACTAGTGGAGATGAAATTGACAATATTACGATCGACTGGCTATGATCGACCTTTTACATAACGACTACATACACTGACAATACATTGATAACTCATTGACGACTCATTGACAACTCATTGACAACTCATTGACAACTGAGGGCGCCTCGCAAGGAGGCGTCCTTTTATATGCGAGCCGCGCGGACAAGATAATTCCTGTTGATCGGGGCTCGCGACTCGGCCGCTCTGCGACGTTGAGTCATGTTTATACATGCTCAAAGGCAAGTTCAAACCAAGTAGCGGCGGCGCGGAACAAAGGATTGCCGCCGCGCGCCTTTGATGTTCGTGTCTGAACTTGCCCTTTCGTCATGGTTCGGACACGTTCGGAACACGTCGCGGGCGGCTTGCGACCTAGTATTGCCGTCGTGCACAGTGAGTTTATTGCCATATACCGGGCACAATTCCAGACTCCGTGCTACTACTGTGAATTCTTTTGAAAAACCCAGTTATATTTTGCCCGATCCAGGAATCGAACCCGAGACACTCGCCCAATGAGGCAGTCTAGTAGCACCAAAATATCAGTGGGTTATTTATGTGTGCGTATGTAATGATAAGGTTGACTGGTAGAGAATGCCATATGGCATTAAGTCCGCCTTATGTGCCATATTAAAATTGTGTACATTAAAGACTATTATAAATAATGAGTTACCACGTTACTAGACATAAGAAAATGACAGATGTCCTTCGTGTCAATGTGTGTGTTCTGCGTGTAAGTGTACAGTAGCCAGGTGCCACAGTCGTGGTTTCAAGATACTGTGTCCGCCATTTTTCAACGTCCTTCGTATATATTAATTTATGTATTACTTTAGATAACTAAACTACATATATTGAGTTCAATAAAGTCTCATTATCAATGATGTTTATATTAATTACCACAATTAACCACTTCTAATAAAGAGATACTGACAAACAATTAATGTCAATCGGCTCATAATCATATAAAAATACTAGCAGTTACCTTCGAATTCGTCCACATAGGGATTCCTGTATTATATATTCCTGTATTATGTATTATATTGTGACTCGAACTCGCGGGGAGTTCGAGTCACAATATAATACACACAGTCACAATTTAATTGCGTACTCAAAGGGTTAATCGGGATAAAAATCATATCATTTAAGTCAGCCCGTACCCTGCCTAAATACTAAATCTCATCTAAATTCGTTCAGTAGTTTTAACGTGATTGACTGATAAACATCCAAACAAAGAATCATTCTCATCTAATGTGAAAAAATCATTTTATAAAATGTTATTCGTCTCTTAGATGAGCACCTTGAATATTATTATTATTATTTTCTTAATATTCGACTGAAAACCGTTTCTCATAAAGGCAAAGAAACAATTTGTCTGTGTGATTAAAAAATAACAAATTGTAATATAAATTGAATACATTATTTATACATAGAGGTACGAAAATTAAATTTCTAAGTACGTTTATGTGATGAGTGTTATTTTAATTTGTTGTCTAAAATGAGTTTTCTAGTTTTATGCCAAACGTGAAAACCCCTCTTCATAGTGAGGTCCATAGTCCAGTAGTGGACAATGACTGGCTATAGATGTGACGTGTGTGTGTGTGTGTGTGTGTGTGTGTGTTTGTGTATGTGTGTGTGTGCGTGTGTGTGTGACGTGCTTTAAGAAATGGCAAAATAAAATACGTTACTATTTTTAAATTTAATAAAACCATCTGCATTAAAAGACTAGGTTATTAAATTTGGGTATATTTATAATAATAATAAATTATGTTTTTTTAACATTAAGTCTACTAGAACTACTGCTAAGTTATTCAAGATGTTAAGTGGTGACACCATTTTATCACATCTGACACTTTACTTTTGATATTTCTGGAATTTGTATTTGATAGAATAAATACTATTGTCTTGTATTAAACAGTTGATTTGTTTTAACGCTTTAATCTCAGGAACTATCGGCCGATTTGAAAAAATGTTTTTTTGTTGGATAGTTCATTCATCAAGGAAGGCTATTGTAGTAATAATTTTGTTTTGTTATTACTTATTGTTCTTACTTACATATAATAAAGAACGGGAAAACGATGTATGTCAAATGTCCAAAGTCTCGGACAAAAAACAACACAATAAAACAATTATTAAATTTTAAATTAAAATGTTGGGCACTCCATTCGCATAATCATTCGTGTACCAGGTAGAACTAGATCTGAGATACGCTCTTACAATTTCCTCATAAAATAAATTTGTATTACGTGGAAGCTGTAATGGGAACGTTAAATATGAGGGAGAACTGATTTTATTGTTCTTTATTTAATATTTATGATAGGAAAGTAATGATATTTCAGTATTATTCTACACTAGTTTTGCTCAAATATTTCTGTCTTATCCCATGGGAGCATTTAATCGAGATAAGTATAACATAACATAAACATAACATCACGCCTTTTATCCCCGAAGGGGTAGGCAGAGGTGCACATTACGGCACTTAATACCACTGTACAATGTAACAGCCACTTTTCACTATTTATGTTATGAGTCCCATGTAATAAGGGGTGAGCCTCTTGCCAATCTTGCCATATACCGGGTACATTTTCAGACTCCGTGCTACTACTGAGATTTAAAAAAAACCCGGTATTACTTTGCCCGACCCGGGAATCTAACCCAAGACCCCTTGCCCAGCAGTCGCACTTGCGACCACTCGGCCAACGAGGCGGGATAAGTATCTTATCACCTAAGTCAGCCCATACCCTGCCTGCATACCAAATTTTATCAAAATCCGTTCACTAGTTTCAACAAGATTGACGGACAAACATCCAAAAAAATAAACATTCATATTTATAACATTAGCGTCATCTTTACGAAAAGCAATATTGTTTTTATCAAAAACAATATAACGCAAAAACGTTATAGAAAATTCAACCTTCTTGCAAACCAATATAAAGGTTAAGGGAATTAATATCCTTTGATAGTCTATTTACATGGAAAAAGGGTTATTTATGGCTATGAAGTTTAATGACTATCAGATAGGTCGGGAACAGATTGGTTTTGTGATCGCGGTTATAATCTAATGAGATGCTGATGTTATGAAAATTGTATTATTACGGGATTTCTAAGAGGGTTGTTTGTGGAAATAGTTACTGTCTCTGAGGCTACAAGGGTTTTATACACACACATCAGTGGCGTATGAAATTCACTTTCCTGTTACATAATCAACTATTATGCTTTGTGAAACTAGTCGAATTTCTCGTCAAACACTTATTAAGCTAGTGAATAAGCAGACAGATCACCTAATCGTAAGAAATTGGCGTCGCCAATGGACATCTGGAACACCAGAGGCGTTCCCGGCATTTTGGGGATTAGGAATTTTAAAATTGTTGGGGATTCAGTAATTGGGGAGTTTGGGGCAAGGGGGGATTATTGGGCCTCTTGTAATCTCACTCACACGACGAAATACAACGCAAGTGTTGTTTTATGTCGGTTTTCTGTGATGCTGTTGTATCACTCCGGTCGAGCCGGAGCCCATTTGTGCGGAAGCATGGCTCTCATACTAAATTAATAATTATGTTTTGTGAAACTAGTCGTGTTCCTTATCAAACAGTTACGTGGGCATAACATCATAACACCACGCCTTTTATACCCGTAGGGGTAGGCAGAGGTGCACATTATGCCACTGTACAATGTAACACCCACTTGTCACTATTTATGTTATGAGTCCCATATAAAAGGGGGTGAGCCTATTGCCATATACCAGGCACAACTCCAGACTCCGTGCTACTACTGGGATTTTTTTAAAATCCCAGTAATACTTTGCTAGACCCGGGAATCGAACCCGAGACCCCTTGCCCGGCAGTCGCGACCACTCGAACAATGAGGAAGTTTGCCAGATAGCCAAGCTACTTGGTCTCACAGCAAAATTATGTGTGTAGATCTCTATTTCGCTATTATAAAACCTACAAGAAGAGTATGGATGTTGATAAACTAATGTCGTCTACTTTGCCATCCACAACGTAAGGCCTTTCCCTCTTAGAATAGTTTTTATATAAACTTAGTTTTAAAACAACCGACTTCAACCTCCTTTTTTTAAATAATACACTAAAACCTCCTCCTAAGTGGAACAAACAGCTAATCAATTCAGCTAATCACGAGATAATCGGGCACACACATTCACAGATACAGATCAATCTCAGAACCTCCTGACAAATATTAATATCATTAGTTGATACATACCAAAGACTCATGTCTAATAGATTACGTTGCATTTCCAATTAATGTGGGAGCCGTAATTAGATGATTCAATTACATATCTGATGCTAACGTCTATCTCAATTATGCATGCTATATGTATACCACTATAGAAGATGTTTCTCAAAGAGAAAGCTATAATTGAATTAGAAGAACGTATAATTTTATTATCAGAAAGATGGGTACGTGGTAGTTTTAAAAAATATTTCTCACCACCTCTTACCGTGGTTGTTATTTGAACCAAATAGGTGGGTAAACTGTAGGGGTTATTTTGTTATAACCACAGTATAAACGTCAGTATTAAGTAATAAAAAATAATAATCTTTTTTGAAGACAAAATGAGCAAAATACAAAATATTATCTTAATAAGCGATGTAGACCTTATACAGTTAGATGCCTGTATTAGGAAAGCCCTATATCACAAGCGAAAGTAAGTGTAACCTTCGTTTTCTTCTTCCTAGTCGTTTTCTTCATTACTGAAGGTCGTGTCTAGTCTGGTGCACGCGTCACTTGATGCATAACCCTTCTCCAAACGCCCCTGTCCTCTGCGGTCTTTATGGCTTGTGGAACTGTCAGGGCGGATTAGGTTTTTTACAACATCCGACCACCGGGTAGGTGAGCGACCACGAGGTCTTTTCCCGTTAACCCGACCAACAGCCACAAGCTTCTCCAGATTGTGAAGTGAAGTGTAAATTACAAGTCTTTATTTAAGTATGCACAGTAGCGGGACGTGTCACTCGTTGTCCGATCTTTATGGTGAATACATGATGTAAGTTTAAATAGTACAAGTGCTTTCATTAATCGTCTGACAGTAATACATCAATCTATACCAAAAAAACTTTATTTGTATAAAAAAAAAGAACTGTGTAAACATTGATAGTTTTCTCTGATACACCTTCTTTGCATTATTTATTCAAACTTTTTACATGGAAAAAAAAATTGTAGGTAATGCATTAAGATTTATTTTATCTGTTTCCAAGTTCCTCAAATTCGACAAATGTATAACTCCCAAACTAGGTTAAACTTTTGTAAGCAAAAAAGGCACAAATATCGCATGTATAAATAATTGTTTTTCTTTTGCCAATGTTTTGTTACGACGAGACGCAAAATTTTTGACATAAATCTTTGAATTATTTACATAATCTTTAGATATTTCTTCTTTTTACTCGTCAGCTAATTTACTCAAACAAATAACTTCATATTCGAATCCTAATGAGCAGCAGATCAAAAATTAGATTTAAAGACGTACCTAGGTAAAAAATAAGCTCATAAAATATTCCAGATGTTGATTAAATAAAGTACCTATGCCTAAATTCTAAGAGATTCGCTTGGAAAATTCAGGAGTTGAAAAAGTCTCACGTATTTTATGTCCTAACAACGAAAGTATTCTAAGTAAGCGTGTTTGATATATCTTTACATATTGGTCAATTAATACATTATTCAATATAGCTGCGGACTGATTCATTGGCTCCAGTCATTTTTTTTTATAAGCCGGTAAACGTGCATACGGATCACCTGATGGTAAGCAATGGGCGTCGCCCATGGACACCCGAAGTACCAGAGGCAGTACAAGTGCGTTACCGGCTTTTTGGGAATTGGGAGTTTGAGGATTGTGGGGGATTCGGGGATTGGGGAGACTGGGGAAGGAGGTAATTGGGCCTCCTGTAACCTCACTCACACGACGAAACACAACGCAAGCGTTGTTTCACGTCTGTTTTCTGTGAGGCCGTGGTATCACTCCGGTCGAGCCGGCCCATTTGTGCCGAAGCATGGCTCTCCCACACTTGAAATGTGCAAACTCAAATATTTTCTGTGTAAAACATGATCATAGTATTTTTTAAAAAACCGTGGTTCCTTTTTTCTAACTTATGCTGTCTTCTATTGCTCGCTCGCCCTATTTTAGCCAGACGGTTATAGGGGCCCCCATTTTCATGCAAATCATCAAAGATGGTCTGTCGTGCAAAATATTTGTTGGGTCGCATTGACACCTGATCGCGTTCAAAGGGTTAGGGCCACCTAACATTTGACATTTAGACCTAACATTTGACGTTCGATGTGAACAGACGTGTGCATTATACATACTGTTGAATTAACGCAAGAGTGACCTACTAAATTATTTTTGCTTAGTTTGAAATTTAGTATTTTATAATGGAAACATAATCATATTTGAATAAAAATGGATAAAAACCCGAGCAACCTGGCTTCCTGTGCCTCACCAATAGAAAGCAGCCGTAAATCTGACTTCTCTATAGAAGCTGTGTCCACGCCCGACATTCAGAACTGGATGGCAAGCATTGAACAGCAGTTAAATGAAGTATGTGTCATTGCAACGGAAGGCAAACTGAATTCGGAGCAAAAGCTTAGAATATCAAACCTGAGCCGTAAAATTGGAGCTGATGTCTCGCAAATGGCTGTCCTTTATCAAGCTCTGAAGCAGCAAGCTCGCCTAGCCGTCAACATAATTGATGAAATGAGAGAAAACTGTGACCTTTCGGAACAAATTGACGAGATTAAAAAATCTCTCAAGGACTCAACTACAGCCAAGACTGTGTCTTTTGCGGACATGGTAAGAAAAGGATCCGATTTCGTTCGACCAAACAATCTGGCCTCTGTCGCTGTGTATCCGGCCAATAAATTGAAAACTAGCGAGGAAACTAAAACTATGGTGCAAACACTTATAAGTCCTAGTGAGATGAAGCTGCACGTGCGTGGAGTCCGCAAGACACAAAACGGAGGTGTAATAATCAGCACTGAGTCGAAACAGGATGCTGAAAAAGTGAAGAATGCAGTTGGCCTGTCGTTATCCGGTCTTCTCGCAGACGAACCTAAGAAGCGCAAACCACGAATCGCAGTTATAGGAGTGCCGTCGACAATGACTGATACTGACGTCTTCAGGTGTATTTATGAACAGAACGTGTCTGACAAGCTCCCGGAGATGACAATGGAGTCTTTCTTAACATCAGTCAAGTTAAGTCACAAATCGGGAAGAAAGGATGCACCGACCTGCAATTTCATCATCGAAGTTCCAGGCAAGATACGTAAAGCCATTATATCCCAAGAGAGAATTTACATCAATTGGACTTCTTGCCCCGTCAGAGACTTTACGCTTGTAACGCGATGCTATAATTGCCAACTATATGGACATGCAGCAAAATCATGCAGGGAGATCAACTCATCGTGTGGCCATTGTGGAGAAGCAGGACATGTACAATCCTCGTGCACTAAAAAGTCGGAATCCCCTAAATGTGCTACATGCTCTCGTTACAATAAGCCGAATAACCATAAAACCGGAGACACTGACTGTCCGGCTAGGAAAATAGCTGAATATAGGTACATCAACTCTATCGATTATGAGGACGCGTAAAGTGTCATACTCTCGGATTACAGAGTTGATTAACCTTCCCTTGCACATTAGTTAACATCGTAATAAGTTGGCGTACTCAACAATTTGTTGCTGTTCAAGCGTATTTTATTGTAACACCAAGTGAATGACCGTTTGGACTGTAAACTAGATTATGTTTCTGTTGATGTATCAAATTCTTCAGTACTATAGTTCCTCCAATGTTTTATATATATATGTATATCTATGTTTTGTATTTAAGCTAATATAATTACTTGTTTAATAAATGTACTTATACGATAATATTAATATTTAGTTGTATGTTGTTTAGTATGTATGTATGTATATTAAATAATCAACTTTACTTTACTTTTGATCGATTACTTATGTTATGGAATTTGTTTATATAAATAACTTGTCCTAGAATTAGTAATGTTGTGTGTGCTCCTTTCGCCTGTGATACAGGATATTTTTCCTAGTACAGGCATTCAAACCTAGTGAGGTCTCTGATTTAAAATTAAGATTTTATCTGTACTATGACCAATTTCTTATAATGAATAAAGATTTATTATTATTATTATTATTATTACCTACCCTCGTTTCTCTTTATGGGATGAGTATATCATGTTGATGAGGCATCAGCTGCTTCATATTGGCATGAAAATTTGCTGAACACCCTTATTTATTTCAGCTATTTTTCCTTCATTTTTCATGATGACTTGTGGTGATAAATGAGTCAGTACTTTTTATTCTGAAGTTTTTTGCGCATAAATAATTTTGGCTATTCCTAGTAGGCTTTATGTTATACTATTTAAGTATTTACTTTCTGAGCAAAAATTGATCTGAACTGTACGACCATCGCCACATGATTTCAATTATTTTACTTTTTAATTTATTCTGCTATACCTACTAACATTTTGCCGAGTGCGCGTTATTGGCGCATTCATGACCCAACCTACTAACAAAATTATTTTATTTATAGCCACACTAATTAATTACTTAATTAATTACTTAATTAGTGTAGTATAAATACTCTCTTCGAGAACGGATTCAAAAACAGTAATTTTATTTCTGTGAACATCCCGTCTTTGTTGACAATATACTACACACAACAAACACATTTCTGTGTACGAGCAAACAGCTCGTACAAGAACATCTTCCGATAAAAGTTTCGAGTACCGACTTCAACCGCCTCTTTTTATTTCGGTCTATTAATTAATATGGCCGATGGCGTTAATAAATTAATAAATTTAATAGAACGTTGTACGTTCTCCTAAGTGTAACAAACACTTTTCTGAAAACTGCATTAAAATCGGTTCAGTCAAGCGCGACAAACATACATACATTTATTTATACATTTGGAAAACCAACAGCTACCTATACAATTGAGATGATGACAGGGTATGAAAATTAAAAATATGGACTAATTGTCCATAAGTTAGGTAATGAAAAAATATTAGACACATATTTTTTATTTTGTCGTATAATAAAACAATACTTGGATAAAACGAATCAAAGTTTAGGAGTGGGGGCTAAAACTTCATTTCTACGTATAAAATGTACATAGAAGTGACGTCACGCGACATTTCAAAATCAATAATACGTGTCTAATGATTTAAAATAATCTACCAGATGGACATTAACTCTTTGAGTACCGTCATTATAGACACAATTAAAACACAACAGGTTGCTGTCACCGGTGTCCTCGCGGTGTTTAACAGTTTAAAATAAAAATTAGGCATCTACCCTATTTGATTAAATAGAGTGTGGTATGCAACAAAAAGGCAATTACTGGTTTCCACGATTAGTAACAGAGAGTAGAAACATGCCAACAAAGTTATTACATATAGAACCTCCTTCATTTTTTATTTGAAGTCAATTAACACGTTAATCGCCATGGGGGTCACCGGTGACCGATGTTAGCGGAGGATTTACCTTCAACAGTTTTTTATTTATTTTTTTATTGCACAATGTACATATAATAGGAAGTATTACATACAACTAATTCAGTACATTACCCTGTTAGGGCGCAGCAATTTAAAACCTTAAAATTTAATGTCAGCTGAAATTTATATCTATTTCTTAGAGGCATAACTATACCTATATAATGATATTAACTATTCAATAGTTTTTTTTAAATCTTTTGGCAGTCAAAGGCTTAAAAACAATTTTTTTGAAGGTATGCTAATCGAATTTCATTTTAAATAATATTTTAATACAGTCTAACCAATCCCATTCCTAACAAAGCATAATTAAAACTACTACCTCAGCAACTGAACCTTAATAACTTCTAACTCAACCCTGCACCATCACTTTCACATAAAATAACCTCATCAGGCGAAAATTGACCACAAACTTCCCACGTACACTGAAACGGTCACAAATGGCGAATAAAAGGCATTAGGGTCTCAAATCCGAAACAAAGCCACTTGAATAGGGTCGCTCCTAACGCCAGCTATTAGTCTAAACAACCTCCTGGGTAGCCAGAGATACCCTGATAAATATACAGACAATTGAATTTCTAGGCACGTACTGGAAATGTATGGAGGTTTTTCGGGTAGTGGAGTTTTCATTTTTTAAGATATTTTTTGAAGGTGACCTATATTTAGCATTCTGATGTCTCGTTGGCCGAGTGGTCGCAACTGCGGCAAGGGGTCAAGGGATCTAAGATTCGATTCCAGGGTCGGGCAAAGTATTACTGGGGTTTAAAAAAATCTCAGTTGTAGCATGGAGTCTGGAATTGTGCCCGGTATATGGCAATAGGCTCACCCCCTATTACATGGGGCTCATAACATAAATAGTGAAAAGTGGGTGTTACATTCTATAGTGGCATAATGTGCTCTACCTACCTCTTCAGTGATAAAAGGTGTGATGTTATGTAAGGATTATTTGTATTGCACATTTATTTATAGGTTAGTATTGGATGGTTCTTGGTTGGTACTTACGCTGTATGGGTTGCTATAAGTGTGGGAGAGCCATGCTTCGGCACGAATGGGCCGGCTCGACCGAAGTGATACCATGGCCTCACAGAAAACCGACGTGAAGCAACGATTGCGTTGTGTTTCGTCGTGTGAGTGAGGTTACCGGAGGCCCTATTACCCTCCCCTTCCCCAATCTCCCCGATTCCTGAACCCCCAACGATCCTCAAATTCCTAATCCCCAAAAGGCCGGTAACGCACTTGTAACGCCTGTAGTGTTCCAGGTGTCCATGGGCGACGCCGATTGCTGATGCATCAGGTGATCCGTCTACTCGTTTACCGGCTTATGCCATAAAAAAACCTGTGTCGCCCTCATTGATTTTCATGATAATTTTATCATGAAAACAGACAGACAATCTGTGAATTCACCTTGTTAAACCTTGGCTAAGAGGCATTATGTAATGTTACACAAAATAAACTATCGTTACATAATACAGAATGCTATTCTTCTTCTTATGGTGCCACTTCATTCCTGAAGGTTGGCCGTCAACTTTTTGAATTGGTCCTTGTCATTGGCCAGACGGAAAAGTTGTTCCACAGAGCTGATACCAGTCCATTTTCGAATATTGCGCAGCCTATATATACTATATATATACAGAATCCTATATCAAACTTCAAAGTTGACACGACGAAGAGTTGGGCGAAGTTTAAAAAGAACTTTCAGTCTTCGAGCTGTTCCAACCATTGAGGTCCGTTCCCAAGGTCAGGGTTGAATAGTTTTAGAACATTTTAGGGTTAAGTTCACGTACTTAGAGCGGACTTCAGACGAATTGTGAGGTTGGAAACTTGAAATATGTGACGTATATAGTGGGTAATGCCTTTAAAGTAATCGCTTTATAATCGAATTAGAAGGAGGCTAGTTTACGCCTACTTTTATTGTATACAGTATTAATTGACTATGTAGAAAAATATATATTTTAAGAACCTTTCCCATACCTAATTTAACTAAAATCGCGGGTTACTCACGACGTCGCCGCGACCGCGCACGCTGCTTATGAGGAAGAACCCCTGTGTGGTTCGAAACTAGTAGAGCTTTTGTCAGTATATTCACGTGAGTAACCAGCGATTTTAGTTAATTAGCCATACCTTTTTATCATTGTTACATTCATAGAAGCCGTACCATTCATACCTTACTTATTTAAGTTTCTATAACATCTAGTACTTATACATAAAACATGAATTGTTGATAGGTTTAGTGAAACCTTTTTGTACGATATTCAGGGGCAACCCAAAATTGATTTGAATGTAGAACATTGAAATATATAGGTCTCTACAATACAGAATACTGAGCTTAATTTTTTTTATGGCATAGGCCGATAAATGAGCAGACGGATCACCTGATGGTAAGCAATCGGCGTCGCTCATGGACACCAGGAACACCAGTGGCGTTACAAGTGCGTTACCGGTCACTAGGGGATTAGGAGTTTGAGGATTGTTGGAGATTCAGGAATTGGGGTGATTGGGGAAGTGGAGGGTAATTGGGCCTCCGGTAACCTCACTCACACTACGAAACACAACGCAAGCGTTGCTTCACGTCGGTTTTCTGTGAGGCCGTGGTATCGCTCCGGTCGAGCCGGCCCATTCGTGCCGAAGCATGGCTCTCACACACTTAAAATCACTCAATCTTCAGCCCTTTGCATCTGACTAAAACAAATACGTTATGTCTCGCCGTGTGAGTGAGGTTACCGGAGACTCAAGTCTAAAATTCCTAACCTCAATAGCACTATGCCAAATATCCTAAGTTCGTCAGAGTTGCATCCAGACTTGCAATTACTAAACAAAAGGAGGGAATAGTTTCAAATACCTCATTTACTTTTGTGGCATTTGCTCTTTGTAAGGGATTTAACCTGGAGGGAGTAGCTGCACATCAAGCTATAAAAACCAGTTTATCAAGACCTCGCTTTGTACAATCTTTTCGCACACCCAACAGTCAGGTTATACTGGTTTTGTATAGTTCGGTGTCACCATGTTAATTACAGTCGCGGAGTTGAGACTACCGTGTTCTAGTTTCTAAAGGTATATAAACTGGAAAATTATATGAAACATTAGAAATTGTGAGTCTAGGAGTGAAATACATTAGTATTTTATATGACTTTAAAAAGGATAAAGTGTGTACGAGTGTATAGTAGTAATAGGGTAGTTGTCAGTGAATGAAAAAATAATAGACACGTATTTTTTTTATTTTGTCAGTCAAAGTTACAATACTTAGATAAAATGGAGTTAAGTTTAAGAGTGGGAGGTCGTTACGTCACAAAGTGCTACAAAATGTAGCGCATTGTGACGTCACACGATATTTCAACGATATTTCAGATTAAAATATTGTCGTAAGTATTTAATTTTGTGAGAAAGGAAAAATACGTGTCTAATGTCTTAAGCTAATCTACCAGACGGACATTAAAATATAATTTAGGTAAATTGTGACCTAGTATTTGATAGTGGTCAAACGCGGCGTAGGACGTCCATTCGCAAGGTGGACAGAAGACCTGATTAAGCTTGCAGGGACCGCTGGATGCACGTCGCTTCCAACCAGCCTATCTGGAAGTCATTGGGGGAGGCCTATGATCAGCAGTGGACATCCTGTCGCTGATAAGATGACGATGATGATGATTTGATAGTGGTTAAATTTTTGACTGACTCGTTGGCCGAATGGTCGCATGTGCGCCTGCCGGGCAAGGAATCTCGGGTTCGATTCCCGGGTCGGGCAAAGTATTACTGGGTTTTTCATAAATTCTCAGTAGTAGCACGCAGTCTGGAATTGGGCCCGATATATGGCAATAGGTTCACCCTCTATTACATGGGACTAATAACATAAATAGTGAAAAGTGGGTGTTACATTGTACAGTGGCATTAAGTGCCGTAATGTGCCCCTCTGCCTACCCCTTCGGGGATAAAACGCGTGATGTTATGTTATGTAAATTTTTGATTGAAACCTTCGAGTAGTTTTGAGTTACCTTTGATAGTTGTTTTTTGGCATAAGCTAGTAAACTAGCAGACGGATCCTGATGGTAAGCAATCGGCGTTGCTCATCCCATGGACACCTGGAACACCAGAGTCGTAACAAGTGCATTACTGGCCTTTTGGGGATTAGGAATTTGAGGATTGTTGAGGATTCAGCTATTGGATGAGATCTGAGAGGGGGGAGGGGATTGTGTCTCCGATAATGGCGTGTTTACGTTGATTACGATGATTAATGTTCTTCGTTTTAAAAATCAGTGTTCATTACGCAATTATACCGCCAACTCTGAGCCGACTTTCTACTCTTTTTTATATAGTTTTCCCTAAAGAATTGAATAAGAAACAGACAGTATGTCTGTAATATGTCTGACCATGTTTGCTCCCAATATCTTCACAAAATAAAATATAAATACCAACACAAAAATGTATTATTTTCCCATCTTTCATTACTTATCGAATTGATTTCAAAATAATATTATCCCTGGTTGCAATATCTCCGATCTAATACGTAATACATTTATGATTTAGCCCAAGATAATAAAATACCAATAAATGCTTACCCAGTTCAAATAAAACGTATATTGACTTAGTTCACCCTTCTAGTTGTGGGTATATTTATGTTGTGGGTATTTTCATTAATTTTGCGTAGGGTGGAACAAAGTGGAAGGATTGCTTTGTGTATTTTTTTAGTATCTATAACTAAGTGGGAATAAAAGGGGTGAGCTCATTAACAGTTTATTGACTTCTTAACGCCATTTTGCACCACACACAGAAGATATAATCAAACCAGTTTTTTTCTTATACCAATCCGATACTACCTCTATTTTTGTAACAAACTCTATTATAATATTTATTAACGAACATCAAACGATTTGAACGAAACATTCAAAGATTTGGAATCGAATTCTAACCAATCATTCATACTTCTATCAATTCATTTCTACTTTTAGTGGAAGCTACGCAATAGTCATGTTTATGACGTTTGGCACTCGGATTGGTCAGCTCCAAGTACATCAACCAATCAGTGGGCTGGATGCTGTAACGTGTCGATCGCGTTAACATAAAAAAATAACTCGCATTCAGTTCGAAGATCAAACGAATTTTCATGTTTACACTATCAGAAATATCAGTGATATTAGATCAAAGAAGTTCTTCTGATAAAGATAGTTATTTTAATTGATTCGTTTGGTATAATCTAGAAGTTTTTGATTGGTTTGTCTGTTAGTTTAGTGTTTGAAAGCTTGAGTGGTAATCCTAAGTGTTTTGTCTAGATTCAAAAATTATTATTGCTTTCTGGAAATTTATTTTTGGGTCTACATTATATAGGCTTCCTATTTAATTACAGCGATTTTAAAAAAGCCCACAATGCGATAATAATCTTTCATGCCGTACTACAACAGAAATATGTAAATTATATTATGAGAAACTAGCCTCTGCCAGCGGCTTTGCCCGCGTTCCCGTCGAATGGAAAGTGGCTTATTACGAACTCTACGCCTGTTTCAAATTTCATCTGGATCCCTTTAGCCGTTTGACGTGAAATAGTAGCAAACAGACATACACATCTATCCTTACAAACCTACCCGAGCGTACGGCGCACGCCTCAAAGAGCCATCAGACCACAACAGATGGGGCCCAATAGGGCTGATGCCGATTCGAAGTCGCGGAGAACCTAACGGGTTACCGGGGCTCCGGCTCGAAGTGGAGAAGTAGGAACGGGGTGGTTTTTAGTCAGTAAGAGTCTGACATTCCCTTCCGCCTCACCTAGGCAGGAAGTCAATCGATTATGTTCCCTCTTAACAAACTTTTCCCTTCCCTTTTAACATGTTACGGGTACCTATATTATTTTTCCACAAGGAACATAATATGACATAATAGACAAAAAATCTACCAAAAAAGGACTTATCCATCCAAAGACAGTACAAAATTGCCACTCGATTAATATAAAACCTCTTAACAACAATTCAAACACGATTACCAAACGTATTACCATTAAACAGAGATCAGTATCGAATAACAAAAGATTAACACTGTCATTACCTAGTACTGATGCCTCGTTAACTCGCAAATGTATTTAATAATAGCCTTTATACAGCTGCAATAAAGCTTAAGGTCCCTAAGCCGAGATGTCAAATGTTTTATTCCTTTATAATGTCATTTGGTTCAAATCTCAAAGGCCTAATGCTGTTGATTGATGTTATAAAAGTGGAAAGTTCAAGTGTAAATTGCAATATCAAAGTCTAATCGTTTATTTTGTTTGGATTGTTGTCTAGAGCATTTGTAATCTTAGAATCAGATGTATATCTATAATATTCTGTAGTACTTACTTATTGATGAGAAAAATTATGTGTTCTTGATAAGTGTGTTTGTAAATAAAAAAAGCACGGCTGAGAGAGCCGTGCAAACAACACTAGGATTTTCTCCATCACATATACATGACACCCAGACCCGGAACAACAATGTGTGGATCACACAAAGAGTTGTTCCGTGCGGGATTCGAACCCGCGACACGTTGCGCGGCAGCCAGTTGCCCAGCCACTGCGCCAACCGTGCAGTCGAACTGTATCTAGACACAAAAAACTTATCATGAACACTCCGTTTATATGTGAAAAAGACACATCATTAGGACGACATTAAAAAATACCTGAGAATTTTTTATTAGAAAATGTAACAAACCGGTTTGAATCAAAAATCGAAGTCAAAACACAACGCTCAGTAACTTCACTTACATATTTCTAAGCTTGTGAGGCAGTCACGATTCCTCGCAGTAAAAAGTACCTCATAATTTACTAAAAATCGGAAGGCCAACCGAACGGCCCTTTTCCATCGCCAGACCATTTCGCTACCCCATAAAACGGAATCATATCAAGCCGTAAAAAGCATTAGAGATATATTTTTTGTCCCAGTTATTATTGTTTCTGAGAAAAAACGTAGAATGTCATAAATCCTACGTTATAAATCTTTTAATACTCTGATCTAGACTGGCGAAAATGCTAGTGTGAAAGATAGTGTTTTATGACTAGATTTATTGAAGATTTTTTTGACCTCTTCTTTGGTATTAAAAGTATAATCATGACTATTGGTCATGTCTTCCAAAGTTCTACGAATTGGAATCTACGTCTAACACTTAATTAAATATTTTTCAATGCTCAGTATTTTATCACAGGACTATATTTGAATATTTGACAACTCTTTCATATTAAATTACGTGAATATACTGAGAAAAGCTCCACTAGTTTCGAACCACAGAGGGGTTCTTCCTCATGAGCAGTGTGCGCGGTCGCAGCGATGTCGCGCAGCCTACTGTACGACAGCCTACTGTACGACAGCCTAAGTATATTTACGTGAGTAACCCGCGATTTTTAGTTAATTTAGTATGTCTCACGATAGTTATTATAAAAAACTCTTTCATACATAAATTTTAATCTACATTTAAGAATTAACTAATGATTGAAAAAACGGTCTTTAGTCACGTTAACTATTTGTCGAAGAATTCGACTTGTTTCAAGCTATTCTAGACGCTCATATTCATGACCAGCATTTTGCGATATGAAGCACGCAGCTGAGCATTCGCATATTACTAGGGGACCCGACAGACGTTGTCCTGTAGTAATAGCTATAGATAAATAACCTAGAAACCGACTGCAGCGCCATCCACCGGGCTGATTTGTTAACCTAAACCATTCCCAGATCCCCTTGAACACACACAAAATTTTCATCAAAATCGGTCCAGTCGTTTAAGAGAAATTCAGTGACATACACACTCACAGATAAATTATATATATAAAGATAACCTTATTACATAGCTCAATGATTACGTTAATTACCTTATCACAATTGCTCTCAATTTCACGCGAAGCTCAATTATTTATCCCGACCGCGACATCTAATTACCTACAGCATAATTTGGAGTACTGTCTTTGGGAATTACTTGAATTTGTTATCAATATTTCGTGGAACATTGAGCATCATATCATCTATTCTGCTTTGAAAAAATAAGTTTATATAATAGGTACGTAGTTATAAAAACTACGTAAAATCGTGTTTTTTAATACACAATTTTTATTTTTATTTACTTTTTTATATTTCATGACAGTTTGACCATTATCTCGCCTGGTGGTAAGCGATGATGCAGTTTACGATGGAGCACATCGATCCATAAGCAACGTATTCAATGGCACAAGTGAAAATAATGTAGCATAATGTGTGCAATGTATTTTCCTTTCTTTCCTTATTCTTAAAATACTTTCCTTATTTGTGTCATGGGTCCCACATAATCGATTTTAATAGAGAGTGAGTTATGTCTAAAACAATAGAACTCTGATTTTGCTTACCCAATCTGAAAATAATGTCTTTCTCGGAAGATACACTTTTGATATCTCGAAATATGTAAATCAAGGGAAATATTTCATTATTATTAACTTTTATTATACCTTCGATTCCTGGAACACACAACACAATTATACTATCAACAAAATTTTGCCAATAACAAAATCGGAGTCTACTTTCATAGCAGTAAAAAGGCCGACTAAAAATGTTTTAGGAAAATCTCAAACGACGGTCATTTCCTAAAACGAATGGCGAGCAAATTGCGTTATCCACCTTGCTTTAACCTTCCATATCTCAATGCCAAGAAATATAAGTTGGGACGATATTACACTACCCGGCGATGAATATTGCACATCGGTCTTTGATAATCGTCAAGTCATCGTCACCGTGTGTGTTTATCATTATCATGATGCACATTAGCACACGTCTCAAATCATAACAAGCGTTAAAAATGTTTTGAAAGGGTCTTAAAATATTATAACTTTCGTGAGACATATGTAAGGTTAATTAACTAAGGTGTTGGTGTTTTAGATAATTACTATGTAACCACGAATATTATTTAAACACATAAATGTAAAAGCATATTAAAATAGAAATGATTATCGTCCCCGTAGAGCGAAAATTAACTAAGTCCAAAAATTACCAAAATGAGTTATCACTATCATTAAAATGAACTTTTATTTCTCTATAAATCAGTCTAACCGGTATTTATGTAGCTGTCGTCGTTTTTGTTTTACGGAATGTGAAAAATAAATAAGTATATGTTTTGGATTCCACATCATAATTGGAGAAATAACTAACTTAATTAATTAATTATACATTTACGAAAAAATTGCATAACTTAAAATTAAGTCCACTTAATTATTTTCCTATTCAATTGTGAATGCATACACTTGTCAATAGTAAAATTAAAATTCACTACAATGATTTAGTTAATATTTGAAATCAACAGTTTGCTAAAACGCACGAAAACGAAAATTAACTAACTCGACGTAGTGAATATTGACTCTTGGTTTTTAAATTGTTTGTACTGTACTGTAAAAATGAAAAATCACTAACCCATTTTAATCTTTTTTTCTCTTTTAAAAGGGAAACGTAAGACCTATAGTTAACAAAAATAAAACCTTTAAATTTTAATTTTTGTTCACTATAGGTCTTACGTTTCCCTTTTTAAAGAGAGAAAGAAAGATTAAAATGGGTTAGTGAGGTGACGGGCATTAGCGATCCCGCGGGCTACCATCATCCCGAGTGCTCCAGGTAGAAGTCACCGTTCCTTTTTCTCCGGCTTGCCTTAATTGGCTGGCTAGAGTGAACGATGACAAGGTACGGGTCTCCCACCTCTGGCTTGCCTTCATTGGCCGTCCAGAGTGGAGTCGCGAGAGCAGTGATCCTGCTCGGAGAGTAAGAAACTATTCGTAAGTCGCAAGTGGGCTAGGGATGCAGGAGGCTTCGGCTGGAGTGGATGATCTGAGTAGAAAGCGGTGGTAGTTTCTTAACCCTTCAGCCACTCACATTCTCGTTGCCCCTCTGTTGCTATATCTAGCAACCATTCCCGGGGCCCGGTCGGTGAGTTGGCGAGTCTCCGCCTGCCATTTTTACGTGTAATAATTACATTGTTTCGGCAGGTGCCATAGTCATCCATAGTTCCCAATTTACCAGTCCACAGCAACCCATCTATAGCCCTACCTTTTTTTTCCATTATCCACAATAGTTCTACACTAATCGGGGACTGTCCTTAGATGCATTTCCATAGTGCATACAGGGATAGTCGCCGGTTTGTGTGTCCATTACATTTAAGGTATGATTCCGAACCACGCTGCACGCAGCAGTGCTGCCGCGACACTATTGGTCTCCATACAATTTCTATAAGTTTATATGAGATTACATTCCGAGCTAGGCAGCAATGTAGCGGCAGCACTGCTGCGCATTAGTGTCACCCTACCGCCGCGACAGACCAGTAGTGACGCGTCTGCAGCTGCAGCAAGTGTACCTACGTGCATGTGACGTAAATTGACAACAACTTTTGCTTCAATTTCGTCAGCAATTAAACTATGAATAAAACTGACTGCTTTTTATTTAAACGACAGTACTCTCTGAATTTTACGTCGTCACTCATCAAATGGTTTTTAATCAGCGTCTTGTAACATCCTTCCCATTGTCTGCTTTTATAAAACGAATCTGTTGCTTTTCTTTTACTATTGATATAAAACAACAATAAATCATCGTCATCTTCTTCCTCTTCCAAAAGTAAAAATAAAAGTTGTTCATCAATCGACATCTTGTCAACTCAAAGTAAACTAACCAATACACAACAACGCATCACCGTGAACACAGCGACACTGCAGCCTTGGTCGGAATCAGCGCGGCAGGCAGCAATGTTGGGCAGCACCTTAGTGGCAGCACTGCGCGAACAGCACTGCTGCTTGTTGCCGAGTTCGGAATCAAACCTTTAGATTAAAGTGTCTAAAGGGCCTCTGCTCAGGTGGCTTCGGTCCCTCGTATGCCACCCAAATGACCGGGACGCTGTGTTCCCGTGAATGGTAAAGACATACATATAATAATAATAATAAGCGCGCAGGGCACCTTGAGGCGAGGTGACGGGCATTAGCGATCCCGCGGGCTACCATCATGCCGAGTGCTCCAGGGAGAAGTCACCGTTCCTTCTTCTCCGGCTTGCCTTAATTGGCTGGCTAGAGTGAACGATGACAAGGAATAGGTCTCCCACCTCTGGCTTGCCTTCATTGGCTGTCCAGAGTGGAGTCGCGAGAGCAGTGATCCTGCTCGGAGGGTAAGAAACTATTCGTAAGTCGCGAGTGGGCCAGGGATGCAGGAGGCTTCGGCTGGAGCAGATGATCTGAGTAGAAAGCGGTGGTAGTTTCTTAACCCTTCAGCCACTCACATTCTCGTTGCCCCTCTGTTGCTATATCTAGCCTCCATTCCCGGGGCCCGGTCGGTGAGTTGGTAAGTATCCGCCTGCCATATTTACGGTTAGTAATTACATTGTTTCGGCAGGTGCCATAGTCATCCATAGTACCCAATTTACCAGTCCACAGCAACCCATCCATAGCCCTATCTTTTTTTTTCCATTATCCACAATAGTTCTACACTAACCGGGGACTGCCCTTGGGTGCATTTCCATAGTGCATACAGGGATAATCGCCGGTTTGTGTCTCCATTACAGTTAGATTAATGTTGTCTAAAGGGCCTCTGCGCAGTTGGCTTCGGCCCCTCGTACGCCTCCCAAATGACCGGGGCCCTGTGGTCCCGTGAATGAGACATACAATAATAATAATAATAACCTCATGATGGTGCAGAGAACATAGAGCTCTCTGGCCGTGATTACTCGATATTCTTTATACAGTTCGTTAGTAGGATACCTAAAAGGCTTCGAGGCCATTACTCTGAGAACAGCCCTCTGTGCCCTCTCCAGATCCAAGACTGCGACTTTGCCCGCACCACCTAAACAATTTGTGCGCAAAAAGGAAAATCCACATAGAGCTCCACTTGTGGTATCAATCTCTACCAACTAACAAAGATATCGTTGACACAATAATGGAGCCAGATATTACAGAGGCGGGAGAAGAAGTAGTGGACCTATAAATACTCTTTTTGAAAGTAATTCTTGAAATGAATTCTTTTTTTTATAATATTTTTGTACAGTTTTGTTTTCCTTTGTGCGAGCGCAATGTTGTTTCGCTTATATTTTGTTTTTCTTATTTTTTTGCATTAATTTCTTTAATAAAATTTAATTAAACTTATTACAATTGTTTAATTACATCATCAATGTCATATTTAAAACAAAACTTACCACACAAGCTTCTAAAATTTAGATAGGTAGTATTTACAATACACATTTGGTGCTTGTAACAATTAGTTCCAGTTTACTTAACTACGGTTATTTCTATTGATAATGAGTTGAAACTAAGTGAAAAATCACTAACTCCGGTCGACAATTAACTAAATCAACACTAGCCAGAGATCGTTTAAAGAATAATTAACTAGTTTGATATTTTTAATTTTTCTTAATGACAAAAACATTTTCTTGCATTATAGCTTTTATATTATTAACTTTACTCTTTTTCCTTCAAATAGAAACTAAAAACATGACGATCGGCAATGGCTAGCTAAAGTTATAACGAATCTAATTTTTTAAAACTTTAAACTTCATTTTCTCAAAACGTGATTTTTCGACTTGATGACTTTTCGCTCTACGGGGACGTTATAATTAAGGTACAATATTAAAATTAAGTTATGGCGACACAGACATGATTTGTTAACTTTTTAAAGTGAAGTGAAATGTAAGGTATTCTTATTTTGACCGTCGAATCGAACACTTGTCTTATAATAAACCGTTATAACGTCGGAATCTCTGTTTAATTTCTTCGATAAAGAGTGGATCCTTTACATACTAAATTAATTAATTTGATTTTCGGCTTACCCACGTAATTATTTGACGAGGAACTCGACTAGTTTCAATTTCAAGCCATGCTACAGTAGCAGCGCGACAGTCGCCGCGTCGCGGATCTCGGAATGCTGCTCATGAAAATGACCCTCTAGCATGGCTTGAAACTACATAACATAACATCACGCTTTTTATCCCCGAAGGGGTATGCAGAGGTGCACATTATACCACTGTACAATGTAACACCCACTTTTCACTATTTATGTTATGAGTCCCGTGTAATAGGGGGTGAGCCTATTGCCATATACCGGGCACAATTCCAGACTCCGTGCTACTACAGAGAACATTTAAAAACCCAGCAATACTTTGCCCGACCCGGGAATCGAAGCCAAGACCCCTTGCCCGGCCAACGTGGCTTGAAAGTAATGATCATATAAAATTATCTGTTTCAAAAAGTTGATGTGCAATATTTATGACCAGAAACTGTAACCCCAGGACTGTGTCCTTGAAAATATCACGATTCTTAGCCCCAATACCCAAACATTGCCTTAACCATATTTACGGTTTACAAAACCGCAAAATTAACATATTTCCTTCCCTTTTACAATCATTTGTAAACAAAATATAGGAATGTTACTGGGGGTCGGATAGATTTCATTTACAAGTTTTCTGTGAGCGTGTTGAAATATGTTCGAACATGTTTTCGGTATTTGCTTCGGGTTTGGGTTCGTGTTGTATTGTTTTGTAAAGTAATGAGGGTTTTTGATATTTGTTACTAATGAACTATGATATGAAAAGGGATGTTTTTGATATTTACCTTAGTAAAATTGTATGAAATTGAATAAAGTTAGGTTAGGTTAGCTTGGCTAGCGTAAGTTATTAAGCATTTATGTACACATTTTATTTATGGCATTAGCCGTTAAACGAGCAGACGGATCACCTGATTGTAAGCAATCGGCGTCGCCCATGGTCACCTGGAATACCAGAAACATTACAAGTGCGTTACCGGCCTTTTGGGGATTAGGAGTTTGATGATTGTGGGGGATCGGGGATTGGGGAGATTGCGGAAGGGGGGAGGGTAGCTGTGCCTCCGGTAACCTCACTCATTTTTCTGTTTTCTGTGAGGTTGTGGTATCACTCCGGTCGAGCCGACCCATTCGTGCGGAAGCATGGCTCTCCCACACATAGCTATACCGCTTTTTCTTTAAGGGGGAAAATCATCCAATGACTTTTCCCGTGAGTTGTGAGGCGAGTGGGAGTGTCAGATTCTTATTGACTAAAAACCAGCAACAGCAATGAACCTCTTGTGAGTGATATTATAATAAAGATACGATATAAAATTTAACCTGAAATTAACCTGCGTCATCTGACACATACGTAAATAAGTATACAATTATTCATATGCACACTATTTCATGTTCAACAATAGCCCTTGTATATTAAAATAGTTAATCATTGTTCAATTTAACAACTGTAGCGGTCAAATCACAGTAACATTAATGTATTTACTGAACATTTTGAACTACATTCAAATAATGCGTGAACGATTTAATTTGGTGCATAGAATGACCACTAACAGTCTAACCAATTGTTAAAAGATTATTTTAAATTTGGAACAACATGGCGGGTGGATTAAAGATTACGCAAATCACCATAAATGTTACAATTCAGACCGACTTTTAGAGCGAAGTATTAAGTTGAATTTAAAAAGAAGTTCCAATGTTATTAAAATTTCAATATTATAGAAGGCGAGACGACTGCCATACATTAAGGTCAAGTTTAAACTAACGAGAATTAAAACTAAAAAGGTCTTATAAAATTTTGAACTCGAGATCTGTAGTTCTATTCTATCAATAAAACAGTTAATCAGTATTCCATATTTAAAATTTTAATAACAGCCATATTTTAAACATAGAATTTCCGTTGCACTTAAACCAGAGAGAAGGGAAATAGGATGAATCTAATTTGTGCTGCCAGATGGAAAAATATATTATTTGAAACTTGCAGTGGCAAGGAGCAGTTTACTGAGAAATGGTTATTCCACCATTGCCCGGAAATTTTATCAAGAACTCCCCCCAAGTTATATAAATGTTTTACTGCAACTTTATGACTGTGCTACAGATGTACTTGACTACCTAAATGGTTTTCAAATTGATTTTTTCTTTAACGTTTTTAAAGGCTTGCAACGAAAATGCGGTTACGATTCTTTATGCGATTTTGTGTATGTACAGCTGAATACTTTTTTTTTTTGAGGGGGATATTCATCCATTGACTTCTCCCGCCCGGATGAGGCGTTAGACTGATTCTTGAGGCGAGAATTACTGTTAATTTTTTTTACAATTCTCAGATAATACGACTGCCTCGTTGGCCGAGTGGTCGCAAGTATGACTGCCGGAAAAGGGGTCTCAGTTTCGATTCCCGCGTCAGGCAAAGTATTATTAGGTTTTTAAAAAAAATCTCAGTAGTAGCACGGAGTCTGGATTGGACTGGACTCATAACATAAATAGTGAAAAATGGGTATTACTTCTGTGTGCACCTCTGCCTACTCCTTCGGGGATAAAAGGCGTATTGTTATGTTATATGATGTAAATGACCATAATATACCCCTATTTTAAATTTCATCCCGTTCGCTTCAGCTGTTTTGACGGGACAAAGTAACAAACATACACACACACACATATTCGTTTTAAAATAAAGTTTTGCCCCACTAAAGTTTTTCTCCTGTGTCGTGGGTGCGTTTTCAAACACACAAGTTCACATACACATGCCACCCAAACCTAGAACAACAATCTGTAGATCACAAACAGTTGTTGCGTGCGGAAATCGAACCCGCTACAAGTTGTGCGACAGCCAGTTGCTCAGTCGCCGCACCAACCGTGCAGACATACATACATCCGTACAAACTTTCCCATTTATGACATTAGTATGAAGTAAGATAATAAGATATAGGATTATAAAGACACAAGCGAAGCTGCGATCAAAAGCTAGTATTATCCTAAAGACAACTTAGTCACACTACAATTTATTATCACCAACGGAAACGTACAGTCAGAAATAACCAATAAATAATATGATTTAAACTTGTTAAGATAATAAAATCGGTGCAAGCTATAAAACTGTGTATAACTTCACATTCACACCAAGCTATACAGTACCAAATTATCATGGTCTTGCTTTATAAGATCTGTCCCCACTTTCAACGGTCAGTTTATACTGGTTAGGCTTAGAACTACCGTTCGCAACAGTGAATCGTTGAAACGATGAAAAACACGTGGGTTGCTTTGATTTGATTTTATTTAGTACCGTCCGTTTGTTTATTACGTGTTTTCTGTTATTGTGATTGATGCTAGAAGTTTCTATTGTAACGTCATCAGTGACGTCATGTGATTATTTTTGTTACATTTGTACGGCTTCGAGATTGTTGACTCATTGTCTTGGTGGTACAATTTCCCACATGGTCTTCTGAGAAAGGTTTGCTCCCTTTTAGGTTTCGTTATTTTTTTTATGGAATAGGAGGCAAACGAGCAGACGGACCACTTGATGGTAAGCGAGTCACAGGTGTGTTGCCGGCCTTTTAAAAAGGAATACGCTCTTTTCTTGAAGGCTTGAAGGTCGTGTCGGTTCGGAAATACCGCTGACGATAGATCATTCCACAGTTTTGCTGTGCGAGGCAGAAAGCATCGTGAGAAGCGCACAGTTGTGGCCTGCCAACCATCTAGGGGTATATGGTGGGGATGCATATGCTGTCGAGAGGGTCGATGGCGAAAAGATGCGGCAGGTATGATGTCAAACAATTCCTCAGAGCACTCCCCGTGGTATAAGCGATAGAAAATGCAAAATGAGGCTACATCTCTAGAATGAATAGAATTTTAATACCGTACTGTTTCCGTGCGTACGACTTGTCGAGTTACGCGCGCGCCTCAAAGAGCCATCAGATCACCACGGATGAAGGCCAATGGGGCTGATGCCGATACGGAGCCGCGGAGAACTTAACGGGTTACCGGGGCTAGGGCTCGAAGTGCAGGAGAAGGAACGGGGTGATTTTTAGTCAGTAAGAATCTGACACTCCCTCTTGCCTCACCCAGGCGGGAGCAGTGATGATGATTTTCTCCCCTTAAAAAAAAAATATGCGAAAGGGACATTTTGCGAAGTGGACATTCTGCGACGGAGGCCAATTGAGCACTTGTCACTTGGTAGCATGTGTGTCGGAATGGGGATGATGACAGGGTATGAAAATTAAAAATATAATTAGTCCGTAAGTTAGGTAATTTTTTTATTTAGACACGAATTTTTTATTTGTCGTATAATAAAACAATACTTAGATAAAACGAATCAAAGTTTAGGAGTAGGGGCTAAAACGTCATTTCTTAGTATAAAATGTACTGAGAAGTGACGTCACGCGACATTTCAAATCAATATATCTTCGAAACTATTCGTTTCTGTGAGAAAATAAAAAATACGTGTCTAATGTTTTTAAATAATCTACCAGACGGACATTAAAATAAAAATTAGTCGTCTACCCTAATCGACAGGTGTTTGATTTCAAAGCCTTTTAGCATGCTATTTTAGAGCAAGTGTAAGAGTATCGTTATGCTGTTAAAAATATCCAGCGTAACCGTAGATTTGAACAAAAATCTGTTATAGAAATGGCACCCACAATGGCGGATACCACTAACTGTGGACAATAAATTAATAGTAAATTTAACCTGAGACGTCTTTAATAATGTTCGCTACACACAAGCGTAATAACCATAGCTACTATAACTTAAATCTTAAGGGTAGTTAGTCCATAATCTTCAACAACATTCTAAGATACACAATCTCAATTAACCTCAAATATTTGCCTCAACTAATCACAAACGTGTGTCGGACTGTATCTCAATCTGTCTACCGCATCCATTGTAACTACTTCGACGAAAACTCTTTGGATTACAATGTACAGTTACATTTCAAAAGGTTCATTTCGTCATGTACCTAATGGATTGTTATTGCATTCTTTATGAACTGGATTTTGTTTAAAAAACATGACATAACATCACGCCTTTTATCCCCGAAGGGGTAGGCAGAAGTGCCCATTACGGCACTTAATGTAACACCCACTTTTTCACTATTAGCGTTATGAGTACCATGTAATAGGGGGTGGGCCTATTGACATACACCGGGCACAATTCGAGACTCTGCGGTACTACTCAGAATTAAAAAAACCAGTGTAAATTTGCCCGACGCAGGAATCGAACCCGAGACCCCTTGCTGACCCCGAGACACCCGGTCCGCCCGACGTTTTTTTATTGAGTATTGATTTTTTTACTAAAAATAGAATCAATGTAGGTATTATAATTTTATAACCATTGCAGTTACTTGAATTAATTACATTAGGTATTTATTGATGACGTTGACTCTTAAACATCAAAATATAGACAATGATTATTTACTTCTACCTTCTGACCTAACCAACTTTAATAAAACTGCAAGAGCTGCGCAATATTTCTACAATTTTATCAACACGACATTAAATAAATTAATTAATATTTTAATAAATTTTCATAAACAAAGTATCAGTTTGAACATTGTAAATTAATATTTGCTGCTCACGTCTCCGATACTTTAATGAATGTCATAAATTATAGTACACTGCCCGGCGATAAATATTGCACATCGGCCTTTGAAAATTTTCGTAATTTATTGAGTTATTCCATTCGTTTAAACCTTGCATCTTGCTTCAATTAAACCTTTCCAATAATCGTTTCTTTTATTGAACCAAAATTAGTTTTCATTATAACATATCATCACGCTTTTTTATCCCTGAAGGGGTAGGCAGAGGTGCATATTACGGCACTTAATATCACTGTACAATGTCACACCAACTTTTCACTATTTATGTTACGTACGTCCCATGTAATAGGGGATGAGCCTATTGCCATATACCGGACACAATTCCAGACTCCTTACTACTACTGAGAGTTATAAAAACCAGTAATACTTTGCCCGGCGGGTGTCGAAGCTGAGACCCCTTGCCTGGCAGTCACACTTGCGACCACTCAGCCAAAGAGGGAGTGTGCAATATTTATCGCTAGGTACTGTATGCTGTATAATAGGTGTGCAGTAAATAGAGTATTTAAACTGGCTCTGTAATAATGCAGTTCTCTTAACATTATGTTATTGAATGCAAAATGTAAATAGATGAGCTGAATGGATGTGTATATTACTTTTGACTGCCTCGTTAGCCGAGAGGTCGCAAGGGCGACTGCTGGGCAAGGGGTCTCGGGTTCAATTCCCGGGGTAGGGCAAAGTATTATTGGGATTTTTAAAAATTCTCACTAACAGCACGGAGTCTGGAATTGTGTCCGGTATATGGCAATAGGCTCACCCCCTATTACATGGGACTCGTAACATAAATAGTGAAAAGTGGGTGTTACATTGTACAATGGCATAATGTGCACCTCTGCCTACCCCTTCGGGCATAAAAGGCGTGATTTTATGTTATGTTATGTGTATATTACTTTGTAGATAATATTCTTGGAGATGATGTTTCTTTAGGTAGATTTAAGTGTGGGAGAGCCATGCTTTGGCATGAATGGGCCGGCTCGACCGGAGTGATACCACGGCCTTACAGAATATCGACGTGAAATAACGCTTGCGTTGTATTTCGTCGTGTAATTGAGGTTACCGGAAGCCCAATTACCCTCCTCCCCAATCTCCTTAATCCCCAACAGCCCTCAAATGCCTTTTTGTTTTTTTTTTGTAGACGGGGGAAACCTTCAAAAAGCGCCTAGCTTTTTGGTGATAAAAGACTAGGGAGTGTGGGATTTTTACCTCATTAAAGCCATCCCAGTGGCCACCCTCAGACCTGTATGGAGGCAACGGGTCATCTCAAATGCCTAATACCCAAAAGGCCGGTAATGCACTTGTAACGCCTCTAGTGTTCCAGATGTTCATAGACGATGCCGATTACTTACCATCAGGTGATCCGTCTACTCATTTATCGTCTTATCACATAAAAAATAATTCGGGTTTTTACTTGATTGACTACAAGATTGTCCTAAGAACATTCAACATTTTGTAAGATTGTCTCTATAAACAAGTCTTAAGTCAAACTCAAAGTCAATGTCAAAATCATATATTTCAATCAGGCCAGAATGGACTTTTGAACGTCAACAAAAAAAAATTAAAAGTGAAGCTATTTGCTCATTCCAAGGTGTAGATTCCTATGGAGAATAACGAGCAAGAAACTCCATAGGTTACTCTTTTTCAATCAGGTCCACAATACAATTCTCTAGTTACATAGTTTTCTGTTTGCATTGTGCAGAACAATGTAACACTAAAATCCAGTCAAAGTGATCAAAAAAGAAAATAACCTTAAGGACAATAATACAGTCTGGAGTAGATTTAATTCTTGATTCACGTAGGATAATTTTGCAAAACGATACTTCTGAACCCATCCTTTAGTATGACTTAGCCCGAAGCGTAAACCATCCCAAATCATCTATGATCCACACAACGTTACCCTAACCAAACAATCTTACATAGATACATACATAAACAGTCCCACACAACTTAATATACATAAACTTATACATACTCATATGTATACGTTTCTTCCAGTAATCGATAGTACTTATTTACTTTATAAAGTGAACTAATATGTTTGCGTCCATAATAATTATTTTGTCTATGTATATGGTTTATGTGAAATTAGATTTTTGCCTGCAGCTTTGTTATCTGTGCTGTTGTCTTCACGAATTGTAAGCAAATATTCCGCTTAGTAAGTTCGAATTCATTATCATCATCATCAACAGCCAGTTTTCGTTCACTACTGGTTGCATAAGTACTGTTGTTTGTCTGTGGAATGTCGAAACCGATTTTGCAAGACATTTATTGGCAGTTACCTTATGTAATAAGGAGTAACATAGGCCACTTTTATTTTGTAAAATTTAAAAAAAATGTTCTAAAATTCATATTCTACGCGGACGAAGTCGCGGGTAACAGCTAGGAATTACATATAATTAAAGACGTTTGTTAATAGTACCACATTACTGTACACAGAAACAACTGAAAAACATAACATTTTACTACTAAAACAGTTCGTGAGTTACCACGTGAACGGTAGTTTAAGACAATACATTGGCACTTAACACTATGTTATGATAGTGCCTACTGAATAATTCAGTTTCATCCTAAAGGTAGCTTGAAATAGTACATTATTCATCGCTATCGTCACTATTGGAAATTTTCCAAGATGCGTAAAGATTATCTTGGGAATCCCATCAATACGAATTGAAAGTTTGATTTTATATGCTGCATAATTAATTTACTTTTTTATGGGATAAGCCGGTAAACAAACAACAAGCGTGTCTTAACATGGTTCTCACATATTTGTACAATATTCGAATATGTATTAGAGAGATTGTAAACATACTATTTTTTAAAAGAGTAACGAATGGAGTTTCTTCCCCGTTCTTCTTCACTCGAATCCACTTCTTGGAATGAGCGCCTAGCTTCACCGACGAGCAGACTGACAGACTATTATTTATTTTAAATTTGTTGAAGTTTTAAAAGTACCAAATTATGGTTTAATTGAAATAAATGCTTTTATTACCGATTTCCACGATATTGCATTCGTTTGAAAGGTCTCGGGTTCAGTGAGGTTTATAGCAAATTCAGGAAAAAAATGTTTCTTCATCTTTTAGACATCTAGACATCTGGTGGCGAAACGGAGTTCGCCGGGTTTGCTAGTTAATTATATATTTTAGTAGAAAAAATTTCAATGTACCGCCCGCATGCTCATACTCTGTACTTTAATTTTAAGTTATCTCATGTTTTCTCATATCTTAAGTGAATTGTATTCTTTTTATGAGAACTAAAATTCTTAAATTAGAACATAACATCACGACTTTTATTCCCAAAGGGGTAGGCAGAGGTGCACATTATTGCACTTAATACCACTGTAAAATGTAACTCCTACTCTTCACTATTTATGTTCTGATTCCCATGTAATAGGGGGTGAGCCTATTGCCATATACCGAGCACAATTCCAGACACCGTGCTAATACTGACATTTTTTTTTAAATCCCAGTAATACTATGCCCGACTCGGGAATCGAACTCGAGACCCTTTGCCCGGTAGTCGCACCTGCGACCACTCGGCTAACGAGGCAGCTCCATACTATATGGGGCAAAATTGGGTGAAGTTATGCGCTGTCAAACAAAAACGCAATAATAAAACGAACATAGGTAATCGCTCAATCATTCAAACAAGCCTAAACAAGTTCCTACCTGTCATAAAACTCGTACAAATAAACAGCTTACGTACAATAGTATTGCTCGTAAAAATACCTTTTATGCGGAACCATATCGTTTTCACTTCACTGATACGGGACCCTAATAAAACGCTTTCCCCTTCCCTAATGTCCTGATAAGTAGCGTTTTGTGTACGGACGAAAGAAATTACAGGTAGAATAGGAAATGTTGTTTACATACAATCCCCCTGAAGCCTGAAACTTACTTGTTTTTTACAGGAAAACAAAAATAGCCAGATTATCTTTAGGGGTACAATTCACGTGGCCGTTGAAAACATACAAATGTAATGTTTTTTTTCGAATTTCCTCGTTGTAAAGTTGTGTTTTAAACCTAATTTAAGTGTACATGTAAATGTCATAATGTAAAGGTATCTATATTCGGAGCGACCGGTCCTGGCTATACTTGGGTTCTTTTCATTGTAAAAGTTTCCATAATTTGTTTTTTTTTTATATATTTCGCACAAACCTTGACCTCATTATCTAAGTTATTTTTTTTTTCATATTAGGCAAATCTACTTTCCAGTATTAGACGTTCATTAATTCTTTAGACGTTCCATATTTCGACGCCATTATTAACTCGTTGAGTACCGTCATTATAGACACAATTATAGAACAATAGGTTGCGGTCACCGGTGTCCTCGCGGTGTTTGACAGTTTAAACAGTGTATAAATGAGTTTAAGTATAAACTATAGTTAACTTAGAAGTTTGTTGCCAGTTCACCTCGTTCAATGCTCCTCTTTGGCTGAGTGATCGTAAGTTCGAATGCCGGGCAAGGGGTCTCGGGTTCGATTCCCGGGTCAGACAAAAATTCAGGGATTGGTAAGATTGGGGAATGGGAGGAGGTAATTGGGCCTCCGATAACCACACTCACATCACACGACGAAACACAACGCAAGCGTTGCTTCACTTCGGTTTTCTGTGTGACCGGGAACACTCCGATCGAGCCGGCCCATTCGTGCCGAAGAATGGCTCTCCCATACTTATGATAAGTCTTTCTCCATGTACGAAGAAAACTTGGTCCAGTTCAAATGAAACGAATTGTCTATCTTACTTCTTATTCTTACAAAATTCACACCTTGCAAGGTCCAATTATAAACTAGAAACTATAACAGTATCGAACTACCAACTTACAACTAGAATTTACTGCTAATTCTGGGAACTTGCAGAAACTGTTTCCACAACGTATGGTCATTTAAAATCAAGGCTACACGTGGCCCAAAATGTACCTGCGTCGACCGCACGTCAGCAACAATACTTTCAACTTAAATTAAACTTTATCTTCTAAGCAGGAAGTGTGAGATTTGTTATTTAATGTTTCAACTTGTTTTGATAAGTTTGTAAAACTTTTTCTGATGGTGTTTCCCTAATTAAGTTGTGTTGGCCACTGGGTGATTTGTGTTGGACATGGCAAAGTCAAGTTGCCAGACCCATAATTAGAGTTTTAAACTTTAGACTTTCCGGATTGGAAAAATAAAATAATACTGTTTTATGACTGCCTCGTTAGCCGAGTGGTCACAAGTGCGACTGCCGGGCAAGAGGTCTCGGGTTCGATTCCCGGGTCGGGCAAAGTATAACTGGGTTTTTAAAAAAAATCTCAGTAGTAGCACGGAGTCTGGAATTGTGCCCGGTATATGGCAGTAGGCTCATCCTCTATTACATGGGATGGGACTCATAATATAAATAGTGAAAAGTGGGTGTTACATTGTACAGTGGCATACTGTGCACCTCTGCCTAACCCTTCGGGGATAAAAGGCGTGATGTTATGTTCTAATTTAAGAATTTTAGTTCTCATAAAAAGAATACAATTCACTTAAGATATGAGGAAACATGATAACTTAAAATTAAAGTACAGAGTATGAGCATGCGGGCGGTACATTGAAATTTTTTCTACTAAAATATGTACTTAATTAAACTGTCAAACACCGAGCGGTCACCGGTGACCGCAACCTATTGTTCTTTAATTGTGTCTATAAATACAGTACTCGACGAGTTAATTAAGAATGTGGGTATTACTAAAAATATAACAAAAATAACATAAGATAAAAGAAATGAAACATGCAGGTGGTACAAATGAGAATTCTTCTGCGACTATCAGTAGCAACGAAAATTATTGCCCGCCTGTTTATGATCAGAAGCGGTTACTCTAAGTACACATGCAAAAATAGTATGTAAAGTGCATAATTATGAGATGAAATCAAGCGGGAGTTAAGTAATAGGGCCATTATATCATAGTCTCCATGTTTGACAGGTGCATTTGAGGTCGGGGTTAAAAGTTTCAGGTTTATCAGAGAGCTTTACTATCCAGTTTTAGTTAAATGTGTTGTGCCCTCATTGTCTCTTGTTAGATCTGAAACAAAAGTAGACGTGGCGATAATATCTCCATCCTATTTTGCTGTCAAAAACCGACAAAGAGCTCTTATGTTACCTACCACAGATGGGACATTACTATGAATATTCGTATTACGATATATTCTAATAATTTATTCGATAAAACTCAATAAACACAATTGAATAACTCTCAAAGGAGAAATCTTTTGCCTATAAAATATTTATTTCACCTCTGGAAGGCATTTCTGTCTTATATTTCATTTATTTGGGTACTGATAATGTAATATGTTGATATGGAGTTCGAGGAATATTTGTTTTCTTTAAGCGATTCCTTTATTGTACGAAATGACACCTAACATATGATGCCAAAACCTAAAATCTTATGAACAACGCCTGTCAACATACAAAATGGAACTTCGTGGCACAAGACGAAAAATAGCGGATATTATGTTTCTTTATAAATTAATACACAACCTTACCGATTCTCCTGATATACTGCAACGCGTGGCTATTTCTGTACCGCGAGCGGGTAGTCGGATATGCAGTCAATTATATGTATGTTTGATTGCATTCAGTTTTGTCAACCAAATAAAAAAAAAATGAGAATGAAAATTATCATAATTATATGTAATGTGTATTTATACCGCTTATTTCTCGGAGATATGCAGACGTGCAATAATTAATTATGTAATACCAAACCACTTTTAGTGTTGTAGTGGCCTGAAGTTTTAAGGTGTTCTATTTGCCAAGTCAGTTCAAAATCTTGTTAGTAGGTACAATTGTGACTTTTCCAAATATGTATTTCCATGTACTAAGTTCATTTATTGATAACATCGTGAAGAATAGACCGAAATATGTATAAATATATACTTAAACTGTCAAACACCAAGCGGTCACCGGTGACTGCAACCTATTGTTCTTTAATTGTGTACGGTACTCGACGAGTTAAAATACAATTTTGGAATCACCAATCCGCCTCCAGCAAGCGTGATGGCTTGGTGTTTATTCCTTCTCTTGCAAGAAGAGGATCTTACCGTACCTAGAACATCTCCAGGCTGATGACGAAACACAGATTTTTCACTTTTACTTTGTGTAAACAAACCAATTCTCTTTATAAAGGTTCAATAACATTAAAGGCAAGAAATGATGTATTAGAAGGTACCTCAGGGGACTCCCTTAGGGAGAAAAGGCGTGATATATAGTCAAAGTAAAAGAAGCATTTTATAAAGCATATTTTTCGCAGCATTATATAATAATGTAGATAATAAAATATTCAAGCGGTCGCTAGCTGTGAAGCTTTGCATAAATAAATCAGTTTTACATAGTCGAGAAACTTTTATATACGATAGTATATATAAACGTGATTATGGAGAAAAATTTAGACACAGTGACACACCAACCTACCGCAATGTGTCAGGTTTGATTATTGGAATTTCGACTTTACATCTAAAGGATAAAGTTGAAAAACTTATAAAGAAGTTTGACAGAAAAGGGTAGGCTAACCCGCTCTTCACAAATGTGCGTGGTGTTTTAGAGTGTATTCTTTAGGCAAGAATACATTTCTATTTAGTGTGAGGGAGCGATATTTCGGCACGAATGGGCCGGCTAGACCGGAGTGATCCACGGCCTCACAGAAAACTGACGTGAAACAACGCTTGCGTTGCGTTGCGTTTTGTGAGTGAGTCTACCGGTACGCCCCTCCCCAATCTCCTCAATCCCTAACGATCCTCAAATTCCTAATCCCCAAAAGGCCGGTAACGCACTTCAGGAATTGGGGTCACTGGGCCTCCGGTAACCTCACTCACACGACGAAACACAACGCAAGCGTTTTTTCAAGCGGTTTTCTGTGAGACCGTGGTATCACTCCGGTCGAGCCGGCCCATTCGTGCCGAAGCATGGCTCTTCCAAAATTAAATCTTCATAAATTCTATTAAAGTCGTATACATAACCTTTCCCCAGTATAATACTCATGAAACCTGTTAAAACTATTCTAGATTTATCTAGAATCAATACTAGTCTCCCGATAAGGTAGGTATAAAACTTTATGGTCTAAAGGGACTTGCCTATCACCATGAATCAGGATATAGGGACGAATAGAGTAATAAAATAGCTGTACTCGTAAAATACTTGACAAAAAGTCTATAAAAGGTACCTACGTTAGTGAGTAGATCTCATGTGGATTTTCGTAGTTTGTAGAAATCTACTATTTTGTACCAATTACTGATTGGTCAGGTCATTGACGTAACGTGACATAACATAACACCACGCCTTTTATCCCCGAAGGGGTAGGCAGAGGTGCACATTATACCACTGTACAATATAACACCCACTTTTCACTATTTATGTTATGAGTCCCATGTAATAGGGGGTGAAGTCCCATGTAATAGGGGGCGAAGTCCCATGTGATAGTCCACGTAACGTGCTCATTCCAAAATGTAGATTCGAATGGAGAAGAACGAGAAAAAAACTCCATTCGTTACTCTTTTTAAAAAAAGTATGTTCTACAATGTCTCTGATACTAAAATAACCGCTTTTCACTACATGCCTATCAATACATATACGATACACTTGCCAAAATATCATTTTTTACAATTTCATCAGTCTGTTTATACTAGCTAATCTCTGGAATGGCTGGACCGATTTTGCAAGACATATATTGGCAGGTAGCTGATGTACTAAGAAGTAACAAGCTACTTTTATGTCATCATCATCAACAGCCTATAAATGCCTACTGCTGAGCAAAGCCTCTTCTCACACGGAGAAGGTTTGAGCATTAATCACCACGCTTGCTCAATGCGGGTTGGTGATTACAAACTTATAATTAGAAATTATAAGCCCAGGTTTCCTCACGATGTTTTCCTTCACCGTTTGTCAGTAGTGTCTGAATAATCTTAGAAAGTACATATAACTCGGAAACAGTCACATTGGTACTTGCCGTTGGTAGGTTTCGAACCGGTACCCTCATGCATGAGAAGCGGGCGCCTTAAACCTCCGGGCCACCACGACATTGCACATACTTTTATGTGTTTTTGTAAATATGTAAAAAAAATGATAATTGTGTTATTAAATTCATACACTGATGAAGTTGGGAGCAACAGTTAGCAGTGTATAGAAATGATAAAATCAAAAAAATGAGGCAACTAAAAAACCTCTGGACACTACCAACATCACATCACTATTTCAACTTAACACAGCTAACTAAGTTTTTATCTAAATATATATCGGCATAATAAATAAAGTCTTATTAAATCTAGTCTTAGCGGAGAACTAGGTCGCTGGCTATAATGAAGGACTAATACTTTTATCTACAGAGCGGTAATTCAGAGTTAACGTACCGGTAACTGTTGAACAGGGCATCTTTACAATTTATATGTGTTTACACTGACCCAATTTTAGATCTATGTATATTAATGATGATAAATATCATATTTCATATAATCAGTGATTCTATGGAATGCGCTACCCACGGAGATTAGGATGGCCACCAGTCGCTTATCTTTCAAAACCAAGGTTCGCGAGCATTTACAAAAAAAACTGGCAGATTCGATTCAAACATAAGTTGTCTCTTATCATGTTATTTAGTTTTTACCTGGGTACGTATGTATGTGTGTATGTATTTATGTATGTATATGTGTATGATGTATGTATATAGTACTATTATATGATATAAGTATTGGATGTATGTGTACATGTATATGTATGACTATATATAAAAGTATCTAAGTACTTAAGTATTTATATATAGTTATTTATTTACAACATTTGCTTAGTCACCTGCCACTTTCATCTCTGCACCACCTTAAGGTCGACTGTGAGACAATGCCCAAGGCATTAAGTCCGCCTGTACATTTGTTATTGTACTAAGTCTTAAATAAATAAATAAATAAATAAAATAAATATGTTTAGGAAAATGGTCGTTATGTGTCGCGGGGTAATTAGTTTGCTTAGTGTTTTACCGGTGGGTTTGCTTGTCTTGTGTATATCAGTAATGTGAATCGGGAATTGCTAAAGGGTTGACGAAAAATGCCATCGTAAATAGAACACTAACAAATTACGTCTACAAATGAAAACATCATAAATAACTAATTGGTGTAATTCAACGCTGTACTTATTTGTAATTAAAGTACTTAACTTTTCTGCATAAAACTAGTACACAGTTGTTGGTACTTATACTACGTTGGTACCCTTGAATACTGAAAGGTTGATGTGATCGTCAAGATCATTTCCAGATTGTTGCTAAAAAGGTAATGCAAGTGAGACTAGTCAGGTTGCGTTTCAAAACTTTATCAAATTAGGTGGCACTACTAAAATAATCATAATTAACTAAATTACGAGATACACAAGGGGTAGGCGGAGGTGCACATTACGGCACTTAATGTGACTGTACAATGTAACACCCACTTTCCAGTATTTTATGTTATGAGTCCCATGTAATAGAGGGTGAGAAATTACGAGTTACTCAAGTAAATATACGGAGAAAAGCTCTACTAGTTTCGAGTCACAGAGGGACTCCTTCTCATGAACAGCGAGCTCGTCGCCTCGGTATATTTACGTGAGTAACTCACAATTTTTAGTTAATTCAGCATGTCTCACGATAGATATTTAAAAAATTGTCCTTCACTTCTTGTATAATGTCTATTGATAATGTAAAACAATAACAATGGGTCTATTGATATGCACAAGACACATAAATCTCAGTAATCTTGTGATATCCGAACTGTAGTAGCAGTCAAGTCAAACTATGTTATATCTACAAGCAAAATAAATAAAGTAACCCACAAAAGATTTCTAAACAAATTGAATAAAAACATTTCTAACTTTTTAACTAACCTTTTTTTGCTAACAAATCTTAGTCCCTGTAGCAACAGATGGTCAAACTATCCCATAGGGACAGTAGAGGGTTGAATCCCATCCCTTTCTGTGGACCGAAATACTCTAACATAAAGTCGTCACTGGCCAAGTCAGATATTCTCAAAGTTTGCAACAAAAAAATAGAAATAGAATGACTTTAGGTCACTGAACTGGAAAACAAGATGGCGACCCGACGGATAGAAAGCAGTTATCCTAGTTTTTTAATGTCTCTGAGTAAAGGTGTCACTTTTGTAAATTTTTCAACCCAGTTAACATTTTTTTATTAAGTGATGTTTTGCTAAAATAGAGATTATTTCTCTATATAAAAGAGCTATTTTTATGGCATAGACCGGCAAACGAGCAGACGGATCACCTGATGGTAAGCAATCGGCGTCGCCCATTGACACCTGGAACACTAGAGGCGTTACAAGTGCGTTACCGGCCTTTTGGGGATTAGAAGTTTGAGAATTGTTGAGGATTCAGGAGTTGGGAAGATTGGGTAAGAGAAGGGTAATTGGGCCTCCGGTAACTTCACTGGCCGGCTTGACCGAAGTGATACAACGGCTTCACAGAAAACCGACGTGATACAACGCTTGCGTTGTGTGTCATCGTGTAAGTAAGGTTACCGGACGCCTAAATACACCCCCCACTTCACCAATCTCCCCGATCCCTTAATCCCCAACAATACTCAAATTCGTAATCTCCAAAAGGCCGATAACGCACTTGTAATGCCTCTGGTGTTCCGGGTATAATGAGTTGCTATTAAATAGGTACCTATATGTCTAATAACAAACGAAAGAACCTGATGACGGTGATAGCTAAAGTGAAAGGAAAATAATAATAAAAAAAATCAGCGTAAGGCATTAAATAATAATCATTTCTGCTGTACAGTAAAAGTTTGGAAACCTCAGATGTAATGTACAAAACACGTTTTGGGAATAAAACTATTATCTCTCGAGCCGAGTTTAAGGTGTTTTGAACTAACTTTATGCTCTTGTTTCTCTCGGATTTAAGGTGTGGTGTGTAAATATGGCTAGCGGCTAGAATTTCTGTGTACGTGGGTTTTTAGTTATAGGTTTTAATGTATTTATACATTTATTTTCATCAGGAAGGTATACAAGTCCAACTGGTATAACAGCTCACATATAGGACACATTGAGATTTTAATCAAACTTCTATGGTGCTTGGCAACTGGGCATCCCCCATTTACAGTCTCTTTTTTGTGCCTTTGGGCTCAATTCATTCTGCGTACTGCAGTAATTCACCGAGGGAAGTGGACGCTGTACTTTTATTTCTTCTCTTCTTATAATATCTTCTGATTCATTTCGTTCCGGGAACCAAGACAGTTATTCATGTCCCTGGGACGCGCCGGACTTCAGTGTTCCGGTGTTTTCATGGTTGTATCTACTGTAGATCCTGGCTTATAGGAGTTGCAGCGGTATTGAGAGTATGTGGCGGGCTTGTCTTTTAAAAAAATACTTTGAATCAACCCAAGTCGCACTTGCGACCACTCGGCCAACGAGGCAGTCCATAAGTATCAATTTGTAATTTATCACTAGTATACACTATGCCTACCTACTTATATAACTTAGGCATCTTATACTTCAACAGCATCTGTTACTAAACAGTAAATAATGATAGTTCCACCAATGTTAAGCACATGTTGTGACATTAAGGTCCATTGATGTCCTCCGCAGAAACTCTGGGGTATAATATAATACGCGAAATTCGCCCTAAAGGTATTGTTTTCTCTTAAAGCATTGTTTAATTAAATGTAATGTCTAAATAACTGTTTTGGAGGAGGATGAGGCTTGTTGTTAAGGACTGTTTTTGGTTGAAGAAATTCTGTGGATAGGTCGCTTTGTTTGTATATTTTACGTAATGTCTCCAGCTCGAGACTGCCTCATTGGCCAAGTGGTCGCAAGTGCGACTGCCGGGCAAGGGGTCTCGGGTTCGATTCCCGGGTTGGGCAAAGTTTAACTGGGCTTTTCAAAAAAATCTCAGTAGTAGCACGGAGTCTGGAATTGTGCCCGGTATATGGCAATAGGCTCACCCCCTATTACATGGGACTCACAACATAAATTGTGGAAAGTGGGTGTTACATTTAACAGTGGCATTAAGTGCCGTAATGTGTCTCTGTACCTCTGCCTACCCCTTCGGGGATAAAAGGCGTGATGTTATGTATGTATTATGTATGTGTCCAGCTCATAAAAATGAAAGTGAGTTTGTTTCTATATTTTTGAGATGGGACCTCCCATCTGGATGGGATACATAAACAGTGATATAGGCTTACATTTTTTTCTATTAAAACCAAACATTGCCCTTATTTTAAGTCACTATATCAGCTTTTTTTTAACGTCCTTCACCTTCAAAAGAACCATACCACACTACAAATAAATAAACAGACCAACAAAACAAACAAATCAAATCAATGATTTTGAAAAAAAAAAACACTCTATACTAGAACTAAATCAGTAGTTTTTCACCTGTTTCCATTTGAGTAAGGTTTGTAAAGTGTTGGAGTGTGAACGAGGGTCGTGCTGCGTCCAATGAATGAATTTCCATTAGGGAACTACTTCTTATAGGTGTAACATAGACTGTCTGTGAACCTGGGAGATCAAAGGAATTGAGTTGTTCAAGACGGATTTAGATGAAGAAGATTACGTGGTTCATTTTTTAAATAATGATGTTGTTTTTTTTTTATTTCTTGATAATGTGATGTAGGTACCTGTTGTTTAGTGTTTTATTGTTAACAATTTGTAAACTGTTCATCATGATACAAACTGACAATCCTCTAAAATAACAAATGTATTCTAATCAAACTTGATTTATCTCTTCGATCAATAAATGAGTTCTTTTAAAAACTATGCACATGAACGTAAGCATTTACTTAAAACTTCATCATCAACATTATTTTAATGCCTATTCTTTTCAAATGGAGAAGGTTAGAGCATTAATCACCACCCTTGCTCAATGCAGGTGGACGAATTCAAACTTATAATTAGAAATTATAAACCCAAGTTTCTTCGAATTAGAACTTACTTCGTGTAAAATATTTAGTATAAAAATGTATTTTACTCTAAAGAAATGAAGTTAACAGATAAAAGAGTGAAATATAACCCACCAAAATTTGTAATTTACCTGAACTAACGATTTATCGTACACGAATATTTTTCTATACACTATATAGTGATGTTCAATTAAGTGAAAGATGGGAATAGAAGATAAAAAGACCAAGTAAAACGATACTAAAAGCTGTAAAATAACTCGATTTCCAACAAAATAAGTGTTCACTAAAAACTTTTCGCATTTTAACTGAAAATGTATGAAAAGGGAAAAAGTATTTTTTTAGTTGTCGAACCATCTGTTGCTTTGAGACGTTTTTGTGTGGTACAAGTTAAAAGTGGGTTTGTTGATGTGATTTTTTTTTTTCGGTTATAAACTATTGAATCAGCTAAAGAATGAAATCGACGTATAATAATTATATACATCATCATCATCATCAACAGCCTATAAATGCCCACTGCTGAGCAAAGCCTAATCTCACAAGGAGGTTTAAGCATTAGTCACCACGCTTGCTCAATGCGATTTTTTTTAAGGGGGAAAATCATCGAATGACTGCTCCCGCCCGGGTGAGGCGGTAGGGAGTGTCAGACTCTTACTGACTAAAACCGCCCTGTTACTACTCCTGCACGTTTTCAAACTTATAGTTAATTCAAAATTATAAGCTCAAGCTCTTTGTCAGTGGTGTCTAAATAATCTCAGAGAGTACATATATATATAACTCGGAAAAAGCCAGACAGGCGCATATTATACCACTGTACAATATAACACCCACTTTTTACTATTTATGTTATGAGTCCCATGTAATATGGAATATATATAGTATATTATCATGGGGGAGAGTATATTGCCATATAATTTTCTATTTTCTTAGGACTGTAATCGCTTTCCGCCTATGACTTGCAACTATAAAAATAATTGAACCCTACCAATGAAAATGATCCATACTAATTTAACGATTTACGAGAGAACGAAACGGTATTCGGCAAAATGTTAACATTCACAGTTCCGTTTTCATTTTAATCTTATTTTACATTATAAATGTTGTAATGTAAGTATGTTTCTTGTGTTTTATGTCAATACTGCTGAACCAATTTTGATGGATCTTCGTGTAGTGGTAGATGATATTGTCGGTGACGCACTTGTAACTCCTCTGGTGTTCCAGGTGTCCATGGGCGACGCCGATTGCTTACTATCAGGTGATCCGTCTGCTCGTTTACCGACTTATGTATGCCATAATAATAATAAAAAAATAAATATACATTTTAGGCTGAGTATAAATATATTGGCAAAAGTTATTTATGTTTTTGTACAACAAGTGAAATTTTGGTTACTGCAACCGTGTTTTGAAGAAAAACTGACGTAAAGCAGACAAACAGTAATAGTACATTTTTTCATAAGATATAAGGTAAACGACCGGATGGATCACCTGATGGTGAGCAATCGGCGTCGCCCATGAACACCTGGAACACCAAAGGCGTTACAAGTGCGTTACCGGCTTTTTTGGAGTTAGGAATTTGAGGATTTTTGGGGATTTATGGATTGGGAATATTAGGGGGAGGATGTAATTGGGTCTCTGTGAACATTACTCACAAGACGGAACACAACGCAAGCGTTGTTTCAGGTCGTTATTTTCTGAAGCCGTGGTTTCACTCCGATCATTCGTGCCGAACCATGACTCTCCCATACTTGTGATTGATCCGCAAATTTGAATCTCGGACCACTGACTATAATAACTGAGCAGGACTCAAGAGTTACACTGCGACCAATTAGTTCACGATGCAGATAAGATATAATTTATTTAATTAATAAAACTCATAACATAACATAACATCACGCCTTTTTATTCCCGAAGGGGTAAACAGAGGTGCACATTTCGGCACTTAATGCCACTGTACAATGTAACACCCTCTTTTCACTATTTATGTTATGAGTCCCATGTAATAGGGGGTGAGCCTATTGCCATATACCGGGCACATTTACAGATTACGTGCTACTACTGAGATTTTTAAAACCCAGTAATACTTTGCCCGACCCGGGAATCGAACCAAAGACCCCTTGCCCGGCAGTCGCACTTGCGACCACTCGGCCAACGAGCAATTAATAAAACTCAGTACTAAAATATTCACCACACATTGTTCTATTTAGCACACGTGAAAGTAAAGTTGGTCACTTTGACCGCACGTTCAGCGCTAATAAATGTATCAATTTGGTCTCATTAACCCGCTGATTGCTGCCGTGTGTCTCGCATGCGGTGTAGAGTTAACTTTTGATGAACGAAATTACATTTAACTACATTTTAATGAAATATTGTCTCGTTTTAATAAAATAACGCATGTGGATACTTATGTGTTGTTTATCTGTGCATGTTTGGTTATGATTGTGTTTTTATGTACTGGATATGTTAAACAATAATATAACTGTATCTGTTAAAGTGTAGGAGAGCCATGCTTCGGCACGAATAGGCCGGCTCGACCGGAGTGATACCACGGCCCCACAGGAGACCGACGTGAAACAACTATTGCGTTGTGTTTCGTCGTGTGAGTGAGGTTACCGGAGGCCCAATTACGCTCCCTAGTCTCCCCGATCCCCGAATCCTCCACAATCCTCAAATACCCAATTCCCAAAAGGCCCGTTACGCACTTGTAATACCTCTGGTGTTCCAGGTGTCCATGGGCGACGCCGATTGCTTACCATCAAGCGATCTGCATGCCCGTTTACCGGCTTATGCCATAAAAAAATTACGTCATCAACATCATAACATCACGCCTTTTAATCCCCGTACACCCGTAATCCCCGTTCCACTTTACAATGTAACACCCACTTTTCACTATTTATGTTATGAGTCTCATGTAATAGGCGGAGGGCTTATTGCCATACACCTGGCACAATTCCAGATCCCGCGCTAATACTGAGAATTTTCGAAAAAAAGCCCTATAATACTTTGCTGGGCCCGGAAATCGAACTTCAGACCTCTTGCCCGGTAGTCGCACTTGCGACCGCTCGGCCAACGAGGTAGTCGAGTATAAACTTACGAAATAAAACAAATAGAAAGAAGTAATTTAACATGTATTCTAATTATTTTGTCTTGTTCGGGCAAAAATAAAATTATACTAAATCCAATTTTGAATCCAAAAATTAATTTAAACGAAATACCACGTCAACGTCCATGTTCTCCATGTAACATCACTAATTAACGTGTTCGTTTTCGATCAGAATTGTCCTGACATGTATTTCGTTTGCTGCGGGCTAATTTGAAACGACATTGGGTAGAAACAGGCGCCCATTAGTGTCGGTGTCACGATTGAAATAGAACAGGTTTTCCCTAGTTAAATTAGAATTATACACCGTTAGTAGAGAATTGCCACCATCTCTATTCTTGTAGGGGATCGTAAGAGTAGCAGCGCGACACGCGCCGCGTCGCAGCGCAGTCGCGAAGTGCTGCTCATGAGCAGTATATTTTTTATTTTTATTTTAACTCGTCGAGTACCGGTTTTATAGACACAATTAAAGAACAATAGGTCGCGGTCACCGGTGACCGCTTGGTGTTTGACAGATTAAAAGACTTCATGCACATACAATGTACAAGGTGGGCTTACTGCCTATATTCATGAATATGAGCGTCTAGCATGGCTTGAAATTAGTCGAATTCCTCAAATAATTGAACAATCAAACTAGCTTACCTGTAAGCGCCGTTCGATTGAGAGATTATTCCTGTTGCCTCGTCCGAAGATGATGAGTCCCGCCCACCCTTATAACCCCATATTTGGTTGTGACAATCAGATATTTCTTTTTGGCTGATTACTAAATGAAGTCCACAGATAATAGAACGGTGAACTGGAAATGGGAGCGTTCGGATATTTTTTATTTTTGAGGATTTAAACTTTATGTGACGCCCTCAGGTAACATGAAAATTAAATATACTACCTTAGTAACTTTCATCATCTTCGGACGAGACAATGGAATAAGCCGAAAACATAATAATTTAGATCGTAAGAGTCTAGTCTATATAAAGGCTTACACGTTTCATAGAGACCAGGTAGCAATGTTGTCTGATAAACCTGAATCTATTATTATGTCGTCTGTCGCCGCGTCGCGGGTCGCGAAATGCTACTCATGAATATGAGGCTCTAGTATGGCTTGAAACTAGTCGAGTTCTTCGTCAAATAATTACCTGAGCAAGCCGAAAATATATTAATATATGATGTCTCACGAAAGTTATAAAACAAACAAAAAATAACACAACCAGCCTGTTTCATTTTTTTTTAAGAATACCTCGCACTCTAATGATGTCTAATGTATCGTGGGTGCGTTTATAAACATACAAGTTCACATACAAATTACACCCAGACCAGGAACAACAATTTGCTCCCAAATCACCAGATAAAAAAACATTGAGTTAAACGTTTCGTTGTACCATGATATAAAAAAATTTATAAACAAAAACGATTTCAACACTAATTGTGTTAGTAGAAATCAAAATAGTATTTTCACAAGAAATTTCAAAGAACTAATAATTCCTATCAATATCAATCTAACGCCCGATATTACGAAGTTTTCAAACGAAAAATGTTCAAAGAGAATTGATGTAATCAAACCAACATTAATATAAAAGACGTCTGTTATACATTTATTATGATTATTATTTTATTACGTAATTTATGTGGTGTGAGTGTGGGAGAGCCATGCTTCGGCACGGATGGGCCGGCTCGACCGGAGTGATACCACGACCTCACAGAAAACCGACATGAAGCAACGCTTGCGTTGTGTGACGTCGTGTGAGTGAAGTTATCGGAGGCCCAATGACCTTCCCCTTCCCCAATCTCCCCAATCCCTGAATCCCCAACGATCCTGAAACTCCTAATCCTTAAAAGGCCGGTAACGCATTTGTAGCGCCAGGTGTTCCAGGTGTCAAAGGGCGACGCCGATTGCTTACCATCAGGTGATCCGTCTGCTTGTTTACCGGCTTATGCCATAAAAAAAGATAAATTCTATAAAATATATAATCTATAAGATAAAATAAACTGTACAGGCGATGTTTGTAGGTCAAATTAAAACACCCGGCCAGCTGCCTTGTCAATTTCCAAATGGTTTATATCTAAGTGGTTTCGTTTATTTTTCTTTTAAATCTGTAGTTTAAAATCAATATTTAAACATTTCGATGTTTAGGTTTCTATATTTCGATTAATCAATAACCTTCAGTTTAATGGAAATGATTTTAGATCTGGATATTATTTCGATACTGGTGTCTGTCAGTATTTTTTGTATGGTGACTGCCCCGTTTGGCGAATGGTCGTAGGTGCCGACTACCAGGCAAGGGGTCTTGGATTCGATTCCCGGGCCGGGCAAAGAGTTATTGGTATTTTTTAAATCAGTAGTAGCATGGAGTCAAGAATTGTGCCCGGTATATGGCAATAGGCTCACCCCCTATTACATGTGACTCATAACATAAATATTGAAAAGTGGGTGTAACTTCTGTGTGCACTTCTGCCTACCCCTTTAGGGATAAAAGGCGTGATGTTATGTAATATTCCGATACTGGCCTCTGTCAGTATTTTTTGTATGGTGACTCCCCCATTGGGCGAGTAAGGCAAGGGGTCCCGGATTCGATTCGATTCCCGGGCAGGGATTTATTGGTTTTTTTTTTAAATCAGTAGTAGCACGGAGTCTGAAATTGTGCCTGGTATATGGCAATAGGCCACCCCCTATTACATGGGACTCATAACATAAATAGAGAAAAGTGCTGTGACAAAATCAAAGGGTGGTCTAACAAAATATTAATGGTTTTTATATTTTTTTAATAGAAATAATGTTAATTAATCAAGAAAAGTAGTTTTGTTTCTTTTTAAATTCAAAATATGAAGTAAATCATAGTGTGCCCAATACTTTTGGACAAGGTATTAATACTATGTATTAAGTAAAATCGGGGGTTACTCACGTGAATATACTGAGAAAAGCTCTACTAATTTCGAACCATAGAGGGGTTCTTCCTCATGAGCAGGATGCGCGGTCGCAGCGACGTCGCGCAGCTCACTGATATGTGTATGTATTTTATCAACATCTTGAAGCTCTGTTCTCACGTTTGTGACCAATAACGAACTTTATACCTCTATAGCTTCTCTGAGTTTTAATTAAATTATGTCATGACTCTTGATATTAAGCATAATAAGCATAATATTAAGAGTTTATAAGCGTATAAAGCATTAAGTTTCGACCTAAATCAGACTTTATGGCATTAGTCGAGAGGTTTAATTTCCTTATTTTACAATTTTCTGCGAAAAATATAGGTTCGATCTCGGAATCAGATTCTATGGTTATTTATAACATTAAATAGACACTATTGACATATGGTGAAAGGAAATATCGTGACGAAACATGAACTAATTTCTGGCATTTAACACTCATACCTTCTGCGTGTGAAAAGACACTTTTGCTCAGCAGTGGGCTCTGATAGGCTGTTAATGTTTGGCACGATAGCAGTGTCTTTTTACATAAATTGGCGGTTGCTAAAACCAATTGCACTATAAAATAGACACAGAACTTAACACACAACATCACGGCTCTTTATCCCCAAGGGGTAGGTAGACGTGCACATTACGGCACTTAATGCCGATGTATAATGTAACACACATTTTTCACTATTATGGTGAGCCTATTGCCGTATACCGGGCACAATTCCAGACTCTGTACAATTAAAGATTCGGGAATCGAACTCGAGACCCCTGGACTAGCAGTCTCACTAGCAACCACTCGGCCAACGACACAGACATCATAGGAATAAGAAATAGGTCAAAAATAGACATTATAGGAATAACTTCACTACCTAGCTTGTAACAGTGTATATATAGTACATATATCGTTACTAGCTACTTCCGCGCGGTTTCACACGCTCTGCTCAACTCCTATTGGTCGTAGCGTGATGTTTTATAGCCTATAGCCATCCTCGATAAATGCGCTATCCAACACATAATTATTCAAATCAGACTTGTAGTTACGGAGATTAGCTCGTTCGCCTTCCGCTTATTATAATAGTATAAGATTTACCGTTTACCTTACCTCTCAATGCAGTCCTTTGTGGTCTTATTCGAGTTGACCACAACACTATTGCAAAGTGTCCTTGTGGTTATTTTCCACACGAAGCTAATCAGACGCAGGACAGTTGTGGCTTGTCTAATTCCGGTTAGGTTTGTGCTAACAGGGTTCTATATGCACGAGGTTTTGTCCAAAGAGAGCCATTGGTTTGTTAGAAAACTGAAACGTAACTAGAAGAGCAATATTACATTTATAAGTTACGTTTAAAAAAGTTTGGACTTCGAGCTCTTTTTTTTAAATTACTTCCTACCTTCTCTTAAGTGTAACATACACTTTACTGAAAACGACATCGAAATCAAGTGTGTGAGAGCCATGTTTCGGCATAAATGGGCTGGCTCAACCGGAGTGATAACACGGCCTCAATGATAACCGACGTGAAGCAACGCTTGCGTTGTTTTTCGTCGTGAGTGAGGTTGCCGGAGGTCCATTTACTCTCCCCTTCCCCAATCTCCTCAATTCCTGAATCCCCAACGATCCTCAAACTCCTAATCCCCAAAAGGCCGTTAACGCACTTGTAACGCCTTTGGTATTCCAGGTGTCCATGGGCGACGCCGATTGCTTACCATCAGGTGATTCGTCTGCTAGTTTACCGGCTTATGTCATAACAAAAATCAATTTAACCAGTCACGAGATAAGCGCGCACAAACATACATACTTATAACCTCCTTTTTTGAAGTCGTTTAAAATAAAAAGGTTTTACTAGATAATATTGCAACAACCTATGTTTGGCATCTATTCATCAAGATTCTATAAAAAAAAGATAGAAGACCACATAATGACATTCCTATTGCTTTACATAGTAATTGTATTATACCTTTATTCTAACCCGTTCACTATATTTTTTTTACAAAATAAGTGAAAGCTTTTCTCCTCTCACATCTTATAAAACCAAGTTCGCCCAATTCACGGTGATTTAAAAAAATAAATAACCTAAATATCACGGTTGAACACAAAGAGTGTCCAATCAGATCGTTGGATCGCGGTCAGCGGCGTGACCGGGTGAAAACCGGCCGTAATCCCCGATAATGGAATGGTGATCCGTTGTTTATGTACCCGGGTATACCGGGCACGATATTCCGTTGTTTGTTTCAATTGTGGAACGGTCATGTGAAATTGCATATGTTAATTAAGGATTTTATTAAAGATTGTATTGTTTTAACGTTCTTCCGGAGTAGGCAATTTGGCAGCCGGAACTTACTACAGATGTATGAAAATACTTTTTATCAAAATATTAGTCTTAGATAAACTCATGTATACAGTATTTTTTAATTTTTTTTATGTTAGTTGCGTCTACAGCTCCACCCCCTTGAGTGTAGAAAAAATTACTATCTCCAGACATAAAATCATATCACAAACCCGCTATATTGTGCTGTGATTGTAACCTACCTCACAAATCATAAAAACCAAACACTTAATAGCACTTAATAGAACAATAAACCCAATGCCCAAAGTCTCAAGAATGATTTTAACACGACACTAACCAAAAATCATTATACCCTCCAACTGACGGGACTGGTATGCCGTCTCCTCCTTTTGCGAAGCGGTCATGCTAGCTAAGGAGGAGGCCGGGCGCATGAGGCAGCGCTTACCCAGCCGTCGCGAAGTACGTCGGGCTTTGAGGATCGCGGGATGATCACCGGCCACCGTAAGTACAGGCCTGTGGACGGCGAGTATGGGTAGCTCGCCGCCCGTCCAGAACCAGAGTGAGTTGCTTTCCGTGTGCGCCTCATAAAGCCATCAGACCACCACAGATGGGATTTTTAGTCAGTAAGAATCTGACACTCCCTCCCGCCTCACCCAAGCGGGAGCAGTCATTCGATGATTTTCCCTACTAAAAACAGCAAAAACCATTCTACCCTCCAATTGACAAAAAAATATCACTTTTTTCTTCTTAGCGTTTCCAAGATCAGTATACTAAGACAGAATTAAATAGAATACCTGCGCACTTAGTGTAATGAAATACATATTTTGGAAACCTTCATCAATCTTCATTGTCTTAAAAATAAGGTCGGCGATATTGTTCCCTATCAGAGCAAAAACGGTCAAGTAAAAATGGTTATAGTCTTTTAGGACATTGGTTTAATTTTTTATTAAAGAAACATTACCCCGCCGTAGGATTTTCTCCTGTGTCGTGGGTGCGTTTACAAACATACAAGTTCACATACACATGACATCCAGACCCGGAACAACAATCTGTGGATCAGATTAAGAGTTGTTCCGTGCGGGAATCAAACCCGCGACACGTTGCGTGGCAGCCAGTTACCCATCCACCGCGCCAACCGTGCAGTCATTTAATATTTCAATTAAAATTGTGTTTTTGTAATAAATGATAGACATGGTTCAGTTTTAGTCGTAGATTGAACCTATGTAATAATGTAACCAACTTAAAATTGTGGGAATTACTGAAAAGAAAAATTATAAAGTTTCTTGCTTATTCTTCTCCACACTAATTTATATAAGCACCTTGCTTCAATAAAATAGTGACAAACAAAATATTTATGGTAATATTTATTACTAGCGACCCGCCCCGGCTTCGCACGGGTGCAATATGTATATATATACAAACCTTCCTTAAGAATCACTCTATCTATTAAAAAAACCGCATCAAAATCCGTTGCGTAGTTTTAAAGATCTAAGCATACATACGGACATACAGCGAAAGCGACTTTGTTTTATACTATGTATTGAAGTGACAATTTATCGAGTTTCATGCTCGTACTTCTCCACTCGAATCTACTTTTTGGAACGAGCACCTAGCTTCACTGATGGACAGACTGACAGAATATTATTTACTAGCTACTTCCGCGCGGTTTCACACGCTCTGCTCAGCTCCTATTAGTCGTAGCGTGATATTTTATAGCCTATAGCCATCCTCGATAAATGCGTTATTCAACAGTGTTATGTAGTTACGGTGATTAGCGCGTTCAAACAAACAAACAAACAAAAAGTTTTTCCGCTTTATATGTAGAGGTATAATAGTATAAGATTTTATAGATACGTTTGTGTTGACATTTCTAAAGTACCAAATAATGGTTTAATTAAAATGCTTTATAGTTCGAGTTTGAATGATCTTTTTTATATTTGATGGGCAGTCGTTTGCCCACTATCTCGCCTGGTGTTAACCCATGATGCGGTCTACGATTTTTTTGTAACTGTGCTAGTTGAATTTCTTACGTAACTGGTTGAAGAGCTCAACTAGTTTCAAGCCATGCTAGGGGCTCATATTCTTAAAAAACGTTGCGCGACAACTGAGTCGAACGTCGCGTGGCCAACAGACAACTGTTATTGTACCTCTTCGAAAATAAATAGACGCAATATTAAACTGTCATACACCGCGCGGACACCGGTGACCGCAACCTATTGTTCTTTAATTGTGTCGATAATGACGGTACTGAAAGGGTACATTATAATTTCAAACAACAATAAATTATAAATAATATGTAAACCCAAAAAAACCTCATGTAGAATATAAAACCTCTTTTACATTTACTTCCAAAATAAATCTGTACAAATGAGATCCAGCAAGAGATTGATTCATCCGATTTAAACATCACACACAGGATGATCTAAAAGAAATAGCGTCGGCTCTTGGCAATGCGGTCAAAGATCGTGCGTGAATAATAAACGACCCTGTATATGGGTGGAATAATAATGAGATGTGTTTTAGGTATGTGTGTTTATAATTTTTAGTTTCACGATATCTGTCTACGTTTTACTACTGAAAATAGGGTAGATGTCTAATTTTTATTTTAATGAGCGTCTGGTAGATTATTTTAAATCATTAGACACGTATTTTTATTTTCTTACAGAAACGAATACTTTCGACAATATTATTGATTTGAAATGTCGCATGACGTCACTTCTATGAACATTTTATACGTAGAAATGACGTTTTAGCCCCCACTCCTAATCTTTTATTCGTTTTATCCAAGTACTAGCTTTTACCCGCGGCTTCACTCGCGTCACAAAAGGATAAAAAGTAGCCTATGTGACTATCCATCCGTTCAACTACCTTCAGTTAAAAAATTACGTTAATTAGTACCTCCGTTCTGCCGTTTAAGACAGGCAAACAAACAAATAGCTTTCCGCTCGCGTGGAATTCGGTTATATCGCGCTATTTACATTTTTCCAATAAGTAGGTAATTCGTTGACTGGTTTTAAATGACATACAACGCCATCTATACCAGTACTTACAGCGCCATCTATACCAATATTTTTGTTTTTCCTAGGAAATATCATTTTTTCCGGGATAAAAAGTACCCTATTATTTAATCTAGACTTTTACCTTTACGTCTGCAAAATTTCAAAGCAATCGGTCTAGTAGTTACGGCGTGAAGGTGGAACAAACAAACAAACAAACAAACTCACTTTCCGATTTATAATATAAGTAAGGAAAGTAAGGATTCTTTTATCATACGACAAAATAAAAAAAATTCATGTCTAATATTTATTCATTACCTAACCTAACTGACGGACTAATTAGAGTACCTAATTACACTTAATTAGTTATGCTTTGGAAATCGTAACATTTATTTTATGTTACTACAACTGCTTGTTTATATAGCTGTTGGTTTTCCAAGTATTAAATAAATCAATAAAACGTTAAAAAATTTAAGATTCGTATCTAGCCAAGTATTTATTTTCATGTTTTCAATTTCCTGAAGAGTTGGTAAATACTCAACGTATAAACCCCTATAATATTTAGCTCGGGAATCGAACTTAAGACCCCATTTTTTTTTTAAGGGGGGAAAATCATCGAATGACTGCTCCCGCCTGGGTGAGGCGGAAGGGAGTGTCAGACTCTTACTGACTAAAAACCACCCTGTTCCTTCTCCTGCACGTCGAGCCGGAACCCCGGTTACCCGTTAGGTTCTCCGCGACAACTTAAGACCCCATGCAGTAGCATTTATTCGCAGCTATTTGCAATTCACAGCCCTCTCAATCGCAATTATGACGGCTCAAGCAACTAAGCAATAAAAAAAAACTAAATTCGAAAAAAAAACTAAAAATAAAAACCCATAACTACATACAACCTCTATCATTACTCTTTCGTCAAAGATTTCCAATTTCTTTTCCTTTTCTTTTCCATTCCACCCAATCAGTGGAATTGCGTTTTCCGTTATTTATTTTAATTACCTCACTGATTGCCGATCTTAGATTAAAAAGAGAATTATCGAAGGAATACCAGCTGTTTAACATTCTGTTCGAGAACTGAGAATCGATTAGGATAATGCTGAAACCAGTTTTCAGCAATGCGACAGTTTTACTGTTATGCTTTGTGCTTGTGTGCATTATTGAACAAGAAATAATATTCCGTATGTGATACATAGAGTGTTTTACGTAAATAGCTTTTTTATTTGACTTTAGTTAGGTACATAGTTATTGAATATTTATTTCTACACACGGCCACACATCAATCTATACAAAACCAGTTTATCCTGGTGTCGCATCGCATCATCTTTCCGCACATTTAACGATCGGTTTATACTGGTACAAAACCCGTAAGTAAATGAAATAATTTTTAAAAAATAATGTAAGCTAAAGAATATTTATAGTTTAAAATCTAACATTATGTTGATAATGAAAAGCCACAGGTAAAAAACTAGTCGATAGACTTATTAATGATTATGAAACTATATTTTAATTCTAAGCTTTACATAATGTAGAGGTATGTATCATATTTACCTTATTGAGTGAAGATAATATTATTCTAGTTTATCCAGACGAAACAAAGCCTTATTTACATAATTATTGTGAACAACGTCGACTTTACTGGGTCAGTGAACTTGTAGAGCAAATAGTTACATGACGTAGGGTTAAGAATCAGCTGATTTTAAAAGAAACTTGAGGTTTTTTTCTGTTTCATAACTTCGTTTATTATAATGTATGTATAGTATTTGTATAATTTCTTTATAGTATTCGATATGGGACTATGTATTAAAATAAATGGGAATAAACGAATCGAACTGGCGATATACAGAGTGGAGACAGAACGCTCCTGAAACACTGACAAAAAGAAATTATTCCTACAATTTTATTTGGTTTTGTTTTCGTGTTATTCATCCAATATTGACAACACGGTTAGTGTGGTGGCTAGGCAATCGGCTGCCACGCAACGTGTTGTGGGTTCGACCCCGCACGAAGCAACTCTTTGTGTGATCCACAAATTCCGTTCGTTGTTCCGTGTCTGGGTGTCATGTGTATGTGAACTTGTATGTTAGTAAACGCAGCCACGATATAGGAGATAATCCTAGTGTTATTAAAAAAGTGAAACTTTCTTTAAAAAAAATAACATCCTTAAGCAGTTAATAACAACTATTATAACATAAAATAAACATTTATGTTATAATAGTTAGTTGAACTTGTTTTCTACCATCACCTGTCGGTGGTTTTCGAGAGCGTTCCGTTAACACCCGTATTCGATATGCACCTATGAAGTCTTAAATAAATGGGAAAAAACAAATCGAACAGGCACTATTTGTCCTAATAAATAATATTAATATTTACCACACCCCTGAGTCTCTGCAGGGTTTCATCCAAAAATCAGGTGTTGGGCGCTACCGCACACAACACGATACTCAGATTAAGACCGTTTTGCTTTTATAGATTTTTATTATGACGTTATTGTCATATAGGTAACTTTCGTGAGACATACTAAATTAATTATGTTTTTCGACTTTCTCACATAACTGTTTCACGGGGAACTCGACTAGTTTCAAGCCATTCTAGAGGCTCATAATCATGAGCAGCATTCCGCGACACGCAACATTTTTATTAGTTTTTTTTTTTTGTATTTGATTATGTCTGTGTATTTATAATATTGAATGATGTTTTGAGCTAGTCTTGTGTCAAATAAATGCTCTTTATTTTCTTTTCTTTGTACTGCGTACATCAATATAATACACACTACTATATATAGTAGTAATTGGAGCATATTAATGAACTAATACACAACATTGAATTTAAACCTGGTCTATTTAACATTATAATTGAAAATCGTACTTGATCCACCTACACGAGGAATATTAATCAGCTCGTCCATTGGTGGTATACTAGTTAGATAATAATTGGATGACAAATGGATTATTTGTGGTTATCTACAATTCCTATATTTATGGATATTAGTGAATATCAACTCTAATATCATTCATTATTATGTTTTTCGGCTTACTTACGTTACTGTTTATTAGCAGCGAGACAATCTCGTCGTGCGTCGAAGAATGCTGCTAATAAATATGAGCCTCTAGAATGGCTTGAAACTAGTCGAGTTCCTTGTCAGACACGTAACTACTTGTGCAAAAATTTAATAATTGTTAATACTCTACTATTTAACACCTTTCGTTACCTTCTACCGTCTACAATCTTACTCCCTTTAAAAAAAATTGAGAAAGAATTCCCTAAGATCGGAAAAGGGGGATCCTCCAACCAGGGAGGCGAGATGTTCATGCCTGACGGGCTTTCTGCCCAACAGTTGTGTTTTACTTTCACTTGTTTCACTACGTGGGTGTCGTGGCAAAGTAAATGATTTTTCTTTCTTTCTTTACATGTGCGATGTAGGATATTGTGACGTCATCCGTTGATTTTGTTTTTCATCGATGGTATAAGTGATTTGACATGTGTCATGTGTCGCGACAGTCTGTAAAAGTTAACAATCATTAAGAAGTCGCGGAGAACCTAACGGGTAACCGGGGCTCCGGCTCGACGTGCAGGAGAAGGAACGGGGTGGTTTTTAGTCAGTAAGAGTCTGACACTCCCTCCCGCCTCACTCAGGCGGGAGCAGTCATTCGATGATTTTCCCCCCTTAAAAAAAACAATCATTAAGAAAGACGTCACGCCTCAAGCAGGAACAGTAATTAAAGTTACAATGGTTATTAAACTTTTACTGCAATTAATTATAACTGAGGTAGACTTTATAATTTGTTGATCAAACTTTATTTGGTCATATTAAAGTTTGCGTTTATTACTTTTTCGATGGTTGGAACTTAATTTACGTTTTATAGTCTAATTTGAGTTATGTTCCACATAATAATTGAGTTTTCTCCAGCCTGTTTTGGCTTGTGTTAAAAACTTGTTAAGGGTTGCCTCGCAATTATAATTATTAACGGTAACGCACTTGTAACACCTCTGGTGTTCCAGGTGTCCATGGGCGACGTCGATTGCTTACCATCGGTCATCGGTGATCCCTCTGCTCGTTTACCGGCTTATGTCATAAAAAAAATCTAGGCTGCTACTACGTTATCCATTCGACAAAATCTTTAAAGACATTACTATTGAACTTGCTTTGGGTACAAAACCAAAAAAGTCTATTCATCTCGACTGCAATCTACCAATCCTACAACTAGTACATCTTGTGATAAAAAGGTTTAACACGAAGTTAATATCTTCGTTGAAAGTATTACGTCTGCGCGCATTTAGCGAAGCAATTAGCATTGAGATAGTGTTAATTACACCTCGGACTTCAGTGTTTCAGTAAGAAATCTTCATCTTTACGTTTAAAAAGGTTTTGTTAAAAATTGCGATGCTAGTCGCATTTTTCCTCTCATTAGGTCAGTGGGTGAAATTCAAAATTTCGCTAAGTCATCAATATTTGGGTAAAATATTGGGGGAAAATTTGGGTCGGCGTCGGATCGGTAAGAAAAGCGATAGACAAACGAGAATTTTCGGAATTTATTTTGGAGCTGCACAAAGTGTTAGATTGTTAAGTTTTTATTAGGTACTTGGCAAATAGATAGAAATTTTCTACGGTGGACGCTAATTAATAAATTCGCCTTATTACATAAGACTCACGTCATTAGAAAATCAGATGTACCGTAAACGGTAGGTACGCTGCCGAAAAATGCCAACCATTGATGGTAAAAAGGAACGTTTATTTTCATAAAAGTGAGGATATACATAACATAATATAACATCACATAATTTATTCCCGAAGGGGTAAGCAGAGGTGTAGGTACATTATGGCACTTAATGCCTCAGTACAATGTAACACCCACTTTTCACTATTTATGTTATGAGCCCATGTAATAGGGGGTGAGCCTATTTCCATATAACGAGCACAATTCCAAACGCCGTGCTACTACTGAGATTTTTTGAAAGATCCCAGGAATACTTTGCCCGACCTGGGAATCGAACCCGAGATTCCTTGCCCGGCAGTCGCACTTGCGACCATTCTGCCAACGAGGCAGAATGAAGCGTTTCTTTTATGTAATAATAGTTGTAATCAACTGCTTAAGACTGATGTTGTATAAATAACACGAAAACAAAAAAGATGAAAATTGTAGAAACATTTCTTTGTCTTTTTGTCAGCGTTTTGGGGACGTTCCGTTAACACCGTATGTAGATACATTTTACACAACAAAGAAAACAGGGGTATCTTTTTGTTAAAGTCACAATAGCTACTTTTTTTTCGGCAAAAAATGTCCATAGTATCAATCTACATAAATCAGAACCCTCTTACCTGAGAGCCTCTTATTACAAATATTATAATGTTGAAAAGTTGGGGTGGAACCTAGTGATTGGAAAACCGGAGTCCTTTTTTAACGAAGTGAAATTTGAGACCCCAATTTCGGCTTAGTTGACAATGAACTGAAATATGCTACGGTTGGGTTACTTCAGAAATAATTTAGTTTAATATTTCGTTCGTTAAGAACTCTGTTTGTCATGATTAGTTTCGAAAAGTTTTCTGAATAAATTGTTTCAGCATTACTTTAGGTTTTGTGTAGGTATTTCTCTTTATGTTACTGCGATATTGGTTTTAGGGATTGTTCTTTTTTTATTTTATTTTATTACTTTTAATAATAACAAATTTTAAGGTCTGTCTGATACATGAATAATTCATAGTCATTGTAGCCTAAGTGTGTCCATATTAAACTGTAAGAAAATAATGTATACTTCTTTTAAAACTACGTTTATAAACAACCTCTAAAAACCTCAATAAAATCGGTTCAACCAATCGCGGGATAAAGTCAAACTCAAAACCAAAATCATTTATTTCAATTAGGCCAGAATGGCACTTTTGAACGTCAACAAAAAAAAAATGAAGCTATTTGCTCATTTGCTCATTCCAAGGTGTAGATTTCTATGGATAATCGCGCAGACATATACAGTCAAATTGAAGACCGCCTTCTTGTTTTGAAGTATGTTAAAAACTTGCTCAGATCGTTTCGTGACGGATCAGACCCATAGCTGATTCTTAACCATAGGAAGAATTTACACATGTTTTGTAAAGACCAACAGCCCTAATGTATAATCTCTCGTTGTCATCAGAATACCCTGGCTATCCTGGACAAATTGGACATTGACAGTGAGAAACCTTCTGAGGAGGAGATCGCGAGGCTCTTCGGTTATGAAGAGGCATACCTATCAGGGGAGTTGGGCATCTGGCAGAGGGTCAAGCCAAAAGTATGGGCGCTGTTTGACGAGCCATCCAGTTCACCAGCTGCCAAGGTAAGGAATCAAAGTCGAAGTATTTCTTTAATTTAATCAACATACTGACAATTTCGGAACGATAATAGTTCAGATCTCTGGAGATAATTAGTTGTAATATAAATTTTATGCTTCAAAAGACGACTACTGGGATGAATTATTAGTAGAATAAATCGAGGGGTAACGGACTATTTGGTTTAAGCGACATTTTGGTCGATATTGAGTTATATATATTTGGAATCAGCGAATTTTTCTCCGTCGAATATATATAATGACTTTATATCGCCCAAAATGTCGCTTAAACCAAATAGTCCTTTACCCCTCGAAATGGTTTTTCTTTCTGTCTTCTTTCTTCTAGAAGCATAGTGTTTGGAAGCTGTATATTTACTTTATTATGACTAGACTTAAGTATACGTTTGTATGTTAGTGCTTATTGTTCATTTTATAGTGATAATGGTGAGTGGTAATATTAGTTTACTTACATAGCTTTTAGTCAAATTTCCGTGGAGTTTGGCGACTAGGCTTCTCCCAGTTGTGCAGGCTCTTTTTGTTCCTTTAGGCTTAATCCATTTTGACTCCTACAGTAATTCACCGAGGGAAGTGGAAACTATCGTTTTTTTCTGCTCCTCTTATAATATATTCTGATTGATTTTTTTTTGCGAGAACCCAGACCCTGAGACGCGCCGGACTTCAATGTTCCGGTATTTTAATGGTTGTATCTACTGTAGATCCTGACTTACAGGAGTTGTAGCGGTTTTGGGAGGTTGTGGCGGGCTTGTCAACCCAACTAAAACAATGCATATAGCAGCGCCCTTTCATAAAATAAATTCTTACATGTTTGTTTATGAAAAATATTCTAAGCTTGCGTTAATAAGTACGAAACATTTCAAAAAATCTTGAAGTGTATAATTTATTTTTAAGGATATTTTACATAACATCCTTAATACACGATACCTTATCGTTCCTTACAAAGCTCCAATTACCACATGAACAATTAAATACCGTAATAGGCTATTATCTCTTAAACTACCAGTAACATAAAACAGTGCCATCTAGTAATTAGTTCCGGTAACTAGTCTTGAAAATGCTTTAACCACAAATTGCTAGTTATAAAACCCGTAATACCCATTAGGGTTTAAATGAAACCCGCGCGTGGAATAAAATTGTCCAATTATATGTCATTTAGGAATACCGAGGGATACAAAGCTTGCATAAATTGGACATTTTCATTATTTCAATTGCTAGAATATTTGACGAGAATGACATGGATAAGGAATGAAAGAAGAATGTAGATAAGTAAAATCCTTTGCATATGATTGCTTTAAATCTTGAAGTAATATAACAGTTTTGATTTAATAAATGAAAGAAGATTTATGTTTGGAAATGACAATCTAAGACTGTAATTTCCATACTTTTCTACTATCCGGACATTTTGAAAGAATCAGGGTTATATCAAAACCCTTCCGAAAATCACTTTAGTATTACAGATCACTCTAACAGATGCACTAATCATTTTTCACTTAAGGTATTTTTAGTAATCATAGTACATATTCATAGTATTTAAAGTAATCATACAATAGAATATTCCTCTATAAAGCCTAAAATGTTCACTTCTAAGGAGTACACTCAAATGTACCTTCACTCACTGACTTCCCTCTCAAATCCACTTAAAGAAAATAAAGGAAATCGGATGTGGTAGCGCCATGTTTTATGTATTTTCAAATACTTAAAGAAAGTGCTTCAATTGTCTTAGGTTTTAGTTTTAAAGGGTACATGGTGTTCTTGTTAAGTCATTTTTATAAAAATAATGTACGTTTTCTGGTCTGGGTTAGGCGAGACCACTCCGTTCCTTCTCTTGGATCTAGGGCCCCCGAAACCCTTCCAGGCCTTCCACGGATCCGTATCGAACGTCTGGGCCTCATCAGTGGGTGTGATGGCTCTTCGAGGCCTGCGCGAAACACGACGCGCTGTACGCTCTTTCATGCTCTTCTTTTATTGTCCGTGCTTATTTAAGTGCTCGTGGTTATGGTGTAGATAGATGATGTGATCAATAGCCCGGGGTGATCTGCTGTTGGACTATAAACCTCATCTACATAAAAGAGGTTTCTCATAATCATCCCGCTCAAGGGTTAGAAATAGTAGTTTAAGAGATTCAGATTGTAGAGGGCGCTCCTGCCCGGTTTTTGTTAAATATGTGCTTCTTTAGTCTTTTGCAACACCCACGACAAAATAGAAACAGCACATCATGCTTACTTATTTTGATTTAATTTTGTATTATTCAACAAAAGGGTGGATCTATTCGGAAGATTAAAATTCCGGGAAGCGTTGTACGGAACTTAGCACTCCTTCTCACCAGATTTTAAAATGTTTAAAAGTAAATTGAGCGAGAAACTGTCGAGTGGGTACTCCTCAACGTTCCAATAATTCAAGGACTTTCTGAACTTTGACTTTGATAAGGAAAGGTGAGGAGTTTCAAAGTGACGGCCTGCTTTTATAACAATTTATTTTTTTAGGCACGCCATTTTGTTGTAACTTGTAGTGGGAACAATGTAGTTTGTCTTGTTGTTTATATATTTGTATTGAGTTACTTTTTTATTGCCTCGTCCATAGTGATTCCACTTCATTTATGTGAAGATAATTTAATTTCTGTTTTGAGAAAAGAAATCATAGGTTTTCAATTGCAACTTTTTTCAAAAGAATCTGATATTGACTGCCTCATTGGCCGAGTGGTCGTAAGTGTGACTGCCGGGCAAGGGGTCTTGGGTTCGATTCCCGTTTCGGGCAAAGTATTACTGGGTTTTTAATATTCTCAGTAGCAGCACGGAGTCTGGAATTGTGCCCGGTATATGGCAATAGGCTCACCCCCTATTACATGGGACTCATAACATAAATAGTGAAAAGTGGGTGCTACTTTATACAGTGGTATAATGTGCACCTCTGCCTAGCCCTTCGGGGATAAAAGGCGTGATGTTATGTATGTTATGTATGTAATCTGATATTACGGATCATAATTCGTTTTGTAAATGAAGAGCGATTTTTGATTACTTGCAAAGATTAAGCCCTTAACTGCCAACACAAACTATTAAAGGCTAATCCTCCGCTAGCGTCGGACATTATTGTCCGACACGGCATCCAATGTGTTAAACAGTCAATATTTTTTTTCACAATTTTAGGATCTTGTCATCTGAGGTAGATGTGATCGAGAAATCTTTTTACAAGTCTTTTCAAACTATAGTAACTTGAGTAAAGTAAAATATAGCTTCTATTCTTTGTTACTAAGAGGACCTTTTAAACTCGATTGTATTGTAAAATAATCGATATCCAATAAATTGTATTATGAACTCGAGATATTGGTTAATAACTAAGAAAGTTATAACAAAGGGATAATTAATATTCAAAATTTTCCATTTCGTGCTTCATTTTGTTTTAAATTAACATTTTGGTTAAAAATATAGGGTATAAACAGAATATTGGGTGATTTCTGGATTGTGTTACTCTTTTCAGTTCTATTTTCTAATAAAGACAATTTGGATGATGACAGGTAATGAAAATTAAAAATATAATTAGTCCGTAAGTTAGGTAATGAAAAAATATTAGACACGTATTTTTTAATTTTGTCGTAAAAAAAATAATACTCAGATAAAATGAGTCAAAGTTTAGGAGTGGGGGCTAAAACGTCATTTCTACGTATAAAATGTACATAGAAGTGACGTCACGCGACATTTCAAATCAATATATCGTCAAAAGTATTCGTTTCTGTAACAAAATACAAAATACGTGTCTTATGATTTAAAATAATCTACCAGACGGACATTAAAATAAAAATTAGGCATCTACCCTATTGTTGGTATTGATATTTATAGTTATTTACATAACATCACGCCTTTAACCCCGAAGGGGCAGGCGTAGGTACACATTACGTAACTTAATGCCACTGTACAATAATAACACCCACTTTTCACTATTTATGTTATGAGTCCCATGTAATAGGGGGTGAGCCTATTGCCATATAACGATCATTCTAGACACCGTCCTACTACTAAGATTTTCTTTTAAAAACCCTGCAATACTTTGTCCGACCCGGGAATCGAACCCGAGACCCCATACCTGGCAGTCCCACTTGCAACCACTCAACCAACAAACCAGTCATTTACTTATGTATAGAATTTTAACAAGCTTTATGATTCCTGGACGTCAGCAACTCGACTTTTAGAATACTAGCTTTTACCCGCGGCTCCGCTCGCGTTACAAAAGGATAAAAAGTAGCTTGCGACATAATAATATACCAATACACACACCGCCATCTATACCAATACTTTTGTTTTCCCTCGGGAATATCAATTTTTTTCCGGTATAAAAAGTACCCTATTATTTAATCCAGACTTCTAACTTTACGTCTGCAAAAATTCAAAGCAATCGATTTAGTAGTTACGGCGTGAAAGCGGAACAAACTAACAAACTCACTTTCCGATTTATAATATTAGTAAGGATAGAATTAAACCCAATCAATTTATAGTGGCTTTAACATCATTATAATTTACGCCTGGCTAGCTTTTGATATGAAACTGATCCCATGTTTACTTAATTGCTGTTATTCTAAAACCCTATCAAAGTTTACTCAATTTATTTATATTCAGAATTATTCCTTTGTTCGTTCGTTATAGGGTTGATAAACATACAGATACCTAATTTTTTTAAATTGTGAAATTAAGTCAGTGATTTTGATTCCCTTTCCTTCCCGTTTAATTTGAGTCAAAGTCAAAGTCAAAAGCCAAAATCAATAATAATTTATTTCAATTACACCAGAAATACACTTTTGAACGTCAACTCATATCCCCTTTCCGGAATTAGAAATATCATAGTAATTACACTAGCTATTGCTCGAGACTTCATCCGCGTAGAATATGATTCCCGAATATGGTTCCAATGGGAGCATTTAATCGGGACAAAAAGTGTCCTATCACCTAAGTCAGCCCATACCCTGCCTGTAGGTATATCAAATTTCATCAAAATCCGTTCAGTAGTTTCAGCGTGATTGACGGACAAACATCCAAACAAAGAAACGTACACAAATGTTAGTATGATTGTTAATTGTTAAATCCAATGACGTAAATCCAATGAAGTAAGAGTCTGACACTCCCTCCTGCCTCACCCAGGCGGGAGCAGTTATTCATTTCCCCCCTTAAAAAAATTCAAAGACGTAACTTAAAAAAAATTAAAAAAAGTTACGAAAATAAACAATTTATTTTTATGATAACTATCGTGAGACATACTAAATTAACTAAAATCGCGGGTTACTCACGTGAATGTACTGAGAAAAGCTCTACTAGTTTCGAACCACAGAGGGGTTCTTCCTCATGAGCAGCGTGCGCGGTCGCGACGACGTGAGTGAGCTGCGCGACGTCGCAGCTTTTCTCAGTATATTCCCTTCATATATCATTCCAGTATATATCCTCAGTATATAGTGAGTAACTCTGTAATATTTACTTCACCATTTCCTAGAAATATACCATTACCTTTAAAATATATGTACTTAAGTACGTTCGGCCAATTTTCCTGAGAGTTCCAAGTTTTCAGGTCACCTTGTTGCCAATAACGAGGTACACGATTTTAAACCACATTTCTTACAATATTTTCTCAATTTTATGGTAAGATGTAAGTACCTGCCATTGCTACTGAAAAATATAATGTTGTGGGATGACTTTTAAGTCTATTTCAGAAAAGATAGTATTCAGTTGTATTTTTTTAGAAACGATAAAGATATCTGTAGAAGAATTATTAGAACTTAAATAATACATATAGTTATTGAATTTGTTTGGTAATGAACATGATTAGTTTTTTTAAAAGCTAATTATCAAAACAGTACCTTAAACAATACAAAAATGTACTCAAACAACAATACAATTTAGTTGTAGTTAATTTTAAGTTGTAAATATTAATGTAGATAGCTATTTAGTAATTTAATTTGATTTAGAGTAAGTTATCCAAAATAGTTAATTAATCATGTACAATCTATATTTTTTATTACTTACTGAATAGAGGATTTGAATTTATGATCGGCGAAATAAAAGATCATATCAAAATGTACTCCACATTATCGTGCTAAGGTTCCTTTTACAACGAAATGTTTTACTTAACTTACTTTCAACAAAAATCTACTTGTTTCACGCTGCTGGGAATGTAAAGATGGACAAGAAATATAAGGTGCTCAATATTTTATTAAACACAAACACCCTTAGATTGTGTAGATAAATAGTTGTAGTAGAATATAGACGCACGCTGTAGATTAGATACACAACATAATAGTTCAAACTTCATTTTATAGAAATGATGACTGTAACTTAGCTATAAAAACTTATGAAATCTGATTCTCTCTTTAACTATAGATAACAATAAATGAAAGACTTATTTAAACTTCATTAACTTATCTATTTCTTGTCCATCAGTTGCTTAGTAAAATTATTAAGTATCTAACAACTCTTATTTATTTGTTGATTCTAAAGGACACTATAAGGATATAATTCCTTATACCTCTAGAGTGTGAAAGGACACTCTATAAGGATATAATTCTTTATAGAGTTTGAAAGGACACTCTATAAGGATATAATTCCCTATAGAGTGTCCTTTTTGGTTAATTTGCTATTAAATGGAACTAAAGACATACTCACAACCACATTACATTTAAAAAAGTTCTGTATTTATGTACATTTTTGTGGGATAAGCCGGTAAACGAGCAGACGGATCACCTGATGGTAAGCAATTGGCGTTGCCCATGAACACCAGAGGCGTTACAAGTGTGTTACCGGCCTTTTGGGGATTTGAAATTTGAGGATTGTTGAGGATTCAGGGATTAGGGAGATTGGAAGGGGTAATTGGGACCCTGGTAACCTCACTCATACGATGAAACACAACGCAAGAGTTGTTTCACGTCAGTTTTCTGCCCGGCCGTGGTATCACTCTGGTCGAGTGGCACGAAGCATGGCTCTCCCACTCTTAAAATTACTTTTAGATAGGGTCGATAGGTTAATGCAATTGTACAACATGAGCACACTCTATCGTCTCATATGAGTATGCATATCACATCTGCCGATTACTCGCCGAATATTAGCCGTGATATTATAAAACATAGAACTTTAACTTGTTCGTATTATAACTAAAATATTGGAAGGTGCCAACCCTTAGCCCAAGTTTCGCTTTATTCTGAAAATTGGTTTTAAATAATTTATTGGTTTTATGAATTTCATTCCACCGTTGTTACCTAAGGTTTATTATTTTGAAAATTGAGATTGCAAGTTTATAAGACTTCAGTGGTGTTATATCAAATTCTAGTTAATTAAGCTTACTCGTTAACCTACGTATTTTATGTTATAGGTAGTGTAAATTATAGTACAATAGCTGTGCACGCGACTTCATCTGCGTGGAATAGTGATTTGCAGCTCCTCCCCTGTAGGTGATAGCATGATTATATGTGGCTTATAAGTTGACCCAACCTGTTAGTAATATTCATGCAACATTTGAAGTAAATATATCTTGTACTTCTTGAGTTTAGCCCGAACATACATACAGACAAACAGACAAAAATTCTAAAAATACATATTTTTTGGCTTCGATATCGAATGTAGACTGTAGTCTAAGCATTCTTTTAAAACAATATTTAAGGTACAGTTTTCACTTTCCTACATATTTTATTATATGTATATGGATATAGGTATAGATAGAATACGCGAATTGATCCAATCGAGGCCCAATCGAGTCGGCCGTGATATCTCATGGCCTCACAGACAACCGACGGGAACAAGGCTTGCGTTGTGTTTTGTCGTTTGAGTGAAGTTACCGGAGCCGGAGCAAAAAACAGCTAGGAGCAAATAAAATAAGCAAATATTAAATCTATAACTAAGTGATTAAATAACAATAAACTAAATTATCACGACAACGAAGTTCAAGGACCCTCATGTCTAAATATTCATTTCAGAATAATTTCAGCGCTATTTAGTTTTCAGTTTCATGTAGTGTAATTAATTAGAGTGTATTTTGTAGTATAGTGAAAGACTGAGAGCTCTGCTGTAATTGAAATTCTGAAGCTTGTTTAGAGCTTGTAGCTGAGTTACTGTGAGGTTAAGCGTCGTACGCCGAGGTCAGCCTGTGGATGGGTGACCTTTGATTCTAGTTGAGTGGTTTTTTTTTGAGGGGGAAAATTTATCCAATAACTTCTTCCACGCGAAAGGGAGTGTCAGACTCTTACTGACTAAAAACCACCCCGTTCCTACTCCTGCATTTCGAGCCAGAGCCCATGCTACCCGTTAAGTCTTCCGCGGCTCCGTATCGGCAGCCCTGTTGGGCCCCATCTATGGTGGTCTGATAACTCCTTGAAGCGCGCGCGGAATGCGACGCGCCGTACGCCCGGGCTTGGTTCTGGTCGGGCGGCGAGTCACCCATGCTCGCCTTCCGCAGGCCCGTGCTTACGGTGACCGGAGATCGTCTCGCGATCCCCGACGCCTGGAGTGTCTCTCGTGACGGCCGGGTCGTGAGGAGGTTCGTTCCCTCACGCGCTCCGCCTCCTCCTTAGTTGAGTTGTCTAATGAGTAAAGAAAGGAAGAGTGTGTAAGTTTTTCAGAACACAAAAAAAAGTTGTAACTGGATATCAATTTCAGGTTTATCTACTTTTTTGACTGCCTCGTTGGCCCAGTGGTCATAAGTGCGACTGCCGGGCAAGGGGTCTCGGGTTCGATTCCCAGGTCGGCCAAAGTATTACTGGGTTTTTAAAAATCTTAGTAGTAGTACGAAGTCTGGAATTTTGCCCGGTATATGGCAATAGGCTCACCACCACATGGGACTCATAACATAAATAGTGAAAAGTGGGTGTTACATTGTACAGTGGCATAATGTGCACCTCTGCTTACCCCTTCGGGAATAAAAGGCGTGATGTTATGATGATGATGATGTTTTTCTACTTTTTGCGATCTTTAAAGTAATTTTATCTTCACATCTTAATTTTAAGTTCAAAGCTACGCAGTATTTAGACTGCACGGTTAGTGCGGTGGCTGGGCAACCAGCTGCCGTGCAACGTGCAGCGGGTTCGTTTTCCGCATGAAGCAACTCTTTAATTGATCCACAAATTGTTGTTTCGGGTCTGGGTATTACGTGTATGTAAACTTGTATGTTTGTAAACGCACCCACGACGCAGGAGAAAATCCTAGTGTGGGGCAACGTTCTTATAAAAAATAGGTGTTAATCAAAGAGACAAATTACTAAAACAATCTTACTCACGCAAATATTTGTTTTTGTAAAACCTCAAAAAATCTAATTTTGCTTTTAACCATGTCTAGCCATTTCTATTTGTAGTAATGAGCACCTAACATTGTATTCTTCAACAAATTAAGTTAAAGAAAAGTTTGCACACAAAATAAAGTAAATAAAACTATTTTCGGGCAGTAATTCAATTTCATCAAAGCACTTTTATTTTAGTTATAAGTAGAGGAGCCTTGTATTTAGTTGTTATTTTGTAAGCACTATAATATAAAATTCGGCTTGTAGGTATGGTTTTGTTTGCGTTTAAAATAAATGTTATATGAGATAACCTTTCCATCTTGGGTGTGATTCAGTAAAAATGGGCACCGCGTCTCGCGACCCGCAGGAAAACAATGCTCATAGCCCCTTCTAATAATTTGTACCTACATTCATAGCATTAAATGATCTATTCTATTCTATTCTATTCTATTCTATTCTATTCTATTGTATTCTATTCTATACTATTCTATTGTATTGTATTCTATTCTATTCTATTCTATTCTATTCTATTCTATTCTAAATCTGAATTCAAAATCTTCTTCTACAGACTATTTGAATACTGACACTGTTTGTGTGTTATCCTGTAATTTTGTGTTCGTGTAGAGTGTATGCCAGTTGTGGCCTGTGAGCTTTGTGTGATGGTTGATTGAGTGGTGTGTGGTGTGTGCACTTGGGTCGGTTGAAATTGATCGGAACCTGGAATGTTCGTGGCATAAACCGTCTTTTAGTACATTGTTAACAATCATTGCTGAGTGAATGGCGGCTTGCTTCTGTAGAATAGGGTTGACGGACTAATTACATTTTTACAACATAAACATAAACACATAACATCACGCCTTTTATTCCCGAAGGGGTAGGCAGAGGTGCACATTATACCACTGTACAATGTAACACCCACTTTTCACTATTTATGTTAAGAGTCCCATGTAATAGGAGGTGAGCCTATTGCCATATACCGGGCACATTTCCAGACTCCGTGCTATTACTGAGATTTTTAAAAACCCAGTAATACTTTGCCCGACCCGGGAATCGAACCCGAGACCTCTTGACCAACAGTCGCACTTGCGCCCACTCGGCCAACGAGGCCAACATTTTAACATTACATAAAATGTATGAAATGAAATTTTACGTAAAATGTTCGTGAATTGGCACCGTCAATTGGAACTGGTCAGCTCCAGACTTTATCATTTTATTATCCTCAAGGTTATTTTCTTTTTCAATCTCTTTGACTAGATTTTGGTGTTGCATTGTTCTCACACAATCAAACCAATCAAACTATGTAACTAGAGAATTGCATTGTAAACCTGATTGAAAAAGAATAACCTATGGAGTTTCTTGCTCGTTCTTTTCCATAGGAATCTACACCTTGGAATGAGAAACTAGCTTCACATCTAAATTTTTGTTGTTGACGTTCAAAAGTGCCATCCTGGTCTAATTGAAATAAATGATTTTGACTTTGACTTTGACAGTCTCCATCAAATAAAAAGTCTTTTAATCTATTCTTATGGCATCTGTAAGAAGAGTATGTGTGGTGGCGAAATTAATTCAACTTTACCTTTCAATGGCATAAGTTCCAAAGCCATTATCAAAGATAAATTGTTAGTAACTTAATTTTCTTCTTATTAGATTAACTAAAAAAGTCTTTCAAATCGACATACACTTCTTATATCTCTACTAATACCTAGCTATACAAGTGTCACTTCTTTAGCAACGTGGGTGTGGAGGTCATTAATCAGGAGATCTTGTTCCTGTCAGAGAAAACAGAGCTCTAAGGTAGGTATTAATAAAGCCCTCTCATCTCTCACATCAATCATTGGTGAAGTGGTTCGTTTTTTTGAGATTTGTAATGTGGCGGCACTGTGGGCTCCTTCCTGAAGAAGTATGGTGGATACTGTTTTTTACTTTTTTTAAGTGTGTTTTTGTCCCACATATGCACGTTGTATTTTGCACATTCTACAATATTGTAGGTTTCCCTGGCCACGAGGATCGGCGAGCGAGAGATTTTTCGCGCAGCCAGTCAGGCCACCGCAGAGGCGGAACTTAGAACTTTAATTTCTGACGATTTCGTAACTGATTTTATCCAACCAAATAAAACAAGCTAACCAACAACAAAATCCTACTGAACTTTCAGTTTCCTAAATGTTGACTATCGCAGGTTACGGACTCCATACGAAAATATATTAGTTCTAAGTTTTATAAGACAGGCGCCGGCGCCGTAGTGATTCATTCATTTGTTTTACTCGCCGGTGTAATTAGCACGTTATATTCTTCCAGTCGCGCCGCCGTTGGCTTGATCAGTACATTTCTTTGTGTTTGTGTCACACCGCCCGGTTTTTGCCACGGCGAATATTTCGTTACTGTTATTGAGGTTTTCTATTACTTTGCCGAAATCGGAGATTGCATTTTCTACCTTGTATCAGCAGCCAATTCATCATAATAATATCAGCCATGAGACATCTAATAGCTAACATAGGCCTCCCCAATGAATCTAATGACTTTCAAATCGGAGTGACCTGCTTCTTTTTTCGCTTTTTTTCTGGGATATTTCAGTAGTAGACGGATCACCTGATGGTAAGCAATCGGCGCGCCTATGGACACCTGGAACACCAGAGGCGTTACAAGTGCGTTACCGGCCTTTTGGGGATTGGGAATTTGAGTATTGTGGGGGTTTCGGAAATTGGGGAGACTGGAGAGGGGGGCAATTGGGCCTCCGGTAACCTCACTCACACGTCGAGACACAACGCGAGCGTTGTTTCACGTCGGTTTTCTATGAGGCCGTGCGTGGTATCGCTCCAGTCTTTGACTGCACGGTTGGTGAGGTGGCTGGGCAACCGGCTGCCGTGCAACGTGTCGCGAGTTCGATTCCCGCACGGAACAACACTTTGTGTGATCCACAAATTGTTGTTTCGGGTCTGGGTGTCATTGTGTATGTGAACTTGTATATTTTTAAACGCACCCACATCACAGGAGAAAATCCTAATGTGGGGCAACGTTTAAAAAAAAGAAAAAAGGAAAAGAAAGAAAAAGAAAGAAAGTCGAGCCAGCCCATGCTTTCGAATCAATAATCCTATAAAGATTATAAAATCGGAATAATTCCCAGCTCCTTACAAATTAGTTTATCAGTAATTAACTAAATTATAAGTCACGGTCCGCCATTTTGTAAGTCACGTGCCCCAATTAGGTTATATTTTAGCTAACGAAGCTCTTGATGGATCGTCTCTTCTACAAATTCAAGAATACTAATTTAATTTACTACAGTCATTAGCTTTTTGCCATTAAATTGGTGCTAAGCAAGAAATCTTAAGTGAGAAGTCTAATTTTCGGATAGATAAAGACTGACTGGAATTAATGAGGGATAGTTAGTAAGAGAATTATCATGTTTCTCTACTTATATTTTTCTAGAAAGTTTATTAAAAAAGCAGATATAAATGATAAAAGTAACGTATGTTTTTTGTTTTAATGTAATAATAACACAATGTAAATTCACGCCTTTATCCCCGAAGGAGTAGACAGGGGTGCACATTACGACACTTATTGCCACTGTACAATATAACACCCATATTTCACTATTTTATGTTATGAGTCCTATGTAATAGAGGGTGAGCCTATTGCCATATATCGGGTACATTTCCAGACTCCATCCTCCTACGTGTCGCGAAGATTCTAACGGGTAACCGGGGCTCCGGCTCGACGTGCAGGAGAAGGAACAGGGTGGTTGTTAGTCAGTAAGAGTCTGACTCTCCCTCCCGCCTCACCCAGGCGGGAGCCTGAGGCACTGAGCAGTCAGTCGATGATTGAGGATGAATGAGGCATTCTTCATTAATCATAGTTTTTGTTAGCTCAGGTATTGCCATCTCAAAATGTAAGAACGAGGTTGAAGTTTGTATCCTAACAGTTACCAATGGTGGACGGAACAATATCTACACACGAAATTATTTGGGCTAATTGGGTAGTTTCCAGGGTATCAAAATTAAAAATCTAATTAGTCCGTCAGTTACACAATGAAAAAATATTAGACACGTATTTTTTTATTTCTCGTAATAACTTCCAATACTTAGATAAAATGGCGCTAAGTTTAGGAGTGGGAGGTTGTTACGTCACAGCGTGCCACATTTTGTAGCACGTTATGACGTAACAACCTCCCACGATTTCAAATTAATATATCGTCGAAAGTATTTAATTTTGTAAGAAAAGAAAAAATATGTGTCTAAAATTTTAAACTAATGTACCAAACGGACATTATAATAAAATTTAGGAAACTACCCTATTCACGACTTAGCATAGTTTACAAATTTACCTCAATGTCTTATTACTATTAAGCATATGAGACTTGTTATGCTGAACATGACAAAATAGTACAACATTACCGACATTCAAATCCAAGAAATATCTTACGTACTAAGGTTTTTTTGTTGAGCTGAAAAAGCAAAAAGCTTCCTACTAATGATGTTAAGCTGTCGTATATGTATGAATGTACATTTACAAAAAAGCGTGTAAAATACAAAGGTATGTAAAAGGGTTCTACATTGTACAAAGTACATAATATAAATGGGTGGGGTTATAAATCCACGGTAATGTTTTAAGTCGTACCTAGTAAGACTTAGGCGTGATGGTTGCTTGATAATAATGACTGTGAATTTTTTACTGCCTCGTTGGCCAAATGGTCCCAAGTATGACTATCGCAAAGGGTCTCGGGTTCGATTCCCTGGTCGGAAAAAGTATTACTGGGTTACCCATAAAAAAATATAGTCTGAGACATATTATGAAATGAAATGAAATGAAATACCCCTTAGCATTGAAAATCCATATTTGATTTCAAAATGAAATTGCTAATATATAAAATTACGGAGCGTACAGCGCATCGCGTTCCGCGCGCGCCTCAAAGAGCCATCACCACGGATGGGGCCCAATAGGGCTGATGCCGACGCTGAGCCGCGGAGAACCTAACTGGTTACCGGGGCTCCGGCTCGAAGTGCATGAGTATGAACAGAGTGGTTTTCAGTCAGTAAGAGTTTGACACTCCCTCCCGCCTCACCCAGGCGGGAGAAGGCATTCGATGATTTTCCTCCCATAAAAAAATATGTAAAATTAACCTTTATGTAACACAAACTACGGCATCATTTCTAATGACAAAAAAGAGCGAATTATCTCGTCCTTAGTCCAAACGGCGTCATGTTGCCTTGGTAGAGGGGCGCAAAGCTGTAATATATCAGTCTTAACACTAAACCCGTTGCCAGAGCCGCCATTAGGAAGCATTTTCATTAAAAAAGTGTCATAACATTCGTTTCATCCTAAGTGGTCCTTAGGAGTTTTAATAGATGTCTTGACATAATTATATGGGTGTGTATGTGTGTGTGTGTGTGTGAGTGAAAGCACATGGTGGGGGATATTTCTGAAGCAATTTTTGTATGGTGCCTGCCTCATTAGCAGAGTGGTCGGCGACTGCCGGGCAAGGGGTCTCGCGTTCGATTCCCGGGTCGGACATAGTATTACTGTTTTTTTTAAATCTCAGTAGTAGCACGGAGTCTTGAAATATGCCCAATATATGGGTATAGGGTCACTCCGTATTACATAGGACTCATTACATAAAATTATGAAAAGAGGGTGGTATATTGTACAGTGGCATTAAGTGCCGTAATGTGCACCTCTGCCTACCCCTTCGGGAATCAAAGGCGTGAAGTTATGTTATGTTATGTTTTTTGGATTTTGTACGTGTATGTGTTTCTTAGTTTTTACTAACTAAACAGCTACGATAGTGGTTGTATAGTTTTGACATTTAATAATTATTGAGATTTTATTGAATTGAAATTGCATTGACATTGAGATTGGTTTCAAGAGTAAGCACCTTGATATTAAAGAGTAACACACACATATCATTAACTTTCGCATTTATAATATTAGTAGGAGATAAGGATTAGTTTAACAGACTCGAAATACAAAATAAAGGTATCAAAATAATTTTCTGTTAAGTGCACAAAAATCTCAGTAGTTTTTTTAACAACAAAGTCAAAGTCAAAGCATTTATTTCAATTAAACCATAGTTTGGAACTTTTGAAACGTCAACAAATACAAAATAAATAATAGTCTGTCAGTCAGTCCGTCAGTGAAACTAGGTGAAGCTAGGTGCTCATTCCAAAAAGTAGATTCGAATGGAGAAGAACGAGCAAGAAACTCCATTCGTTACTCTTTTTAAAAAAATAAAAGTCAAAAAAAAAGTAAAAAAAAAACAAAAATTTAAAGTGAAGCTATTTGCTCATTCCAAGGCAATGTTCTACAATGTCTCTGATACATATTTCAATACTGTACGCATATGTAAGTGTATGTAAGTATGTGTCATTGTGTATGTGAACTTGTATGTTTGTAAACGCACCCACGACACAGGAGAAAATCCTAATGTGGGGCAACGTTTTTTAAAAAAACAAAAAAATTTAAGAACAATGCAAAGACATGCTTGACGCATTATACTAATAACTTACTAAAATTAAAAAAATAATAATCTTGAAGTCCAACATGGTGCTCACATATGCAAACTGACAATCCATAGAATTAGTGCTTCTATACAAGAAAAGGAAACTCTTTGTTTCAATAAAGAAATGCAGTTTCAACAGACTCTTAATAGTAACGAAGCCTTTTTTTCTTTAACGTGAATTTTCTATTGTACCGTTAATATTTTCGCCTATCTAATTCATAATATATACACATAATATCCAGACACAAAACGACAATTTGAGAACCAGGCCTTGTTATGTTGTTCTACATAATTAGAAGATAGAAGATTATTAAATTGGGTTAAAAGTAAAATTATTAACATGATATCAAAATACAGATGTCATCAATTTCAATGCGAACTAATTTACTATTTCTCTGGTTCATACGATACATTACACGTATTAGTATTCTGTGAAATTAGTTAAAATAGTGTGTATCGCGTGTTCAACAATCAATTGGGTATATTATTTGAATGCACCTTGTTTAATGAGCACTAGTTATTTGCGATTGATTTGATGTAATCATATCATGATTTGTAATAATAATAATTTCCTGAAACTATTCGTAAGTCGCGAGTAGGCCAGGGACGCAGGAGGCTTCGGTTGGAGCAGATGATCTGAGTAGAAAGCGGTAGTAGTTTCAGCCACTCACATTTCCGTTGCCCCTCTGTTGCTATATCTAGCAACCATTCCCCGATCGGTGAGTTGGCGAGTGCCATTTTCCGCCTGCCATTTTTACATAACATAACATCACGCCTTTAATCCCCAAAGAGGTAGGCAGAGCAGGCTCTCCTGTCAAATTTTACCCGTAATAATTACATTGTTCCGGCAAGTGACATAGTCATCCATAGTTCTCAATTTACCGGTTCACAGCAACCCATCTTAGCCATCCATAGCCCTACTTTTTTAATAGTTCTGCCTGCACTAACTGGGGACTATCCTTGGATGCATTTCCATAGCATACAGGGATAGGTGCTGGTTTCCGTGCCCATATCATTAAGATTAAGTTGTCTAAAGGGCCTCTGCGCAGGTGGCTTCGAGCCCTCGTACGCCTCCCAAATTACTGGGACCCTGTGGTCCCGTGAATGGTTATTGCACCCATTTTCAACTTCAGCAGGTAAAAGCGGGTTACGGGGGCTCCGGCTCTATGCAAGTACAGGAACGGGGTTGAATTTTAGTCAGTGAGAGTGACACTCCCTCTCGCCTCACCCAGGCTAGAGCTGTCAATCGATGATTCTCCCCCCTTAAAAAAAAGAAAGCTTTGTCTAGCCACTGCCCGAACCATGAAGTCAACTTGAAAAGAACGGACCTTCAAATGTTTTTTTAGTCTTACGACATAAATCATTACTTAAGTCGCTAGTAGCAGAGAGCAGTACCCACATCTTAAAAATATTTTCTATCAAAACAGTACCTCTACAAATGTAGCTTGTGGGTAAATACCTACGTTTGTTTGTTCTAGTACACACGGTTCCACATCAAGCTATGATAAACCAGTATAAACTGACCGTACATTGTGCTAAAAGATGGTATAAAGTGAGATCATAGATAAACTGGTTACATATAACTTAAAGTATACCTGGATGGGATATCACAATGTCTTATTTGAACTTGTCCAGTGTGCATCTATGTTTGTTTAATACGGCTTCAGTTCTGTTAGTATTTTGTCGTCAGAAATTCTGTGGTAGCTAAATCTAAGAATAGAGGTAGTATGAATTATTTACAGGATTTGTTGAACATCTCTGATTATATTGTTGTGAATAGAGAGGGTTTTAGATTTTTTTCTTTTTTTGTTCTTTTTTTTTAAAAAAGCTTTGCTCCACACTAGGATTTTCTCCTGTGTTGTGGATGCATTTACAATCATGTGTATCTGAACTTGTAGTTCAGATACACATGACACCCAGACCCGGAACAACCATTTGTAAAAAATTCATGTTGCCATTAAAATAGTTGTACTATTTTTTATTATGGTTACGAGTTAAATATGTATAAAACGTTTATAAGGTTAAACCAAAATCCTGTCAATTAGCCTCCACTGTACAGTTAGTCCGTCAGTCCGTCAGAAAGCCGTGTCTCGCGACTGGTGGTAACTAGATATTAATTGATCACAGAATATATGTTACTCTCACCATTATTGCATGGTAAACTTGTATGAATTAGAAAATACCAGATTCTAATTTCAAAGTTATCACAATCAATACGAACCAGATAGAAAAGATTTTCTCTCACAATATTACGGAGAACATTCATGTGAATATTTTAAAAATATTATGAAGTGTATTTACACCATATATTTGTGTACGGAACTAGATCGTCGGTGCGATCCTCACTAAATATTTATGCGTCACAGCATTGTGACAAATTACGTGTTATGTTTGGTGTAAGTTATAAGCAGGAGCGGAGGGGACAATTTGTTTGTATAACGAAAACAGTACTTTATATTATTTTTAAATGGTTTTGTTTATTATTATGTTATAAAACGTAGAAATGAAAGAAAGAAAAAAGTAAATTTCGAAAAAACTAAGATCGCATAATAACTTTCAAAATAGAGATACTTTAATTAGTCGAGCAAGAGGGGCCATAGCTTTTTTTTTTTTTTTTTTTTTTTTGTTTAAGGGGGGAAAATCATCGAATGACTGCTCCCGCCCGGGTGAGGCGGAAGGGAGTGTCAGACTCTTACTGACTAAAAACCACCCCCGTTCCTTCTCCTGCACGTCGAGCCGGAGCCCCGGTTACCCGTTAGGTTCTCCGCGACTCCGAATCGGCATCGGCCCTATTGGGCCCCATCTGTGGTGGTCTGATGGCTCTTTGAGGCGCGCGCGGAACGCGACGCGCCGTACGCTCGGGTCTGTTTCTGGTCGGACGGGGAGCCACCCATGCTCGCCGTCCGCAGGCCCGCGCTTACGGTGGCCGGAGATCGTCCCGCGATCCCCGACGCCCGGTGTGTCCTTCGCGATGGCTGGGTTGCGAGGAGGCAGCGCTTCGCTGCCTCACGCGTCCCGCCTCCTCCTTAGCCAGCATGACTGCTTCGCAAAAGGAGGAGACGGCATCCCAGTCCCCCTCGCTCCGCATCATGGCCTGAACTAGGCCCGGACGCGAGAGGTCTCCATCGCCGATCACTTCCCTGAGGGCACGGCGGTGCTCAGCCCACGCAGGGCATTCCGCAACAGTGTGTTCCACCGTGTCCTCAGGGTGGTCCTCGCAGTGATGACACCCGGGCGTTTCCTCCCGCCCCATCAGACACAGGTACCTCCCGAAACTTCCATGTCCGGTGAGGACCTGCGTCAGGCGGTAGGTGAGGACGCCGTAGCGTCTCTCAAGCCACTCCTCAAAGAGGGGACTTACCGCTGCAATGGCAGCGAGCCCAGCCCTCGGTTGCGACAGTCGTTGCTGCCATTCCGCCATGAGATCACGCCGGAGCTCATCCCGCCACGCACTTATCTGGCGCGGCAGCGGAGTTTCGCCCCGGCGACGTGCCTCCGCGCGCATGCGATACACGCGCGCGAGCACCTTCGCCTCCAGATCCCACGGCGGTAATCCGGCAAGGAGGTTCGCCGACTCCCCAGAGATCGTGCGGTATCCGCGGATCATTCGGATCGCCATGACCCTCTGTGCCATAAGCAGCGCCCGAGCGGGCCGCTGCAGCAGGTTCGGCGCCCAAACAGGGGCGCCGTAGAGGGCCATGGACCGCACGACCCCGGCGTATAACCTCCGGCAGGAGGCGTTTGGCCCCCCGAGGTTGGGGAGGATGCGCTTAAACGCAGCCCCCACCCTCGCCAACTTTGGAGCCAAGCGTCGGAAGTGCTCCACGAAGTTCCATCGACTGTCGAGGACGAGTCCCAGGTACTTCATCGCCGTCTCGACGCCGATGGTAACCCCTCCCGCCATTATTTGAGACCCACCAGGAGGTGGCGCATTCCCGCGGCCATGAAAACACATGGCCTCGGACTTGTGGAGCGCCACCTCGAGTCCCAACTGCCGGATTCTCTCAACGACTGTCGCAACCGCTGTCGCCATTAAATCGGCCGCCGCCTGGTGCGACCTCCCGTGCGCTAGCACCAGCGTGTCGTCGGCGTAGCATATCATGCTAACGCCGTTCGGGAGGTCGGTGCGCAGCACCCAGTCATAACCGATGTTCCACAGGAAAAATGTGGAACGCTTCACGATTTTGCGTGTCATCCTTGCGCAGGGGCCATGCTAATCTTCTCTGTATCGTTCCAATTTTAGTATATGTACTGCCGAAGCAAGTACAGGGGCCATAGCTATGGCAATAATAATTCTTGCTATTATCAAAATATTGAGTATTAAATAATTTGACCAGCCTTTGGACCCGGAACCAATATTTTTATAAGATAAAAGGCAAAACAGACGAATCACCTGATCTACGATCATCATTATATTTACTCGACTCTATTTTTTACTGCTTATAACTTGGACAGTACAAAGCCGCGCCGTCTACCGCAGAATAACACAATGATTGACGATGTAACACTGGTATGTGTGTAAATGCGGTTTTAAAAACACCTCGCAAAATCTAATGTCCTTTGTGATTATACTGTGAGGAATGATAATGTATTTCTGATTCCCATGTAAATGATTCGCCATGGTTTGTTTTTATAATGGCCACGATTAATGACCCAGTGCTCGTACACAGGCGGGATAAATATTTTGAGCATTCATTTCAAATATTTCATTAAACTGTCGATTCCTACCGGCCTATCTAGAAGTCACCTATGTCTAGCAGTGGACGTCCTATGGCTGATATGATAATGATGAGTTTGAGAAAGCAACTTTAAAGTTGTTAACATTGTAAATATTTGCATTCGCATTATATATAATATTTGCATTCGTTTAGATATAAACTAACAGTATAATTTTCAATTCCGATTTTTATTCTGGTGACTAGGTAACCAGTCGGTGCCACCTATAGACATCACCTGAGGTCCCGCAACACAAGTGAGTGGTCGGCCTTTTTAGGGGATTAGGTCTCCGAATTCACTTACATGGTGATACACAACGTATTGGTAATTTGATACCGGTTTTCTGTAAAGCAGTGGTATTACTTCAGTCGATCCATTAGTGCTGGAATATGTTTGTTATTTTTAATATGCATTATGAGGTGCTACGATTTATCGACGTTTGAATACCACCACGGATAGTAGGTTGACGAATTGACGGCACGTTTGGTGCGATGACTGGGCAACCGGCTGCCGTTTCGATTCCCACACGGAGCAACTCTTTGTGTGATCCACAAATTGTTATTCTTGATCTGGGTGTCATAATGTATGTGAATTTGTATGTTTCAGAACGCACCCACGACACAATAGAAAATTCTAGTGTGGGGCAACGTTTTTATTAAAAAAAAAATAACCCAGTAACATTTTCTTTTCTTTCTTCCACAGGTGATATCAGCAATATCCGTCTTCTTCATCTGCATATCTGTCCTGTCGTTCTGCCTGAAAACGCACCCTGACCTTCGGGTCTTCAGCCACGACAGCATACTGAGAGAGAACGGGTCTGAGTCCCTGGAGATGCTGTGGCATGACAATGGGAAGCCACATGCGGCATTCTTTTATATTGAGCTTGTATGCAATGTGTGGTTCACAATTGAACTGCTTGTAAGGTTTCTGGTGAGTACCCTTTTGATTTTGTATCTATTTGTGTTGTGGAGTCTTTGATGAGTTGCATGTAAATAAAAGTGAGATGGTACTATTCTGTAGTGGATAACTGTGCATTGTTATTGGTAGCTAGAAATATTACCTTCAGACAAGTACGAGACTCAGTAGTAGAGGTAGATTTGTGACTATTAAAAATAATTCAAATTAATCTACCTCATTGGTCGAGGTTGTTATTTTATACAAACTACTAGCGACCCGCCCCGGCTTCGCACGGGTGCAATACGCATGTATTACACATACATATAAACCTTCCTTAAGAATCACTCTATCTGTTAAAAAAACGGCATCAAAATCCGTTGCGTGGTTTTAAAGATCTAAGCATACATAGGGACAGACAGACGTCAGATAGCGACTTTGTTTTATACTATGTAGTGCTTCGATATCGTTCGTGGATAGTTATAAGTGGCCACACAGATACATCTAGTTGTTTATACATATTTTAGTGATGGTACACCTCTCGCCCTTCCTAAAATTGGTCGAGATGCTGACCGACTGTGCAAGGCGTTGGGGATTTGATGCAGTTGTGTATTTATAACGAGCAGGCTAGGTAAGCCAATATTCCTAGGAATTGTATGTATCTGTCTATTGTTGTAATATAATGCCAATTTAGACATGTGAGAATAGGTCAGTCGGTTCTCTTCGTTTTATCTGTTCCAATATTCAAGTGAACATTTGCTAACGAATATGTTCGTATAACATATTAAATTATTGGAAATTAAATAAATAATGTTTCCAATTGCCTCGTCAGCCCCGGCAGTCGTACTTGCGACTACTCAGCCAGTAGTCGCAAGTACGACTGCCGGGCAAGGATTCCAAAATCCAGCAGTCTTACTGAGTTTACAAAAAATCTCAGTAGTAGCACGGAGTCTGGAATTATACCCGGTTTAAGGCATCAGGCCCCTATTACATGGAACTCATAACATGAATAGTGTAAAGTGTGTGTTATATTTCACAGTGGTATTAAGTACCGTAACGTGCACGTTCCCTTCGGGGATAAAAGGTGTGTTGTTATGTTATGTTATGTTATGTTATGTTATGTTATGTTATGTTATGTTATGTTATGTTATGTTATGTTATGTTATGTTATGTTATGTTATGTTATGTTATGTTATGTTATGTTATGTTATGTTATGTTATGTTATGTTATGTTATGTTATGTTATGTTATGTTATGTTACGTTACGTTATGGTATGTTATGTTATGTTATGTTATGTAATGTTTGAATTATCATTAGCAAGGACGACTATGCCTATGCCACAATCAACAAAAATATTGCAATACTTTATCTTCGATGCTTATTATTTTAGAACAAGTACCTACCTATAATACTTTTGGGCAGCATCCAATTAATAACTTCGTTAATCGTTTATTATTATTTGTCTTTCAAAAATTTTTATGTGCTTCAGCTGTAATACTGACAGCATAATTTAGTGAAACGTCTGTAAGGAAGGCTATTGAAAGTTCGTCATTGTATGCCATGTTATCAAAATATTATTTTCAGGAACATTTCATTGATAATTAACATAGCTTAACCCGTCGAGCATCCGCGTTCCTTATGATCCAACGGGTGCTCACGTGACATTAGGAGAAAGAAAGAAATAAAGAAAGAAAATGCATTTATTTGGCTATTAGCACACGAAAACAAGGATGATTACAATAGAAATTAAAAATATAGTCAATAAAAACAAAACATTAATAATAGATTTTATAAAAGAGAAAGTAGCATGGAGCATTTATTCTTCCACCGGGTGCTCATAAGGACGCTCGAGGGGTTAAGTATTTTGCAAGTAGATGAACAGTTTATTTTTTGGTGAAGGAAAACATCATGAGAAATTTTGGTTTTATAATTTCTAATTATAAGTTTAAAATCGAAACCCGCAATGAGCAAGCGTGGTGATTAATGCTCAAACCGTCTCTGTGTGACAAGTGGCTTTGTTCAGTAGTAAGCACTTATATGCTGTTGATGTAACCAAAAATTAAAAACACAATTATACCTTTTCCAACGCAACCAACATCCAACAAGGAGTTCACAACCTCATTTTTGTGACACGATTCTTATTATCCGACTAAATCCCTTGAAACCTACTTTTAATTACAACCCTGCTAAAAGTTTTTAATTTATCTTTATCTGGCATTGTGCCCGTACTGTTAATGCAGCAACTTTCACTGCTAACTGTACGTCGGCGTCGTTAGAAACGAATTTACTGTGCATTTCAAGTGGCCGTGTTGAAAGTTGTCGACAAATGAATGCCAAGTTCTTGAACTTTTGTCTAAATCTTTAAAGAAATCTTCTTGTATACGGCCTTTTGTCTTTTGGTGAGTTGTGCATCACATAATTTATGATTTGTCGTGAATAAATTACAAGTTAAAATATCTAACAGCTACTTAAAATAATTTTAAGAATGCTAACGCTGCTATTTAAAGTTACGATTTTTTTATGATATAAGTCGTTAAACATGCAAATGAATCACCTGATGGTAAGCAATCGGCGTCGCTCATGGACACCTGTAACACCAGGGGCTTTACAAGTGCGTTACCGGTCATTTGGGGATTAGGAACTGGACTTCCTTTAACCGCGGTCACACGACGAAACACAATGCAAGCGTAGTTTTCCGTCGGTTTTCTGTGAGATCATGGTATCACTCTTGTCGTAGTCGTCCCATTCCTGCCTTACCATACCTCTCCTACACTAAAAACGACTGAATATGCACCAATTTACGACCACTTTAACTTTTATAAATCTTTTTTTATCATTATCATCAGCTACAATACGTCTACTGCTCAACAAAGATCTTCATCTATGCTTTCCAGTTTGTTACATATTTTTCTTTGTTTACTTTTAATAATGTAGTTTTTGAGCCAAGTATTTGACCTTAAACTTAAACCTGCAAAAACTAGATAAACTCCTGAAGTATCCACAACGAAGATCTTGTACTAATTTGATATTCTATTAATTTTGCCGATCCTGGAAAGTTTCATTTATCAAGAAGTTCGGGATCAAAGTCCTTTCAGGTCCAATTTTTCCAAGAATACTTGAGCACTTTGTTCTTTGTACACGTAACATCGCAACTTTTGTTCCCAAAGATATTAGCAGAGACCTACTACGTTAGCAAGCCATTGAATTATATTTTGGTTAGTCATTTTGTAATATTTTAAGTTTTAACAAAGATCAAAGTCAACGTCAAAATCATTTATTTCAATTAGACCAGAAAGACACTTTTGAACGTCAACAATACATTAAAGGTGAATTTATTTGTCTATTTGCTCATTCCAAGGTGTAGATTCATATGGAGAAGAACGAGCAAGAAACTCCATAGGTTACTCTTTTTCAATCAGGGTTACAATACAATTCTCTTGTTACATAGTTTTGTTCTTTGGATTGTGCGAGAACAATGTAACACTAAAATCCAGTCGAAGAGATCGAAAAAGAAAATAACCTTTAGGACAATACATGGATGGATAAAGGATCTGCGAATATACATGTACATGGCAGTCTAATTTTGGGCAGTTATTTCACTCGATCCATTAGGGACTGAAGTCTTTAAAGTCAGACAGAATTCCAAAATATCTACAATCATCTGTAAACCGAAAACTGCAATTACTTAACTGAACCCAGCCAAATATTATCCTATCTACTTAACAACCTCATTGTCAACCAAATAAAAGCAGAATATATGGATTTTTTATAGCACAAGCCGGTAAACGAGCAGACGGATCACCTGATGGTAAGCAATTGGCGCCGACCATGGACACTCGAAACACCAAGGCGTTACAAGTGTGTTACCGGCTATTTGGGAATTTGAGGATTGCGGAGGATTCGGGGATTCGGGAGACGGGGACTAGGGAGGGGGGTAATTGGGCCTCCGGTAACCTCACTCACACGACGAAACACAACGCAAGCGTTGTTCCACGTCGGTTTTCTGTGAAGCCGTGGTATCATTTAGGGGTCGCAATACCGAATCATTTGACCAAAACCGGTATTTTCGGTATTGGCCCCAGACCAATACCGATATCCCGGTATTTTCGATATTTCCGGGATTAACCTAAGTTAGCAAATTTAGTATAATAAAGTTAGTTTACGGAGGAATAGTAAGTAGGTACCTAACCTAAATGAATTCATCTTCTAAATAAAACAAAATTTTCATTGACACAAGGTTTATTATTGTTGGCAATCACCCAGTTAGTTAGTACTTAGCAATAATTTACTAATGTTCCGTTTATTCCTTTATTACATACAATAACTTGAGGTAACTAGTTCAAATAGTTTAATTAAATGTAGTTGACTTTTTTTTTAAGGGGGGAAAATCATCGAATGACTGCTCCCGCCTGGGTGAGGCGGAAGGGAGTGTCAGACTCTTACTGACTAAAAACCACCCCGTTCCTTCTCCTGCACGGCGAGCCGGAGCCCCGGTTACCCGTTAGGTTCTCCGCGACTCCGAATCGGCATCGGCCCTATTGGGCCCCATCTGTGGTGGTCTGATGGCTCTTTGAGGCGCGCGCGGAACGCGACGCGCCGTACGCTCGAGTCTGTTTCTGGTCGGACGGGGAGCCACCCATGCTCGCCGTCCGCAGGCCCGCGCTTACGGTGGCCGGAGATCATCCCGCGATCCCCGACGCCCGGTGTGTCCTTCGCGATGGCTGGGTTGCGAGGAGGCAGCGCTTCGCTGCCTCACGCGTCCCGCCTCCTCCTTAGCTAGCATGACTGCTTCGCAAAAGGAGGAGACGGCATCCCAGTCCCCCTCGCTCCGCATCATGGCCTGCACTAGGCCCGGACGCGAGAGGTCGCCATCGCCGATCACTTCCCCGAGGGCACGGCGGTGCCCAGCCCACGCAGGGCATTCCGCTACGGTGTGTTCCACCGTGTCCTCAGGGCGATCCTCGCAGTGATGACACCCGGGCGTTTCCTCCCGCCCCATCAGACACAGATACCTCCCAAAACTTCCATGTCCGGTGAGGACCTGCGTCAGGCGGTAGGTGAGGACGCCGTAGCGTCTCTCAAGCCACTCCTCAAAGAGGGGTCTTACCGCTGCAATGGCAGCGAGCCCAGCCCTCGGTTGCGACAGTCGTTGCTGCCATTCCGCCATGAGATCGCGCCGGAGCTCATCCCGCCACGCACTTATCTGGCGCGGCAGCGGAGTTTCGCCCCGGCGACGTGCCTCCGCGCGCATGTGATACACGCGCGCGAGCACCTTCGCCTCCAGATCCCACGGCGGTAATCCGGCAAGGAGGTTCGCCGACTCCCCGGAGATCGTGCGGCATCCGCGGATCATTCGGATCGCCATGACCCTCTGTGACATGAGCAGCGTCCGAGCGGGACGCCGCAGCATGTTCGGCGCCCACACAGGGGCGCCGTAGAGGGCCATGGACCGCACAAATGTAGTTGACTAGGAAGTAGGATTCCTACTAGAAATCAGTTCTAAAAATAAAATTATGTTTATCAAACTTAAACATCTCACAACAGTCTCAATATAAACAAAACGAACCCAAAAATACACTTGTAATTAACTCTCATAAAACATAAAATTAATAAAATATTCTCATAAAACATAAAATTAACTCTTAGTATGGTTTACTAATCATGAAATAATATTCTGATTACCAAAATAACAAAAAATCTTAAATTAAATTCAGTCCAAATCAAATTGAGTTATAAAGAGGTATTTATTTTACTAAAACCAAAAATACCGAATATCCCGGTTTTTGTGAAATGACTACCGGTATTAATTAGACCTAAATTTGGCCCGGTATTCCGGTATTTTCGAAATTCGGTATCCCGGTTTGCGACCCCTAGTATCATTCCGGTCGAGCCAGCCCATTCGCGCCGAAACATAGCTCTCCTACACTTAGGATATACCTACTTACAAAAGGAAAAAATGTAAATAAGTATGCTAGCATCAGACCAACAATTCCTTCAAATAGCGAGCTGCAATTAAAAATTAATTACATCCAAAGTGGTTTGTAATTGTAGCCGTTCGCGTCCACAAAGCGGGCCAGCCTTTTTGTTCCTAACAATTTGTTAAAAGCTTTCTACTAGATATTAATGATTCAGGTTCCAAAGTTTGCAGTTCATGTGATGTGAGGCCTTGTAAATTGGTGATGGTGTAGGTTTTAAGACTTCTGTGATATGAAGGTTGGTATTTGAAGTTTTTTTTTATATATATTTGATGGGGCGACGTTTGACCACTATCTCACCTGATGGTAAGCGATGATGCGGTCTACGATGGAGCACGTCGTCCCATAAGCAACCTATTCACTCCGGCCTTGAAGACTCCCAGGACTACCCTTCAGGAAATACAGACTCTGGCAAAGAATTCCACTCTTTAGCAGTACGCACAAGGAAGCTTGAAGCGCTTCGTGTGGGCGGAGCATCTACCATGAGGTCCTAGAATCTATAAGGGTATAGGTTATTTTAGAAATTCTTTTAAAAGCCATTAGTTGTGAGTACTGAATGCTAGGATAAGTAGAATACGTTCTTACTCCGATTATAAAATTATATGTAAATAACATAACGTAGCATCACGCCTTGTATCTCCGAAGGGGTTGGCAGAGGTGCACATTATGCCACTGTACAATGTAACACCCACTTTTCACTATTTATGTTATGAGTCCCATATAATAGGGGGTGAGCCTATTGCCATATACCAGGCACAGTTCCAGACTCCGTGCTACTATTGAGATTTATTTAAAAACCCAGTAATACTTTGCCCGACGCGGGAATCGAACCCTTGCCCGGCAGTCGCACTTGCGACCACTCGGCCAACAAGGCAGTCAAACATAAATATATCATTAAAAAATTGGAAAGAAACAATTGGAATGTCCGAAGACGTTAATCTAAGTTAGCAAAATGTTATATCATCGCTTACCACCAGGTGAGATAGTACCTAGCCAAACGTCTGTCCATCAAATTATATATACAAATATGTACTTTCAATTCGTTAAAAACCATAATAAAATTGAAATTATTCACACACAAGGCCCAATTACCCTTCCCTTCCCCAATCTCCCCAATTCCTGAATCCCCAACGATCCTTAAACTCCTAATCCCCAAAAGGCCGGTAACGCAATTGTAACGCCTCTAGTACTCCAGGTGTCCATGGGCGACGCCGATTGCTTACCATCAGGTGATCCGTCTGCTCGTTTACCAGCTTATGCCATAAAAAAATACTTATTCGAAACAAATATAACTTCAGTTGAAAATCTATATACCTATATAATAAAAGAAAGTCGTGTTAGTTACACCACGTATAACTCAAGAATGGCAGAATAGATTTGGCTGAAAATTGGTAGGGAGGTAGCTTAGAGCCAGGAGACCGACATAGAATACTTTTTAACCAATTTTTTTTTTACTTTTTACCGAAAATCACGAACGGGGATGGGAAAAAATGGGATTACGCGTACGAAGTCGCGGGCAGAAGCTAGTAAATAATAAAAATCAAATTTCCATATCAAAAACAAACTAAATTTAAATAAATATTGTTGTAACATAAATTATTCTCTGTGTTTCCAACACGAATATAATTTTCGTATAATATTCACAATATTTTCCTTTAACATCTTACTTACTTAAGTTACTTATCTTAAGTTACAAGTGACGTGATCCGTAAACGTTGAGATATTAAGCACCTACCTATGTCAGTTAAGTGTAATTTCTCTCGACCTTTTCTAACTAAGTTAGGATTTCCTCTTGGTCTATCAGGTAAATTTCAGCCTTCTGGGTATCTGCGTAAGAACTTCTGATGAATATGAGAACTTGATTAATATTGTGAATAGTAAAATTTAGTTCAAGTTTATTCCAGGGCTTACAAAACAAGAAGATCCATATTTTTTAAACTTAATATCTGAAAATCAGAAATAGTCAATGATAGATCGAACTAGGTATGTATCTGTGGGCATCAAACTATGGCACTCTCACTAGAGAACTGCAATAAATCAAATATAATTCAAAACATACCTTTGTCTGTACGATTGGCGCGGTGACGCGGCGGTGTAGTCCGTTCGATTCCTCACAGAGCAATGCTTTGTGTGATCCACAAATTGTTATTTCGGGTCTGAGTGTCAAGTGTGTGTGAAATTGTATGATTGTAAACGTACCCACGACATAGAAGAAAATTCAAATGTGGGCAACGTTTTTTTTAAAGTAAAGAAAAGCAAACGAACAAGTAGAAGAAAGAAACTCTGAATCAAAAATTCAATACATCAAAGTAAAAAATCCATTTCAAATATTGTCACAAAAATCAAGCTGAAAACATTAATTTCTCAATAAAAAAAGTAAATAGAAATTCTGAACAAACTTTCTAACTTTAATTTTAACAAGCGGAGTAAGTTTGGAATCAAAATAATAACATTGTTTGTGGAGGGGGTCTCGTTAGGGGAGTCCATTTGCAGTTATGGACCTCGGCTCGGGTCCAAATAAACAAAGCTGAGCAACGAAGGAGGATTGAGAAGTTTCTAGAAAATTCATAAAAGTCGGTCATACAAAACGTTCGAGATTTAGATGCTTCGTTATTTTAGAGATTGAATTGATTGATGAGTAAGAGGTCTCGAGTTAAAATTATGTGGGTGGATGATTAAAATACATATAATTTTTTAATATGGGATGAGCAATCGAGGCATTATCCTTTATTTTGAGGGGGAAAATCATCCAATGACTTCACCCGCCCGGGTGAGGCGATAAGGAGTATTAGACTCTTCCTGACTAAAAACCACCCCGCTCCTACTCCTGCAGGTCATATTTCCAGGCTCCATACTACTACTGAGAATTTTAAAAAACCCAGTAATACTTTGCCCGGCCCGGGAATCAAGATCCCTTGCCGATTGCCGATTATATAAGAGGCACATATTCCACCAATTGTCAAGGACTATGTAATGTAACGGGAGCACTTATGTACCTACTAATATGCTAGCAATGTTTGCTACGTAATTGGCCTATTACAACGCTTCATCTATCTAATAATGACTGCACGGTTGGTGCAGTGACTGGGCAACCGGCTGCCGTGCAACGTGTCGCGGGTTCGATTCCCGCACGGAACAACACTTTGTGTGATCCACAAATTGTTGTTTCGGGTCTGGTCATGTGTATGTGAACTTGTATGTTTGTAAACGCACCCACGACACAGGAGATAATCCTAGTGTGGGGCAACGTGATCTTTAAAAAAAAAAAAGAATAATTATGTGACGTAATTTCATTATATTCGTCGAAGAAGAAGAAGCACCAGAAGCAGTTCATTACTGGTCAAAGTCCCTTGATGTAATGTCATGTATGTATCAACAATTTGCTTCTAGATTATCTCAGCTGAAGTTCTCAAGTTCAACTTCTTACTTCGTCCTTGGAGATCTTAGTTACTTGTCTGCGAGCTGAAACTTAGTCTGAAATGTTTTACTGTCCGCACAAAGCGGTGTTTCGAAAAACTAACTGTTCGTTTTGTATTCAGAACCATTTGTAATATTATTTTATTGTTCCTTTGATCTAACAGTTGCTGTTGTAATCGGCAATGTTGAGCACGACTTGAATTTTAAACTGTGGTATGGTGGTAACTAAGACGTTTTGTTTGTAATGATAGTACCACATTATTACGATTCATCATCATCATCATCATCATCATCATCATCATCATCATCATCATCATCATCATCATCAACAGCGTACAAGTGGCTCCTGCTGACCAAAAGACTCTTCTCGTACGGAGAAGGTTTGAGCATTAATCACAACGCTTGCTCAATGTGGGTCGGCGATTTTAAACTCATAATTAGAAATTATAAGTCCAGGTTTCCTCACGGTGTTTTCTTTCACCGGTTGTCAGTGGTGTCTAGATAATCTTTAGAAGTAAGTACATATAACTACTTATTAGGGAGGTAGGATTTGATCCCCCTCATGCTTGAGAAGAGGGCCTGGGCGTCCTAAACCTCCAGGCCTCCACGACGTTGTAATAACGATTACCTAATAACAATTCTAATAAATAACCCGTGTTTAGTAAGTTCATTTCTGCTTTAATCCTTATTGCAGCTTAGTTATATTGGATCAAATATTCTCAGGATACGCTATGCAGAAGTTAGGCAAGATTTGCCAAGGTTTGAAACAGTTAATCTGTATTGACATATTGGAACCGAATATCTAAATCCAATCGCCTTTGTAAGACAGACGAGTGGACTTCGTCGGTCATCTGTGCGTTTGTCATGTTCTAAATCTCATCAGTCTCATTACGTCATCATTTAAATAGTTCTCATAACGGTCATAACACAACTGCCAACAAATGTAAGTACAACTGAATTTATACCTTCTAATTTGTTGCAAATTAGACTCAATTACATCACTTAAAAAGCGTAAAACACTTCAAACATTAAGACTCTTCCAACCTTTCATTCCCATAAGTCAAAAATGAATAAATGATCAATAGGAAAAAATGCTTCAACTTTTCCGCTTTGCCCATTCCATTTTGATACTTAAAGCATTGTGGATGTTTGTTGAGATCTCGTGGACTTGCCCATTATGCCAACGCTTTGCCCATTCCATTTTGATACTTAAAGCATTGTGGATGTTTGTTGAGATCTCGTGGACTTGCCCCTTAAGTCTCGGGGGATCGGCTAGGGTCTATAATTGAGTGTACAGGGCTACGACTGGGACCAGGAACAATTGTTTGTATGGTTAGATTTGCAGTGAGTGGGTATTGTGAGGGTATAACAATGAATGGTTACCTGTATGTGTGTTGTGGTGTGTAATTTTTCTTTGTTCTGTTTACTGGATAAAGCAGAGGATATTTTAGGGAAATAGTATAATTTATCACAAGCTATGGTGCTGCAAAGAAAGATTCTTTTAGGGATTTCACTTAGAATGTAAGCCATGTTCGCTGGCTTATATTTTTATAGTCTTTAGCAGAGTTACCGAACAACTGCTATAGTTAGTTAGGCAATTGCCTAAAAACTATTTTACGTACTTCAGTAACTACTGAAGCCATGACAAAAATTGTATTTTGAAAACCTAGTTGCAAATCATGCTTATGAAACAAATGTAAGATTCCATGCTTGCCAAGCCTGTCAGTTTCATTAATATCGTAATACATTAATTTTATAGTTAATTTTACTACTACCCGCGAATTCGTACGCACAATCCCGTTTTCTGTAGTTCTCGTACGATTTTCAGTATTTTTTCTGTCGTAAGAACCTTCTCCTAATAATAACACATCTTAGCTATTTGTTCATCTCAGTTATTTTTCTCTACATCGGTCATTATTTTAGAAATCTCTACATCGCGCTGCTGTTCAGCTTGAAGCCAGTCAGGAGAGTTCAGCAATATCGATACGCTTTGATTCTATACGGGGCTCTACTAGTTTCAAATCTGCGGGTAAGGGATTTCGGGAAAAGAAATCTACGTGTGACATACGTTTTCATTCTTTGTACATCACGTCAAAATTAGTGAAATCGGTCCAGCCAGTTCATTTTTATACATAGATTTCATTGTAGTTGCACTTTGGTTATTCTTTACCTTGCTTATATTCATGCTCTTTGCTATTAGATAGCTCGTCTCATTTTCTTCTTCCAATAAAATCATGTCTTTCTTATGTCAAGTTTTTTTCTTTACATCGCATGACTTTCCCAAGACCTATTTGATTTATGATTATATTTTATTAAACATCATTATCTATTGCACTGACACACTGGTGCGTCCCAAAATATATTCTAAGTAATATCACTATTAAATTTTTAATTAAAGTTAGTAAGTTTCAGCTGAAGTTGCGTTAGAACTTACATGTCACTTGAGCCGTTCATAACTTAGTTCTGTCAAGTCAAACATCGGGTAACGTCGGGATTCACTTAGTCTTTATTATCTAGTTTGCTTCTTGGGTTTAATTTAGTATAAATTACATTAAGGGGTTTTAGGCAGGTATAAAAGTGAATATACCTCTATATGTCGGAGAATGAATAATTATTAATTTATTCGAAAGGCAATACAAGCCTCTATGTGTCTTGTCTATGTGTCAGTTCAATCTGTCAGTAGTGTGTACGTCAATTGAGCACCTCTTTCTTGCTCACGAGACGTCGCCAGCGCCGGGTGTGCGCACTGACTGGAAAAAATATTTAGAAGGCGGACGAACATCTAAAACACGATTCAAATCCATTTGAATCTGCGACAAATAAATACCTAATTATATTTTTTTTACCTAAAGACAAGCAAATATTGAGTGTTACTATTGCCATTATTAGCCGTCATTTCAGATTCCAGGACACTTTGGGATAGAAAAATTACACTTACCAATCTATCTCGAAACTTTTTATAACTCTTGGAGGTCTGTGATTGATGCTAATGCTAGTTCATTCTTAACACCTTGAACGCCATGGGGACAAAGTTTGGGCCACGATAGCGAAGGATTTACCTACAACAGTTTTCTGTCGGCAATCAAAGGCTTAAGTAAAAGTTTTACCCATAAATAATTTAGTTATAATATCGACTACATAATTATCATTTTTTTTTTAAACTTTGCCCCATACTAGGATTTTCTCCTGTGTCATGGGTGCGGTTACAAACATATAAGTTCACATACACAATGACACCCAGACCTGGAACAACAATCTGTGGATCACACAAAGAGTTGTTCCGTGCGGGAATCGAACCCGCGACACGTTGCGCGGCAGTCAGTTGCCCAGCCACCGCACCAACCGTGCAGTCTAAAAATTTAATTGTCTTAGTGCTGATTTTTCCAACGTCACGTTAGTTTATCTGACGAAAATGTTAGAGAGCTATGCTTCAGCACGAATGGACCGGAGCAAGGCTCTCCGACGTGAAACCACGCTTGCGTTGTGTTTCGTCATGTGAATGAAGTTACCGGAGGTGCAATTACCTCCTCCCCATGTGTCCTCCGGGTGTACATGAGTGACGCCGATTACTAACAATCAGATGATCTGTCTGATCGTTTACCGGTTTACCTTCCATACATTAATTGACAGACTACCATTTTATTGTACGAATAAAAAATACTTATTTGTTTATTAAGAAAACAAACAATAAAAATCTTCACGATAAACCCGCGCAATACTGAACAAAACACTACTATACAAAAAAAAAAACGCCAAAAAATCTTCCCTGTTCCATATAATACACACCTATACTCTGTTCATCCCACAATGTCCGTATAATTTCCTCATGCCGTAATCTGAGGAGTTCGTGACCAGAAAGTAATGAGGTCTCATAGCACCTGCCTATGAAAAATGAAGGAAGCGATGCCTTCCTGCTCTTAAACGAATGCCTTAGGCCATTTTTGTTTTTAAAATAAAAGTATAAGACAAAGTTAGTGTGGGACGTGTAATAACAATTGCCTTAAAATGATGATATAATTATTATTGTCGTGTGGTAATGATGATGTAAAATATTTGTCGCGCGCTACGGACTCACGACCCGATTCACACTCGCGACCGCCGCGGTGATAGATATTTATATAGATGACAGAACCCACGCTATCGCAACCTTTTGCGATTCTGCAGTCGCCGCAGTTGCGATTATCGCCTGCAAACTAGGCGGTTGATTATCATGAGCGGACGAGCAGTTAAACAATCAATAAAAAAAAACATTTTTTTTGTTAAACAATTATAATTTATAATATACCATAATTGTAAAATAATTGGCCACTGTTACATCTTTTGTCTACCTACTGTCGAATAAATGATTTTTCTTTCTTTCTATCTTTCTCTTTTGGAATTTTTTGTGTTTAATAAACGAAACGAAAGTAATTGAGTTCCAGAGCGGCCCTCCCGTTACAATCGCCCACGAACCGATCGCAGAGCGCGTAAAACCCGCCGCGGTACGGTATCGCGACCGCGCCCGCCGGTGCAGTGGGTACCGCAAACATTTGCAACCGCCGCGGGTAGCAACCGCGTTGATATTTTACATACATATCTTTATTCTACAAAGGCTGCGGGTTCGCATTCGCGGCGAACGAGGGGGAAAATCGCGCCATGAGTCCTTAGCCTTCCTCTGCTCATGGGTGTTAAGTTTCTTGATTACATTGTTGTACTCACTAGATAATGTGTTGAAATAGCATCAAACAAAGAAATTCCTAGTGTCAAACTACTACAGGGTCATTTTTGAACAGCTAACACTTACAGCTCTGTCGCAGAGAACCTAACGGGTAACCGGGGCTCCAGCTCGAAGCGCAGGAGAAAGAAGGGGATGGTTTTTAGTCAGTAGAAGTCAGACACTCCCTCCTGCCACACCCAGGCGGGAGCAGTCATTCGATGATTTTCCCCTCTTAAAGAAAAACAGCTTTAGAAAGATCACTTACGAAATCTTAATCTTGTCTCCTTACATATCTTTCAAAGATGTCACATTCCAAAAATAAAAAAGTCACTGCATCATCTTCCTCTAAGGAATATAAGTGAAACTAATGTTATGCTAATACCCATATCACAAGTCGTCTATCCGTTTACATACATATATCAAACTTGACATCATAACTTTGAGAAGTTACATCAAAAGGCAGTCTTTGGAATAAAAGAACTTTGATACAAATATGATTTATCTGTTCTCGTCTCTTGAGCACATAAATACGACTATAATGATACTGAGACATGGGGATAAAAATGTATGTGACAATTTCCCTTTGTACACACAAGCCTAAGTAACTTTTTAAGATTTATAAGATGCCTTTGAACTTTTGTAGTGGTAAATATTTATGTTATATGTAAAGAGTAAGTCGTTTGCTCTTTTAAAACAAAACATCACGCCTTTTATCCTCTAAGGGGTAGGCAGAGGTGTACATTATACCACTGTAGAGGTACAATATAACACCCACTTTTCATTATTTATGTTATGAGTCCCATGTAATAGGGGGTGAGCCTATTGCTATATACCGGGCACAGTTCCAGACTCCGTGCTACTACTGAGATTTTTAAAAACCCAGTAAATTTTGCCCGATTCGGGAATCGAACCCGAGACCCGTTGCCCGGCAGTCGCACTTGCGACCACTTGGCCAACGAGGCAGTTAACGGCGCTCTTACATATTTTTTATATGGACGTATTATGTCATACAACGTACAATTTAAAGTTCATATTTAAATGACAATGATATTGCTGCATTAGAGCCGTGCCGGAGCCGTCTATGTCAGGTGTGCGATGACTTTCAGTCGGCTCTTAAACATTCGCGGAAAGAATATCAAAACAATTGTTCATACATTACCATCACGACACACAACCTATTTAAATTCCAACCCAATTGAGCATGACATAAAGTTACTTATACATCAACATAACATTATAAACAAACGTAGTAGGTATAATGATACAACAAAACAATTAGTGTACCTCTCGACTATCAGTGGGCGTCAGCTTAAGGATTGGATGAAGACCCTCATTCCTCTTTAGACCTCTCAAAGTCTCTCAAAGGGCAAATCTCTCGCCAAAAGGAAAAGCCAACAATTAATAGGGTACAAAATTAACTCCCAGTAACTTTGTCTTGTACATTTTGTTAAAAGTTTTTTGTTATTTGAATTATTTATGTTACTTTGGTGGTTGTTAGCGAGACCCTGAGATAATGGAGTGTTTATTTTTTGGTGTTTAGTTAAGATACGATGGTGTTTTATTGCTCTGTTTAGGACGAGAAGTGGTTATTTTAAATCTTAATCAAAGACTTATCATGAGAATAGGTTTTTTGATAATGACTATTGAGATACAATAAAACAAATGAATATGTAGGTACACCTATAAACTAAAACAGAGAATAAAAAAGAAACTTAAAAAAATCTAAATACTTTTTCCATTAAGCGTCAAAGAACGCGTCCCCATTTATTAAAGATTAGGATTATACCTAAATAACAATTTGAGTATATGATAAACAACCATAGTAGTATGATACTCATCATTATGGGCTCCTGGTTTGACTTGAAACTAGTTGAGTCACCTCGTCAAACAGACATGAATAAACCGTAAAATCGAATATATTTGATATTATTATACTGACACTTTTATTACACAAAATTTATGGTACAGAATGCGTCTCAAATGGTATCATTAGGTACAGCAACAAAAATACTTCATGAAAAGAGCAAGTTCGGTAAATCGGAACGAGCAACGGTTACCAGTTACCTTTGACATCTCTCGTTGTACGACAAGGTACAGACGAAAGCTATACGGAAGCAATTAGTGATAGCATGGAATGGACGATACCTTATTTCATTGAATTGGTTCATTCAGTCTATTTCGTCATGCGGCAAACAACTTGCAATAAGGACTACTTTTGATGTATAAAGTAAAAACAAAAAAATAATTCGTATGCGCTTTCGAAGTTTGCTTTTTGCAATGGTTCGCCAGTTATTTTTAGTTTTAAACACAAGACTGTTTTACTTTGGTTATAAAACGAAATTGATTTCATGGTGAAGAGTAAAAATTGTATATTTAACTGATTTTACATGGAACACTCGTCACCGTCATTACTTTAAGCACGGGTGTTATAAAAACGGACTTAAAGATAAAACTAAGAGAAACGTTTGATAGAAACAGGGCATCAATGCTTTCTATTTTATTTACAATTATAACCCGTTTTTAGACTTCCATTACTAACCCGCGTTCTTAACGTAAAGATTAAGGCAAATCGCATTAAAAATGTTTATAAAATCTCAATATGAAATTACAAGTGTGGGATGTGTGCCATACTTCGGCACGAAAAGACCAGCTCAACCGGAGTGTGAGAAATAACGCTTGCGTTGTGTTTCGTCGTGTGAGTGAGGTTACCGGAGGTCTAATTACCCTCTTCTTCAATCTTCCCAATCCCTGAATCCACGATAATCCTTAAAATTCCTAATACCCAAAAGGCCAGTAACACACTTGTAACGCCTCTGGTGTTCCAGATGTCCATGGACGGTACCAATTGGTTACCATCAGGTGATCCGCCATTTACCGGCTTATACCAAAAAACTATAACAAAATAAAAAACGATCCCAATTCAATTTCTCTCTAGAATAATAATATTTCATACTTAGTAAGGTTTTAATTAAAATTTAATATTAGTAATCGTTACTAAGGCATTATAGGTATCATCAATCAGTTTGTGAGTTGCCACATCTATTTTGATTAAGCTTAATATTCGAGAAATATAATTATTATTTAGGATTACATCGTTCGTGGAGCTTCGAATTAATTGGATATGCCTTGGGGATATAAAAATAAATAGACATTGTTTACTGTGCGATATTTGTTGGGTATAATAGGTAGGTAGAACCATTTCTGGTTTCTATTTCGACTGACTTCAAAAACATCACGCCTTTTATCCCCATAGGTTTAAGCACAGGTGCACATTACAGCACTTAATGCCATTTTACAATGTAACAGTCACTTTTTACTATTTATGTTATAAGTCCCATGTAATAGGGGGTGAGCCCATTGCCGGGCACAATTCCAGTTACCGTGCCACTACTGAGATTTTGTATCAACCCAGACATACTTTGTCCGACCTGTGAGCCAAAACCCGAGACCCCTCCCCCGGCAGTCACACTGGCGACTACTAGCCCAAAGAGCCAGTCACCCCTAAACTATTGACATAATTAAGTGTGTAACCAACAAAACATTCTCCCAACACATTATAAACACAAAATTATAAATATATTCTTAAACAAACTTTATACAGGGTGCATATTTGAAACGCCAACATTCAAGTTTTACTAAATAACTTATGAAAGGTGAAGTTTTCTTATGAACTCCTTACTCGAGGGTGTAAGTTAGAAGATCCAGGCGATTGCTTGTTAAGTTTTGAACTCTCGAATGAGAGGCGACACATATTACATTAAAAACTATGTATAAACTTTGCTGCCGTTCGTGTGGGGGAGTATGAATATTTATGGCAAGTTGAATTTAGTATATCAGTGATGAAAGCGGTAAAAAGTGGCTGTACTATGAACATAATTTTGTACTGCGATAATAAAACGTAATGTTTTTATGCACCGAAAAATATTAGTATTATAACTTTCGTGATATATACTAAATTAATTATTATATTTTCGGCTTACTGACGTAATTATTTGACGAGGAACTCGACTACTTACAATACATGCTAGTACTATATTTTACAGCAGCACCGCGACCGGAATGCGAAATAAAATAAAATAAAATGCTGCTCATGAATATAAGCCTCTAGCATGGCTTGAAACTAGTCGAGCTCCTCGTCAAATAATTACATGAGTAAGCCGAAAACAATATTAATTCTTGGAGTTTTTAGAGGTTAGGATTCTTATATTTTAATTTTCGTGTATAACAATAATGATTTACATAATGGAAATGGAAGTATTTCAATGTAAAAGTATTAGTGTGACTTCAACTTTTGCTACCACTTAAATTAAATGATTTTATTTTTACGATATGAAAGAAGGAAAGAAAAAAATGTATTTGTCAAAACACTTGTGTGTTACAATATGTGTTTTATGTTAATTATTAATGTCTTACATATTTTACCGAATCGGTCTACAAATTGACAGAATAGACTTTTTTCTACTTATAAATATTATGCACTATTCTATAACAATGTTTTTGTCATTTATGTCATTAAGAATTTGAATGCGGTTCTGCCCAAAATGAGAGAAAATTCGACATAAAATATCATTTATCACATCAAAATATTTTCTTTACGCCATGATAAAATAATAAAATTACTGCATAAGTCAATAACTTGTGCCGTACCCTAAAACAGTAAGCGGAACGCTCTAGCGGGGTGTAATTTAATTATGATATTAGGCCATTTTGCTGCGGTGACACACTAATGGATATTTAAAGGGCTCTGCTAAATTTTCTTAGGACGCTTTGTTTTTGTGCTAATTTTCTCAAATAGTACATTTTTCATGTGAATATAGTTGGACATTTACAGTTCTTCAAATGAGGTGATAACGTTGAAATGATTTTAAAGGGTAAATACTTTATCTATAATAGCATCATTATTAATCGTCGTTTCGGAAAGGGTAAGCAGAAGAGTAGCGACTATACACCAAATTTTTGTCATGTTTTTTATAATAACTATCACCGCGATCGCGCACGCTGCTCATCAGGAAGAACCCCTCTGTGGTTCGAAACTGGTAGAGCTTTTTTCAGTAGGTATATCACATGAGTAACACGCGATTTTTAGTTAAATTTTTGCCAATTAAGTTTTGACACCGTGTAATAGGATCACTGATCCTGCAGCTAAATGCACTAGGTTTTGAATAGATATCCTAATGGCTAAACTGTGGGACTGGGATGTCATCTCCTCCTTTTGCCAAGCAGTGATACTAGCTAAGGAGGAGGCGGGACGCGTGAGGCCAACGTAAGCTCAGGCCTGCGGACAGCGAGCATGGGTGGCTCCACGTCCGATCAGAAACAGACCCGAACGTACTGCGCGTCGTGTTCTGCGCGCACCTCAAAGAGTCATCAGACCACCACGGATGGGGCCCATCAGGGCTGATGCCGATTCGGAGTCGCGGAGAACCTAACGGGTTACCGGGGCTCCGGCTCGAAGCGCAGGAGCAGGAACGGGGTGGTTTTTAGTCAGTAAGAGTCTGACACTCCCTCCCGCCTCACCAAGGCCGGAGCAGCCATTCGATGATTTTCCCCCCTTAAAAAAATGGCTAAACTGTAAAGTTCCAACTAAGTACTCACTCCCAAAAATTACCTAGTTCCCTTATTTTAGTATTTTCATATACCGCCACAATTTATTTTAAATTTCTTAATAATTACTCACAAAACATTCAAAACGAGCGTCTTTTTAAAGCAAAATACAAAACATTGTTTTGTATTGCAAATGAACTTCAATCTGTTTCGTTTGTGGGGTAAACAGAGAGGGTGGTAATCCATATTCATAATGCGAAGGAAGTTGCCGAGTACCATTGTATATTTTCTTGTTTATTTAGCATAAAAACAACATTTTCTTTTGGATATTAATTTATTGCTGAATTAATGGGTGTTTTTGGTTTACTAAAATGGTTTCGTTAATCAAGCTTGGGATTTTATTGAACAGGTTTTGTTTAAACTAGAATATGGAGCCGCGGAGGACATAACGCCAGGGCATTGGATCGAATCGCAGAAGTAGGAACGGAGTGGTTTTTAGTCAGTAAGAGTACCTAGACGCGAGAGGGTACTCTTAAAGTCATTGATGTCGTCAGTCTTGAAGTCATTGGATGATTTTCCTCCTCAAATGTGATTGTAATAATGAAAACATTATTTAGGTGGACATTATATCTGTTCAATCAAACATAAATGATTAATATAAACTTTAAATTCTTAACATGTTATTTCAACTGTTTTTTAAGTCGATGAATACGTAACAACATAACATAACACCGCGCCTTTTATCCCCGAAGGGGTAAGTACGAGGTAGAGGTGCACACAGAAGTAACACCCACTTTTCACTATTTGTGTTATGAGTCCCATGTTATTGGGGGTGAGCCTATTGCCATATACCGGGTACATTTCCAGACTCCGTGCTACTATGAGATTTTTTTAAAACCCATAATACTTTGCCCGACCCGGGAATCGAACCAGATACCTCTTGCCAGGCAGTAGCACTTGCAACCACTCGGTCAACGAGGAATACGTAACAAATAATAAAAAATATAGTCTTACCGACATTATGCCTAGAATTATAGATTAAACAACTGTTATTTCAATTTCGGACTGTCTCATTGGCCGAGAGGTCGCAAGTGCGACTGCCAGGCAAGGGGCCTCGGGTTCGATTCCCGGGTAGGACAAAGTATTACTGGGTTTTTAAAAATTCTCAGTAGTAGCACGGAGGCTGGAATTGTGCCCGGTATATGGCAATAGGTTCACCCCCTATTACATGGGACTCATAACATAAATAGTGAAAAGTGGGTGTTACATTGTACAGTGGTATAATGTGCACCTCTGCCTACCCCTTCGGGAATAAGAGGCGCGATGTTATGTTATGTTAAATAAAAGGATTTTTTAAAATTAAACTGATGTTTGAAATGTAATTTATTTAAGATTTAAATTGAAGTTTTGAATAATTTATTGTTTAGTTTCTACATTAAGAATGCTTAACATTGAATTAATGTTAATTTTATGTTTGAATTCGTAAAAGCCAATTTTCTATTAAAATTCTTGAATATATTTTGACTGGTACTTTATAAGCAAAATATTTTATTGTTTACTTGTATGTGATTGATAGAGTAAATAAATTAGTTGATTTAAGTGTGAGTGCCTGCGAAATTATGTTTTTTTAAATAGTCCGTAGCACCTGTCCGTACCTATAATATCTAACGATTTTAAAAACTGTGACTGCTTCATTGGCCGAGTGGTCGCATGTGCGACTGCTGGTCAAGGGGTCTCGGGGTCAATTCCCGGGTCGGGCAAAGTATTACTGAGTTTTTAAAGATGTTCTCAGTAGAAGCACGGAGTCTGGAATTGTGCCCGATATATGGCAATAGGCTCACCCCCTATTACATCGGACTTATAACATAAATAGTGAAAAGTGAGTATTACATTGTACAGTGACATTTAGTGCCGTAACGTGTACCTCTGCCTACCCCTTCGAGGATAAAAGGCGTGATGTTATGTAATATTTAAAAAACCGCCAAAATACTTTCGCAACTTCATTACATGAGTCTAAAAATAGATCTTATATAAATATTCATAACACGTAACATAGTATTTACTGAAAAATTACTTCAGCTGAAAATCCTCCACAATTAACCATGGCAAAAATCCTGAAAAAAAGGTAAAGATTTACATTTAGATAAAATTTTGAAAATGACCGAACTAACCATTTGAGTTTGTGTGGAGCCTGAAACCCATTCCAAAGTGGCTTTGAATTATTCATGTTTTGTAACAGTGGGTCTTGTTACCTTGCAATATTAACATATGAATAATTTGTTATGTGAACAATACATACATATAATGTAATTATGTCCAACTGACCGTTATTTGACTAACGTTGCAATTAATACTGGGAAATGCGGTAGGACCTTTGTTGATAGGCCTGTAATTACACAATGGGATAAGTAGATGCCTGCTGAAAGGGAATTCTGTTTACACATCATACGAAATTGAAAGACATAACATAACGCTGTTTAACCCCGAAGGCGTAGGCAGAGGTGCACATTATACCACTGTACAATGTAACACCCACTTTTCACTATTTATGTTATGAGTCCCATGTAATAGGGGGTGAGCCTATTGCTATATACCGGGCACAATTCCAGACTTGGTACTGAGAATTTTTAAAAACCCAGTAATACTTTGCCCGACGCGGGAATCGAACCCAAGACCCCTTGCCTGGCAGTCGTACTTTTTTTTTTAAGGGGGGAATATCATCGAATGACTGCTCCCACCTGGGTGAGGCGGGAGGGAGTATCAGACTCTTACTGACTAGAAACCACCCCGTTCCTTCTCCTGCACGTCGAGCCGGAGCCCCGGTTACCCGTTAGGTTCTCTGGCAGTCGTACTTGCGACATCTCGGCCAACGAGGCAGCTTTTTATTTAACTTCAGGCAAAAACCTCAGAAAGCAATAAAATGATATTGTACGTGGAAAGAAACAATCTTAAAGCAGAAATTCTAAAGGTTTTATCTTTATCTTGTAAACATTTTGATTTTTTTGTATTTGATAAATGAAATATCTATCTAACACAAAAAATCAAATTTGGACCAGCTGTTCGGGAGATAAGGGCAATCAAACCAACAATCACTTATAATTATCTATATAGGTATATAAAAATGTAACCCGTTTCCCGTTGTCACGCCATAACTTGATTACGGCTAGACCGATTTGGCAAATTTTTTTTGTTGTCTATTTTATAATCAGGAGACGATTCGTATGATTGAAAAAAATCTTGAAAATCCTACGGGAACGGGAGGAAACGGGATTGCGCGTACGAAGTCGCTGGCAGAAGCTAGTAATATATAATAATAATAATAATGTTATAAGCCTTTATTCAGGAAAAATAGTTTTATAAAATAATTTAAAATAGTGACTCTAATGAGTCTTTGACACCAACAACTTCGTCTATTTGCCCAGCTTTGGCAAAGGCCTCCTCAATGTTTTTCCACTCTGCACTTCTACTTATTATACTACTACCCACACTCAGAATTAATAGTAACTTTAAGCAGGCTAAGTCACAGAAGTAAAGGCAGTAAAGTAATAAAAGATTACAAGAAAGAATTCGTATTGAAAGGTCAGATACATTGACAATACTTTACTTATTATTTGCTGAATCATCGCAAAGGGTTTCATTAATGTAACATTAAGGTGTGGTTTAGTGGGTGCGATTTTCTCTGCGGATGAGAAAAAATAATACGTATTATGTAGTTCCGAAGATGACATTTTGTTTAAATCTACATTTAAATCTACTTTACTAACTAAATTAATTATTGTTTTTTACGGCTTACTCATGTAACTGTTTGACGAGGAACTCGACTAGTTTCAAGCCATGCTAGAGTCTTATATTCATGAGCAGCATTCCGCTTCATGGTGACCTGCAACGCGGTGATTGTCGCGCTGATAGTAGCGTCAGTGGTAAACATAATAATTATTTTTTGGGTTTTAAGTAAGTTTTAATATATACTTTACTTACTATTAGTATGAATCAATTTTCTATCAACTTGCATACGTCGCGGAGAAGCTAACGGGCACCGTTGCTCCGGCTCGACGTGCAGGAGAAGGAACGGGGTAGTTTTTAGTCAGTAATAGTCTGACATTTCCTCCCGCCTCACCCAGCTGGGAGCAGCCATTCGATGATTTTCCCTCCTTAAAAAAATCCACTTGCATATAAATATAGTAATCTCATTCCGACTATCAAAGTACTCACCAACTACATACAACACGAAACTATATAAAAACTAAACAACAAGTAACTTTATGACAGCCATATTCAATAAACACGCTATATCCAGCACATGTTTTGATCGCTACAAGCTGCCAGACTTCCAGTTCGTTCGAACTACAAGCCCTATAAAATGTGCACTTTAAGCTGAAGTCGACCATGAAATAAACAGATTATGTCCCTGTCTCCTTCTACACGCTGCTAAGCTTTCATATTTCTCGTTTATTATGTTGGGATACGACGGGATAAAATGATGTAGAGTGGAAGAATAAACATATGTATATAAAAATTTAGAGAAAAGTTTTCTAATTAGAGGTGATTTGTAGTTATGTTCATTTGAGTCTTATACGTTTTATATGGGGAGGAAATCAACGAATGACTTCTCCCACCTGGGTGAGGCGGGTCAGACTCTTACTGACTAGAAACCAACTCGCTCTTACTGCATTTCGAGCCGGAGGTCCCGTAACCTTTTTGTTGAGAATAGTAAATAATTATAATCTTGATAGATGTTTCTTAATCATATGTGGTGCCATCTAGTGGCTCCAGTGTTAAATTGTACACATTATGATTGTTGACAATTTTTACTCATATATGCCAAAGCGCTGGTCTATGAAAAAAAAAAACTTTTCCTTCTCTTGAATAATGGCTGCGAGTGTGAACGGTGTACGTATTAAATAAAAATGTAATAAAAGTGAAAAGGAACAATAAAAGTCAAGTTAAAATATTCAAGCTTTGTATTTAACACTTTTAAGTTCTCCGCGGTTAGGTATCGATCGGCATTAATTCTATTGGGCGCATCATTGGTGGTCTGGTATCTTTTTGAGGCGTGAACTAAATCCTAGAGTCTTAAACAATGGAAACGAGTCTCACCGGGATGGAAGTATTTTTGTGCTTAATAACAAAAATAAATATCATTTCATAACATCCACGCTGAAGGCCTATTTTATGGGATTACACATATTTATAGACGCTTCTTATCACTCATAGACCAACAAACAGACCTTCAGTTTGTTTGCTATCCAATCACACAAAAATGGTACATAAGCCCAAGCAAATAAATGTTCAATTAGCTTGATTAATTGGCGGCGGCCATATTTGGCGGATATTTGAAGCGTGCAAGTATTTCGAGTGTCAATCGATATCAAAAGGAAGTGGTCAATCGTATTTGAAATAAATAGATTTGTGATCAATTTACATTGATTTCTGTTTATTGAGTATTTGATTTGCTTTGACGAGCATGCTTGCGAAGATTGATCAATATAAATGAAATGAGAGTTAAAAATTGTCTGCAATTGCAAAGAGTTTTAATTGACAGGGAGTTTAAAAATGTATGTTATAAGGTAAATTCCCTAGATTTTTTTCTGTAAATAAATTTGACTTTGAAAAAAAAAACTGACTTTATAAATAGTGACCGCCTCGTTGGCCGAGTGGTCGCAAGTGCGACTGCCGGGCAAGGGGTCTCGGGTTCGATTCCCGGGTCGGGCATAGTATTACTTGGGTTTTTTAAAATATTCTCAGTTGTAGCACGGACTCTGGAAATGTGCCCGGTATATGGCAATAGGCTTACCTCCTATTACATGGGACTCATAACATGAATAGTGAAAAGTGGGTGTTACATTGTACAGTGGTATAATGTACACCTCTGCCTACCCCTTCGAGGATAAAAGGCGTGATGCTAGTGACATTTTTATAGTTATAAATAGTGACATTTTGTATCTTTCAATAAAAAGGACAAAGCATTTTCAAGCCTGGCAGTGGAATAAAATAGTGACGCGAAAATTATCTAAAAAAAAGTCGCCTTATTAAAATCACACTTCAATTCAATTTCAATTAAGAAGTGCTTAGAGCTCATTTTTTTATTCGAATTCGTCTCATTATCTCTCAGTACTGTGGGCCAAGAGGCGTGATAAGGGGCCCATTAATTGGGCTCCATGTTTGTTTGGGCCCACTTATCCTTTCAGCTAGCATTTTGGTTTCTTTCCAGTGTGTGATATTATGCGAACCTTTTTATTGAAATTGCTGAAAATGGCCTGAAGCATTCATGTTCTTTGCAAGCAGTTTTATGTTTTTCCAAAATAAGTCTCTTATTAGGCGGTTTTATTTGTAGGTGTATATAATTTTTCTTGGAATTAACTTTGCTTTCTTTAGATTTATACGTAGTTTTATTTTATTTGTATTTGGTTTACCAAAATATCAATAGAACAACAGAATACATTCATACATTACATAACACTCAGTGTGCGAACTTATGTATTCTGATTTCATGTTAATTATTCTTTCAGTTTTCTGTTTATAATTGTTTAATTTTAATTTTCTTTTTATTTATTTTTATAAACTTATGTTTAGTTGATGTCATTGGTATAGTAGGATCGCCAACCACAAGTATACTCTTACTTAAAAGGATTTTCCTAAAATTTGGTTTGTATGTATGTATGTGTGTAAAAGTCCACTGCCACCGTGAGTGATGTTCACACGGCAATGCGTAAGTAACTTCATATTAATGTGCATAAAAACACGTGCGTACGCATAAACACACACACGGATATAAATTTGCGTGTGCATGTGTGTATAAGCGCTGCAGCGCAACCGATAGTATTCTTACGGTGGCAGTGGACTTTTGGCCTTTGACTGAACATAATAGTTGATAAAATAAATTATTTTATTATGTAACATTATACATACATCATCAATCATCAACAGCTTATAAATGCCCACTGCTGAGCAATGCCTCTTCTCACATGGAGAAGGTAAGAGCAATAATCACCACGCTTGCTCAATGCGGGTTGGCAATTTCAAACTTATAATTAGAAATTATAAGCCCAGGTTTCCTCACGATGTTTTCCTTCACCGTTGGTCAGTGGTGTCTAAATAATCTTAGAAAGTACATTTAACTCGGAAAAAGTCACATTGGTACTTGCCGTTGGTAAGTTTCGAACCTGCACCCTCGTGCATGAGAAGCAGGTGTCTTCAACCTCCGGGCCACCACGACACATTATACATACATTATATACAAAATACAATTATAGAAACATCATATGGTCTTCAAATCGGGGGTTCTGTTTTGTCAACAGCATTGCTTCCTGTTACAATGAGATTATAAAAGCCGTTGTCCTTTTATAATAACCACATTTTATTGTTATTTTGTGTTCACAAAAAAGGCTGAAATAATAAAATTAATCTAACACGGAAACGATCCATTCTTTCAGCTTCATTGTCCGATCAACCTTAATTTGCAATTTCCCTACAGTTTAGATTACTCTTAAACCAAACGATACCCAAAACAATATTATCTGATACATTTATTTTTATTCGTTTCCGGAGGTATTGTATTGTATTGTATTATATTATGTATATTATATTATATTGAGTAGCTGTTGAAGTCAATTGTTTGATTAAAGAAACGATTTCACTGCACGGTTGGTGCGGTGGCTGGGCAACCGGCTGCCGTGCAACGTGTCGCGGGTTCGATTCCCGCACGGGACAACACTTTGTGTGATCCACAAACTGTTATTTCGGGTCTGGGTGTCTTTGTGTATGTGAACTTGTATGTTTGTAAACGCACCCACGACACAGGAGAAAATCCTAGTGTGGGGCAACGTTTTAAAAAATAAAATAAAAAAAAATAAAGATTAAAGAAATAGATTGCTTGATTGATCGGGATTTATTTTGTGTTGGTGTTCAAAAATGGTTCTATTTGTTGTCTGTTTTTTTGTTGTGTGTTTTAGGGAAGCATGTGTAAGTATTTGTTTGTTGTAACTAAAAATAAGAAGACCTGAAGGTATGATAAGAAAGGATTTCTAGGTAAATTTAACCCTTTGAGTACCGTCATTATAGACACAATTAAAGAACAATAGGTGTGCGGTCACCGGTGTCCTCGCGGCATTTGACAGTTTGATAGAGGAATTAGAATATAGTGTCGAATGTCTTTGTAATAATACGGAGAAGATTTCTTTACCACATTTAATTTTAGTACGCATAGTGGACTTGGTGTTGTTTGTTACTGATTTTGTGAATGGGTTATGTGGATTATAATAAAAGAGACAAAAGTTGGTTTTGACAGTAAATATCGCTTTGTATATTTACAAGTTTAGAACACTTTTCGCAGTTTTATATAAAACAACCTTTACAAACTTTAATCAAACGATTTCGACCACCAAACAAAAAATATCCAAACCACTGACTGCTCAGGAAACCGGTCCCTTTGATACATTTTTACTTTGAAATATTTTTAATTCAAACTTTTTTTTATGGCATAAGCCGGTAAACGAGCAGACGGATCACCTGATGGTAAGCAATCGGCGTCGCCCATGGACACCTGGAACACCAGAGGCGTTACAAGTGCGTTACCGGCTTTTTGGAGATTAGGAGTTTGAGGATCGTTGGGGATTCAGGGATTGGGGAGATTGGTGAATGGGAGGGTAATTGGGCCTCCGGTAACCTCACTCACACGACGAAACACAACGCAAGCGTTGCTTCACGTCGGTTTAACTTTAAACTTTTATTTTACTTTTTATCTTTTTGAACAGTCAAAGGCCTCATTGTAGTTTCCATTCACTTACATTACGTTTCATATTTGCTCTCGGCACTGTGTCTGCTGTGTATCTTCATTCATTCAGACAAAACTGCAGTATCAAAGGAATGCCTTTGAGGTCATTCGAGTGCAAGCCCTCTGCATACAACTGTGCAGTATAGTGTGAGTTTAACTATCAGAAACAGAGCTGAAAGTTGTGTCTAAATTGTGTACAATTGTTTAAAATCTTGTGCCGAAATAAGTGTTAAGATTTCAATGTACCTAACAATAAAAATCTGAAAAGGACGTATTTTTTACGGAGACGGACGGATTTAGTATTTATGCAATAGTCATAGTTTTAGACCTCGTAGATACTACGAATTATGATATCTGGTCTGATCAAGTACTGAATGTTTTGCCTACAAAATCAATTCCTAGAAATCATGCAAGATTAATGCCGGAATACTGAAACGTTACTTAATTTTATGTCGTGCTCAAATATCGTGCCATCTCTGTCATTTTACAAAGAATTTGTAGAGACAGAACTATACTTAAGTACGACTTAAAATTGAGTAGCGTTTCAGTATTCCGACATAAATGTGCCATGCAAGATTATGGTTCTCTAAAGAAATAATTATTTTAGAAATTCCATACATCTATAGCTTCACGACGGAAACTCCTTGAAGGGTTAAAAAGGGATTCTTAGCATCCTCAGATGTTCAATTTTCCAGTGAAATGCTTCCAATTTGAAGGTTATCGATTATGTAGAGCATTGTTAAGAACGTTCTTACAGACTGACAGACAGACAGACATATTTCGATTATAAGTTTTATTAGGGAGTTGAGAAGTCATACAAGCTTGTTATTGGTGTTATTGTGAAAAAATCGTACAGGGCAATAGATTGAAATGTAAGGATTACGACTTAACCCCTCGAGCGTCCTTATGAGCACCCGGTGGATCATAAGAAAAAATGCTCCATGCTGCTTTCTCTTTTATAAAATCTATTATTAATGTTTTGTTTTTATTTTGACTGTATTTTTTATTTCTATTTTAATGATCCTTGTTTTCGTGTGCCAATAGCCAAATAAATGCATTTTCTTTCTTTCTCCAAATGTCACGTGTGCACCCGTTGGATCATAAGGAACGCGGACGCTCGCCGGGTTAACCCTTTGAGTACCGTCATTATAGACACAATTAAAGAACTATAGGTTGCGGTCACCGGTGTCCTCGCGGTGTTTGACAGTTTAAATAGGATTTACTTATCACAATACCTTATTTATCGAGTGATAGTGTGAATTTTTATGAACACGAATCAATTCAAGTGTAAATAAATAATAATAGTAACAAATAATTCTTTATTGACAAAAAAATAACACATATATAACATAACATCACGCCTTTTATCCCCGAAGAGGTAGGCAAAGGTGTATTATGCTACTGTACAATGTAACACCCACTTTTCACTATTTATGTTATGAGTCCCATGTAAAAGGGGGTGAGCCTATTGCCATATACCTGGCTTATACCACAATTTCAGACTCCGTGCTACTACTGAGAATTTATAAAATACCCAGTAGTACTTTGCCCGACGCGGGAATCGAACTCGACACCCCTTGCCCGGCAGTCGCACTTGCGACCACTCGGCCAACGAGGCAGTCTTTTTTTAACATGAAATTTAATACAAATAAGCAGAATTCCCTGACCCTTGAACTAGTTTACATTGTAATTACTAGGTATATTTTAGGTTATATTATTTGTATTTTAAGTTGTATGTATTTATTGATACTTAAGTTATTTAAATTTATTTTAAGTTTATTAAATACAAACAGAATTATTAAGTTAGTAATTGCAACGATTGGAAGATAAACACACTCGATATACCTATAATAATAAACTCGTCCCTTATGTTTCCTTTTTAATAACACGCTATTGGCAATTTAGGTACCTATAATGAATTACTACAATACGAATCTTAACTACAATCGGTATCTGTAACTAACTATATTTTGACCCTGGTTTCTGTAACCACTCGACTGCCTCGTAGCCGTGTGGTCGCAAGTGCGACTGCCGGGCAAGGGGTCTCGGGTTCGATTCCCGGGTCGGGCAAAGTATTACTAAGTTTTTTTTAAAAAATCTTTGTAGTAGCACGGAGTTTGGAAATGTGCCCGGTATGGCAATAGGCTCATCCCCCTATTACATGGGACTCATAACATAAATAGTGAAAAGTGGGTGTTACTTCTGTGTGCGCCTCTGCCTACCCCTTCGGGGATAAAAGGCGTGATGTTGTTGATGTTGTTGTTGGTTTCTATAACCACTGGAATAATGAGGTGGTTAAACGATTATCTATATTAGCTAAATATTTATTTAATTTAAAAGATCCTTAACGTTTAAGAAATAGGGTCCATTTTTCTTTATTGCCCATTAAAAGCTGCCTAGGTCTAGCACTAAAAAGGAAATTAGGCTCCAAAGTTTGCGTAGGCCGATCGCAATATTATTTATTTACTAGCCTTCCCGTATAATTACCGACGTGTGCGTAACTTAATGGTCTATTAACCTTTATAATCTCAGAGAATTCTGTGTCAGCGAAAAAACGGCGAGGTTTTATTTTTAAAGTTTGTAGGTAATTCGAGTTACATTACGTATTTACTTAGTCTTTTTGTATTTAATGATTTATAGTTTGTAGGCAGTGGTGTAGAGTACGGCGCGTCGCGTGTACGAGGCGTCGCGTTCCGATCGCGCCTCAAAGAGCCATCAGACTACCACAGATGGGGCCCAACAGGGCTGATGCCGATACGAAGCCGCGGAAGACTTAACGGGTTGCCGGGGCTCCGGCTCGAAGTGCAGGAGTAGGAACGGGGTGGTTTTTAGTCAGTAAGAGTCTGACACTACCTCTCGCCTCATCCGGGTGGGAGAAATCATTTAATGATCCCCCCCCCTCAAAAAAAGGCAGTGGTGTAGAAATAGAGTGATTACTACCGATACTTATTTGGTCAAAAACTAAACGATTTTGATAAAATTATGTATGTGAATTTAGCTTGAAGTGTTGCTTTAAGTATAACTTTTTATTTCGGCGTTGAGTTTGGGATTAAATTTACTGTTGAGTCATGTATTTCATTTCACGCAGAACAATGATTGTGTGTAATATGTATCAGTGTGTTTTTGTTGGTCTGTTGGTTCAGCTTGATATACCTAAAAGTTAGCAATTTAAATGTTAAGATTCTACGGTAAATAATTACATACATTATATAATATTAACTTATACTAAATGTAAATATATACAACTTAAAATATGAATAACTATGAACTAAAATATTTACACCTTAAAAAAAATAATAAAGCCATCACAAGGCACCAAAAAAGAATTCTACGTTTCGACTATTAAATCTCATTATCAACAGTGACAGTACTCCAATGGAACCCATAGAAGTATTCCTATTAAAAGTACGTTCACGCTTGACGCTGACCCTGGTCAGATCTTACAACACGAAAGATAATAGTAGTACCTACAAGATATAGTCTTCTTTGTCATTATCACACTAACACAAAATACACTATCAGATGCACTCCTAGCATAACATAATATCCAAGTTTATTAACTTATAGCGCAAAGTTTAGCATAATAATTATATATTAAGTATTCGCTAAGTTCTCAATTAGATGTCTGCTTGCACCGTTATGGAGCGGGCGTGTGGTTTAATGGTACGTAATGCATGCATTACCAAGATGGTGTGATAGGTAAATATTTTAGTAAAAGTAGATAGGAACTGTTATGTTATGATGATGATCATAATACCTTTGGTTTTATAACAAAACGTCTTGTCAATATATCCCCGCAGAAATAGGCAGAGATGAAGATAGTAGGCAATGAGACACCTTCTTTCACCAGTTTCATTATGAGGCCAAGAGGGCTTACAATATGGGGCACAATAGGGTAGGTGCCTAATTTTTATTTTATGTCCGTCTGGTAGATTATTTTAAATCATTAGACACGAATTTTTTATTTTCTTACAGAAACGAATAATTTCGACGATATATTGATTTGAAAAGTCGCGTGACGTCACTTCTATGTACATTTTATACGTAGAAATGACGTTTTAGCCCCCACTTCTAAACTTTGATTCGTTTTATCTATCTAAGTATTATTTTATTATACAACAAAATAAAAAAATCTATTATTTTTAGTTTATTATTTTTTCATTAGGTACGTAATTTACGGACTAAATAGAAATAGATTTTAATTTTCATACCCCGTCATCATCCCAATTCCAACTCAAAGAAAGGAGTTTGACAAAATGGCGGACACACTATCTTGAAACAACGACTGTGGCACCTGGTAACTATAGACTTACACGCCGAACATACACACATTGACACGAAGGACACCTGCCATTTTCTAAAGTCTAGTAACGTATAAATAACCCACTGACATTTTTGTGCTTCAATCATTTCTAAGTGATAATAGATTCGCCTTTTCTTCAACGTATTTGTACTATTATGATCTGCTAGCGACCCGCCCCGGCTTTGCACGGGTGCAATATACATGTATTGTATTATACATATAAACCTGCCTTCAAAATCACTCACAAAATCCGTTGCGTAGTTTTAAACATCGAAGCATACATAGGAACAGATAGACGGCGGACAGCGACTTTGTTTTATACTATGTAGTGAATCGACCTGATAATTGGTCTCGGTACTCCTTGCTCGGAACAACTTTCCTCATATCTCCTATACTAGCTACTTACGCGCGGTTTCACCCGCTCTACTCGGCTCCTATTGATTGTAGCGTGATGTTTTATAGCCTATTGCCTTCCTCGATAAATGGACTATGCAACACAAAAAGAATTTTGCAAATCAGTCTAGTAGTACCTGAGATTAGCGCGTTTAAACAAATAAACAAACAAACTCTTCAGCTTTGTATAGTAGTATATAAGATTTAGGTACTTCTTATAAAACTGTCTAACACAACCCCTCTCCTTTGTTTCAGGTGGCGCCAAATTTAATAGAATTCGTGAAGTCACCAGTAAATATTATAGATTTTATAGCAACGCTAAGTTTTTACATGGATGTCGTGGTGGAACTGACGGTGGTGAGACAGTATGTCGATAAAGCCGACATCCTGGAGTTCATCTCCATTATTAAGATCCTCAGGCTGTTCAAGCTGACGAGGCACAGTCCTGGCCTGAAGATCCTGGTGCATACCTTCAAGGCTTCAGCCAAAGAACTGACGTTACTGGTGTTTTTCTTGGTGCTTGGCATCGTGATATTTGCGAGCTTAGTCTACTATGCTGAGAAGTCTCAGGTGAGTTGGTTTTTTATTATAGTTTTTATTGTGTTAGATTAATGCCGGAATACTGAAACGTTACTCAATTTTAGGTCGCGCTTAACTATAGTTCTGTCTCTACCAATTCTTTGTAAAATGACAGAGATGGCACGATATTTAAGGCACAACTTAAAATTGAGTAACTGTTTAGTATTCTGATATCAGAGTTGGTTGTTTATGGAAATTTTTGACATGAAATGTTGCTACATGTGCCTCAATCAAGACAGTAAATTTTGATGTTTCAAAAAATACTATATTATACTAACGATACTGTTAAAAAATGTCTATTAGCGACTCATTTTTACGAGTGAGGGTTTATGAAATGAAATGTGTTTATTCGGCACAAGACATGAACACTAGGAACAAAAAAATACACTTTAACAAAATAACAATAAAAACGTTTAAAAATAGATAGAGAGAAAAAAAAGAAGCTTAACCCCTTAAACCCCTCGAGCGTCTTTATGAGCACCCGGTGGATCATAAGAAAAAATGCTCCATGCTGCTTTCTCTTTTATAAAATCTATTAATAATGTTTTGTTTTTATTTTGACTGTATTTTTTATTTCTATTGTAATGAACCTTGTTTTCGTGTTTCAATGGCCAAATAGATGCATTTTCTTTCTTTCTTTCTTACTTTCTCCAAATGTCACGTGTGCACCCGTTGGATGATAAGGAACGCGGACGCTCGACGGGTTAAGCAATTAAGCTAAATTATAAAACAAAAACAATTTAGGGAAATCCTCCCTTAGCACTCCCTATCACACCGCAAGAAACTTACAAGCAAAATTTCAGCTTCTTCGAACTAGCAGCCGACACGCTGTGTATCAATCAGTTACTCATTCAGTCACAGAAAAGTTTTATATAATACTATCAGCCCGTCCCGGCTTCGCACGGGGTAGACAATTATTTATTTTTGAAAATTTGGATTGTTGTAGTGACATAACTACAATAGTTGGACATATACTACCGCGGAAATTTTTGTAGACATTATGATGTTATTCAATATTGTTGTACATTATTTTGTTCTATCGCTAATAGTTTCGGCAGCGCATTCGACGAAAGACATTTTAAGACTCATTTTTCTACACCTTCGGTTACGTTGTTCAAATTTTACCAAGGATCCCTAATTTTTTCCAAAATGAAATGTAGCCTATGTCAAATTGGAAGAATGTTCTATTGGTAAAATATTTTTTTAAATCGGCCCAGTCTTTTTGAGCCTATTCATTACAAACATACAAAAATAGGTACAAATCTTTCCTATTTATTAGTATAGATACAGAATATTATATTGGTACCTCGGAAACAACATCAAAAACGAACTATTCGAAGCATACCAAAAAATCCAATACAAATAAACAAAAATCCCGTTATATGCGAAATACCTGATCCATTCGATCAAATTCTGCAAATAACAGGCTGCTCAATCATAATGCATCACTGGTGTCGAAATGTGAGCAAACTTTCCTTTCTTCTGTCAATAATTTCGGCTGAATGATTGTGTAGTCGGTTTGACTTCAGTTTTGGGGAATAGAGGACGGAATGGTGCGGTTATTAAGTTGAGAGTAAGTAATTGTAAACAACCATCAAGTCTTGGATTTTATTGTAGTGGTTTATGACTGTATGCATTCATTTTGTAGCTACTTATAACAATGTAAACACAATGTAAGCGTGGGAGAACCATGCTTCGGCACGAATGGGATGGCTCGATCGGAGTGATACCACGGCCTCACAAAAAACCGACGTGAAATAACGCGTGCGTTGTTTTTTGTTTTGTCCCCAGTCTTCCCAATACTCGAATCCTCCACAATCCTCAAATTCCCAATACGCAAAAGGCCGGTAATGCACTTATAACACCTTAATGTTTCCGGTGTCCATGGGCGGCGCCGATTGCTTACCACCTGATGTGATACGTCTGCTCGTTTACCGATTATGCTATAAAAAATCCACACACACATCAAACCCCGCTTCTAAACAACGATTAGACTGCACAAAGAGTTAAACAAAGATGTCTGTCCATCTTATTATAAGACAAACTTTAAGATTGCTAACAAAAGTCAATGCAGTACTTCAATACTTGCTGATCGTCCACTAAAAGCAATGCAAAACCAGTATAAATTGTCCGGTAAATGCGTTGAAAGATCATACAAAGCTGGACCACGATAAACTGGAATTGTGTAGTTTCATCTGTAGCCACGTATACACGGGTCTACCGGTTCAATCAGAGATCCAATATCAAACACGAAGTTTCTATTGTTAGTCGGCAAATAATTTCAAGAAAACGATTCGGTTTTCACTCACACTATTACAGAAAACGTATATGTATTCATATGCTCAGCGTTTGTGTTCGGTTTCACACACACAGTCACTGAAAATGTATAAGGAATTATGGATGTTCTGTGTCTGTGTGTGTGTTTGTTTAGGTCAAAAGGGACATCATGTCTTAAAGTGTACCTTTTGTACATGATTCTTAACTTAAGATAGATGTCTTACTAAGAATTTGTAAGAAAAACTTGTCAAGAGCGGTTTGGGATCATGTTCTCTTATATTTGCCTTCAGGGTTGTCGTCTGGGGTTGATAATAATTCAATGTTAAAGTATATATACCTAAACTGATGACTCTGTCCCATGGCTGAGGATATTAACTACAGAGCAACATATCAGTCCTTGGGTCCTTCTTTAGGCACTAAATGTAACTATCATGTGATTGACTATTATGATCATGCTATTAAAAATACATTTCGGTGAGTGTGCGGGGGAATTACACAACTTGATTCTTCCTAGTCCTTTCCATCATCGCGGGCCTGCGGACGGCGAGCATGGGTGGCTCCCCGTCCGACCAGAAACAGACCCGAGTACCTTTGAGGCGCGTCGCGTTCCGCGCGCGCCTCAAAGAGCCATCAGAACACCACAGATGGGGCCCAATAGGGCCGATGCCGATGCGGAGTCGCAGAGAACCTAACGGGTAACTGGGGCTCCGGCTCGACGTGCAGGAGAAGGAACGGGGTGGTTTTTAGTCAGTAAGAGTCTGACACTCCCTCCCGCCTCACTCAGGCGGGAGCAGCCATTCGAAGATTTTCCCCCCTTCAAAAAAAATAGTCCTTTCCATCATCGTACCACAAGACAATCGGCGTAGCGTCACCGATTCATGGTAGATGTCCCACCCACACGCACACGCTTCGCATCAAGCTTCTTTGTGCGTACTGGTAAGGAGTGGAATTCTTTTCCAGTGTCTATCTGTCTAAGATTTCCTGAAGGGTGAAACCTGGAAGTCTTCAAGGACAGAGTGAATAGGTTGCTTATGGGACGACGTGCTCCATCGTAGACCGCGTCATCGCTTACCAGGCGAGATAGTGGTCTAACGTCGGCCCCTCAAATATAAGAAAAAAAACTATAATTCATAATAGAGCCCTTGAAAATAGTATTTTTATACGACTATAATTTTTAGTAAGTTTTTAATTAGTAATTCACTAATGTCAATTAATCCAAAACTTTTACTGTTGCCTATCCGACTTGAAAATGGGTCTAACCTGGAATGTGGACCTCAAGCAGTTTATAAAAGGCAGGCTATGGTTACATTAAAAAAACCTTTGAAGTTCAGTTGACCCATTCAATTGAATGAAATATAAAAGAAATTAAATATGTAACATTTATTGACATAGTCTTGAACCACTTTTAATTATTTTATACAATGACGTCACTATGACGCACACATACGTCTGAAAACGTATGCAAAGTTATTTTAATCGCTTCACATTATACGTTGGATTTTAAAAGGGTAATATACAGATTTGATATTTTTAAGTTACCACGTCAGCTGATGTTTTATAAACATATTGTTTTGTTATATAAACATGTTAACTGTTACTCGCGACTTCGTCCGCGTAGAATATGATTCCTGTTTTATCTCATGGGAGCATTTAATCAGGATAAAAATCCTATCACCTAAGTTATCCCATACCCTGTCTGTATACCAAATTTCATCAAAATCCGTTAAGTTCAGTGTGAGTGACGGACAAACATCTAAACAAAGAAACTTTCACATTTTTAATATTAGATCACAAATGTTGTAGGCGAAGGCAAATAAACATAATGTGTCCACTGTTTCGAAGTTTTAAAAGTGCTGAAATGTGGACATTTTTTTTTTAATGTTATTGTGGGTGTACTGTCATGTCAAAGCATTTATGCCCACAAAACTTATTGGTTTTTATATATATTTCTAGGTATGTATTTGGATATTACTTGTTTGTGCTCGGTGTATGGTATCAACGGTGTGGTGTACTTATGTCGCGGAGAACCTAACGGGTAACCGGGGCTCCGGCTCGACGTGCAGGAGAAGGAACGGGGTGGTTTTTAGTCAGTAAGAGACTGACACTCCCTCCCGCCTCACCCAGGTGGGAGCAGCAATTCGGTGATTTTCCCCCCTTAAAAAAATGATGTAATTATGGTGTATAGGATAATCAAAGAGTTCTTAACCGAAGCCTACTAGGTGTTGGGTAAATCTACAAAAAAAAAAAATGCTAAAATTGAACGAAAGACAGAAAGAAGAAAGACAAAACAGTTTATTTGCACCATTACAGAGAAAACAAGAAAAAAATAGTAAAAACAAAACAACACTGTATACGGTGCTAAAAGGGCAGTGCTCAGCTAAAATGTCGTGTCACTAGCGCGATTGCTCGAGTCGCGGCGCTGATTTTCAGCACTAGCCTGTTGCCAAATTCGCATATAAATTAATAAGTGTAAATGAACGGTGTCTTTATCCTAAACTCAAAGTTAACAATTGTACCGATTGAAACAGAAAATTAGAATTGACCCGTGTCACTGTGCTCAACCAATTCAATAACATGTAAATGTTAATAAGTTTCCGTGATGCATAAAAACGTGGAAAGATAATGACTTGTTAAATAAGATCAAAGTTGTTTCGGAAAAACACCTTATTACAGTATAATTGCGTATCTGTCTATCCTTTCAGGGAATAAAAGCTTAGCATTATTTTACATATGTATGACAGCCTCGTTGGCCGAGTGGTCGCAAGTGCGACTGCCGGGCAAGGGGTCTTGGGTTCGATTCCGGGGTCGGGCAAATTATTACTGGTTTTTTTTTTAAAGTAGTAGCACGGAGTTTGGAATTGTGCCCGGTATATGGCAATAGGCTCACCCCCTATAACACGGGACTCGCAACATAAATAGTGAAAAGTAGATGTTACATTGTACAGTGGCATTGAGTGCCGCAATGCCTACCCCTTCAAGGATAAAAGGCGTGATGTTAATTATTATGTTAGGCATTATGTTACAAAAAGCCTATTGGATTCAGTTTCAGTCATATCTTTTCATGAAGGTACTTAAAACATATATATCAGAAATGAAGTAGACACAATGTCATAAACATATAATAATCATATTTCCCATTCCATGCACATTAAACTCACCGCTACATGTTTATGAAAATTGCATAACGCGACCGCTTTCATGACAACAAAGTGATTATCCCCACAAAACGGCCACTTTACTGAAACACTATATAAATCGCTGAAAATTTTATTTCATACATCATTTTCATTGTATTTCCTTTATTATATGTTGTGGTGGACGTGTTTGCGTTCATATATTATTTATTATCAGGTGACCCAGCAAACTTAATACTGCCTCAATTTCTTTTTCTCCCCATTTAAACCTTCCCTGGACTTCCACAAAATTTGCCAAATCGTCGGAGAGCCATACTTCACAGAAAACCGACGTGAAGCAACGCTTGCGTTGTGTTTCGTTGTGTGAGTGAGATTACCGGAGGCCAATTACCCCTCTCCTTCCCCAATCTCCCCAATCCCTGAATCCCCAACAATCCTCAAACTCCTGATTCCCAAAATCCCGTTAAGGCAATTGTAACGCCTTGGTATTCCAGATGTCCATGGGCGACGCCGATTGCTTACCATCAGGTGATCCGTCTGCTCCTTTACCGGCTTAAGACATAAAAAAATCGGTTCAGCCGATTCTCGAGTTTTAGCGAGACTAACGAACGGAAATTCATTGTTATTTATATAGATTGTATCGTTGATTGACATTGGCCCTTCGTTGACCACGTAACACTGTATTCAGCTCGAGGTTATAGGTTGACTTCTGGTAGAAATCTTCTAATTTCTGTTTCTGAAAATATAATTATATCTAGTGTTATATTGCAAACGATTATGTGTAAATAAAATAAATTAATAGGTGTACGCATTATATATATGTCGTGGTGGCCCGGAGGTTTAAGACGCCCACTTCTCATGCATGAGGGTGCGGGTTCGAAACCTACCAACGGCAAGTACCAATGTGACTTTTTCCGAGTTATATGTACTTTCTAAGATTATTTAGACACCACTGACAAACGGTGAAGGAAAACATCGTGAGGAAACCTGAACTTATAATTTCTAATTATAAGTTTGAAATCGCCAACCCGCATTGAGCAAGCGTGGTGATTAATGCTCTAACCTTCTCCGTGTGAGAAGAGGCTTTGCTCAGCAGTGGGCATTTATAGGCTGTTGATGATGATGATTATATATATAACCACAATCTAAAATAACATGTATTTTGTTAAAAATGTTTTAATGGTAAAATTATGCGAGTAACACAAAACACAGAAGCTAAATACACTGAAATTAATCCCCATTCATCTAAGTGCATGTTTTCAATAAAAACTTTTCTGAAAAAGAAAATTAGCATCTATTAAACGTAATTGAAAAAGTCATGAAAACAAACGATCAATTACCAGCTGAAATCATTGCGTGAAACTGAAAAAATACACGCTCTGAATATCACCTCCGAAGTGGGTAGAAAAACCTGAAAAACGACTGAATTTCAGCCATCAAGCGGAACCGAGTGGCCAATGAAAGTTAATTGACTGTCAATTCGTTCAGCTGAAAAAAGTTTTCAACGTAGATGAGTGAAACGGAAGATGCGTAGGTGCTGTGAAATGGGAAGGATGTCAGGGTGTTTCAAAAAAGCTTTAGGAACACCCGGAATGGATACTCGTTGTAAGACTTTTGATACATAACCATAACATCATGCCTGAAGTGGTAGGCATAGTTGCACATTACGACACCTAATGTCACTGTACAATGTAACACTCAAGTTTTCACTATTTATGTTATCCCATGTAATTGATTGTAAGCGTATTGCCATACACCGGGCACTAATTCAGACTCCGAGCTACAACTGAGAATTTTTGAAAACCAGTTATATTTTGCTCGACACGGGAATCAAACCCGAGACCCCTTGCCCGGCAGTTGCACTTCTGACCACTCCGGCAATAAGGCAGTCGTTTTAAGACTTTTGATAGTGTCAACAAAATTTTAGAACAACAGACAGTTTGGACGACAGAAAATATATATTATGTATTTTGCAACACAATATTTATGAGTAAAAGGATTTATGAATGTCAAATGAGAACGAGTTCAGGGTTCGAAACGCCAGTAAGGCTGATTGATAGTTCGAAGTACCTACGCTTTTTTAAAATAATATAAAATACATGTTTTTCTCTCTGATCTTGTGCCTACAGCCCTAGATTATAGTATGATGTTATTTTGTCTAGTTGTATAAGTCATGTGTATTCCTAATTAGAGAACCAGTATCGATTTGTGTATCGCAATAAACGCACGTATATTGGCCTACTGTTTTACTGATACTCACCTAAGAAAGTACACCAAAATATACCTCAGATAGCAAGTGAACAATCTTTACTTATTTTTTTTTCAGTAATTTTCATAATATTCATAAAGCATCAAAGTCAAAGTCAAAGCTTTATCATTTTTATTTACATTTATATTTCAATCAAACCACAATTTAGTACTTTTGAAACGTCAACAAATACAAAATAAAGTCTGTCAGTCAGTCAGTCAGTGAAGCTAGATGAAGCTAGGTGCATAAAAACTACCTTCTACATTATTTATTGGATCGTCGTCCAGGAACACTCATGACTATGCATCGCGTTATTCAGTTTATTATCGACAACATTTCAATTAAATTAACGCACGGACATTGAAGAGACTGAAGAGGCAATCAATAAATTAATTTAAAACCAAAATTAAAAGCAAATAAATAAAATTAAATTTTTCAAGTGTGGGAGAGCCATGCTTCGGCACAAATGGGCCAGCTCGACCGGAGTGATATCACGGCCTCACACATAACCGACGTGAAGCAACGCTTGCGTTGTTTTTCGTCATGTGAGTGAGGTTACCGGAGGTCCAATTACCCTCCCCTTCCCAAATCTCCCCAATTCCTGAATCCCCAACGATCCTCAAACTCCTAATCCCCAAAAGGCTTGTAACGCACTTGTAACGCCTCTGGTGTTCCAGTCGTCCATGGGCGACGCCGATTGCTTACTATTAGGTGATCCGTCTGCTCGTTTACCGGCTTATGCCATAAAAAAACAAAATTGATTCCGTTGTGTCATGCAACTGAAAAAGGCAAAAAGTATTTAGTGGGATTCTGTGAATGACTTTCTCTAATTCTACAAATATTATAGTATGTAGGTATATGTAGTACATACCAGTAATATCGCGGTGACCCGGAGGTTTAAGAAGCCCGCTTCTCATGCATGAGGGTATATTTCGAAACCAACCAACGGCATGTACTAATGTGACTTTTTCCGAGTTATATGTACTTTCTAAGATTATCTAGACACCACTGACAAACGGTAAAGGAAAACAGTGTAAGGAAACCAGAGCTTATGATTTCTAATTATAAGTTTGTAATCGTCAACCCGCATTGAGCAAGCGTGCCGATTAACGCTCAAACCTTCGTGTGAGAAGAGGCTTTGCTCAGCAGTGGGCATTTATAGGCTGTTGATGATGATGAATGGCATGTAGTACGTACCTACGTAAGTTTAGTTGGATTAGGTCTTTGTAACTAGTGTAACAAATATCGTTAATTGCTCATCCAATTAATGTCAATATTGACAACACGGTTAGTGCGGTGGCTGCGCAACCGGTTGTCACGCAACGCGTGGCGGGTTCCATTCCCGCACGGAGCAACTCTTTATGTGGTTCACAGATTGTTGTTCTGGGTGTCATGGGTATATGAACTTGTGTGTTTATAAACGCACCCACGACACAGGAGAAAAGCATTGGGTGGGGCAAAGTTTTTTTTTTAATATGTCCTTAATCTTATATTTTTATTATCTTACTCGGTCATTGTTATCACACACTTTGTTTAGAATTAACAATAGCTAGTTCTTGCTGTTGCTTATTTAATTAGGAATGACTCTGTTTCATGATATGTTTTAATATCGTATGTTTAATCACATAATAAAGTCGCGGAGAACCCAACAGGTAACCGGGGCTCCGGCTCGACGTGCAAGAGAATGAATGGGGAGGTTTTTAGTCAGTAAGAGTCTGACACTCCCTTCCGCCTCACCCAGGCGGGAGCAGTCAATCGATGATTTTCCCCCCTTAATAAAAACATATAATATAACAGTGTAATTTGAGAGTATCACTTTGTTCCTATGTGTAATAGTCAGAACTTTCGTAACATTATAGTACGTCTTCCTTTTTAAAAGTAGTTGTAAAAAGCTACAAATATACCTAACAAATATCACCTTCCTTAGTCGAAAGCCATTTTCGGATTAATACCAATTACCAATTGAGGTATATGTATGTACATATAATCAACTTTATTTTTAATTCTTTTATAACGTAATAAAAATATGTCCACTACACCCATAATAAAATATAATCTCGGTACACCCGTCACCCACGCGCAGGGTAAATATGATCACCTAATTAAGATGGGACACCAACCAGAAGTTTTTGTTTGTGTTGGTGCTCGTTTCCATCCCATGTTTATGGCGAAACTTCTGGTCACCATAAACATAAAAATTTCGAAGACAAACACTGAGTCTGTTACACCGCCTGACGTTTGCTTTAACACTCCAAGTAATACACTGGGCGACATTATAAAAATATAGGGATGGGGTGTTGTTGTTGTCGATATATTGATATATTGGATGTGGTGTTTATGGTAACTATTCTACGTAACTGCACTTTGGTAACTTATCGTATTATAGAATTTATCTGAAGTGTGTACTGATAACTTCCGTAATATTAAATTAATACTATATATAATTTAATATTAAGGAAGTTATTATCAGTTCAAATCTATATATATAAAAGAAAGTCGTGTTAGTTACACCACTTATAACTCAAGAACGGCACAATAGATTTGGCTGAAAATTGGTAGGGAGGTAGCTTAGAGCTAGGAGACCGACATAAGATACTTTTTAACCAATTTTTTTTACTTTTTTCCGAAATTCACGAACGGGGACGGGAAAAAATGGGATGGTACGCGTACGAAGTCGCGGGCAGAAGCTAGTATTTTAATAAAACAAATGTTACTATACTTAATTTAATAATTTAACTGTCAAACACCGCGAGGACACCGCTGACCGCAACCTATTATTATTTAATTGTGTGTATAATGAGGGTTAAAAAACAATAGACACTAATAATCGCAATTGCTATTTCACTTTTGCAACTGATATAAAATATATTGCAATGCAATTTATTGTTATGAACACATTCGAGATACAATGTCAATTGTTTCATGAATAAATGAAATTGAAATTTGTAAAACGCATTGATAACATTCAAATGTCAACATGTATACGTATTGGTCACTAATTTGTTTCATAAAGTATATATAGAACTATCGATATCACCACATCACTTAAACCGAACGCGCAGCTGTTATATTCCCAAAGAATGCGTTACGAAACTTTACCAATATGGCGCCCGTATTGAAATTTTGCTTGCCAATGTATTTTTTTTCAATGCGTTCGTTTTATTACAAGGTTTCAGCTACACATATTACATACGTAATACATATGTATGAGTTTTGTCTTCTCGCTTTTGTTATATGAATATTTGCCACTAAATAATGCAATAAGCTACACAGAACGGTAGAGTTTTAGTGCAAATATGTACATAATTTGCAAGTTACATTGAGGTAACAGAAAAAATCTTGCAATGATTGAACTGGCAGGCTTTCTGTTTTTTTTATGTTAGATTAAACAATATGCGATTTTCACTCATTTAAAATTCCTGACAAATGATACTTTTGAAGAAAATGAGTTATAAGTATACGTATACGTATAATTTTTTAAGGAGGGAAAAATCCTTTACTGCCTCTCTCTCGCCCGAGTGAGTCGGGAGGGAGTGTCAGACTCTTACTGACTAAAAACCACCCCGTTCCTTCTCCTGCACTTAGAGCCGGAGCCCCGACAACCTGTAAAGTTCTCCACGGCTCCGACGTATACGTATATTTGCTTCTATTTGAACTACTATTTGATTTCTTAAAAAAAAAAAATGTTATAGCTTTTCACATTTTTCTAATCTTGTTTGTAAAATAAATAAGTGTTCGATACACTGCAATATTTTCTTTTTATCCTTCCATTACAAGCTGTGAACGTATGATGTTTTTCTAACATTTTTCTCACTAGAACTTCGTAGCAAATTGATTTTAATTCCAGTTGGAAAATACACCATTTTCTATGTTTACTTGCTTAGTGAAACAAGATTGGATGTTTTGCTACATTTTGTTATGTGATTAAAAACCTTTAGTAAAAAGTAAGATGTATTACTTGTTTTTGTTTTTGTTGAACATTTTTGATACCAAAAATATTTTGAAAAAGTTTTCTTTACTTGTAAAAAAGAACAAAGTTGACTTTTTGCTTGAAATGTAACCAGATGTATGAATATAATAGAAGTTTTGCACTTTTATAAGTAAAGAGTTTTTTTTAAGGGTGGAAAGTCATCGAATGACTGCTCCCGCCTGGGTGAGGCGGGAGAGAGTGTCAGACTCTTACTGAAAAAAAAAACTTACTAAAAACTTCTTACTAAAAAGCATCCCGTTCCTTCTCCTGCACGTCGAGCCGGAGCCCCGGTTACCCGTTAGGTTCTCCGCGACATATGTAAAGAGTTAAGTTACTAACAAGGCAATATCTAACTCATGTAAATGTTCAAAGAGGTGGCTCGACTAATTTCGAACCCCGACAGGGCGTCATAAACATGAGCAGCTTACATATGATAATAACAAACTACACATAAACCTCCAGTCCCAATCAACCATCACCCACCCTGACAAGGTCTTGATAAACAGTTTCCTGAACCAACACTATATTTACCAACAAATAGGTAAGGATCACAATCTTCAAACAACAAAAGGATCTAAGCCCAATTCCGGCCATGATTTGGCTGGTCCTCTTTTGTATGTACAGGGCTGCACATCAAGATATACACAACCAGTATAAATTGACCTTTGAGTGTACAAAATGATTCTACAAAGCCAGATCATGATAAACTAGCTTTGTATAAGTCGCTGTGTACATTGAGGTCCCAAATGTACGTTCTATCCTTTTTTCGTTTAGATGTCAATTTCCTCGCAATCTCTTTGGTCTTGTAATCGAAAGGGCAATATACGCAGGTGCGTCAACGAATAATCTAATTCTGCCTTCTTTTGAGCGCTCGTGTTTATTTTGGAGATAATAGTCGTGCCTTGATCGTAGATATGTTTTGAAATCATGGTATAAGATTAGAGGGCTCTATCTGAAAGAAGGGTCTGTTATAAAAATAAAAGTCTATTAAGAAAAGCCCATGAGGTATCGTCATGTGAAACCGCTTCCGAAATTGAACTACGTGCTTGTATTTTGTGGTTATTTTGTTTTATATCAACTTTGGATTACTGGGTTTTTAAAAAATCTCAGTAGTAGCACGGAGTCTGGAATTGTGCCCGGTATATGGCAATAGGCTCACCCCCTGTTACATGGGACTCGTAACATAAATAGTGAAAATTGTGTGTTGCATTGTATAGTGGCATAATGTACACCTCTGCCTACCCTATCGTGGATTAAAGGCGTGATGTTATGATGTTATATGCATTATTTAATGCGTTTGCAGCCACACCCAAAATCAAAGTGACGAATAGGTACTTTACATAATTTAAGTATACCACTGAACTACTTACCCAATTGATGCAAACAGGCGTAACTTTACATTCATAAAACGACACAAACCCTGACGGCTAGTAAGTGTTAATAATGAACTTTATACATAACCGCAAAGAGGTTATATTTAACCCATGAAACGGGTCAGTGATCAAGAATAAATTTAATTATTTTACAGTCGAGAATCCAGAGTTAAAATGAGGTACAGATATTGACTTTACTAAGAGTTTTTAATTACTACGATTAATTAATTTAAAATCGGTTCAGTGATTTCTGTAATACAATTATTCGCGGTCCGACTTATTTTAATTTAAACCTTCCCTGTGAGACAGTTGAGGAAATTAGAATATCTTTTCGTGTGACACTAAATGTTACTGACTGGCTTTATACGGAATTTTTAAGTAATTTTATGAGAATAAATTCTTTTTAAGGGTGTTGTACGTGCGTAAGATATCTGTCTTTGTTAAGTTTTAAAAATAATTAATTTTTGATTTGATAAAGATACTTAGTTTAAAGCCTTCTTTTACCACCCTTTCCTGTACTTTAAGAAACCCCTAAGCTAAGGCAGGTGACGTTTAACGTCATTTTGATTTTCACCAACCAAAAATGTACAGATAAGAAGTTAATTTAGGTGCTATCTCACGTTAAAGAACATATAGGTAATTAAGAGATAGTTAAGAAGTTCACTTCTTAACTAGACTTTAGAACAGTTATTAGTCTCAAAATGACATAACATATCATCACGCCTTTTTATACCCGAAAGGGTAGGCAGAGGTGCACATTACGGCACTTAATGCCATTGTACAATGTAACACCCACTTTCCATAAAAATATGTGAATCAATAATTATCCCGTGTGTCCACCTGCAAGTTTTGATAAAAGATCTTCATACATAATTTATACACATCTAAAACAATCCATTACTTTGTCCACAGGATAACCCTGACAATCAATTCAAGTCTATCCCTCTGGGGCTATGGTGGGCCATCGTGACGATGACCACCGTCGGCTATGGAGACATGGCCCCCAAGACGTACCTGGGTATGTTCGTGGGGGCTCTGTGCGCGTTGGCTGGTGTGCTGACCATCGCCCTACCTGTGCCTGTCATTGTGTCCAACTTCTCAATGTTCTATTCACATACTCAGGTAAGTGCACTTTGTATTATGTATTTTCAGGTGTACAGCAAACAATTAAACCTTTTTCTCAAGAAGAATACAATAAAAGTGTTTTGCTATGGGAAAGCGTTTTTAAAAAATACAATTTAGTACACATTTATTTCAAAACTTTGAACTTGACATGATACTATTCATGTCTTCTTAATATATTCAGCGTCAGCGTCTCTTTTCTAATTCTTCTGTTTTAATTTTTCAACTCTTATATTTTTATTACTTCTACTGTTACACCTTTATTGTCTTTTTTATATTTTATTTATGCTGCATCGTGCCTGGTGCTGAATAAATGTTTTTTCTTTCTTTCTATATTGATACAAATAAATTAACTACATATGTATATTACTAAAAACATTTTTATGTCACATCAGATGGATTTGGATACTTTCCGCATAGATTTAGGTGATTTCTGTTGCGACACATAGTTCGCCATAAAAACTGTGATATCAATGCAAATAATGCGTTAGAACCTTACGTATATAAAAAGTTGCCACTTCGAATAGTACCACACATGAGCCCATGGTCCCTGTTCAAGGACGGCATTTTTTTAATACTTATGTACAACGGGATAGTAGCTTGGCGCTAAAATCCTACTGTACAGGACTACCTAATCCTAATGACTACTAGCTAACGTTATCCAACACTATCCTAGATAATCTAGCCCTTATAATATCCTATCCTATATTTGCCGTCGCGGAGAACCTAACGGGTAACCGGGGCTCCGGCTCGACGTGCAGGAGAAGGAATGGGGTGGTTTTTAGTCAGTAAGAGTCTGACACTCCCTTCCGCCTCACCCAGGCGGGAGCAGCCATTCGATGATTTTACCCCCTTAAAAAAAAATCCTATATTTGCCTAGCGTATAATGCGTATAGGCTTGGTAAATATGTTTTTTTTTGTTTGCTGATATTAGTGTGTGGGCGTCATATCATTGAGTTACATACATAACATCACGCCTTTTATCCTCGAAGGGGTAGGCAGAGGTGCACATTATACCACTGTACAATGTTACACCCACTTTTCACTATTTATGTTATGAGTCCCATGTAATAGGGGGTGAGCCTATTGCCATATACTGGGCACAGTTCCAGACTCTGTGCTACTACTGAGAATTTTTTAAAAACCCAGTAATACTTTGCCCGACCCAGGAATCGAACCCGAGACCCCTTACCCGGCAGTCGCAATTGCGACCACTCGGCCAACGAGGCAGTCATCATATCATTGAGTTAATTAAAATAAAAAAGGTTTTCAAAAAATGTATTGTTTGTATTTAGTTCCAAATGGGTTCAAATATATTTTTCATACTCAATATCATTGTCATTGGGGTAAGATTGTTAAAATAATTACTAAACACGGTAAATATAATACACAGTTACCCTATAAGACATGCTAAGGTAACTATTACGTCTTACGACCGGTCAATACAATAGGTCTGTATCAGATATTTGATCGATTGTGACGTCACTATACACAATACACATCACACATCAGATTGTAAACTGAAGCCAATTAATTAAGAGCTGCAATTGATGTACACTAAGAGGTTTAATTAAAGATAATACTATCTCTAATAATAATATTATAATACATGCAAGATCGGTATCCACAAAAAGTGACCTTAACAACTTATGTCGTAATTTTGCCTCAGAAAAAGAATTGAATACTAAAGCAGCTGAATAGTTTTGAGCCTAAGATATTAAAAAGATGACTCAGGCATAACGACGATTGATATAAATCAAAATGATGCTAATGACATGAATCTTGACATAATATTGATAACTATTTCTATACGTAGCTGTTCTTAGTAATATTATGGGCGAATTATTATTAAAACTTAAAGACTTCAAATTTTTTTAATAACTAATACATTTTTAGCACATACAATTTCCTCGAAGCATATTATAAAAAAAAATATAATCGTTTTTTTATGACATAAGCAGGTAAACGAGCAGACAGATCACCTGATGGTAAGCAATCGGCGTCGCCCATGGACACCTGGAACACCAGAGACGTTACAAGTGCGGATTTTGGGAATTAGGAGTTTGAGGATCGTTGGGGATTCAGGAATTGGGGAGATCGGGGAAGGGGAGGGTAAATGGGCCTCCGGTAACCTCACTCACACGACGAAACACAATGCAACCGTTGTATTACTCCGGTCGAGCCGGCCCATTCGTGCCGAAGCATGCTCCCACGCTTAAAATCGTTTACGAGTGCTTCTCTTGTTATTTGAATTCTTCGTGGAATGATTAATAATAACTTTTAAAAGGCCGGCTACGCACCTGTGACTCCTCTGGTGTTGTGGGTATCCATAGGCGGCACTGATCGCTTACCATCAGGTGATCCGTCTGCTCATTTGCCTCCTATTCCATAAAAAAATCCTTCGTGTCATTCACAAATTGTTTGTCTATGATAGAGTGTGTCTTGTGTATAGTATAAAAGACTCTATAAATGCACCTATGATATAGAACAATGGCCTACCACAACGTTACACTAAAAATGTCATAGATCAGTATTTTTTATTTAAGTATAAAATCTTATCTTATACTATTATACATATAAAGCGAAAAAGTTTGTTTTTTGTTTGTTTGTTTGAACGCGCTAATCTCCGTAACTACAAATCTGATTTGAATAATTCTTTTTGTGTTGCTTAGCGCATTTATCGAGAATGGCTATAAGCTATAAAACATCACGCTACGACCAATAGGAGCTGAGCAGAGCGTATGAAACTGCGCGGAAGTAGCTAGTATAAAATATTTATTATAATAATGCTTGCTTAATAAGACAGTTCGATGATTAAATATTCGTTTGTGTATAAATTGTATTCTGAACAAAAAATATCAACATCACGGAAGAAGCAAAGATTTGGGCCTTAATTAAACTTCCCTAAGACTTCCAAAGTCGAATTTTGTTTACAATATTGTATCTTGTTATTAGAACCTTCGGAGGAAGCCGAATTCAGAAGTTCCTATCGAAATTCGATCTTATGATTTCGATAACTGAGTTTACTTGATATTGAAAATCATTTTAGGTTTTTTTCCAAGAAGATGGAAAATGTTTAAACAAATTTCCTAAAATTGATAATTATTAAATAAAAAAAAGTAATTTAATATGTACAAAATAATTGTATTTGAAAGAGCTGTAGATGTTTATGTGTGTTTTATGGATTCAGTTTTTTTATATCAATATTAATTGCATATGGTTGGTATAGAACGAAGTGCGTGAGGTTGCCATCTGGCGCATAATATGTAAAACTTTTCTAATAGATTGATGTCCACACAATACTTGTACCGGCTTCACCGTTGATTCTTATTTTGATTAATTAAATATAGTAATATTCGTGCAATACGGCCTTTTTATTTATAACTCTTCACAAATTAATTTATTAATTACAAACATATCACTACAATATCATAAATCTGAACTAAATTATAAATAACTAGGGCAGAGATAAATAAAAACTTAAGTATTTACAACTCAAAATTTACGTAAAAATATAAAAAATAGAATAGGAATTAAAAACAAGAAACGACATGAAAAACAGTATGTTTCAGATTCAGTAGATATGAAATTTAAAGTTCGGCTTTCGATGCCATTAAAGGATTTTTTTTTAATTATTTCACCAGTCTCCTATATCACCATGACCATGAGTAACATGGAATATATGAGTGAAGCTTTAATATCGTTCTGAGAATAAACGTAGCGTAAGCAGGACTGCCGGTCCACTGCACACCCCATCCCTAACCCAAGGTTATTTTTGTATGGAAACATCGCAAAATTTATATTTTCAAATATTTATTCTGTACCAAAAATATCCTTGACAACATGTTCACAAATATGTGCCTAAAATTGTTACGTAAAAAAGGATAGGTACCTATTTTTTTATTATAAATTGTTACTACAAATTTTTTCGCATGAAATTATTGTTTACCCTGAAAACCAAATTTTAAATACATAGCAGTTTACATAATGATCAGAAAAAATGGATACGAAACGCAAATATTTTAACATTTTAAGTCTATTTATTCACACTCTTTCAACAGCAAAATAAAGAAAAATATTTCTAAAAATTAACATAAGAACAAATAACTGAAAATATATTGAGTCAGACACCTGGTTTTTATGAACATTATTTTAACATAAATCGTCCAAATAGGCCTCGACTCAGGCTAGTAAACGAGTCCCAAAATATTTCAGGCCGGCCCAGACTTTCAAACAGTCGAGTTCAAACTGTGTCACTAAATAATTCATTGCAGGTAATTTTACAATTATAAAGAGATTGGAAATGTCTTATTTGGTATATTTATCTAAGATGTAGATTAAGGCTCGAATACCGAAAGGGTATTTACTCAATTTTAAATATAGTACCATCTCTTTCATATTACAAAGAATCCATAGTGATAGAACTATAGAGGTACTTAAGCGCGACTTAAAATACTCAATTTTAAGTCGCGCTTAAGTAGCGTTTCAGTATATGGACAATAGTAACGTGGTTAAACTAAGAACATAACGTAACATCACGCTTTTTATCCCCGAAGGGGTAGGCCAAAATGCACATTATGCCACTGTACAATGTAACACCCACTTTTCACTATTTATGTTATGAATGAGATAGATGGTGAGACCATTGCCATGTGATTGAGGGTGAGACCATTGCCATAAACCGTGCACAATCCCAGACTCCGTGCTACTACTGAGAATTTTTTTAAGCCTTTGACTGCCGACAGAAAATTGTTGAGGATAAATCCTCCGCTATCGTGGCCCATACCTTATCCCCCATAGCGTTCAAGGTGTTAAAACCCAGTAATACTTAGCCCGACCCGGGAATCGAACCTGAGACTCCTTGTCCGGCAGTTGCACTTGCGACTACTAGGCCAACAAGGCAGTTAAACTAAGAATACTATAGTAAAACACGTATACACAAAGACATACAAATAATTATAAACTATGTACATACCTTTTGTCTATTTATAACTAATATCTTGATCTCTAGGTCGACCAACAAATTATAAAGTTACCCTGATTATCAAAAACTCTTCAAAATTATTTTAATTCTAGAATTTAGTCTTGTTCCGTTTAATAATGTCATGTTATCAAAACTTCTATACAACTATAAATAAAACTCTCATAAATTATTATGTTTCCGGTTTACTCACGTAATTATTTGACGAGGAACTCGACTTGTTTCAAGCCATGCTAGAGGCTCAAATTCATGAGCAGCATTCGGCTACCCGCGACGCGGCGACTGTCGCGCTGCTACTGTCAGTAGTCTAGTCGAGTTCTTCGGCAAATAATTACGTGAGTAAGTCGAAAAGATAATAATTTATTTAGTATGTCTCACGAAATGACTGCCTCGTTGGCCGAGCGATTCCCGGGTCGGGCAAAGTATTACTGGGGTTTTAAAAATCTCAGTAGTAGCACGGAGTCTGAAAATGTGCCCGGTATATGACAATAGGGTCACCCCCTATTACATGGGACTCATAACATAAATAGTGAGAAGTGGGTGTTATATTGTACAGTGGCATTAAGCGCTGAAATGTGCACCTCTGCCTACCCCTTCGGGGATAAAAAGGCGTGATGTTATGTTATGTTATGTTATGTCTCACGAAAGTTATAATAAAAAACTCTCATAAATTGTGAAAATGTTTACTTACTGAAACACGTTTTTATTAAATTTAGCTATAATGTACCAGTTTTGTGGTCTTGTTAACTTCCTAAGAATTTAGGTCTTATGTCACTTAATTAAGTACTCAAGAGAAAACCAAGTTACTTTGGCAACTCGAAGCTTAGTAAATGCATTGTCGATGTTTGGCTGAAAATTAGGTTCAGCCTGAACGTTTGACCTGAATACTGTTATAGACGAGACGGAAAGGTCAGTTGCGATTGGATTAAAGTCAAATTTTAACTCGAAATGTTCACTATTATCTATTATTTGACTGTACGGTTGGTGCGGTGGCTGGGCAACCGGCTGCCGTGCAACGTGTCGCGGGTTCGATTCCCGCACGGAACAACAATTTGTGTGATCCACAAATTGGTGTTCCGGGTCTGGGTGTCATGTGTATGTGAATTTGTATGTTTGTAAACGCACCCACGACACAGGAGAAAATCCTAGCGTGGGGCAACGTTTTTTTTTTTTTAAATAAATGTAGTAAGATATCTTGTGAAACATACTAAATTAACTATAATCCCGGGCAACGTCGCGCAGCTCACTGACGTCGCCGTGACCGCGCACGCTGCTTATGAGGAAGAACCCCTCTGTGATTCGAAACTAGTAGAGCTTTTCTCAATATATTCACGTGAGTAACCCGCGATTTTAGTTAATATATCTTGTGAAATCTTGTATTTAAGGTGTAGAGTAAGAACGCCTCTGAAATGGCAACAATTCACAAAAATAAAAAAAAACAAAGTCGCTTTAGAGTTAAGTTCTCTTCTTATTTTCTTTCCCAACATAAAATATGATTACTCCACATGCCATTTCAGAAAAAAAAAACAGTCAATAAAACGAAACTTTTTCATCCATACGCTACATACTTTCTTTGAAACTTTTAATGTGAGTATGTAAATTACTTACTCATCGCTCACGTCTCAACTTTGCAATATGAGACATAAAGTTAATACTATGACGTCATCAGTAACTTTCCACCTTCACACATAATAACTCAAATTCTTAATGCTTTGCTACGAGATCGCTACGCGGCTACGATGTTACTACGGCTACGGCTACAAATGTGCTACGTTATAAAATTGCTACGCTTCCGTGAATTTTCTAATAAACCTTCTGCAACATATTGTCAGTTTATTTTTATGGTTTGAAGTAGCTCGTAGTGGGATTTTAAATTGCATTGGCATTGTGGATTCTTAATACAATTAGGTTATATTTCTAAATTCAATTTGGTTATATTTTACCCTTTTTGTGAAAAAAGAGTTTTAATTATATTAATTTGGCGCGAAATTCTCTAGAACTTTTGTACATAATTAATAATTACTTTTTTAGATATATTGTCTAACTTGACTAAACAAAGTGATTTCACTAATAGATATATCTTCAAGTTGTGCCACGATAAAATCTTATGAAACACTCAGACTCATAAAACAAACGTTTAATTATAATTAATTTGACTTATCTATACAACATTAACAAAGATACGGACGAAGAAATACGAGACCGCTACGAATATTTTATTACTTGCTGTATAAAATGCTACGAGCGCTACGGTGCTACGGCACTATGCAGCTACGAATCTTTCGTAGCTTGTAGGACACTTGACATCTGGCTTTATACAGGTTGTTGTGGAAACCGTGTAACAATTCTTAAGCATAAAAGACTATAATTGAAATTAAATCACATAAAGATAATAAATTACACATGATATTGATATAAAAGCAAATGGTGGTTATTGAGACTTCAAAATGATTTTGGATTTAATGTTTTTAAATATCGTTTTTGTAATATCTTATGGTAATGTGGGTAAACGCATAATAAATCAGTCTCGTTTAAACCGTCTTTGATTGTGCATCATATTCTACAGTGGCGACGAGTTTTATTTAAAATAGTAAAATATCAAAATGCCAATCGGGAAAATTCATATCTTTGATCTCGACGGTGGTGAAAACTGGCCAGCATATGTGCGTTTAGTGGAACAGTTTATTTTACTAAACGATATAAAAGATAACCTACGCGTGGCCACGTTGGTGACACACGTTGGAACGTCGACCTACCGGTTAATGTGCGATCTGTGTGCTCCAGACAATCCGGAAGATAAAACATTTAGCACCTTAGTGGAGCTTGTAAAAAATCACCTGGAACCCAAAAGATCCGAAATAGCCGAACGACACGTGTTCCGTCAGCGGCGGCAGGAGGAAGGTGAAAGTATTAAGGTGTTTTTACAAAACTTGAAACACTTGGCTACCCATTGTAATTTCGAAAACCAGTTGGAAGTGAACCTGCGAGATCAATTCGTGTCGGGTCTCCGTAGTGAAGAGATACGATCTCGACTATTTACGGAGACCACTCTCGACTACAAGAAGGCGGTTGGGCTGGCGCTGGCGCTGGAGGCGGCTGAGCAGCACGCGGCTAAAGCCGTGGCACCGGCCGCGCTGTGGGCAGCAGCCGGCCCGGCGGGACTCCAGGCAGACGCGGGCGAGCGCGTGCACCGGGTGAGCGTGGCCAACCAGGCCAGCGCCGCCGGACGAGACGACGCGGCGCCGCGACGTGAAGGGTGCTGGCGCTGTGGCCGGGCTGGCCATGCAGCGCATAGGTGCCGATACAAGTCGTATGTGTGTGAAAAGTGCAAAGTGAAGGGCCACTTAAGGTCCGTATGTGATAACAAGAATGTGAGTGCGCGTCGGTCTAGTTCTAAATATCAAAACTTCATAGAAATAGACTCAGGAGAGTCTGGAAGTGAGGAGTTTGAAGGATGGTATACTATTAAAGGTGAGGCAGTTCAAAATGTTGAAGACGGCCCCTATTATTGTGAGCTAATTGAAAATATGAAAGTGTTATTTGAAATCGATACGGGCAGCAAGATATCGGCGGTATCTAAATTTTTTTATAATCAATATCTTTCTACCTTACCCATTGAAAAAGATAACATTAAGTTAAAGTCGTATACAGGTGACGCAATAGTTCCGTTAGGTCGAGTATCTGTGCGAGTCAGCTGTGCGGGAGCAAAGCATACCGTACTCACATTGTTTATTATCGAGCACGGCGGACCTCCGCTTATCGGCCGCACCTGGATGCGCGAACTTAAATTAAAATCATTAAATTTATTTCATCTTAAAGAAGATGTTGATCCCTTTGTGATTGAATTAAAACAAGAATTCCCAGAAGTGTTTACTGATAAAATTGGTACTTATAAACATAAATTAACACTATATTTAACGGATAATACGCCGATATTTTGCAAGTCACGCCCCCTCCCACTTGCATTGCGCGAGCCAGTGGAAAATGAACTTAAACGCTTACAAGATGAAGGTATAATTTACAAGGTTGATAGATCTGATTACGGAACTCCAATTGTGCCAATAATCAAACCGGATGGTTCTATTCGTTTATGTGGCGATTATAAAGTGACGGTTAATAAATTGTTAAAAGATGTTCATTTTCCATTGCCAAAAATTGAAGAAATGTTTGCAGCGCTAAGTGGTGGGGAGCAATATACTAAATTAGACTTAAAAAACGCATTTATGCAACTTGAGTTATCTGAAAATTCACAACCGCTCACAGCGATCACTACGCATGTAGGGACGTTTGTTTATCGCAGGGCTCCTTTTGGACTTAAGTGTCTACCTGAAAATTTTCAGAAAATTGTTTCCGAAACATTAAGCGGTCTTGAATATGTGGTAGCATTTATTGACGATATTTGTGTGAGTGGCAGGAACAAATCTCATCATTTGGAAAACTTAAAGAAAGTGTTGTCTAGACTCAGAGAAGCCGGATTAACGATAAAGTTTTCTAAGTGTGAATTTCTAAGGGATGAGGTTTGTTACCTGGGATATCGAATAACCAAACATGGTCTTTACACGGACACATCAAAGGTTAGTGCCATATTAAAAATGCCTATCCCCGAAAACGTATCTCAATTACGAGCTTTATTAGGTTTCATTAATTATTATGCACGGTTTATACCCAACTTAAGTACGATTCTACATCCACTACACGCCCTTTTAAAAAAGAGTGTTAGATGGGTGTGGTCACAGAGCTGTAATGCAGCATTTGAGGAGATCAAGATGCGATTGACAAGTGACCCGGTGCTGGCGCACTACTCTCCGGAACTGCCGCTGGTGCTGGCAGTAGACAGCAGTGCTTACGGCCTGGGCGCCGTGCTTTCGCAGCGCCACCCTGACGGTAGCGAGCGTCTTGTGTGTTGCGCCTCGCGCACACTTAATGACGCCGAGAGAAGATATAGTCAAGTGGATAAGGAGGCGCTAGCCATTGTGTACGGAGTCACTGAACACCATCAATATCTTTTTGGTAGGCATTTTACACTTAAGAGCGATCACAAAGCTTTAAGCTACATATTCGGTCCTAAAAAGGGAATACCGCAAACGGCAGCGAGTCGCTTGCAAAGATACGCGGTTCGGCTTGCAGCTTACGATTTCAATATAGTATTCGTAAACTCGGAACAGAATAGTAACGCTGATGGGTTATCACGATTACCTTTAACAAAAACTAAGTTGGAAGATCCCAACGACGCAGCATATCTTCATTTCGTTGAGGATAGTTTTCCTCTTAGTCACAAGGACATAGCACAAGCGACTAAAGAAGATAAAATTTTATGTAAAGTATACGGTTACATAATGAGTGGTTGGCCGCTTATAGGCGATGTGGAAGAGATGAAATCATATTATCACCGTCGTGAAAATCTACAAATAGATCACGGGTGTATAGTTTGGGGATACAGGATAGTGGTGCCGGAACGCCTGCGTGCACAAATCCTGGAGGAAGTGCACACGGGGCACGTGGGCGTCGTGCGCATGAAGAGCATTGCACGCAGCTACGTGTGGTGGCCGCGTCTCGATAGCGACATTGAGGCGCGCGCCGCCGCCTGCGTCGCCTGCCGCTTGCAGTTGGACGAAACACACTCCTGTACCGTTTGTATGGCCTTCAGAACCTTGGACGAGGCTACATGTGGATTTTCTACAGTACCAAGGTAAATACTACTTTTTGATACTTGACTCTCACTCCAAGTGGATCGAAGTGTTTTTAATGGGGACTGGTACATCGGCTCAGTTAGTATCAAACAGATTGAGAGAATGCTTCAGCCGATTTGGGCTTCCTAAATCTTTGGTAAGTGACGGGGGACCGCCATTTCAATCTAAGGAATTCGAGTTGTTTTTAACCCGGAATGGGATTAAGCATATTCTAATAGCTCCCTATCATCCCTCAAGTAACGGTGCCGCCGAAAACGCTGTGAAGACAGTTAAGAAAGTCATCAAAAAAGCGGTTTCTGAAGGTCAGAACATTGATCGAGCAATTAACAACTTCCTTTTGGTATATAGAAATAGCACACATTCAAGCACCCAACGTGAGCCAGCCGTAGCACTGTTAGGGCGGAGGCTGCGTATGCGCTTAGATCTGTTGCGTGCCAACCCTACAGATGCGGTCGAAGCGGCACAGGCCAAACAAGTCGAACATGCTAGAGGTATGCACAGAGAGGTCCAACCTGGAGAACGAATATTGTTCCGAGATTACTCGAGAAACAATCCCAAGTGGATGGCAGGACAGGTCTCGGAGCGTACTGGAGCTGTAACATATAAGGTAACTACGGATAACGGGGAATATCGAAAACACATAGATCAAATTATGCCTTTACAGAAACTTACACGGTCCTCTAATCCTATTATCACAGACGCCGATAGTCGTACCGTTAACAACGATCCCGAGGACTTTGAGTCATCACCGAATTCACCAGCGACTTCGTCACTTGAAACCTCACATGAATCGCCCGTTGTACATGAGTCTATTTCCGGGGATTGGGTCAATAGTAAACCGAGAAAATTAAATATACATAACAAAAATAACGAATCCTTGGTTGAACTATAATCTTGTCTGGTAAAGGCCTTGTTTGTAGTAAGTTATACTGTTTTGTAATAGTTATAGTTTTTTTTGTCTCCTTCTAATCTTTCACATTATTAGCTATAAATACGAATAGCATTCGTTTTTTTTTGTTCGTGTAAATGTTAGAACTTAAAAAAATTCAATTGATAATTTATTTTAGCGATTGTGATTGCAGTTAGGATATTTTATTATAGGCAGTATATTGTTTGTTACATAGTATATGGTCATGTGGGTAAACGCATAATAAATAAAAAAAAAAAAATGTTCATACACTCGCATGAGTATTATAAGCAGCAGTTTAATTTTCGTTTAACTTACATTCTTTTTGTACATTAATTTCTCGTGAGGGAGGAAATGTAATATCTTATGGTAATGTGGGTAAACGCATAATAAATCAGTCTCGTTTAAACCGTCTTTGATTGTGCATCATATTCTACAGTTTTAAATTTTGAATACCTACATAGAAACCCTTTGCCATATCATCTGTTATGATCAACAGAAACCGTTGGATTATTTATGTCATTGCAGTGAATCTATTCGGTAACACCTTGTATTTCGACTTACAAATGTGAGTTATTCTGCTCAAATTGTAGTTTCAAAATCTGGTACAATTTTTGGACTTTGAAATATGATGTGAAGGAATATTTGGAGCTCATGTCAGCTTGGTAATGTAATGGATATGTGCTAGTTTCCACGAGTATTATAAATCATTGCGGTTTGTACGCTCATTGTTGGTTAGTATACTTGAAAATATGTTCTGTAATAAAAGTTATGACGAGAAGTTGGTAGGTGGTGATAAGACATTTCCAGGCAACCAGTTCGAGGTCAGTGGCAGTAGTCGTCGTGGCTGATAAGATGATGAATAACAGGGATATGGCTTACTAGAATTTTTATTGTACTCAAAACGGCCATGGACTCGTCGTTCATGTTTTTATTGTTTCGTAGAAGATTTTAGTACAATCAATCTGATATTATATATTTCTCAAAACAAAAATGTCAACGTACCTAGACATTATTAGTAGTCTAATAATTCTAAGATAATTTTTTTAAATAACTTGATGTTACATTTATTCTAACAACGCTATTCATTTATGCTATTTACCTCTATATAACCTATAACCTCTTTTTATGACGGTGGGAAACCTTTAATAGAGATCTAGCTTTTTTGAAGAAAGACTAGGGAGTTTATGAATCGTACCTTACTAAAACTACCTCGGTGGCCTCCTTGGCACCTGGTCCTCTGAAAAAACCTGCTCCAGAGCCCCCCGGTTATACTATTGAACCTAGAATATAATTTCAAGTAAAACTCACCACACAAAACACTCTTACATTCATAAATAGATAAATGTATCCATGTACACATAAATATCAGAACTGTACATAACTGAATAGGTTCTATATCAAATCGTACAAATATTTGATGAACTGTATTTATGGCGAGATCTTATTGGATGCTGTTATCCGAGATAGAATTTATGTATCGGATTATTTAGGGGTTAGGGAATTATTTGAGTTGATTTCTTTATATTATTAGCTTGTACAATAGAAATCAAAATTTCGCCTTAGGTATCGAGAATTGAGATGATGATAAAAAAATATGAGACACGTATTTTTATATAGACGCTTGAAAAAATAATACTTGATTCAAACTAATTTAAGTTTAGGAGTGGGGGTAAAACGTCATGTCTACGTATAAAACGTACATAGAAATGACGTCACGCGATATTTCAAATCAATACATCGCTAAAAGTATTTGTTTCTATAAAAAAATAAAAAAATAACGTGTCTATAATGTTTTAAAATAATCTATCAGGCTATTTTTTGTTTTAATGTCTGACAACCGACGTGAAACAACGCTTGCATTGTGTATCGTCGAGTTAATGAGGTTACTGAAGGCCCAATTATCCCCTTCCTCAATCTCCCCAATCCCTAAATCCCCAACAATGCTCAAATTCCTAATTCACAAAAGGCCGGTAACTGACTTGTAACGCCTCTGGTGTTCTAGGTGTTCACGGGCGACGCCGACTGCTTACCATCAGGTGATCCATCTTTTCGTTTCCCGGCTTATCTCATAAAACACAGGAAAAGTAGGAATGATGACAAGTGTATGCTATTCTACCATCACAACATAGTCTTTCACAATACATAATTATACTTACAACATCCAACAACGAAAGAATTTGAAGAACAAATCCTGATTCCGAGAACGAAGTAATTCCACCTACTAAAGAGAATAAAAATCTTCTAACGTAGTACATGACAATTTATCTTTTGCTCGACTATAAAGGAAAAGTTTATAGGAAGGCTTCTCTAAACCCCTCCTCCCACCGCCAACAACGAAACGGCTAACTTAATGACAGACCGTTTAAAGTTATTGTCTCAAATATTGTTGTTATGTTGTTATTGTTGTTATTGTCAACACAAATGTAATGTACAATGTTATGTGCAGTTTGAAACGTTGTAAGGCGTTTTTGTTGGATGTGGGTTAATTCTTTAGTAGGTATGTTGTTTAAGATTAAATCTGTAGTAATAGAAACTATAGGATCACGTTTTGTAATAGTTAATTTGCAAACAGATGTACAGAATAACAACCTCTTTTCACAGGTAAATTTTTTAGTTTCATGTCATTGTAACTACTATACTATAATTTGTAATACGGTAGATGACTAATTTACTGTCCTTTGACTTTTTATTTTAATGTCCGTCTGGTAGATTAATTAAAAACATTAGACACGTATTTTTATTTTTTCGGAAACGAATAGTATCGAAGATATGTATATTGTTTTAAAATATCACCGGACGTCACTTCTATGTACGTTTTGTATGTAGAAATGACGTTTTAGCCCCCATTCCTAAATTTTGATTCTTTAAGTATCATTTTATAATACGACAAAATAAAAAAAAAACGTGTGTAATATTTTTTCATTACCTAACTGACGGACTAATTATATTTTAAATTTTCATACCATGCCATCATTCCATCGCATTTAGCAAGCGTGGTGATAAATGCTCAAATAAATGCTCAAACATTCTTCGCGTGAGAAGATGTCTTTGGTCAGCAGTAGCCACTTATAGGCTGTTGATGTAATGGGATGTGAATACCCAATAATAATTTGGGTAATCCGAAATCAACTTGAGACCTTTTGTTTGACCGTCTCATTTGCATTCATTCCACCATCAAGGGACGAACTGAAAATCTTTGATTTAATTCTTTTATTATTATGGATACTAAAATTAATTAATATCGTCCCACAGGTTTACAAAAATACTACATAATATCCGAGGCCGAAAAAGTAATTTTTCGGCCTCGGATATTTTTCGGCCTTTTTCGGCCAAAAAATAAAACATAAAATAATGATTTATTGTACATATTTTTATCAGATTTCATTTACTTTTTTCCGGCCAGTCAACTGAAATACATTTATCATTAAACAGTTCCACATTTTTGGCAACCTCTCTATAACGTGGATGATAAATTACATCTACCCACAAATCGACAATAATATTTACCGAGTCCCGACTCAAACACGGTCTTTACTAAGGCTGTTTGTCAACTTATATAAATACTGGCGACCCGTCCCGGTTTTGTACAGTGTTTAGTGTTCCTCTACTCGAGAATCGAACCAGGGACCCCTTACCCGAGAGTTGCACTTGCGACCCCTTGGCCAACGGGGCAGTCTTTGAAAAACTTAATATTAAAAAATATTTATTAATAAAACACCAAAATACGTTGCGTTTTTTTATTTTTGTAGATGAATCACCTGATGGTAAGCAATCGACGCTGCCCATGGACACCTGGAACACCGAGGCATTACAAGTGCTTTACCGGCCATTTGGGAATTGAGAATTTGAGGATTGTGGAGGATTCGGGGATTCGGGATAATTGGGCCTCCGTTAACCTCACTCACACGACGTGAAACACCGCAAGCGTTTTCGCTTGTTCGCAAGGCCGTGGTATCACTCCGGTCGAGCCGGCCCATTCGTGCCGAAGCATGGCTCTCCCACACTCGTAGTTTTGAAGATCAAAGCGCAGACATAACTGCTTTATTTTGTATAGTGATTTCGATTATAGTATTTTGTTTGTGAATTTTATGGTATGACAGTTTATTGTTTTCAGTTTTTGATACGCCATTTTATTAGTGCGTGGGAAACAAATGGTTGGTTGAGTATTATCGTCATTAATTTGATAGGTTTGTGTTATTTCTAACTTTGTTTATTTGTTGGAGTTTTGTGTACCTAAAACTGGGTTATATTGTGTGTTGTAATGATGACTGATATAAACTTTATTGAGGGTTTAATATTAGAAGCAATGCTGAGCTAATATTGTGCTGGGTTTTTAGTAATAAATTAGTCTAGACCTCTAGACGAATGCAAACTTTATAATTTAGAATATTATTGCAATAAAAGTAAAATATAATTTTAGTATGTTTCGCTTTTTAATAGATTTCAAATTTTGACTCCAAACATGAGAATAAAATATAAGATAGGATGTTTACATGATTTGTTTTTAAATGTTCATCAAAGTTGTCACACAAAACAATTTTTTTTTTATATTTGATGGGCCAACGTTTGGTCACTATCTCGCCTAGTGGTAGTCATATAGTACATCTGTGAGGTCGGTATAGCTTGTCAATATCTGACACAGATCTGACAAATAATGCTACCCTTAGCGAACTATAAACTTTCAGTCAAATCTGTTCAAGATTCAGTGCCAAAAACTTACGCCAAAAAAGTTAGGAGACCAAGAATATGTTAAATCTACTCATATTGTTGTCATAGTAACAATAAATGATATTGATCGAACCAACAGGAATTATTATATTAACTTATTTGCTAAGTGAAAACAGTCGTATGAAATTCCCATAAGGTTGTTATGCGATTCGCGCATGATGCTGCATACATAAAGTAGGTACCTATTGTTATTTATTTAGGAAGGCCGTCAATTGGTATTATTTGAGATAACACTCATAGTTTGGCTGTTTTTATTCGTATTTTGCTCTTGTCAGGATTATCATGACAGCGTTATATACTGTACCATTTTTTAAATAAAAACTGATTTAATTTTCCTTTTTACTATGCGAACTAAGTCGTTTGACGTGGCTGTTGATTATGATGATGATGATCAATGAGAATTGTTTTTTTTACATCACTGCTTCCGTTTTTACTTTGCAGATTTTAATTTTTAAGAAATTGTGGATGATGATATTGTCTTTAAAGGTGTTCAATATAGGTATTTGAATTAACAGTTAACATAATAAATAAATGATTTACTTCACTTAAAACTTTACATCAAAGTAAACAAAAACTACAGAAATTATCTGACTACAAACCAAAAAAGAAAAATGAAACAACACAGATCTAATAAACTACCCAATGAACTTCATCAAGGGATGAGCCAAAAAATAAAAAGTAATGGCACCCAACAATCCCTTAAATTATGCCGCTTTAAAACGCTGGAACAAAAGAGAAAATATTTTGTATTCGTAAAGAATTTTTAAGATGTCATAAACATAAATTTATGGAGGATAAAAAAGAGGAATGATACTTGTTTAGTATCACGCCCTCTTTTGAGGTACCTCCAAATCAAATTATTGTAATGTTAATTTACTTTATTTTAAGGCAGTAAATATTTTTCTATGTCTGGCATGCTAAGTTCAGATTGGTAATTCATTAGTCAGTCAGGTCAACTTTATCATCATCAGCCCGTGTTAGTCCAGTACTGGATATAGGCCTCTCCAATGGTACACCACTAAGCTCGGTCTTCAGCTCTTCTCATCCAACCACTGCCAGCCACCTTGCGGATGTCGTCACTCCACCAAGTTGGAAAGCGCCCTTCACTATGTTTGCCTAGACGCGGTCCCCACTCTAGAACACGTTTACCCCAACGGTTATCGGTTCTTTGACAAATGTGACCAGCCCACTGCCTCTTCAGCTTACTAATCTTTTAGGATACATCGATGACTTGTTTTCTTTGTAGGATCACTTAGTAGTGACTGCCTCGTTGGCCGAGTGGTCGCAAGAGCAACTGCCGGGCAAGGGGTCTCGGGTTCGATTCCCGGGTCGGGCAAAGTATTACTAGGTTTAAAAAAAATCTCAGTAGTAGCACGGAGCCTGGAATCGTGCCCGGTATATGGCAATAGGCTCACCCCCTATTACATGGGACCCATAACATAGGTGGTGAAAAGTGGGTGTTACATTGTACAGTGGCATAATGTGCACCTCTGCCTACCCCTTCGGAGATAAAAGGCGTGATGTTATGTTATATGATCACTTAGTAGTCGGGTCGTAGGTCAGCTTATCTGCTTTGAAATCTGCAAAAAGAGATCTATGTGATTATAGTTCAGAGTTACCAGTTATTTCCAAATAACAGAATGAAAACTAACTTAATTCAAAGCCTATTTTCTCAAATAACCATCAATCTTTTCGTACATGAGAAACTTTACAGAAGCCTCCTTTTGAAAAAAATGTTACAGCGCCTGTAAATTCGATCGTAATCAGGTTTGGGTAGGAACATCCCTTGTCAGAACCAATTACAGGCCTTCCTAAACTCCCCTTAACAAGATTAATCGCCTTTAAATCCAACAAACGCTTCCAAATTGAATGATATTAACGAGAATATTTATTGCTCGTCTAAATTAATTTATTTTGTCAGTCAGTAGTTTGGTGTCGGATACAGATCAAACTATCAATATTGGAATAGACTGGAGACTACTGTTGTTCCTGTATTTGGTAACGTATACTATAACATAATTTATATTACTACATAAATATTTACAACTTAAAATTAACTACAACTGAACTATTAAATAAAAAGAAAGTAAAAAAAAAGAAAACTATACCCTTAATTTAGGCGTCAAAGTATTCGTCCGCATCACTATCACAGGGGAACGTTCCCAGAAGACTGGCAGCATTGCCACGTTAAATGGCAATGCTTATTTTCTGTCCGAAGAAAAAGCCAGCCCTCTGGTCACGTGTAGAGTCGATTAACCTACGGGCGATATCTTTAAACACAGAGTGTGCACTGGAGACTATATCTCTACCTCCAAAACTGCTACTGTATTGAATTATCTATGTTCTGTGTAGCGAACTCAAAGTCTGATATTACCTATACGTGATATTCCGAAATAGGTTAGTGCTAATTTCAGAATTTGACAACAACGTTTCTATGTTTCGAACTAGGTTGCTTTTGAAAAGAATTTTGTCCTGTAGGGACACATATACAACCACAAAATTCACATACAAAATATGATATCTTGACTCCAAACATGTACTAATTAACATAATATAACATCACGCCTTTTATCTTCGATGGGGTAGGCAAAGTGTGCACATTACGGCACTTAGTGCCACTGTACAATGTAACGTCCACGTTTTACTATTTATTTTATAAGTCTCATGTAATAGAGGGTGAGCCTAAAAACCTAGTAATACTTTGTACGAGGCAGGAATCGAACCCATGACCCAGGCTCGGCATTCGCACACACTACCAGGCCAACGAGGCAGTTATGTACTAAATCTTATACTCTTATACTTATTATTATATAAAGCGGAAGACTTTGTTTTTTTGTTTGTTTCTTTGAACGCGTTAATGTTATGAGTCTGATTTGAATAACTATTTTTGTGTTGCATAGCGCATTCACCGCCTATAGCCATGGCCATAAAACATCACGCTACGACCAATAGGAGCTGAGCAGAGCGTGTGAAACAGTGCAGATGTAGCTAGTATAAACATTTTTTGCGAAAGTTGATATTAGGACAAATCGCATAGCAGTCGTTTGCCCAGCCTCTGCAGTATTGTCCAGTTAAAAGCACATGTTGCATTAGATGTTCCTGCAGATCTGCTAAAGTAATAACTGACGGGAAGTCGGTAGTCTGGCGAAACTCTCAGGGAAATGAATTGTTTGCGTACCGCAGACGATGGTCGGATGGTTACCCAAGTATTACTTGAGGTTTACGTATTTTGTAATATTGTTGGATTTCATTATATCGGTAATGCCTTCTTTATTGAGTGGAAAGAGTGGGTATAATCATTTAAAATATTTTTTTTAACGTTGCCCGACATTAGGATTTCCTCCTGTGTCGTGGTTGCGTTTACAAACATATGATTGTAAACGCAAACAATGACACCCAGACCCGAAATAACAATTTGTGGATCACAAGTGTTCCGTGCGGGAATCAAACCCGCGACACGTTGCACGGCAGCCGGTTGCCCAGCCAATGCACCAACCGTGCAGTCGGGGTTACTATCAACTATGAATTTATTTGCCAATACTCATTTAAAGTCAAGCAAGCTAATTTAAGTTTTAATTTGTAAACATAACAATCTTAATCTCTACTGATGTCATATGAAAAAAAGAAAACAATTATTCGTCACATTTAATGCATAGAGATGTAGATAAAAATAAAAAAAGAATATAAAAACAGACATCACAAAATTATCAAAAATAAATGTATGGTCATATCGAACGGGCCTCTATCTCGGCATTAAGTTGAGCACGGTAACCCTCTACGCTGGTTTTCGGGACTGTGCAGCGACACACGACTCATGCTGATTTCAAAATCACTAGACCTAAAAACATGTATTCAATTATAAGATTAAGGTTAATGATCCAAAGTCAAAGCATTTATTTCAATTAAACCATAATTTGGTACTTTTTAAACGTCAACAAATACAGAATAAATAACAGTTTGTCAGTCAGTCCGTCAGTGAAGCTAGAAAGAAAGAAAAGAAGGAAAGAAAAAAAAACTTAATGTCGCCAAAAAACAATTGACATGTATGTACATAAAAGTCACGGTAATGATGGATACATGTTCATGTCCCATGTCTGCCGCGAATTGGGACCAGATCAGTGTGTGCAAGACATGGCCTTGAGCTGGTATTCTACTGGCCCCTTAAGTGACTCGCGGACGAACAAGCCACCAATTAGTCATTACTTTAGATTAAATAAATTGATTAAACAAACATGATAGCTAGGTGAAGCTAGGTGCTCATTCCAAAATGTAGATTCGAATGGAGAAGAATGAGCAAAAAACTCCATTCATCCATTTACACATAACCAACCTTAAGTCCATTAAACCAATGGGTCCATCATGACCAACCAAACAAAAACCATACGAAACCTAACAAAAACTAAAAGCATTGTATATATATATACCCAACCACCAACAGACAGACTATCGCGCTTTCACCATCATAAGAGGAAGTCGGCATTTATTTTATTCTATTATAACTATATGATATGACAGAGCATTACTATAAAACTGCACACAAGGGTGAAATACAAAGGCTTTTATGGAGCGGACGACTTTATCACGTTATTGTTAGGACTCTGTGAGACCTGGACCTAGGTCTTATAACAAATAACTGGCTTTGAAATGCTTCGATGAGCCTTTTGTTGGTTCAGAAAGAATGGTTGTGTTGGTTTAGAGTTTAAGATGATATTAGATATGGATAGCTTCCTTTATCACTGATTATCTAGTTAGTACTAGACTAACGTCGGCTAACTTAGGTTGTAAGAGTGACTTGTGATTTTGGACGGCACGGTTAATTAGTAGTCCGGAGGTTTAAGACGCCTGCTTCTCATGCATGAGAGTGCGAGTTTGAAACCTACCAACGGCAAGTACCAATGTGACTTTTTCCGAGTTACATGTACTTTCTAAGACTATCTAGACACCATGGACAAACGGTGAAGGAAAACATCGTGAGGAAACCTGGGCTTATAGTTTCTAATTATAGGGTTGTAAATCGCCAACCCGCATTGAGCAAGCGTGGTGATTAATGCTCAAACCTTCTCCGTATGAGAAGAGGCTTTGCTCAGCAGTGGGCATTTATAGGCTGTTGCTGTGATGTGTGGACGGCACGGTTGGTGCGGTAGCTGGACTACCGGCTGCCTCGCAACGTATCCCGGTTTCCACTTGTTCCTTTGTGTGATCCACAAAATGTTGTTTCGAGTCTGGGTGGCACGTGTATGTGAACTTGTTTGTTTGTAAACGCACTCACGACACTGGAGAAAATCCTTTTGAATAGAAGTTTTATAGTGAACTCTAAGACACATGTACATTTTAATTGATTGCGAGTAATCGCACTTTACAATTGTTATGTTCGCCTTTTCGTTATACAAGTTCAGACTGCGTGACAGCGTAATACATTTTTGAAAATATACGAACAAATTAATAATACTTAGCTTAACCGGGAAATCCAACCCAATACCCCTTGCTCAACAGTCACAGTATACTAGGCTAAAGTCAAAAGTCAAAGTCAAAGCATTTATTTCAATTAAATCATAGTTCGGTACTTTTGAAACGTCAACAAATACAAAATAAATACAGTGAAACTTGGTTAAGTGGGACCTGTATAAGTGAAAAACCTCCATAACTGGAACTCATGCTGAGGTCTGTTAGTAGGACGAGGTAAACCTCTATATCTGGGATTTGTTCGTTTGATTTATCATCATAGTTACCTCAATAACTGAGACAGCGAATTTTATATACATAAACCTCTGTAACTGAGATAATATTGTTTGTTTACTCATTCTTATTCTTCCCACAAATTTCACACGTAATTCAAAGTCCACCCCTATTAATGGAACCCTCTGTAAATGAGACAAATATTTATTTATACCTGTATATCTGAGACACTGGGTAAGTGGAATACCTCTATAAGTGAAACGACATTGCAGGTCCCTTGATGTCTCACTTAACCAGGTTTCACTGTATTAGTCTGTCAGTCAGTCCGTCAGTGAAACTAGGTGAAGCTAGGTAGCTAGGTAACGACAAAATAGTGTTTTTCTTACGGAGTCATTTATAAAGCATGAAGTTACATTCTATTATTTTAGACAAAGTGCTACAAATACAATTATAACACATCTGTTGTGATCCATCAAAATATTCTTAAAGTAAATATGAATGTCTCAATCTCAATGCGTATAAATATTTCAGAGCTTCTTTTTGATGTCACATTTTGTGCGAAATAACTCTCCGAGTTATTTATACAAATATGTTAATGTCAAGAATTTAACTTTTCCTTTTGACGTGAAAAAGTATTACGTGATTTTTTTGTTTTGTAACAGACAAATAATGATTTGTTTTTATAATAACTATCGTGAGACATACTAAATTAACTAAAGATCGCGGGTTACGTGAATATTTATACTGACAAAAGCTCTACTAGTTTCGAACCATAGAGGATAGAGGCCTCATGAGCTTATTAACTAGGTCTGCTTTTTTATTTATTAGTTATTTTGGTTTGTGTTATTAAAAAAACTGAGATATTGATAATATCACATCTTTTTATCCTAGAAGGGGGTCATAGGCATTGGTGAACAATATTTGCATGTAGGTAACATCATTTTATTACCTGCATAATTATGTAAGTTCTTAATAACATAGGTGATGGTATGCGACTATAATTCAAAATTTTGCATAACATAACATCATGCCTTTTATCCCCGAAGTGGTAGGCAGAGGTGCACATTATGCAACTGTGCAATGTAACATCCACTTTTCACTATTTATGTTATGAGTCCCATGTAATAGGGGGTGAGCATATTGCCATATACCGGGCACAATTCCAGACTCCGTGCTACTACTGAGATTTTTTTTTTAAACTCAGTAATACCTTATCGACCCGGGAATCAAACCCGAGACCCCTTACGCGGCAGTCGCACTTGGGACCACTCGGCCAACGAGTCAAATTAATAAAAATGTAAAAAAAATCTTTTATGATGTAGCTATTTCATTGAAAACATGACGACAGACGTAGAATATTATTTAGTACTGAAATGCTGAAAAAGACCGCAACATTAAATTTTCCTGAAAAAAAAAAAACATAATTCAGCAGTTCTCCAAAGTACGTAGCCCAGTATTCCACTTGGCATTACTGAAATCTCTGCTTTTATTCTGGGGAATCTTTTTTTCAGTGGTGGCTTTAAAATCGCTGGAAGTGGCTGACGTTTTGTTTTTGTTTTTTCTTTAGTCTGTTGCATAAAGTCTTATTTGTGATTATACTTCATAGAGACTCAATTAAATGTGTTTATAATATCAGATATCGTTCTACTCCAAATTCTCAGTAATATTACGGAGTCTAGTATTGAGCCCGGTATATGGCAATGGGCTCATCCCCTATTACATGGTACTCATAATATGAATAGTGAAAAGTGGGTGTTACATTGACAGTGTCAATAACTGCCGAAAATGTGCACCTCTGCCTACCTCTTCGGGGAGAAAAGGCGTGATGTTATGTTATGTATCGTTCTAAGTTTATCAAATTTCGTTTTTAATGCGTTTCAGTAAATATCGTGGTTGAGTGCAATTTTAAATGATTTGCGTGTGGTGTGTCTTTGCATTGTTCTCTCATAATATTCGTACAGTATTGGAATATGTATCAGAGTAACGAATGGAGTTTCTTGCTCGTTCTTCTCCATTCGAATCTAAATTTTATAATGAGCTCCTAGCTTCACCTATCTTCACTGACGGACTAACTGACAGACCATTATTTATTTTGTATTAATTGAGGTTTAAAAGTACCAAATTATGGTTTAATTGAAATAAATGCTTTTGAGTTTATAGTAGTTAAAGTGCATTAAAACATTTATTTATTACATCAGGTATTTTATTTTTTAATACGTTTCAGTAATTCTCGTGGCAGAATTCAGTTTTAAATGATTTGTATAATGGTCATAGTTTAAACTGCTTTTGTCCATAGCACTATTAAAAAATGAACATCATATAATATTATGTACACGTGCATCTTTGGCGACTCATCCGGAGAATACAATGCGTAAAATTATGTAACTTACTTTTTTATGTACTTTGGCACTTCCAGTCCATTTGCGTCTTCATCTGTCACAACCGCTAGTCGACTAAGCCAATATAAAACTTTTGCGTCCCATCCTCCCTCGGAAACGGATCTTGAACAAAGTGCCAGTTTTAATTGAATTTGAATTTACGTATTTCAAGCTCTATCTGCCTGACAATAGGATGCATTTTAATTCGTATTCTTATACCAGTTTTAAGTGATATATGATGCGGTATGTTGTCAACTTGTTCGGAGTTTTGTTTACCGTTTTGGCTTGAGAATTTTATCAGATTGAAGTAGAGCAGTTTTCTTGGTGTATTCTTTGATGTAAAGCTTCTTTTGTGTTTGAGGAAAACGTTCATTTGTTGAATCGAGAGTCGTTTTAATCGCCTTATGTGTCTTTTGTGTCTTATTTTTATGAGATCTGTTGTTGGCTGATGTTTTCGATGGAATTATTTTGCTAGTAATGCTGCCAAAAGAAACAAGCGTCCTTGTGCGTACCGCTAAGGAGTAGAAATCTTTGTCGGACTGACCTGGGCGACTTCAAGGTCCGAGTGAATAGGTTGCTTAATCGACGACGTGCTTTATCGTAGATCGCATCATGGCTTACCACCAGGCGGGACTTCAAACGTCGGCCCTTACAATCCAAAAAAAAAAAGTTTCCTTGTACACCAGGCTCAAATTCTAACGTTTATTATTAAATGCTACTATTAGTAATTTAACAATTATTACTTAGACAGGTTTCCTATAAACCCGTGACTTCAGTCAAAACATACAAATTGTGTAGTTTCTAATGTTTTTTCTACAAACACCATTTCTCGACATCACCATGTTTTATCGTATCTCCTAGTGTATTTAATCAGTCTTTGGATAAACCTTTTCTATCTTCAGCAAAGAGTTTCCGATCTTTTGTTTTGTAAAACTGCTATTTGGCCTACAGCCAAAATTGGCTTTTCCAGCAAAGATTTTCTGGAATTGCTAATTACGGATCTTTTAATACTGGGTTTTGTAGTCAAGTCTTATATTAGCGCAGTTCATAAAAATAATACAATTCACTTAAGATATGAGAAAACATAATAACTTAAAAAAGTACAGAGTATGGAATGCGGGCGGTACATTGAAGTCTTTTCTACTAAAATATATAATTAATTAAGAATGTGGGTATTACTAAAAATATAACAAAAATAACTTAAGAGAAAGGAAATTAATATACAGGTGGTAGAAATGAAAATTATTTAATAATTAATTATTTATGCACCAATGTGTATATGGTAATGGTGGTATATTAGTTTTATTATCATCACAGAATGTTTAACAGCCATTTTTTATTCAAATCCTAAGTTTGGATTTGAATTAGATACTTTATTGTATAACTTTTCTCCTAATACAATCATGTAAATAATATTCAGAGTAATGGTTTGTATAATTTTCTTCGATCTAGCTATACTTCTTACATACCTTCATAAACCCCGTACCTTCATACATTAAAAAAAAAGAGTAACTATGGAATTTCTTGCTCGTTCTTCTTCGTTCGCAACTACACTTCGGAACGAGTGTCTAGCTTCACTGAGAGACAGATGGACAGACGGACAAATTAAGGTTTAAATGAAATAACTGTTTTGTTGTCTTTGACTTCACCCACAACACTATTTTCGGGACCCTCACAAAAACCTAAACTGCAGTCTCCATAAAGTACACCAATCTTTACATCACCACACCTCAAACCATGAGAGACATCGCACATAATTAAATATTAAAACTGCGCTCCATACAAAAGCCCATGTAATAGCGAGGAGTGAAAGAGAGATGTACAAAGAGCCTACTTAAGAGCGAGATGCAAGAATGGCGCGTCACAATGAAGTATTCACTCTAGCTAGGGGTGAGAGCCCTACAGTGCTCCAGAAGGCCTATTGTTTCAGGCTAGGATGGGAGCTCTAAGTTTATGTAAGGGATGATAGGATATTATAAGGGTTTTTGCGAATAAGAAGTTCTTGTCATGAGGAAATGGTAGATATGTGTATGTGGGTCTTTGAGTTCTGTGCTGATCAGGTAGTCAATATAAATAAAAATTAATTCCCATTCGATATTCTCGCTTAAACTCGAGAACGTCTGAACCGATTAGCTAATTTTGATCTTGAAATTTTCCTGAAAGTCCAGTACATGTTTAAAAGGTAAGCAAACATAATTTTAGGCGATAGGAAGTTCGCCAAGCCTACTAGTCTGTAAATAAAAATGAATTTCCGTTTGTCAGTCCCGCTAAAACTCGAGAACGTCTGAACCGATTTAGCTAACTTTGGTCTTGGAATGTACCTCTAAGTGGAAGTCTAGGGAAGGTTTAAAAAAATTTTCTTTAAATATTTTCAAACTAACCGTGGCCATGTCATAGAACAGGTAACTCTTATAAAGAGTCATCAAATCCATTAAGTAATGATTTTCAAATAAACAATAATTTACGCGTTAACCTACATTAGCAGAGGATTTGCCTTTAACAGTTTTCTGTCGGTAGTCAATGACTTAAGTCCACCATTTACTGTAAATTTTGTGAAGGAGAAAGAGAAAAAAACAAAATTTCTGCTTACGAAACTTCCTGAAAGCCCATGTACTGAAAGTTCTATACACAATGATTAGGTACACTAAGTTATTCTATTTCATAAATATTAGTTTTGTCTCATCACTCAAATTCACAAATAATAAATCTCCTTTTCAAAATACTCTAAGCATAAAAAGCTATCCATCCTATATACAAAATCAACTTCTCTTATAGATAAAGACGAAATTATCTGTGAAAATAAAAAAGCTTAGACTATTATTTTGACAGACAGTGTACGGCCTTCTTTTGTTTTAGCCAGTGGAATAAATCAAAAAGAATTTCTTATGAGATACATACTGGCGGTACACTTGGGAGCAATGTTGTTTGTGATGCTTTCGAGATCGATTCGAGATATTTTCGTGAATTTTAAACAATTGTTTTAGTAAGACTTTTATAACTTGAGTTTATATGTATAATATGGCATTAAGTTTATTTAAATAAATAAAATGCCGGCTTACTCACGTAACTGCGTAAACAGCAAACTGTCATAATGTATTCGCTGCATTAGTTATTGTTGCTCTTGGCTATGGGCCCCGGAATTGACTTGAAACTAGTCGATTTACCTTATAAAACAGTTTCATAAGTAACTTGTACAACAATTTTTTTTTACTATGTATTAGCCGTAACGTTATTTATATAACAACCTACGAATCAAGATAGTTAAAATACAAAATGGGTTTGATAAGTTGACTGTACGGTTAGCGCGGTGGTTGGGAATTGGCTGCCGCGCAACGTGTCGCGGGTTCGATTCCCGCACGAAACAACTCTTTGTGTGGTCCACAAATTGTTGTTCCGGGTCTGAGTGGGAGTATGTGAACTTGTATGTTTGTACAGGACACAGGAGAAAATCCTAATGTGGGGCATAAAAAACAAAAACAGTTTCGGATATTTTGGGCTATAGCATCTAAGTAATTATGTTTATTGGAACGCTATATAATAAAAATTTATTCCAAAATGCTAATTTATATAGTTCCCCAGTAAATAGTAAATTAAGTACCAATTTTAATTACTTTTTGTTATCATTTCACTACAGTTGTGGTCGCGTGAAATGTCACTCACTCTACTGGGAATTTAAACTTTCATTTGACAAGTGATATTATGTGGTTTAGTTTTTAATTTAATACAAAAACTTTTAATTTTGTTGAAAACTTTGTTTTTTTTTTATTTAAAAAAATCAAGTAACCAAAGTTTTTCTTTTCGAATGAAAGTTTGACATTTACTTATTTCAATTTATTTTTATAAAAACAAAACAAAAGCGAGTTTCAAGTCACCGCAGTCTCATAAAACTACCAGTCAAACAACAACATTTAATAACGATAAATATACAGAACTTGAACAAAAAATAAAATCACTTTGAAATTAAAGAATAAACTTTTAAACATTGACATATATTTATGCGTACGGCGCGTCGCGTTCCGCACGCGCCTCAAAGAGCCATCAGACCACCACAGATGGGGCCCAATAGGGCCGATGCCGATTCGGAGTCGCGGAGAACCAAACGGGTAACCGGGGCTCCGGCTCGACGTGCAGGAGAAGGAACGGGGTGGTTTTTAGTCAGTAAGAGTCTGACACTCCCTCCCGCCTCACCCAGGCGGGAGCAGTGATTCGATGATTTTCCCCCCTTAAAAAAAATAAAAAAAAATATTGGTTGCTAGGACAAACGTATTGACGGTCTGACGAATCTCGAACAAAATGTGGCCGTTATGCACTCGACATTCCTTTTATACCGATCCAAATTTTCTTCTACCTTTAATGATTCCCAATAAAACTAATATATAAAGCTGACATTTTTTATTTGTTGACTTGAACGTGGTAATCTCAGCAACTATTGGTTCGATTGTAAAATTATATTCTAGTAATATAGTCCACTTATCGAATAAAGTCGGACAGGAGTAGCTAGTGTAGTGTAAAATTAGAAAAATGACATTCGATAAAATTACGAAATAATATTGTAAACAATATGGGTCCGACTGTACACGCGTCGCTTGCTGCCTCTCTCACAAAATGCTTCCTTTCAAAGGCACTATGCTCACATTTATTCTTACTTATTTAGAGTCATTTTCTGTAATGTTTTTTTAAGAAAATTGGATGTCTCTGTTTATATTGTGTCGTGATTTTTATCAGATAATTGATAATTGTGGGCAGAATAAGAGGGACTATAATCATAATGTGACCACTGTATACCTTGTTCGGGCAAATAAATGATTTTGATTTGATTTGATTTGATCAAAAACACGGAAAATCTAAGGTTATTTTGTTTGAAAACGTTTAGGGAATTCTGGAAAACGATTTTCGGTGTTGTAATATATGTATATAGCTTCGTTTTGTTTTAATAGTGCTATAAAGATGAGATAAATCGTATTATCATATCATATCACAAGGAACACTTATTCTATAGTGTGTAAGGAAATATAGTTTGCAGTTAAAATTTTAATAAGATTATAGTTAAATATAGAGGTAGTTCATAGTTAATAGTTTAGGAAACATATTTTAAGTTACTATGTCGAATTAGGTTAAGTTATCTGTAATGGCAAAGTAATTGAATTAAATTAAATTAAATAAATATGACAGAAAATATATATTTTTTTATATTGACACATTTTTTTTTTGACTCCAAAAATAAGGAGGTTCTGACTTGAACCTGTTTATATGTATGTATGTTTGCGCGATTATCTCTCGAATAGCTGAACCGATTTTAATGCAGTTTTCAGAAAAGTGATTATTTTCAATCTCAGTACCTAATTAGCTACATCAGTGAATTAAGATTTTATTTAGTCGTTAACATTTTTAAAACCTGAGCTAGTTATCACTAACTAAATAAACACTGGCTAAGGTTTTTCTTATTCTAGATAAATTTTCTTTTAGTTCTCTTTTATCTTTATTCGATTACAGTTTTCCGCTTCAAAACCAACCGTATAAATAAATATAAACAGTAATTAGGCTAGATAAATAACTCCCTAGTTGATTGTACAAACGTGACTTGTTTTAGACCAAAAGGTTACGGTTAGGTAAATATTTTAGTGTTTCAGCTTTCAGCCTACCTCAATGTTTTTCTTTCGTGATTATAATAATATATTGTGATCTGGAATTTTCATTTTATTACATGTATTAGAGATCTAGAGCTATATACTGAAAATTTTGATAAAATAACATAACACAATTTTTTTTTTTTAAGGGGGTAAAATCATCGAATGACTGCTCCCGCCTGGGTGAGGCGGAAGGGAGTGTCAGACTCTTACTGACTAAAAACCACCCCGTTCCTTCTCCTGCACGTCGAGCCGGAGGCCCGGTTACCCGTTAGGTTCTCCGCGACTCCGAATCGGCATCGGCCCTATTGGGCCCCATCTGTGGTGGTCTGATGGCTCTTTTAGGCGCGCGCGGAACGCGACGCGCCGTACGCTCGGGTCTGTTTCTGGTCGGACGGGGAGCCACCCATGCTCGCCGTCCGCAGGCCCGCGCTTACGGTGGCCGGAGATCGTCCCGCGATCCCCGACGCCCGGTGTGTCCTTCGCGATGGCTGGGTTGCGAGGAGGCAGCGCTTCGCTGCCTCACGCGTCCCGCCTCCTCCTTAGCTAGCATGACTGCTTCGCAAAAGGAGGAGACGGCATCCCAGTCCCCCTCGCTCCGCAACATAACACAATAGGCAGAGATGCATACAGAAGTAACACCCACTTTTCACTATTTATGTTATGAGGCCCATGTAATAGGGGGTGAGCCTATTGCCTTATACCAGGCACATATCCAGACCGGGTGCTACTACTGAGATTTTTTTTAAAAACCCAGTAATACTTTGCCCGACTCGGGAATAGAACCCGAGACCCCTTGCCCGGCAGTGGCACTTGCGACCACTCGGCCAACGAGGCAGTTAGGCAGTGGATAAAATATATTATTAATTAAATTACCATGAACATTCCCTGTACATTTTTATTAATAAATAATGTTATGCTGAAACCAAGGCTATAACCCAACATCTGTCGACGCTTGGAATATCTCAACTATAAATCCAGATTAAAAATATTGATCAGGATTTCAAGTGTGGGAGAACCATGCTTCGGCACGACTGGGCTTCGACCGGAGTGATACCACGGCCTCACAGAATATGTCGATATTCCGTGCGGCCGTGGTATCACTATAAAGTGTATGAAACAACGTTGCGTTTTAGCGTCGTGTGAGTGAAGTTATCGGAGGCCCAATTACAATACACCCCCCTTACCCAATATCCCCAAACCCTGAATGACCAACAATCCTCAAAAGGCCGGTGATGCACTAATAACGCCTCTGGTGTTCCAGGCGTCCATGGGCGACACCGATAGCTTACCATCAGGTGACCTGTCTGCTCAACTCCCAGTTTAATCCATAAAAAAAATATACTAACGGTACGATGCAACCATCAAAATCAAAACCCCTCTCAATACTCCATCCAAAAAAGTAACAAAATACCCTTGAATACCCCACAATGTATCTCTATATTTAGATACTTAAAATACATCTCAATACCTTACAATTAAGCCTCAGAATATCCCTAAGAACCCAAACGTGTACTTAAGTGGACCGGGACCAATTACCGGCCGCCGGAAACCTTGATGAATAGCCAGCCGGACGATACATTGAAGGCCATATTACCTTCATGGAATATCTGAACTTCATTATTTAAATAGGAGCTCGAACTAAGCTTAGTAGTTAGAAAGTTTTGTTATTAAAGAGCTTAACATAACATAACGCTTTTTACCCCCAAAGGGGTTCGCAGAGGTGCACGGTTACAGTGTAATAGGGAGTGAGCCTATTGCCATATACCAAGCACAATTCCAGATTTCGTTGTAGTACTGACTGTACAAATTATACTTTGCCCGATCCGGAAGTTGAACCCGAGATTCTTGCCGCACTTGGGACCCCTGGGCCAACGAAACAGTTTATAAAGAGGTGAACAAATAAATGTAAATAGATATGTGTGTATATTTGTGTCCTTTTTGTCGTACATCGGTACAATACCTGAGTTCAAAACTGTATCATTACTAAAACATTCTCAAATTGATGAAACCAATAGTATCAACAGTTTCAAAAGCTCTACATAAATTTTAACACAAATAAGTTCGCTCATATTCATAACTTTTCTATTCTCTTCATAATTGTGAAGAAATTTTACGAGACCTCTTTTTTTTAAGGGGGGAAAATCATTGAATGACTGCACCCGCCTGGGTGAGGCGGGAGGGAGTGTCAGACTCATACTGACTAAAAACCACCCCGTTCCTACTCCTGCACTTCGAACCGGAGCCCCGGTAATCCGTTAGGTTCTCCGCGACTCCGTATCCGGCATCAGCCCTATTGGGTCCCATAGACGAGACCTACTAGGATGACATAATTCTATGTGATACAAAATGGCTTATTTCAACGTCATTTCATACAAATGAAACTTAAAATAAATCCAAGACAATTCACATTATATTATAACCATCATCGTAAGCATACCATTTCATTTTTTACATGTACAGTGACTAACACATCAAGCTAGTCTTTCTAATTCTTTCTTTATTAGATTGTCTACCGTATCATTTCAAATATAAAGTTGAAAATACAATGAAAAAACTTCCAGAATGGTGTAACTTGACTTGCTGCCCTCTGTACCATTATGGGAGGTTCCAAGTGATTCTAATTTTACTTCGGTCAGTCTTTAACGTTATGAAGCCTTAGAAATAATTTGACATTTATATTCACCAAGTTAATTTTATTTCGTTTAATTTTCTGTCTTTTTCCTCAAGAACCCCTGGTCTAAGTTTGTGATAGCGCGAATTTTCGAGTGAGAGGGATTGGGGAAACACAAATGAATTGGTATTTTTGGGAGGAAAATTGTAGTAATGATCTTGCAATTAAAGGGTGTAAATGTGCTTCTGTTAGTGATGCTTTTTGTATGTTAGCATTTTTATTTTATTCTTATTATTTGATTTTATTACTAGCCGCCCTAAAATTATCAACCGAAGCTGTACAATAAATATTTTAAGTTTTTCATCGATTTTTATCTTTAACACGCAAATATTATAAAAATCCCACTAATATTAGTATTAACATTACGACTTTTATCCTCGAACGGGTAGGCTGAGGTGTACATTACGGCACTTAATGTTGTAAGTACAATGTAACACCCACTTTTCACTATTTATGTAATGAGTCCCAAGTAATAGGGGGTGAGCCTATTGCCATATACCGCACTATTCCAGGCTCCGTGCTACTACTGAGATTTTTTAAAAAAGCCCTGTTATACTTTGCCCGACCCGGGAATCGAACCCGAGACCCCTTGCCCGGCAGTCGCATTTGCGACCACTCGGCCAACGAGGCAGTAACGAATATTAGTATGTTTGTTTATTACTTCTTCACTTCAAAACAGCTGTAGAAATTGAGATCAAATTTAGAACAAGGGTAGGTTATGACCTGGAATAACCCGGACACGCGGGAAAAGCGACTGGTACAAGCTAGTAAATTAAAGTTAAACAGTCCAATATCAGTCGATTTAAGACTTGGACTGCCAATAAAAAACTGTTGAAGGTAAATCCTCCGCTAACGTCGGTCACCGGTGACCCCCATGGCGTTTGACGAGTTAAATAATCTTACAGCCCCCTAAACATTAAAAACTTGACATAATTATATATCATGTCATCTATCTTTATATGTATATATAATTCTTCTGTGAGTGTGTATATCACTGAACTTCTCTCAAACGACTGGACCGATTTTGATGAAATTATTTGAACTAATGAACTAATTTGAATGAATTTTTGTTTATACATTCAAGTGGATATGCAGGACAACGTCTTTCGGGTCCGCTAGTATAATATAAAAATGAAACCCGTTTCCCGTTGTCACGCCATAACTTGAGAACGGCTAGATCGATTTGGCTGTTTTTTTGTTGTGTTTGTTATCGTCAGGAGAAGGTTCTTAGGACAGAAAGCAGTCCTGAAAATCCTACGGGAATGGGAGAAACGGGATTGCGCGTACGAAGTCGCGGGCAGAAGCTAGTCTACAATATAAAAATAAGTCGGGTTTTTCTTCCTGACGCTATAATCAAGAACGCACGAACCGATTTTCACGGTTTTGCATTCGTTGGAAAGGTCTCGGGCTTCGTGAGGTTTGTAGCAAATAAAATTCAGAAAAAAATTCTTCATCTTTTAATCACCAAACGAAATGTTACATAAAACGATGCCATCTGGTGGCGAAACGAAGTTCGCCGGGTTTGCTAATCTATATAGAGGTATATAAAAGAAAGTCGTGTTAGTTACACCACTTATAACTCAAGAACGGCAGAATAGATTTGGCTGAAAATTGGTAGGGAGGTAGCTTAGAGCCAGGAGACCGACATAGGATAATTTTTAACAAACATTTTTTTTTTAAATTTCCAAAAATCACAAAAGGGGACGGGAAAAAATGGGATTACGCGTACGAAGTCGCGGGCAGAAGCTAGTACTTTATGAAATAAATTGTTACTTAAACGGAAACTGCTCTGAATACTATCAGGCACCAATTAAATGGTCCATCTAAATAATTTCACGCTATTGGACATTCCCTTATCACCTCAAAGGACTTTGGTCAAGCGTGAACAGCACTTAATTTGGACCCATTGGCTCTAATTATTCACACTTTGGTTTTCATAGTCGGAAAGGGTATTTTGTGTCTTGGAAAACCGATTTAAATTATTAGGTCTTTAGAAAGGAATATGATTTGCTGTGGTTCGATTTTGAAATGCATACTTATGTTATTGAAAAAGAACACCAACATGAAAGTGACTTTTTATCCCAATTGGATAGTACTTTACTTTTACTTTATAAACTTTTATCCCCGAAGGGGTAAGCAGAGGTGCACATTATACCACTTCAATGTAACACCCACTTTTTACCATTTATGTTATGAGTCCCATGTAATAGGGGGTGAGCCTATTGCCATATACCGCGCACAATTCCAGACTCCGTGTTACTACTGAGACTTATTTAAAAACCCAGTAATACTTTGCCCGACCCGGGAATCGAACCCGAGACCCCTTGCCCGGCAGTCGCACTTGCGACCACTCGGCCAACGAGGCAGTGAAGGGATTTTAAATTAAAGGAATTCGAGACTCATTCTTAAAAGTCATTAGTAGTTTTTGTGGTCTGACATTGCGATGATCAAACAAACAAAACAGCCAAAACCACTAATATATCCAGAATAACTTATATTCACATTCATCACAAACAATATACATACATAACAGATAAGAAACTGCACCAAACGGCTTCCACCAAACATTATCCGCTTTTCCGCAAACATAGGGAAAATGGATAGATTTCTGGGAAAGGAGGTTTATCATTAGTCAGATACAAATCCCTCGTAACATATCAGCTTCCTGGTTCATCCTGCAGCTAATGGACTTATCATTAGGGAACCAATAGATCAGTAACAGATTCAAGGTCATCGGCGCTAATTTTCTGGTTAGGGATATTTAGGGGGTGTTCATTGTGTGTGTTTGATGTAGCTAGCTGCTGTTTATATGATATGTTCGTATTCATATTTATTTGAATCAGAGGGGTGACTATGGAATAATCGTTTATCTTATACATATAATAATAAAATCATAGTTTACAATAAAATATATATACAATTTATAATAAAACTAGCGACCCGCCCCGGCTTCGCACGGGCGCAATATGCATGTATTATACATACAAACCTTCCTTAAGAATCACTCTATCTATTAAAAAACAGCATTAAAATCAGATGCGTAGTTTTAAAGATCTAAGCATACATGGGAACAGACAGACGGCGGATAGCGAGTTTGTTTTATACTATGTAGTCATACATCGTTTTTTTTGGTTCAATTGTGCAAGAACAATGTAACGCCAAAATCCAGTCAAAGGGATTGAAAAAGACAGTAAAATCATACAGCCTGTCATACAGTCCTTCTTTAATATATCGTCAATCTCCCATATGTCATAAAATGTATAAACTAGATTGGTTACGAATTGAATTAAAATAAGAAATCACAATCATTAGCATCCAGAAATAGAAAGCTGTCTTAGACAGTTACACGTATCGCGGAGAACCTAACGGGTTACCGGGGCTCCGGCTCGATGTGCAGGAGAAGGAACGGGGTGGTTTTTAGTCAGTAACAGTCTGACACTCTCTCCCGCCTCATCCAGGCAGGAGCAGTCATTCGATAATTTTCCCACCTTAAAATAAAAAGACACGTGTGTATAGCAAATAAATCCTTTCAATCCTTTACAACACATTAATATATACTTCACAATCTTGTTACTTTGTGAACAAATTACTTAGAACAAATATATTCTTGTGTTGTTTTAATTACTTGGCTTAAGCTTCGCAATGAACAAAATGATTAAAACTTTTCTCCATACATGTCAGTCTTTTCACCTAAGTATCTCAGTAATTTAATTTTAATTGAGTTACATTACTCCATTACGCTTGACTGTTTTACAAGGAGTAGGCAGAGGTGGGCTTTGCACTGTATGAAATGAAGACTTTTGAATTTTAACTGAAGATCACTTGATCAACTAGTCAAGGGATACATGATGGTCGAACAAGACATTCTGGCTTTGATTCTCATGCTGCACAAAATGGAGTCTGGAACTACGCCAGTTGTAATATATCCTCTAGGACCGATGATTATATAACATAACATCATGCCTTTTATCATTGAAGGGGTAGGCTGAAGTGCACTTTATGGCCCTTAATGGCACTGTACAATGTAACACCTTCTTTTCATTATTTATGCTATAAGTGTCATGTAATAGGGGTGAGCCTATTGCCAGATGCCGGGCACAATTTCAAACTCCATGCTACTACTGAGATTTGTTAAAAACCCAGTAATACTTGCCCGACCCCGGGAATCGAACCCGAGACCCCTTGCTCGGCAGTCAGACTTGCGACCACTCGGCAAACGAGGCAGTCAATAGTATCAACAGTTTTGAAAACGTCCAGCTCCGTCAGATCGATGATCTGAACTTAAAGTAACGATTATGATGAAAATCATCATAACTCCTTATCCAAATAACTGAGAAACTTTCCTTATGCTAATTTGACACCATATAATAATTTGACTAATAATTTAATATAATTTGACTGCACGGTTGGCGCGGTGGCTGGACAACAGGCTGTCGCGCAACGTGTCGCGGGTTCGATTCCCGCACGGAACAACTCTTTGTGTAATCCACAGTTTGTTGTTCCGGGTCTGGGTGTCATGTGTATGTGATATTGTATGTTTGTAAACGCACCCACGACAAAAGAGAAAATCCTAGAGTGGGGCAACGTTTTTTTTTTAAAAAAAATATAATTATATTTTAGCAAATAAACCATTTAAAATCTCCACTCCTCCTACAAATACATCTTGAAACTTTGAACTAACACAAAAGTACGAAAAGTGAGGTAAGGTAGTGAAATATTAGTAGCAGAGTGGTCGAGTCAGACAGTTTGCGAACAAACTTGGTTCCGGACACCGACAGACACTTTCCAATAAGTATGAATATATTTTTGCAATGCTCTCCGTGTTTCAATATTGATATTCTTTGGGGCTATGGATTTATCTTTAGAGATTTAGTGAATGATTATATTATTTTAATGTTATGTATTTCGAAAGGCACTGGTTTTTGGTTAGAAGACGATGTTATATACGATAGAAGACCATAGACTGCCTCGCTGGCCGAGTGGTCGCATAACATAAAATTAGTCGAGTTCCTCGTCAAATTACTACGTGAGTAAACCGCAAACATAATAATTTATGCACAGTTAAATGTTAACTGAGAAATAACATTGAATGTTTGACAAATTTACCATACTAAAAACTGTCAATTTTATTCTACAGTTGACAGTTAACTGATGATTGAATAAACGGCCTATATTCTACTTATTTTAGTTTACTCACTTAGAATAGATAATTTCTTGTGTGAGACAATTATTATTAGGTATTTGCACAGTTAGTACCAAATTAATGTATTGAAAAACTACATTTCCTAGCAGGCTATATCAGACATAATCTATCATTGTTCCAAAAGATTTCACTAAAATTCGATTCAAATAAAGAAATAAGTGTGGGAGAGCCATGCTTCGGCACGAATGGGCTGGCTCGACCAAAGTGATACTACGGCCTCAAAGAAAAACGACGTGAAGCAACGCTTGCGTTGTGTTTCGTCGTGTGAGGTTACCGGAGGCTTAATTACCTTCCCCTTCCCCAATCTCCCCAGTCCCTGAATCCCCAACGATCCTCAAACTCCTAATCCCCAAAAACCCGGTGACGCACTTGTAACGCCTCTGGTGTTCCAGGTGTCCATTGGCGACGCCGATTGCTTACCATCAGGTGATCCGCCTGCTCGTTTACCAGCTTATGCTCTAAAAAAAAAAGAAGCGAAATAAGCGAATTCTCAGAAATTTCCCCGTATGTATTATTCTTTTTTATTTTAGCATCTCAATTGCCATTGTCACAACACACGGTATCTAATATTTTCGTTTCTTTCTGAATTCTTTTTGTTTCTGAGTACCTCCTTGTATTGGAGACAAATTGGTTGAACGCATCTCTTTTCCATTATCTTTGTTGTAAAGTACGTATCTAAGAACAAGTGAAGATTTCTTAGAAATACACTTATTGAAGACACGTGGAATATTTGACTATTGTTTTGAGCACAGTTGTATGCAGAATTTATATCTTTTATTGTACGTTTTGTTTATTTTGCATTTAAATTAATAGCGTAAATTAAAATCGATTAAGAATTATTTTTAATAGCAGTTAGTTGGCCAAGTGGTCGCAAGTACGACTGCTGGGCCTTTGCCCAAGGGTTCAACTCACGGGCCGAGCAAAACATTAATGGGCTTTTTAAAATTGTCAGTAGTAGCACGGAGTCTGGAATTGTACCCAGTATATCGCAATAGGCTCACCCCCTATTACATGGGACTCATAACATAAATAGTGAAAAGTGGGTGTTACATTGTACAGTGGCGTTTAGTGCCGTAATGTGCACCTCTGCCTATCCCTTTCGAGATAAAAGGCGTGGTGTTATGTTATGTTTAAAACCATGGAGCTTGGAATTGTGCTTATAGTATGATAATAGGCTTTCTCCTTATAACATGTCACTCGTAAGAAAACTGACGATTATTAGATGTTAGTTTAAATATGACGATATATTTCATATCACATATTATCATTTATCTGTCTACGTCTCCGGGCGATAGAAGGTATAGCATTAATTATTCGACAAACCTAATCTATGCTATATTAACACCAAGATTGGTCATAATTTTCTAAGCTAGGTACTATTTTTTTTGCATGAGCCGGTAAACGAGCAGACGGATCACCTGATGGTAAGCAATCGGCGTCGCCCATGGACACCTGGAACACTAGACGCGTTACAAGTGCGTTACCGGCTTTTTGGGGATTAGGAGTTTGAGGATGGTTAGGGATTCAGGGATTGGGGAGATTGGGGAAGGGGAGGGTAATTGGGCCTCCGGTAACCTTACTCACACGACGAAATACAACGCAAGCATTGTTTCACGTCGGTTTTCTGTGAGGACGTGGTATCACTCCGGTCGAGCCGGCCCATTCGTGCCGAAGCATGGCTCTCCCACACTTGCCACACGTACTAAAAATAAACCAAAATTGTATTGTGTGCTACAAACCATTTGTCAATTTAAAGACATGTCCTATTTTAAAGTACGCCGTCGTGATGTGAATGCAATCTCAAGTCTACGATTTGCAAATGCTACAATCTTTTACAGTATTTGTCGTGTTAAAGGATATTTGCTTGGAAATCTGCTTTCACATGTATTCTGTTTCCTACGCGACATTGATTTGGTAAGATAGTCACTGTTGTAAAATCGTAAAGACCATTAAACTTAACTGATTTCGAAAAAAAAGGTGGTTGTCAGTTTAACCTGTTTGTATGCATATGGCGCGTCGCATTCCGCGCGCGCCTCAAAGAGCCATCAGACCACCACGGATGGGGCCCAACAGGGCCGATGCCGATTCGGAGTCGCGGAGAACCTAACGGGTAACCGGGGCTCTGGCTCGAAGTGCAGGAGAAGGAACGGGGTGGTTTTTAGTCAGTAAGAGTCTGACACTCCCTCCCTCCTCACCCAGGCGGGAGCAGTCATTCGATGATTTTCCCCCTTAAAAAAAACCTCTTTGTAGGTATGCATGTTTGTGCGCGATTATCTCACGATTGGCTGAACCGATTTTGATGCAGGTTTCAGAAAAGTGTTTGTTACATTTAGGAGAAGGTTTTAGTGTAATGATTAAGCGACTTTAAAAGGGCTTTGAAGACAGTTTTATAAACGTTGTTTATTAAAAAAATATTATTATTTAATATTATGGATATGAAATCCAGCTGGATAGTTTTTGGTCCAGCTCAATAATATTCGATCAAGTTAAAAATTAATCGAACCAGTTCGAAAGTTTTCGATTAAACTCGAAAGGTTTAATAATAAATAAATAATAATAATGTTTATTAACCATAATTTTTACAGTAACTCTTATATATAAAATTAATCGTTACAACATCATATAAAAAGTGAGTACTTAAGATGAAACTATGGTACCCAAGGTAAGATCAAACTTGTGTTATGGGTACCACCATTGTCCTTCTTCATTTGCACAAACTTAAGTTGTTGGACGAACACTTCAAACAGGTTTAGACTGGAATAAACATTATTCTAATATACTGTACTATATATTATTTTCTAAGTAGGTACTAATGCAGCCTCTTTTGATTTGCGAGTGCATACTTAATTATTATTTTGTGTATGAAAATGTTGGTGTAGTGTGAATGTATGTGTAGTGTGAATGTATGTGTAGTGTTTAGGTGTGTGTATAAACGTGTGTCAAAGAGTAGAAATCTTAATAAGCTCTTCCGTCTGGTCGTAATTTAACGTTAAAAGCCATTCATGAACCCTTGCCTTACACCCCCACCGGCACAATGAAACAATGTCACAAACATTATGGACCTTGTTGTAAATATGACTAGAGAGGACATTATAATGTCGCTGGGCAACGGTCGTACGACATACGTGGGTTGGGCATATTTTGTTACGTCTGCGTTTTCTTGTGTCATTCTTTTCCAATATTACCGTCGGATGTTTGCGTAAAACAGTGGATAGAACAAAGAGCTGTCTAACTGTAAGAACACCACATTCAGTGTAGAGTGTTGTCGTGGGATATTTAAAGGGTTTGGCATTCATAACTTTGAGAACTGCTCTCTGTGCTCTCTCTAAAGGCAGTAAGGATGTTTTAGTTGCACCGCCCCATACAGTAATGCAGTAACCTAGGATAGACTGGCACAAGGCGTAATAAACGGTTTTGAGGGTACATTGGTTAGCAGAAGCCCTCAGCTTTTTGAAAATAAATATACACTTTCGAACTCTATTCATAATATTACTGATATGAGGCTTCCAGCTTAAAGAACTATCTATGTGGACTCCGAGATATTTGACAGTCATGGATCTTGATATTTGAGGACAGTCACAATGAGCCGAGGATCGGCCAAGAGGACATTTGTGAGCTTTAAGTACCATCGTGTTCGTAGGAGGGATGTCAGTGGATCGCAGCGAGAAAGGTAGGTAGACTGTTTTGTCGAGATTTAGAGTTAAGACATTTTCGGACAGCCATTTCATCACCGAAGTAAGAGCATGTTCCGCATATTTGGTTGTTTCGTGCCAGTCACGGCCATGCACAAGTAATGCCGTATCATCTGCGTATGTAAAAACAGAACAATTTTCCAGGGTTATTTTGCAGAGGTTATTAATATAGGCTAGGAATAAGGTTGGACCCAAAATTGAACCTTGAGGAACGCCGTAGCAGAGTGGTTTGGAGTCGTCACTCATTATTCCATTTATTTTGACGCACTGCGTTCTGTCAGATAGGTAGTCCTGGAAAATTTTGAGGGTGTGCCCACGTATACCCATGGCTTCCAATTTAAGTAAAAGATGAGAAACGGACACAGTGTCAAATGCTTTTGAAAGATCTAAGAAAATAGCCACACATTTCATTTTAGAATCCAATTTGTCCACAACACCATCCACCAGAGCTGCAACCGCATCTTCTGTCGACCTACCACTTCTAAAACCATACTGATTGGCACTTAATATATTGTGTGACTCGAGATATCTTACCAGGCGAGTATTTAGTATCTTTTCTAGTATCTTAGAAATGGCAGGCAGTATTGAAATAGGTCTATAGTTATTGACACTGTGTCCGTTTCCACCCTTAAATATTGGAATTACTATAGCTTTTTTGAAAACCTTAGGAAAGCACCCCGTTGATATAGAGCGATTACATATATGCGTAATAACTGGTACTAGCACAGGTAGGCAAGCTTTCAAGAGTCCTGATGATATGCTGTCCCAACCTGCAGCAGCATCTGTTCTTAATCTCATAATAAGTTGAGAAACCTCTTCCTCATCTGTAGGTAACAATACCAGTGAATTTGAGGGTGCCGATTTCATAGAGAATTCCTGAGTGGAAGAGTCGAATGGAATTTTTTCAGCCAAATTTTTGCCGACATTGGCAAAAAAATCGTTAACTACATTTACCGAAGACTTTTCATCACAAGATATCCTTAATAGGTCATTGCTAGCAGTAGGCATGTGATTAGTTCCAGTAACATTCTTGATGACCTTCCATGTAGCTTTAGCATTACTTTTCGCCTCTTGGAATTCCTCTCTTTCATAGTTAATTTTAAGGTTCTTAAGAAGTTTATTACAAAAATTACGATACCGTTTGTATGTAATTTTAAGAATATAATTATCTGGGTCATTGTTTAGTTTACGCGCCATATTGTCTCTGTTTCTAATGCATCGGAGTAGCCCCTTTGTAATCCAAGGTTTTAAAATTCTGCATTTTGAGGACATGTGAACTAATTTGGAATGCCTAGTTATAACTGACCTGATCATGGACACCAGGGTTTCCGCGGCAATATTGGCGTCTTGTATATTCATAACTGTGGTAAAATCCATTGATAATATGTCATCTGTAACAGCTGCGTAGTCAATAACAATACGGTTAGATTTAGGTGTGTTGATCGAATTTTTATATTGAATAGTAAGAAAGATAGGCTTGTGATCCGTTATGTATGTGTCAATAATCAGAGTTGTAGTTTTTTTGGTCGATTTTATCATTATGTGGTCAATGCAGGTATTTGCGCGTGTAGGAAACAGGTGTGTGGGCATTAAGCCATGTGAGGCAATTAAATCGAGATACTGATTTGCTTGGGTGGTAAGAGCATCTGGCCTTATATCGATATTCATATCCCCCATAACCACTATGTTTTTATGAACTGATGACTGTGTAAGAAATTTATCTAACTGTAAATTAAAATTTTCAATATTACGTATTGATGGTGAGCGATAGAATGCTATGATAAAGATATCATGGGAGGTTATAGAACAGGTTAAACAGCTTGCATCGGTCATATGAGGTTCCATAATAACATGCGGTAGTTGTGATCTAACATAGATTATAATACCGTCATTTTGGTTCTTTATTTTACTAGTAGTATATTGATTATATCCCTCCAAGGGTGGTACTGCTGATAAGCTTAACCAGCACTCTGATAAAATTAAGACATCACATGAACATTTCATTTTAACAAGTAACATTCGAAAGCTGTCGAAGTTGCGGTTTACACTGCGTATATTGAGGTGCATTATATTTAGTGAACTAATATTTTTATTAATAAAACTACTGCAGGCTTCAGGTTCGCAAACAAATGACTCGTTTGCACCAAACGAGTCAAGATCATTTAGAATATTAATATCCAACATTTATAGAATTTAGGAGCGTCATAGTTGGAACATATACAGACAAAGGAATAGAGAATATTTATGTATTTATTGTGGAGGTGTTTTAAGTTGGTATGTATCGACATTATTGTATTATTTGTTTTATGTAGAATGTGTAGGATGTGCGAGTTTTCATAACAAGCAAACGTGTTATGAAAGGTGTTAGTGTGTTGGTGTACGCAGTAAGAGATTTTCACATAGTGTTTTTGTCGTAGATAAGGTGTGTTATCTAGAGGCTTACATATAAATGAGGCTACTTGACAAAGTTTAGATTTAAGCATAAAAGTAACAAAAGCAAACAAAACAAATGAATTATGAAAGGGTAGTAGTACTTGAGTTTTATGTAAATAGAAAGGTAAGATTCCAAAATAATCTAAAGGCATGCTAAAATAACAAAAATGAGACGTTTTGCAATTATTCAGGGGTAAGTAATTTCTTAAGGCAAGAAGTTGATCTAATAATAACAGAGTCCAGTCCTTCAGATTTACGAAGAAAAATTTTTCCGTTCTGGGACCAACAAAATTTATAGTTGTATGTTTTTGCAAAAGATCGCGCCTCGAAGAATAGTTGCCGCTGGGAGCGAGGCAAATGGTCGGCAATATAAACTGGTTTGACTTGACCGGGAACACCAATGTGACTCGTGTTTAGTTTCTCTGCTAATGGCAGACCCTTGTTGAACGCACGACAGGCTTCCAGTACTTGTATCTTCGAGGGGACAGTCAGGAACTCTGCAACTATCGGTCTGCTCGAGCCTTTTTTTCCTGGCAGACGGTAGACGTCACGTAGTTGAGGTGGGTTTTCCGAGGGTTGTATGGTCTCAAAGGTCTTTAGTACAATCGAAGTTAGGTCACCAGCTGTTTCCCTCTCAGCCACCGGTACATTTCTTATCTCGATACAAGAAGATCGTGAACTCGACCTTAAATCCTCTATTTCATTTTCCAGTTTTAAAATATAATTGCGCTGTTCATTCTTTTCTACTTCTAATTTCGGCAGGGATTTTTTAATACAATCATAGTCCTGACTTAGAAATTCTATAGTTTTCAAGGTTTCAGCATTTGTTTTTTGTATCTCAACATTTTGAAGTTTAATTTCTGTCAACTCCGATGTTAATTTTTTAAGTATGGACTCTTGGTCAGTTTTCCAAGTTGTAAATAACTTCATTATTTTATCTTCAAAAGTCTTTTCTTCACATTCCGGGGAAAAGTCTGGTCGTTGTCGCTTAGACCGCGAGGTAACATTTGTGGTTTCCGTTTCATTCGGATTGCTGATAAAGTCTGGGGTTGAGAAAATAGGTGGATTATTATCCGTTTCTTGAGAAGGAGTAGCAGGCGGCGAGCGTTGGATCCTCGGCATAGTGTTTGTTTATTACTTACAATGTCAAGTTACAGCACTATAAATACGTTTGGGGTGGCGCCACTAGTCACCCTTGATTGTAATGCGACGTAAACACACTGCGTTCGGAGCTGGAACGCTTTAGCGTTGTAATGTTGGTAACCGTGATGATTGCGCACTCGCAGGACTTTCGCCGTTATGCAGTTTGCACAACCGTGATGATTCCGTGCACTCAGGAGAACCGGCACTATGATACGGCACTTTTTTACTTTTTTATTATAGTATTTATAGTCACTTTTACGCTTCCCGAAGGTCTGAGAACACTTGTTGGGTAACAGTACTCCACCAGCTTTACGTTTCGTAATAAATTAGATCTAATATCACTTTGTAACTATTTTTATTATAAGGAGTTGTTAGGACACTACTACACAGTCTCAGGGCGCGTTCCGATCCCGACGCGTCCCGGTTTCGATCTAGTTAGACACTTCTCAATCGACATGTAATCTACACATCAAAATAAACGCACGTATTTTTACTTTATAACTTGTTGGCAAAGGCTCCCCTCACTAGAGCCATAAATGTCTTGAACGAAGTTCATGAAAGGGTCGATGTGTTGAGTTGCGGTGTGAGTGAATTTGTAAAAGTCACGTTATACATATTATGCTACTCATAGGTAAGTTAAAATTATTATTAACTTATTTTAACTTTACTTTTACTTTATGTTTGTTAATTGTTATTTAGTAAGTAGTGCATCTTTGATCTCGTGACCGTGTATGATCTCATTTAGGTATTATAATATTTGTAATATATTAATGTTATGTTTTAGGAATCTTGTACTTGTTATGCAACATACTTAACCTACTAGAGGTTGAGTGTGTTGTATAATGTGCATAGGATTTTTAAATTTAAATAAGTAATTGTTTTTGTTTATTTTTTGTTTGTTTTGTAAAATTTCTTTTTTATTTGTATTTTTGATTATTGATTTTAGTTTAGCCAAAAATTTGTGCATTTTTGTTTTTTTTTACTTTTGTGTTATAATTGGACGTTACATAGATTTAGTTTAAGGCCTAGCTATCGCAATGGGGAAACCTGTCATGATAGTTTAGGTAAGGTTTTATGTAAATAAAAAATAAAAAATAAATTAAATAAAGAGAAACAGAAAACAATATTTATTATTTTTACATTATTATTTTTATATCCCCATTCATTTTGTATAATAAATAAACAGCTGAAAACAATTAAACTCCAATCCACTTTAGAAAGTAGACGACAGCTAACCAAAACGGACTAAGTTCGAAAGCACTTAAACTTGTTCTAACAGTAATACGGTTTCAATTTTCTCATGTTTGAAAATAAAAATAACTGAGGCTATCGATCGGGAGTCCATTGGAACAAATCTCGGCTACGAATTTGGAACATACTGTGTGTTGAATTATAGTCTGGTGTGATGTTTAGACATTTTTGTATGGAGTTATGTTTGGCTGTGATATTTCGATGTCTTGCATTTGTGTTTGAAATGTAATCAATATATGAATATCTAGCTGTTGTCCGCGACTTTGTCCGCATAGAATACAAATTTCCATTTCCATTTCATGAAATGATCAATTCATCAATTTGGCTACGACATACATACACTAGACACAATTCTAGACTAAACGCTAGCTAGTACTGGAAAATGACGCAGTTCGAATATGAAACCATTAGCGCAGAACTTGCAAGGACCACATGACGTACTATACAATTATTTAAAGACTCAAACAATGTTTCGTTTTATTGACAAAAATAGTCCTACAAACAAGCCTTATCAAAACAAAACCACGTGACTAACTACCCAAAAAGAAATTTAGAAGAAGAAAGGAAAGCGAACTTAAAAAAAAATCATATAGAAATAACTTTTCTTTCTTTCATCAACAGCCTATAAATGCCCACTGCTGAGCAAAGCCTTTTCTCACACGGATAAGGTTATAGCATTAATCACCACGCTTGCTCAATGCGGGTTGGCGATTTCAATCTTATAATTAGAAATTATAAGTCCAGGTTTTCTCACGATGTAATTCCTTCACCATTTGTCAGTGGTGTCTAAATAATCTTAGAAAGTACATATAACTCGGAAAAAGTCACATTGGTACTTGCCGTTGGTAGGTTTTGAACCTGCACCCTCATGCGTGAGAAGCGGGCGTCTTAAACCTCCGGGCCACCACGACACTCTTTTTTTTTCTTTCTTTACCTTTAATAAATAACACGTGACAAAGGTCACTTTCGAACAAAATTCATCAGAAATTGTACAAAAGTTTAGAGTATAAAAGGAAAATGAAAACAATGAAAAGTTCAATTAATTAAAAACGTGTTCAGTAAGTACGGTACATGTTAATATTAAAATATCGTCATCGATCGTCAAAAATGGGTGCATTTTAAAAATTCATGATTATTATTATTTTATAGCTTGCAAAGGCAATTTCATAAAACCGTCAAGTAATTATTAAGAGCTAATCAAGAGTATATTTTTGTAATAATCACCAACTCACTCACTCATATACATCGACTGTGAGACAATGCCCAAGGCATTAAGTCCACCTGTGTACCTAGTGTACTAAGTCTTAAATAAATAAATAAATAATGTCCGTCTGGTAGATTATTTTAAATCATTAGACATGTATTTTTTATTTTCTTACTGAAACCAATACTTTCGACGATATATTGATTTGAAATGTCGCGTGACGTCACTTCTATGTACATTTTATACGTAGAAATGACGTTTTAGCCCCCACTCCTAAACTTTGATTCGTTTTATCTAAGTATTGTTTTATTATACGACAAATATAAAAAAATACGTGTCTAATATTTTTCATTGCCTAACTTAGGGACTAATTAAATTTTTAATTTTTATACCAATTTTGATTTGCATAACAATCTCACACATCATGCCCATTTTTCTTCCCAATCAATTCAAACACCAAACCATATGATTTGATTCCATGACTACTTACACAACATAACTTCAATCCATGTATCATTTTCTTCCGTACACATAAGACAATGATTACCATACACAAAAACACTCGAAACTGACGTCCCCGTTGATTCCCCGACATATTGAAACAAGTCTCTCTTTTATCTTTTGTGGCATTTTCTGCATATCTTTCATCTTTTCTTTTGTTGTACTGAAGTCGTGGCTTACGTGTATTTTTTGTTGACATATTTTTTTTAATTACTTAAAGGTGGAATGTATACTATGTCTTTGGTTAAATTTAAGAGGAGATTAGTATTTGTTTAAAATGTTTCTTGACTGCCTCGTTGGCCGAGTGGTCGCAAGTGCGACTGCCGGGCAAGGGGTCTCGGGGTCGATTCCCGAGTCGGGCAAAGTATTACTGGGTTTTAAAAAAAATCAGGTGATTCGTCTGCTCATTTGCCTCCTATTCTATAAACAAACCGAACCTGATAAAAAGTTCAGCAATGGCATATCACTTAATCTAATTCTTCTAAAATATTTGTATTGTAACTTTCGTGAGACATACTAAATAAATGTTTTCGGCTTACTCACGTAGTAATTCGAGTAGGAACTCGACTAGTTTCAAGCCATACTAGAGGCTCATATTCATGAATGGCTCATATTCATGACTTGAAACTAGTCGAGTTCCTCGTCTTCTAAAATATTTTACTTTCAACTCAATTTAAATTGTTGTCATAATATTCAAGTTGGGTTAAAAGCAATACTTTGCAAGATATTCTAAACGCTTGCTACATGAGTAACTTAGTTACTTAAGTTACTGAATCAAGTTACTCAAGTATGAAGAGTTGATGTTGTGTACAAACAGTATATGTAAATATGTTTTATGTATATAGAAGATTATATATGAAAATGTAGCTTAGAGAAACTTGTGATATTACTACCAGGAGTTACATACATACATAACATCACGCTTTTTGTCCTCGAAGGAGTAGACAAAGGTGCACATTATGCCACTGTACAATGTAACACCCACTTTTCACTATTTATGTTATGAGTCCCATGTACTAGGGGCTGAGCCTATTGCAATATACAGGGCACATTTCCAGAGTCCGTGTTACTACTGAGATTTTTTTTAAAACTCAGTAGTATTATTTAGCCCGACCCGGGAATCGAACCCGAGACCCCTTGCCCATGAGGCAGTCACTATTAACAGTCAATATTAAATTTAACTACAAATTCGTAATCGTAATCAGAATAAAAATCTCGTGACACGTTGTTTAGCAGCCAAGTACCGTACTACTACGACAGCCGTGTGTTATTCATAACATGTCGGTTTCTCCATTACATTGCTTTAACTCGTAAACCGAACACAAAACTTCTTCCTTATAATAAATATAAAAATAATCTTTATTCAGAATCGTCAATGGTCACAGATACCTACAAAAATATTCCATGGAATTTTTTAAAAATAATAAATTATTTATTCAAAATAATGAAGTACACGTTACACAATCATGACACTAATCTAGAATTCATGAAGACATTTAGTATAGAGGTATAATTATGTTCAATGACCCCCGTGCTAGGAAAAATATAGGTCTCACATGGTTAGGTGCCTGTACTAGGATAGTCCTGTGTCACAGGCGAGAGTAGATGTCACATAAAATTACCAATTCAGCGAACAAAAAGGGCTTTACTTTTGAAATGCCTACAACTCGTAATTTGAATGTAAACTAAGATAAACTAAATGCATAAATCACGGGCAAAACCGCAGATAAAAGCCAGTTTATCACAAAGTAATTCAAATTGTAGGCAATTAGTGAAATCAAGGTTTTGGAACAGAGCCCGAAATTATTTGACAAATTAACTCCATTTAAGTGGCACTGGACGAAAAAGATGGAGCCATTTTATAAAATTATGTCCATCAAATGATTTGTTTTTTGGACAAAATTGTATAATTAATAATAATAATAATTTGTTATTGCGACTTTCTGTTTACTCGAATAGCCGCTGACATGGCTTTTAAATCCTAAATTACATGATTAAATTTAAAAATATATACTATTTTTGTAATAAAATTGAGACTGTGAGGTCTAGCCACGAACACACATATATGTATAAATCCTCCTTTAGTATCAAAGCAAATTTAACTTAGGTCTAAGCGTTCATTATTCAATAACGCTCATGCTGATCATATTTATACTGTATTTGCATAACATAACATCACGCCCTTTTATCCCCGAACGGGTCGGCATCGTGGCACTCAATGCCACTGTACAATGTAACACCCACTTTTCACTATTTATGTTATGAGTCCCATGTAATAGGGGGTGAGCCTATTGTCATATACCGGGCACAATTCCAGACTCCGTTTACGTGTGACTTACCTATTTGATTTTGTATTAAGTAATTTATTTCGTTTTAATGTTAGTTGTAATTAAAATTTCCTTTATTTATTCCTATACTTATTTATATATTTTATTTATATAATTAAAATTATTATCAACTAACTTGTGAAATGTTGACTATATTGATAATTAATAAAATTGCTATAATCTAGAACGCGTCGATGATAATGTAGGTATAATAATTTCATGCCTTCATTGGTGGGACCAGGTGGAACGCATCTAAATATATATAATGTGTTCAGCAATAAATATATTTCAATTAATATTTGTCTAAAAGAAAATAATAAAATTTAACAACCTTAAAATATTTCTTCCTTACTGAAGGCTCTTTATTCAGTACACCAACGAAGTTCCCCTGCCAAACGAACTTGAACTCAATTAACAAAAAATATCAATCATACCGAATTATTTTTGGACGAAATTTAATTAAAAACTTCTAATTGGGTATTAAATTTGATAACGTTTGTTTATTTATAAACGAGTTGATTGGGTAGCTTTGGAAGTGTTGAGTGATTATAATCTATATCGAGAATTTAATTTGTTGATGCCGAAATTCTCTGATATTTTGATTAAGGATTCATGGAGATAGTAACTTTGGTGTGTGTGTAATAAGATTGCTTTTAGAATAGACAGCTGTTTTTACAGATAATTAGAGCATTTTAGAAGCGTTTTAGTAAAAATTTGTTATTCATCTTTTAATTAAAATAATTTATATCGCAATTTTAAATGACATAATATGACCAGCAATAAAAGTACTATCCTAACGGGTTACCGGGGCTTCCCCGCCCCTAGACAAAAAAATATCTATGTAAGATTTTATGTGTAGTTATAAATTAAAACAGATTCAGCATTAACTTTTCAAATTCCTACAAAACAGTGCTACGAAGTACAAAACCCCTCCATATCTTCAATAAATCTTTAGCACACAAAAAGAAAAACTGCACTCTTTAACTAACACAGTGACAGTTGGAAGTATTTCAACCGTATAACACATAAAATATTTGCCAGTGTTTAGTGTCGGTAGCGAAGTTCTATTCCGTCCCAAGGGTGCTGTAAAATGCGATTTACTGAGTACTCCATGCAAGTTTTGTCGCGAGGTTACGTTCTGTGGAAGAGTTAAACTTTTGAAGAATGAGGCTTTAGAACTATCGTGTGTTTAGCGTTTTTGGTTGTTTTCGGTTTTTGTTTTCTCGTGAGATTATTTAGTGAGTTTATTTATTTATAATTTATTTTTTTATAATTTACAACAACTCGTATGTAGTTTGTTTCTGTTTATGACTTTGACAGCATTTCCCAATATTCTCCATTTTATCACAATCATCATCATTAACAGCCTACAAAATAATGCTCGCTGCTGAGCAAAGCCTCTTCTCACATGGAGAAGTTTTGAGCATTAATCACCACGCTTGCTCAATGCGGGTTGGCGATTACAAACTTATGATTAAAAAATATAAGCCCAGGTTTTCTCATGATGCTTTCCTTCACCGTTTGTTAGTAATGTCTAGATAATCTTAGAAAGGACATATAACTTGGAAAAAGTCACATTAGTACTTGCTATTGGTACGTTTCGAACACGCTGCCTCATGCATGAGAAGCGGGCGTCTTAAACCTCGACATCATCAGATCACAATCACAACGAATTTATCATCTCGACATCACGTCAACGACAAAATGATATTCTTCCACTTCGCGAAGTATCCAACCAGCACTAATACTTTCTAGTCCGTTACTACTATTTACAAACATTAGTATTCACTCAGTGAGTTCATCCACAAACTCAGTATTTGCACTGACATTTAACCGAAGATAGAGTTCAAAGTTCGACTGTGAATTAAATTGGTTTAGGAAGTGTGATTGTGAGTTTATTGATTGTAAGATTAGGATTTTTGTGGGTTCAATTAAAAAAAAAGAATAAAGTTTTACATAGAAGTGGGGGAGAGCCATGCTTCGGCACGAATGGGCCGGCTCGACCGGAGTGATACCACGGCTTCACAGAAAACCGACGTGAAGCAACGCTTGCGTTGTGTTTCGTCGTGTGAGTGAGGTTACCGGAGGCCTAATTACCCTCCCCTTCCCCAATCTACCCAATTCCTGAATCCCCAACGATCCTCAAACTCCTAAAGGCCAAGGTAGCATTTGAGTGCGTATATGGTCAGTATTTGTACAACCTACTGCGATGATTGATTGTTGCAGTGTCACTTAATACATTTCTCTAGTTAAAATTACTATTAGATGTCAAAAGTATTATGTTGAAATACTCAAACTTTACTCAATTTTAAATCGCGATTAATTATAGTTCCATCTCTAAATATTCTTTGCAAAACGACAGAAATGGCACATATTTATGTAAAACTGAAAACGAAGTAGCCTTTTAAGTATTAGTCTTTAAATTACCATTAGAAAACTTACGATGATACCAATTCGATAAACATGTCAACTGATTGCTCAGGAAGTCACACCACACAAACGACAAATTTTAAAATTAGGTGAAATATAATATTTACCACAATAATGAGATATTATTGTTAACAAATATTTATCTCTAAGTCCCTTGACAAGACGATCTCCGGCCACCGTAAGCACGGGCCTGCGGACGGTGAGCATGGGTGGCTCCCCGTCCGACCAAAAACAGACCCGAGAGTACGGCGCCATCAGACCACCACAGATAGGGCCCAATAGGGCTGATGCCGATTCGGAGTCGCGGAGAACCTAACGGGTTACCGGGGCTCCGACTCGAAGCGCAGGAGAAGGAACGGGGTGGTTTTTAGTCAGTAAGAGTCTGATACTCCCTCCCGCCTCACCCAGGCGGGAGCACTCATTCGATGATTTTCCCCCCTTATAAGAAAAAAAGTCCCATGACAAAAAGTAACTACTTTAGTAATATTTCTCAACGTAATGCAACGGACAGATTTAATCTCAAATTGGTAACAACATATTAAAAAAGTCTCCGTTCTGGCTCACTTCCAAACACTTGTGTGGCCTCACGTTGCTATACCTACTGCATAGCTGCTGCAAGTTACCGAAGATTTATGTGTACGTACCTACGTATGATATTGTACTGCCTCATTGGCCGAGTGTTCGCAAGTGTGACTGCCGAGCAAGGGGTCTCGGGTTCGATTTTCGGGTCGGGCAAAGTATTACTAGGCTCTAGGCTATCTCAGTAGTAGCATGGAGTCTGGAATTGTGCCCGGTATGTAGCAATAGGCTCACCTATTACATGGGACTCATAACATAAATTGTGAAAAGTGGGTGTTACATTGTACAGTGGCATTCAAGTGCCGTAATGTGCACCTCTGCTTACCCCTTTGGGGATAAAAGGCGTGATGCTAGGTTATGTTGTTTGTGTAATAAAATTACACCGAAATTAATATATCATTCAAGTTTAAGATTTCGTTGTTGAGGAATATCTGCTTCGAAAGGATCAAGGTTCAAGGTCAAGCAATTCTTCAATATTCAACTCAGAGTTGCACACGGTATGAGACTCTCTTGTCTAGTAAATGAATATTACACTACAGTATGTTTGATTATTATATTTCATTCGTCATTATCATATTGAGTCGATGAGTGTGCGGGGGAATTGCACAAGTTGATTCCCCCTAGTCCTTTCCATCACCGTACCACAAGACAATCAGCGAAGCGTCACCCATTCATGGTAGATGTTCCGCCCACACGCACGAAGCGTTTCGCTTCAAGCTTCCTTGTGCGTACTGCTAAAGAGTGGAATTCTTTAACAGAGTCTGTATTTCCTGAAGGGCAATCTTCAACCTGGTAATCTTCAAGGCCCGTGTGAATAGGTTGCTTATGGGACGACGTGTTCCATCGTAGTCCGCATCATCGCTTACTACCAGGCGAGATAGTGGTCAAACGTCGGCCCATCAAATATTTAAAAAAATGATTATCTTTCGTCTTGTTGGTTTTTGGCTTCAGTATCATCGTCATGATCATCACATCAACTAAAAAACGGCTACCATTAAACAAAGACATCTTTTTTACATGGCATTTTAGAACGCAATAATGTTTACATTCATTTTAAAATAATTGTACCCAAAACAAAATAACTTACTTACTTTGGAATAAATTAAAGAAAATTCATATTAATTTCAGTTTTAAAATGTCTGACACTTCGAGAGAACCCTTCTAAATTTTGTTAATCAAGAAAAATTCTCGTTACTGTCAACTTTTCGTATCAAGTTAATCAACATTTTTTTCTTTAGAATTTCTATGGTTTCTTTTGGGTTTATACTGAAACTGGTTATTTTGTACGACTTGCTTTATTTATACTCTTAGAATTAACTTACTGGATTTGACTCTGCAGTTATTATTTCGACAATTTGATGGTAGGCCGAGTTGTCGCAAGTGTGACGGCCGGCCAAGGGCCATATCGGTTTCGATATTCGATATCGAATCGGGCAAAATATTGTTTTTTTTACACTGTGTCTGGAATTCTGCCCGGTAAATGGCAATAGACTCTTTAAAAAAAACCCCTATTACATGGGACTCATAACAAAAATAGTGATAAGTGTAAGTGCTGTAAATGTACACCTCTTCCCACCCCTTCGAGGATAAAAGGCGTGATGTTATGTTATATCATAATGTAATATTGAATTGTGTAGGCAATGTGAATATTATTCAAAGATAATTTTAATTACATATTTTTTAAAACCGTATACTCATAAAGTTATGAATGAATTAATGAATCAGCTAATTAGGCGATTGGCGTTTTTACCATTAACCTCCGTGTGATAATATTTTAAGCTAAATGCTTACCTATTTTATTTTTAGTCTTATTCAGTGCCTTAGTAGTCGCGTGTCAGTCATCCATTAGCAGTCAGTCTCTTCTAGCGAAGACACCTGAATTGCCCATTAAGTTCGGCTAATGTAGAGATGTTACTCTTCTTTTAGATAATGGGGTCGAGAACACGGAAATTTTGAGGAACTATAGAAACTACAGAAGTAGCCAGACCTGTTAACCTAGGTGTTTTATTTCAAATTTTTTTATTAGATTTTCGACTTTATAGTTTTGACGTAAAGCTGGAAATTTAATAAAAAACATTGACAGCGGTGGTGTTGTGGTGGCCCGGAGGTTTAAGACGCCCGCTTCTCATGCATGAAGGTGCGGGTTCGAAACCTACCAACGGCAATTACCAATGTGACTTTTTCCGATTTATATGTACTTTCTAAGATTATTCAGACACCACTGACAAACGGTGAAGGAAAACATCGTGAGGAAACCTGGACATATAATTTCTAATTATTAGTTTGAAATTGCCAACCCGCATTGAGCAAGCGTGGTGATTAATGCTCAAACCTTCTCCGTGTGAGAAGAGGCTTTGCATTGGGCATTATAGGCTGTTGATGATATGATGATGAACTAGCTGGCCACTATACTTCAAATACTCTTTTTAGATCAACTTCAACTTAGTAACCGTGTTTAAACTGTCAAACACCAAGCGGTCACCGGTGACCGCAACCTATTGTTCTTTAATTGTGTCTATAAATACGGTACTCGACGAGTTAAGAAACATAACATTTTTCTTCCCTAGTTGTTACCATGCCACCAAACCTTCATTGTTCCTCCTTCACGTCAAAAGATGATACTTGGAACAGGTTTTTTTTTTTAGTGGGAAAAATCCAATGTCTTCTCCCACCTAAGCGAGGCGAGATTGAGTGTCAGACTCTTACTGACTAAAAACTAACGCGTTCCTACTCCTGCACTTCGAACCGGAGCCCTGCAATGTGGAGCAATGAGGGAGACGTGTTGTTCTTAGGAATATCTTTAATTAAGTGTCTTAATAACTAACTTACACTACTTACTTATAGGGCCAGGTGTCACACACTACAGGCCCAGCAACCCGTTAAGTCCTCCGCAACTCCGTATCGGCATCAGCCCTATTGGGCCCCATTTGTGGCGGTCCGATGACTCTTTCCGCCGTACGCTAGGTTAGAACAGGGGTATGGCCTAGAGTGACACAAGCTATTTTTTATCCCACGGGATCGTGGACGTATAAGCTAGTAATAAAAAGCACAGCTCCCAAAACTGTATTAACCCTTCAAACACAAGGTCGGACTTTTCCTTCAGTTCATAGGAGTGAGTGAATTTCTTGACTTTCAAGTATTCTTCACCATTCTTTCTTTTCCTTCTTCATAATATCCAAGGTCACCTCGATATCCAGTTTTTCTATAAAAAAAGTTTGTATTATTAACTCCATATTTTCAACACTGCAAACAAGTTATAACATGTTGATTTACAACCGTTTATTTTATTCCATAATATCACAGAACATGCGGGAACAAATTGCCAACTTTTACCTACTTTTGCGAAGTGTAATCGAGATAGGAAGTTTCCGATAAGGCGTCGAAACCATACAGGGAAAACTTAAATCTATATCATATAAACATCGTGTTATTTATATCGCCAAATACGTATGGTGAAGTTTAACTTGGAGATGAGGAAGTTTTTCGTAGTTATAAATAGGAGTCGTCTTTCAGATTTTTTCCATGGTGGAAATCATGTATGCCTGGTTGTGATTCCGGGATTTGGATTTTGGCAAATTCTCTTATGTATACTTCTGATTTTGTCACTGAAAAGAAGAATAATAGTTTAATGTTTTTAACACGTTCCCTGCGCCATCACTTTCAAAAAACTTTCAGCTGGTACTTTGGAGATCTAAAAGATCTCCAAACTAACCTACCATTTGGTGCGTTTGAGAACTAATCGGTCTCCTAAAGATACAGTTTTTAAAATAGTTTATTTCTTCCAAAAAAAACAATCAAATATATTTTGAAGTTTTTGTGGGTGAAAGATAGCCTATTGCTTTATATTTTGCTAGGTTCGCACGCAGTTATGACATTTGAATAAACTACAAATACCAAAAAAAATTAAGATATCGATTGTATCTCGTACCGCAACGGAAGATAGTTCAATATGTGTAGTAAGTAGTGATGGGAATAAAATAATATCTCAGTTGTCGATTGAAAAAGTTTTATTAATTATGCAAAGTGTTTTTCATTAAAACATAGTAAGCACATTGATTACTTGCATTGCGTGCAAATGGTAACAATTCGTTTAGTTTTTTTAGAAGCGTCAGTGCTGTTAATGTGGGTCGTAATTTTTCGTAACAACCCAACACTACGTCTTTTTTGTCGCCACTTTCGTTATTCGAGTGTCTTATGTAAATAGATTCCTTACACTTTTTTCTTTTAAAAGCACTCATTGTTTAACAAAAATGATAATCAACACGTAGGAGGTATATACGCGAGTGTTATTTCGCAAACGTGCGCGCGAGCGCCCATGTCGATGCTAGGACAACACTAAAACGAGTCACGCAGCGCCCGCGCCGCCCACCTTTCCTCTCTTGCGTCTACGAGGCCTACAATTCCACGAGTACCGACATACCTCCTAACGCAAGGAATGAAAATAATTACAGTACTGTGCGTTAGGGACCTAATCCATCTCTAATTTTTTTTTAATGTCTTTGAATTCATTTTTATGTAGGAAGCAAATATGTATATTTGTCCTACTCATAACTAAAGAACTTTACACGTTAAATCCTCCCGCAAGGACTGAAACAACACGATTATGTTCAACGCACAATACAAAAGTCCTGCAAGAGATCTGATAGATCTCGTAATGCAACGAACGTGTGAAAATATATAGTCTCAGAATAATCATAAAGCTGCACGGTTGGCAGAGTGGCTGCTGTCGCGCAACGTGTAGAGGGTTTGATTCCCGCCGGAGTAACTCTTTGTGTGATACGCAAATTGTTGTTTCGGACCTGAGTGTCATAGGTATGTGAACTTCGAAGTTTGTAAACGCACCCTCGACACAGCAGAAAATCCTAAGATGGGGCAACATTTTTATAAAAAAAAAGAAAAAAAAACGTTGTTTTAAAGGAAACTCTTTGAGAAAAACATCTTTAAAAAGCTAACAGTTTTAAAAGAATCAATAACAAACAGCCTCCGTTCACGCCAAAGATATTATTCACAAAACGAATTGTAATTCAAAACACGCCCCACATACGTTATTCTTATGAATTTTTAATATTTCCAACATCATAAGCGTTCCAATAAAAAAGTCTACTGTTCAGAATATTAATGTGAACATAGCTTTATAAAATTTTCTCTTTTCTTCACGTACTTGGACTCAATAAAATTATTTACTGCATTTAAAATAAAATAAGTGTCAAACTGACACTATTGACAGGTCCAGTAGACAAGTCGGTTAAATATTTAAACGTCAGTAGAGGGCGCCCTAGGTGAATGTACGACAACAAGGATTAGTGCCGAAATAAAAAGAAGTAAATTAAAACTGATAGGTAAAATTAAAAAAGAAATATCTGGAGTCTAGAAAACTAAAACAGAACATTATTACAATTTTCTTGATAGCTTTTTGTCAAAATATTCGAATCACATTATTGTATTCCAAATCTGAATTGAAAACTTTTTTTTTTCTATTAAATCCTTTTTATAATGTGTTGTACTTTGTGTTGTATGTGTGTACATAAATTAATGAACTAATCTATATCTATACTAATATTATAAAGAGGAAAGATTTGTACCTATTTTTGTTGTTTATATGTTTGTAATGAGTAGGCTCAAAAAGTACTGGGCCGATTTAAAAAATTCTTTCACCAATAGAATGTTACATTCTTCCAATTTGACATAGGCTACATTTCATTTTGAATGAAATTAGGGATCCTTGGTAAAATTTGAACAATGTAACCGAAGGTGTAGAAAAATGAGTTTTAAAATGTCTTTCGTCGAATGCGCTGCCGAAACTTTTAGCGATAGAACAATATAATGTACAACAATATTGAAGAACATCATAATGTCTACAAAAAACTCCACGGTAGCATATGTCCAACTATTGTAGTTATGTCACTACAACAATCCAAATTTCCAAAAATAAATAATTGTCTACCTCGTGCGAAGCCGGGACGGGCTGCTAGTTAATTATAAATCCATACTTTTTGGCAAATTCATAACATTATTTAAAAAAAAATCATTAAGTAACCTTATTTATCAGAAAAGAAAACTCGTGTATATTCAAATACTTTTTAAATTATTGTGTTAAAAATACCTTGTTAAATGTGAAGTCAAAAGCCGAGTATCTATTGAGTAAAAAAAGTAGGAAAAAATAACAATCATAATGAACTCTCTCCAATTATAACGTTTAAATTGTGAAAAAGTGTACACCATTTATTTTTTAAGTTCCGTAACGCTTTGTTTGTGACTTTGCTACAATTTGTGTTCTATTTCATGACGTAGAAGTTCGTTTTTTGAAAAACTTTTTAGTACCAAAAGTATTATAAATTTTATCAAACTTTTTAACATAGGTTTTGTTTTATATATTTTCAGCCATGATCATCCTACTGCAGGGCAAAGGCCTTTCTAACCTCCTTGCACTATTCTCCATGTAAAGTTTTTGCAACCAATCCTTCAATACACAGAGACATTAATCAGTAATATAAGATCTAATTTTATCATTTACTTTATGAGTTCCATGGAAAAGTTGACGTCTCTATGTATCATAATTAATCATAATTTCAGACTTTGCAATATTACTGAGAATTTCGACCGACCATTGGATTTAAAAATTAAATTCCAAAACTCTAAGCTCGTCTTTCAAACACGTCTGTATATTATGAGCCTTTTTTTAAGGGGGGAAAATCCTGACTTCTCCCTCCTGGGTGAGGCGGGAGGGAATGTCAGACTCTTACTGACTAAAAACCACCCCGTTCCTACTCCTGCACTTCGAGCCGGAGCCCCGGTAACCCGTTAAGTTCACCACGGCTCCGAATCGGCATCATCCCTATTGGCCCCATCTGTGGTGGTCTGATGGCTCTTTGAGGCGCGCAAAGTCATTTTACATAGATGTTACTTTCATAAACAATATATATGACGTCACCGCTTTAATCGAAGAACCTGAGATCCCTTGCTTGGCAGTAGCATTTTGTGACCACAGAACTAATGAAGCAGATAAATGTGGTACAGGTTTAAATAATAAATTATCGATGAAATATTATGAACATTACACAGTCATTTCAGCCAATATTTTCAAGACATTATCCTACAGGGCGTTTCATAAAATTAATCAATATACTTGATTATGAAAGTCCTTTGTTCGTTTCAGTAGACATGAAATATTAATCTATTAATAATTAATAACTGTGCCCGGGATCTAATTGAATCTTGGCCTACTTCCTTAAGGAAGTATATAGAGCCCAGTGTGCCGTCATATATTAAATGTGGACAAAAATGTATTTGCCTATTCCGGTCACGATGTGGTGGGACGAATTTAATTAATTTACGGTTACCTGCGCGGTGCATTTTCGGCATATTTCTTGTTGTCCACTTATATTGGTGTTGTGAAAAATGTTCTCTAAATTGTATTGCGTGTGGTGTGTTAAAGAAAAAAATGTGTTTTGGTAAAATTAATTTTATACGGGAATGCTTTTAATCTTCTTTTCCCTGACCTCATTCCAAGTTGTTTATTTTGTTGCAATATGGTTGGTTTCTCTCTCCGTTTGGTTATTTTTATAGTTTTTATAATAACTATCGTGAGCCATACTAAATTAACAAAAAAAGCGGCGATGTAAGCCACGCACGCTGCTCATGAGGAAGAACCCCTCTGTGGTACGAAACTAGTAGAGCTTTTCTCAGTATTTTCACGTGAGTCACACAGGATTTTTAGTTATTTTAATAGTGTGAAAAATGTAAGTGCTATATGCATGCCCTTGTTTATATTAAAATCATATTACCTATTACATTGTACTATATCACAGACTATACTTCTAATCTTTTATAATAAACAAAGTTTTCTTCTGCGGGTAATTTAATAAAGTCCTTATAATATATTAGACTCATCGGGTTTCTTCAATCTCAACAGATTATACTTGAATCTCGTCATAACAAACCCAGATTGAATTATTATTATTTCTTAGTAAAGGTTGATTAAATATTGACAAAATTCTTCTTCGCTTTGTTTAACATCCAGATTTAAATAAAATTAATATAAGTGGAGGTACATGTGTCGACTGCTGGACTATTGAGGTCCTCTACATTAGCGGGTGTATCATAATCCCTACACTTGTGTAATCGCAGTTTTTTATATATTTGATGGGCCGACGTTTGACCATTATCTCGCCTAGTGATAAGCGATGATGTCTACGATGGAGCACGTCGTCCCATAAGCAACCTATTCACTTGGGCCTTGAAGACACCCAGGTTATACCCGTCAGGAAAAATGAAAGATTCAGGTCTATTAGAAAGCGCTGCTGTACAGTCTCTTTTAATTATCTCTCATGAAATCCACTAGAATATAAATATATCATTTCACCATTTTACATAGGGGTTAAGAACTAAATCATATTAAACAAAGCCCGTCCCAAATCCTAAATCCAATAAGGTGTAATACTTTTCTCAGTTTACCATTATATCAACAAAACCCACAGGGCATCGTAAAGAAGCATATTGTGTTCTTTACAAGTTCCTTTGCTATGAAATCTTACGGTTTCCCGGCTTACTCCTGTTTCAGATCTGAAATTGTGTGGCAAATAGTGAAATTGGATTTAAGCTTGCAGACTTATATTAGACAGATTATTCTAGTACCTACCGGTATTTCGTTTATTTCGTTATTTATTTTTTTATTTTCGTTGGAGTGCAAGTGCAATTGCCGGGGCAAGGGGTCTCGGGTTCGATTCCTGCGTCAGGCAAATTAATACTGGGTTTGAAAAAAAATCTTAGTAGTAGCACGGAACCTGGAATTGTGACCGGTACATGGCAATGGGCTCATCCCCTATTACATGGGACTCATAACATAAATTGTGAAAAATGTGCGGGTGGATTGGAAAAAGAATAAATATCTTTTGCAATTCAATAAAGTTGTTCAATATTTACTGTATAACTAGTAGGATTCTGATTTCTTTACATAAAGAAGTGTAAATAATGATATTTAGTTTCCATATTCGCTTCAATATATTTTATTACACATCTGTTGATTCATTCTCTTTGCATATGATTCAATCTGAAATATTTATACCTTTTCATATTATCTCATGTTTCAGTGTTTAAAGTTTACCAATCAATTACAGTTATTGAAAAAATATTCTTTATCCAATGATCAAATGCAACTTGACAAATAAACCTTTTTCGCTTTCTCAATTCTTTAATACTACTAACTACTAATAGACAATTAACGCCATTTTTTGAGGGGGGGAAATCTTCCAATGACTTCTCCCGCCTTGGGTTAGGCGAGAGGGAGTGTCAGACTATTACTGACTAAAAACCACCCCGTTCCTACTCCTGCTATTCGAGCCGGAGGCCTGGCAACTCGTTAGGCTTTACGCGCCGTTTCGCATGGATCTGGTTCTGGTCGGGCGGTGAGCTACCCTTGCTCACCGTCCGCAGACCCGCACTTGCGGTGACCGGAGATCGTCACGCGATCTCCGACGCCCGGTGTGTCTACCGCGACGGCTGGGGCGTGAGGAGGTTTGTTCCCTCACGCGTCTCACTTCCTCTTTAGTTAGCATACAATTAACGCCATAACATTGTAGACGGTTGTTCTGAAAAATTGACTGTTCAATTTTAAGTCGTGCTTAAATAACATTTCTATCATTTTACAAAGAATCTGTAGTGACAGAACTATACTTAAGCGCAACTCAAAATTGGGTTCTTGCCTTTTTTTATAATATAAGCCGGTAAACGAGCAGACGGATCACCTGATGGTAAGCAATCGGCGCCGCCCATGGACACTCGAAACACCAAGGCGTTACAAGTGCGTTACTGGCCTTTTGGGAATTGGGAATTTGAGGATTGTGGAGGATTCAGGGACTCGGGAGATGGGGACTAGGGGGGGTAATTGGGAGTAATTGGCCTTAATTAAAATATAAATTATTTCGACTGTTTAATATAATAAAACATTAAAAAATAATCACACTTCCAATAATTCATTTTATGACCAACTTAATTTTAGTATATTTCCAGAATTTTTTTAAGAAATAAGTATACTGCTTGACGCTAAAAAAACGTGACGTCACATTCACAATCTCGTATAAAATTCATAGAAAACTGTCGTTTTTTGACAGTTCGAAAAAAGTATTGAATTTGACTAGTTGGCAAGTACCCCAATTAAGTAGCGTTTGAGTATTTCAGTGTAAGATCCCCCAAATTAAATCACTTGAACGAAAAGACCCCAATACACGGCCACACCTCGTTCTAATTAGTTCCACACACTTATAGCACCCACAAACACCTTGCTTGGTACAAAAAGAACCCAATTAAAACAGGGCATAGAACTAATTGGATTAACTAACGAGCCGCGAAGCTCTAATTTACAGCAGCATTGAGACCAGGATTTATTTTTAGACCTTAGTGCAGTCACGAATGACTTTTTTAGGCTAAAAGTTGGACTTCGGTTGTGAAGTTTGAAACTTTTTGTTGGCGCTCTATGCATTTTTTAAGAGAAATGAAGAAGTTTAGGTGATTTGGAAATCATTGGATCTTCCTCCTCCAGAAAGTTATTTTTGTTTAAATAGTAAATTTCCTGTGTCTGATATGGTTTAAGGACTCGTACCTACAAAAAATTGCGATGCGACGTAGCATTGCAAAATGTGCGAGCTCTGTGCATCGCAAGAACTTGCGAATTGATTAGGATCGCGCATCAAAATCTTATCTTCTCAAAATCTTCTTTGTTTCTTTTTCCTGTATCTCCTAAGCAACAACAAAGGTGCACACTTTTTTAAGTACGTTTAGTACGGTTGACGGTCGTCGAAGGAATGGTCACACGCCTTGACGCATGAAATCGCATCGCAGCAATTTTTTTACCTTGCGAATTCGCATCGCAGTTTTGTATATGAGTCCTAAAGTATAATCCCCGATATACAGGTCGGGCAAAGTTTAAAAAAAATCTTATTAGTAGCACGGAGTCTGGAATTGTGTCCGGCATATGGCAATAGGCTCACCCCCCTATTACATGGGACTCATAACAGAAATAGTAAATAGTGGGTGTTACATACAGTAGCATTAAATGCCGTAATATCCACCTACCCTTTCGGGGATAACAGGCACGTTATGTTATGTAAGTTACATGTATACAAAAATTCAGTTCAAGGTACACCACCTAAGCAAACTAAAACTAAAGTAAAAACTTGATGAAAGGCAACTGTGTAAGAAAATTACATTGTTCTGGTCAGAAAGGAGAAAATATAATTTATCTTTCTTTGTAGAATAATGTTTCTTGTTTCAAACCTGCGTTGTAATTACTAAATAATTTTGTGCAGGCTGCGTCTCTTTGTTTTGTGAAAGCAGTTCCTTGTTCAGTTTCTCAGCTGAGTAATTGGATTTTAATTATTTAACGAGACAAGTGAACTCCACTTCTGTTTGTTTTAAATTGTATGGAAACTTTCAAAGAAAGAATGAAGCAACATTTATTCGGTACATTACATGCACAGAGATGTAGACAAAAAAATAATAATACAGACATAACCTAAAAATCGCGGGTTACTCACGTGAAAGTACTGAGAAAACTGAACTATAGAATGATCTGTCGTCGGCGGTATTTCCGAACCGATACGACCTTTAAACCTTCAAGAAAAGAGCGTCATCATCATCATCATCAGCCTGTATTCGTCCACTGCTGGACATAGGCCTCTCTTATGGCACGCCACTGAGCTCGGTCATCAGCTCTTCTCATCCAACCACTGCCAGCCACCTTGCAGATGTCGTCACTCCACCTAGCTGGAGGGCGCCCTACACTGCGTTTGCCTAGACGCGGTCTCCACTCTATAACACGTTTACCCCAACGGTTATCGGTTAAAAGAGCGTATTCCTTTTTAAAAGGCCGGCAACGCACTTGTTACTCCTCTGGTGTTGCGGGTGTCCATGGGCAGCGACCATCGCTTAACAGCAGGTGATCCGTCGTGAAAAGCTCTAGAACTACAAAGGGGTTCTTCCTCATGAGCAGCGAGTGTGGTCGCAGTGATGTCACGCAACCTACTACTTTCGAGCCCCTTTGTGGTCTGAAACTATAATCTTTGTTATATCACCAAAACACATTACCCTCACATGTTATCGTAATAACATGAACAAGATACTTATTGTATTACTTCATAGTAGTTGTTCACGAAGTTAATTTGTCCCTACTTGAGTATCTATATCTATACTAATATTATAAAGAGGAAAGATTTGTACCTATTTTTGTATGTTTATAATGAATAGGCTCAAAAAGTACTGGGCCGATTTAAAAAATTCTTTCATCAATAGAATGTTACATTCTTCCAATAGCTACATTTCATTTTGAAAGAAATTAGGGATCCTTGGTAAAATTTGAACAATTTAACCGAAGGTGTAGTAAAATGAGTCTTAAAATGTCTTTCGTCGAATGCGATGCCGAAACTATTAGCGATAGTACAAAATAATGTACAACAATATTGAAGAACATCATAATGTCTACAAAAAACTCCGCGGTAGCATGTGTCCAACAATTGTAGTTATGTCACTACAACAATAATCAATTTCCAAAAATAAATAATTGTCTACCCCGTGCGAAGCCGGGACGGGCTGCTAGTAGTACATATATATAGTAAGTCAGATCGTAAACCAAGACACTTCTTTCATTATATGGCAACACATCCAGTTACGCAAACCAGTTTTTCATTGCACCGCTTTGTATGACCCTTCCTAACATTCAACGGTCTGTTTATTTTGGTTATGCATACCTTGATGTGTTACCTAGTGTACTACGATGTGTTTTACGATGTTCTGGTGGATTATTGTAAAAGTATGAAGGATGTTTTGTTAATTGTGTGGTCGCAAGTGCAAGTTAGTGGAGTTGTTGGAATGGACAATGAACACAAGATGTTAATTGTTTTATGGGGCTTTATGTTACAGTGTTTAAATAGTTATCATCATCATGGTTAACGGTCCATGATAATCTACTGCCCAAGACTATAACCTTCTTCTACATACTGATGTGGGTTTGCCATAATCTCCTCTATTGGCAGATTGGTTGGAGATCGTATTTTAATATAACATAACATGACATCACGCCTTTTATCCCCGAAGGGGTAGGCAGAGGTGAACATTACTGCACTTAATGCTACTGTACAATGTAACACTCACTTTTCAATAGTTACTTTATGAGTCCCATGTAATGTAACTCTTGAATCCAATTCCGATCGATCGACATTGATATTGTGGAATTTCGTACTCTTGAGTTGTAACACTAGCGCCCATTGCATCCGTATTGCGTGAATGTTGAATGAACTAAATGGTATTGAGTTTTGCTTTATATTTCGTACTCTGAATGCTATTTCAACAACTACGATAGGGGTTGTATAGTATTGACATTGAATAATAATTGAGATTCTATAGGATTGAAATTGCATTGAAATTGAGATTGGATTCAAGAATAAGCACCCTGAAGTCCGGCGCATCCCAGGGACATGAATAACTTTTTGTCTTGGTTTCCACAACGAAATAAATGAGAATAATAACAGGAGATGAAAAAAATTGTCCTGTACTGTCCCATCTTTGTCGAATTTACCCTAATTAGGTCTTACGATACCCGCGGAAGGGTTAGAGTTGGTGACAAATATATTCTAATCCAAAAATACCACTAACATTGATAGAAATTTGTCGAAGAACCGATGACTGCTGGAGTAGACGTGTTCTAGAGTGGAGACCACGTCTAGGCAAACGTAGTGTAGGGCGCCCTCCAGCTAGGTGGAGTGACGATATACGTAAAGTGGCTGGTAGTGGTTGGATGCGTAGAACTGAAGATCGAGCTTAGTGGTGTGCCATTGGAGAGGCTAATGTCCAGCAGTGGACGAAAACAGGCTGTTGAGGATTGATAGAAATCGTAAAAAAGAATTCTCCAGAATTATCATCTCTTATATCAATTCTAGTCAAACACTACTCGATCATAAAGTAGTATATAATATAATTGCATTACAATACTGGTTATGTACGCGGTCACGCAGCCGACTGTCAAGCGAGCGAGTAATGTAATGAACTAGCAGAATTCACCCCCTTATCTTGTTTTTCACTTAGGAGCATACGTGGTTGCTTGGAGTAGTTGAAATATACGGCTTGGTGTTTTGGCGAGCAACTGTTGACAATTTTTAAGGAGATATTACTAATAATTAGACTGGCCATTGACGTTTCAGAATACATTTTTTAGTGTAGCTGTTTTTCCAAGATTGAATTCAAGGCGTAAACCCTAGACCTGATTTGGACAGTAGTATTTAAAGTAATAATACTCCTTAAAAAGAGCTTAGAAGCTCTCTCTTTCTCTGGCAAACCTGTAACCTCTAAAGTCTAAACGGTGATTACGGCGAACCTTTTTTATGTAGAGAATTAAGAACAATAAAAGAGCATTAAAAGAATTAAGAACAGCAAATTAAGTGTGGGAGAACCATGCTTCGGCACGAATGGGCCGGCTCGACCGGAGTGATACCACGGCCTCACAGAAAACCGTGAAGCAACGCTTGCGTTGTGTTTCGTCGTGTGAGTGAGGTTACCGGAGGCCAAATTATCCTCCCCTTCCCCAATCTCCTCAATCCCTGAATCCCCAACGATCCTCAAACTCCTAATCCCCAAAAAGCCGGTAACGCACTTGTAACGCTTCTAGTGTTCCATGGGCGACGCCGATTGCTTACCATCAGGTGATCCGTCTGTTCGTTTACCGGCTTATGCCACAAAAAAAGTATCCAAAGTCTAATATCAGTACCGACAGAAAACGATATATTCCTATCACATAAGACTTAATAGTGAAAAGTGGGTATTACATTGTACAGTGGCATTAAAGGCCGTAATCTACATATATCTTTGCTTACCTATACAGGGATAAAAGGTGAGATGTTATGTTATGTTAAATACCGTCCAACAAATTAAAAGGTTTCTTGAAATCACCGTCCTTATGTTTCTCGCCACTAGAGCTGCGTGGAAACAATGTGATAGGTGAAAAATAAGGGATTCCGTGCTCTTTATCTCGTCACGAGATGTAAGAGGATACTGCAGTTGGCCTAGGGTATATTGTCAGTGGAAAGCGGAAATAACACTTGGGTATAAAAATATAACGTCCATATTACAATGAGCAAGCATCAGAGTCAGTATGCTATTGCTTGAACGTACAGTTTTTTTAAGAAAGTAGGAGGTAAACGAGCTTCATTTGAAACAGATTACATGGATCAGTATCCATGTTATACTGTTATAACATTATAGTGTTTAGGGCCACAACGGATGTGTCTATCACCAAAAATTTCAGTTTTGCTTAGCGTGAAATTGCTGTTCAAAATATTTCTGTTAATCGAATTCTTGGTGACAATAAAATATAGATTCTTATTTAAATCTCCATCAAAAGTATACCAAGCAATCCTGATGTTTCTTAAAAAGTAGGTATCATTTTAATAAGAGCATATCCTTTACCCGCACCCACTAAAACCTCACCCGATTCCTATAACAGAAAACTTATATGGATTTCTGTTTGATCAATGAATACGAGATGACAATGAGAAGTCGAGCAAGATGTATGGTATATGTGTGTGTGTGTGTGTGTGTTGAGCTTCAAGAACAATCGACAAATTCGTCGCGATACATCTATTTTACTTACAAGTGCTTTGAATAATATATGGCCTAGAAATATTGGTACAATCTATTATTCTAGATTGTGACTATTATAAAGATGTTGAGGTATTTAATCTCATGCTTGATTAACATATTACCTCTATATTATACAAAAAACGATCAGACAAACTGCTTCATAGTGCAAATACACACATCATCTTGTTTCACGCCGTTTTATCTTAATATTTTTTCATTATCTAACTTACTTACTTATTATCTAACACGGACTAAATAGATTTTTAATTTTCACACCCCGTCATCATCCTAATTGTTTGACCTGATACCTGCCGCATTTTTTGCCTTCGAGCCTCAAGACAGCATATGCATCCCTACCATATAGATGGTTGGCAGGCCACAACTGTGCGCTTCTCAGATAGCTTTCTGCCTCTCACAGTAAAACTGTGAAATGATCTGTCGTCGGCGGTATTTCTGAACCGATACAACTTTCATTCTTTCAAGAAAAGAGCGTATTCCTTTTTAAAGGCCGGCAACGCACCTTTGACTCCTCTTGTGTTGCGGGTGTCCATGGGCGGCGCTGATCGCTTACCATCAGGTGATACGTCTGCTCGTTTGCCTCCTATTCCATAAAAAAGCATGGCTGTCTGACACGATGTTTTGGATATGTTTTTTAGAAAATTGATGGTAAAGTTTCACTCCACGAGGTATTAAAAATTCAACAGGATTCTAGGATGCAAGCACTTCAGCAATATGATTATAATAACAATCGAAAGAACGGTTAAATAAAAATAATTTAATACCAATCTAATCAAAACTTTAGTCTGAACTAACATTCGGGTGCAAGAGTAAATAAAATCTACAGTTTACTACCAAACTTTGCCTATCACATTAAAAATGAAAAAAAATTACGAGTCTCAGTAATAATCTCAATCAAAACTTTGCTTTATACAAATGGAATTAAGACTTTTATTTGCAAAGCTAGTTGTGACCAAAGTACGTGCGAATCTTATTTAATGAAGGATCATAATCCATGCACATTCAACTTGTAAAACGTTGCATAAAAGGTGTAAACGGTACGCTTTCGAACAATGATGAAAAAAAATGTTTTTACAATTCGTTTTTTTTTTGTATTATTTATTCATGCTCCATACATAACATAATATCACGCCTTTTATCCCCGAAGGGGTAGGCAGAGGTGTACATTATGACACTGTACAATGTAACACCCACTTTTCACTGAGTAGCACGGAGTCTGGAATTGTGCCAGGTATATGGCAATAGCTTCACCCCCTATTACATACATAACATAAATAGTGAAAAGTGGGTGTTACATTATACAGTGGCATAATGTACACCTCTGCCTACCCCTTCGGGGATAAAAGGCGTGGTGTTATGTATGTAGTATTGCCCATTTTTATTATTTTAGTATGTATTATATGTAGTCTGTAAGTATTATTGATTGTTTAATTTGTTTTTTATTTGTTTTTCTTCTATTTGGTTTTCTTTTATTATGCCCCTACCACCCATTACCAGATTCTTTTCAAAAATTCCATCCAAAGGTTGTCTGGAAGAAATCGCCGCGTGTGATAAGACCGCCCATTCTATTCAAATTACTATTGCAATGTCTAAATTTTTTTTTCTGTGTTTCCAATAAAGTATCAATAAATCAATAAAAATTCAAAGACAAGACAAAACAAGATACCTAAATAAAACAGACACCCGATACAAGAAATCTCATAAACCAACACTGTGACTTGTTAGATTTATTACACTTCCAATGTGGTGACCCCATTTGCTAGTAAAGCTCCCTCTGTGCAATATTACGTCTACAAATAGTTGCATTTACCTCAACACGTTCCGACCTGACGAATGTTGAAACCTGTTGTTCTTTACATACAACCGCACATCAAGCTGAACTAACCACTTTATCATGGTCTTGCTTCGGTTGGTCCTTCCTGATATACAACGATCAGTTTATACTGGATTGCTTAGTTTGATGTGTATACTTATAATACTGTTTGTGTGTATTTGGGGAACTAGAGTGGTTTAATATTGGTATTAGTCTTTGTGAATATTATTGCAGTATATTGTACAGAATATTGTTGTTGTTTCTTGTTTGGTTTTGCGACTTCATTGTTAGTTGTTATAAAATAACAATATGTCTTGCATTTTTATAATCTTAAATATTCTGTATACATACACATACACATTACATAACAGTAAGTTATGTATTAGTCCCACGTGACCGGCCCCCTGGGTAAGCGCTGCAGAGGAAGGCCGCTTACAAGACAGCAGGATGAGATTGTTAGGACGGCTGGCCATGATTGGATACAGAAAGCCAATCGTTGGAGGAGGCCTTCACCCGAGGAGGGGTTCTGGAAAACAAACCAACTACTGAACAAAACATTTAACACTTCAAATACATTTAGAATCAAATCAAACAAAAAATAATATAGGTTAAGTTTAGTAAAAAAAAAAACAATTGTAATTTTGGTTTTCTTTTTTCCACGAGATGGTAGTACAGTGACGTTAGTATATGATGTAATTCATATTCATAAAACCAAATCATAGTTTTAACTCGTCGAATACCGGTTTTATAGACACAATTAAAGAACAATAGGTCGCGGTCACCGGTGACCGCTTGGTGTTTGACAGATTAAGAAAGTACAGCACTGTATTAGATTCGTTTTTCTTGATACTTTACATAATATTACTAACACATGTTTAACTTACATACATAACATCACGGCTTTTGTCTGCCTTGTAGGCAGAAGTGCACAAAACGGCACTTAATGCTACTGAACAATGTAACACCCACATTTCACTATTTATATTATAAGTCCCATGTAATAGGGGGTGAGCGTATTGCCATATACCAGGCACAATTCCAGATCCGTGCTACTACTAAGATTTTTTTTTAAAACGTAGTAATTCTTTGCGCGACCCTGTAATCAAACTTGAGACCTACTGCCCGGTAGTTGTACTTGCAACAATTTAGCCAACGAGGCAGTTAAACATATTTAACTATCACTTCTTAAAAAGCCTTTTCCCTAACAAACGTGTCTCATTAAGGGCCACCCACTTTGGAACACTAGTAATTCCACTAAGCCAAAGAGGCATTACCGTTTGTAAAGCATAGCCACAGCAATTCAACCTATCCTAATCTATCAATTTATTTCAGAGGATATGCAACCTTATATCTAAACTTTAAAGTTGAAAATGTAATAGAGAAAGGAATAGTTTGACCTGCTAGCGAATGTATTGCGTTCATCAAAGTCACTGTTCCTGGTCGAAAGCTATGAGGTGTCTATGTTACTGATGAGGTGCATTCATTCCGCAGGTGAAGCTAGGGCTAAGTTTTAGTTCGAAATATTTGCTGGACCTTGTGATTTAGTTCCTTTTTTAATCTGAGTAAAAAAAACTAATATAAACAAAGCCTTATAACAAGAATTATTGTGTAAAAAAAATGTGGTTAATGCAGTACGTAAGATTTTTGTAACAATTAATTTTGACTATAAAATAAAAGAAAATATAACTAATTGAATGACAAGGGCACGGACGAGAGTATGTGGAGAAAAAGAAATCCCATTAAAAAAAAACAAAAGTTATATCCTTATTAGTTTAGTCATGTTATGACTTGATTGCTTCGTGTTTTCTTGTTTGAGTTGCAGAATCAATTTTGAACAAAATTAGAGAATAATTACAAGGAAACATTTAAAAAACCGACTTTAACTACTCTTTTTTGAGGTTTAAATACCGAAACCTTCTCCTGAGTGTCACAAACAGATTTCTGAAAACCGTAAGAAAATCGGTTCAGGCAATCGTGAGATAAACACGCAGAAACATACATACTAACAGGCAAACTGGGTACGTCCTTTTTTATTTTGACGTCGGTTAAAAACATGAAAAGATTGATGACTGTTAATGAAGCGAAAGAGGTATGTAAGAATCGTAGTAATTGGCGTTCCTTAGTCTCTGCCTACCCCCATGGGAGACAGGCGTGAAGTTATGTATGTATGTATAAACATGCATTAATTTTAAATATTTAATACACATTTAATACACTTCGGTAACACCCAACCTAAAAGACCCAAAAACCCTTATCAACGTTTAAAAAAACAAAAACGCAATCTCATTCTTTCAGTACTACATAATATAACGTCACGCCTTTTACCCCCGAAGGGGTAGGCAGAAGTGCACAATACGGCACTTAATACCATTGTAAAATGTAACACCCACTTTTCACTGTTTGTGTTATAAGTCCCATGGCCAACAACGATTGCGTTGTATTTCATACTGAACGTCCAATCCTTACTCACCCAATTTTTTATTCTTAGTCCCTATATACTTGGGCCTGCGGACGGCGAGCATAGTTGGCTCACCGTCCGATCCGAACCAGACCCGAGTCGCGTTCCGCGCGCGCCTCAAAGAGCCACCAGACCACCACGGATGGGGCCCAACAGGGTTGATGCGGATTGGGTTGCCGGAGCTCCGGTACGAAGTGCATGAGTAGGAACGGGGTGGTTTTTAGTCAGTAAGAGTCTGACACTCCCTCCTGCTTCACCCAGGCAGTCATTCGATGAAGTCTTAAAAAAAGTCCCTAAATACTTAACCCCCAAAAGACTGGCAACACACAGTTAACTCTTCTGGGGTTCCAGGTGTCCATACGTGGCGCCGATTACTTACCATTAAGTGATTCGTCTTCTCGTAGAACACTGATGAACCAAACTCAATAATTATGTAGAACACTGGTGATATTGTGTCTACAAATCACCGTCTCTGCAGGTGAATTTAATCAAAACCAGCAGAGATTGCCCGCCACACTCTAATTTACGATCTCCTAATAGACTGCTTGCGGGCACTACTATGTGTTTCTCAAATAGGGATGAAGTTGTCACGTTTTTTGTAATTCGAAAAACTAGATAGGGGTCGGTGTTTAGTGGTATTTATTAGAATAATTTACTTTAAATATTTTCTTAAGAGTAAATAACATGTTATAATAAATAATATTAAGAACGTTTTCTATGAAAAAGTATTATTCGAACACATAATAAATAATTAACTTTTAATTCGTTGTTTTCACTTGACGTATTATTTTTATTTAAATTACTTCAGATACCAAATATTTTAGTCATTCTTAATTACACTCTTACATCGTAAGGCTACTCAATTTTAAGTCGTACTTAAATATCGTGCCATCTCTATCATTTTACAAAGAATCTGTAGTGACAGAACTATACTTAAGCGTGACTTTAAATTGCGCAGCCTTTCAATATTCGGGCATAGCTGTATTACAACTAAACTACTAAAATCTAAGCAAAATAATAGATAAAGTAAAAGTGCATACGTCGGGGATCGCAGGACGAACTCCGGCCACCGTAAGCTCGGGCCTGCGGACGGCAAGCATGGGTGACTCAAGGAGCCATCAAACCACCACAGATGGGTCCCAACACCGCTGATGCCGATACGGAGCCGCGGAAAACTTAACGGGTTGCCGGGGCTCCGGCTCGAAGTACCAGAGTAAGAACGGGGTGGTTTTTAGTCAATAAGAGTCTGACACTCCCTCTCGCCTAAAAAGTCATCGGATGATTTTCCCCCTCAAAAAAAAAGTATTACGTTACGTATCGAGTGCCTACTCATTTTATAACTCATAGTAAGGGCGAACCTCTCAAAGTGATTAACGTTCGACTTGATCAGAACGGAACGGTGTAACACTCGCCGCGTTATGCTCATTGGATGGATGAGATCCGCAGCATACGGCCTTTGTCAAAGACAGATTGAAGAGTTAACTGGCCATTTGTGAAGCGTGATCGATTTAACACGAGGAAGCTGGAGTCTGTCTGCTGATCTGGTCGTTTTGTGAGATAGATTATAGATTAAGACTTTCATGTTGACTGACTGACCAATATTAGGAGATTATACAAACATATCGATAATTGCTTCCAACCGGCCTATGTGGCAGTCATTGGGGGAGGCCTTTGTTCAGCAGTCGACGTCCTATGGCTGATATTATGATGATGATGATACAAAAATAGTAATGACGAACTATTCTACAACAAATGTAAAGTTGAAAAAAAAAGTTTTAAAGATATTATGGTACACTAGCTGTTGCGGCTTCGTCCGCGTAGAATATGATTCCTGTTTCATGTCCATGGGAGCATTTAATCGGGATAAAAATACCCTATCACCTAAGCAGATCATACCCTGTCTATATACCAAATTTCATCAAAATGCGTTCAATATTTTCAGCGTGATTAATGGACAAACATCCAAATGATAAAATGTTTTTTTTTCTATATTTCTTTCTTCAAATAAAGCAACTTTCACATTTATAATATTAGTGTTAACTACTTCTACAATTTCCACAGAATCTAATAATTTCCAAAATCCTCCAATTCTTATCTAAGTATAATTTTAGAAATTCTAAAAAAAATGAACGAGATCGTCTTTTTAAAGAGAGAAGTCTTTTCAAATGGAACTGCTTTTGTGTTCAACTGTAGAACATAAGTCAATATGAGCTATAAGTTAAAATAACTCGTGACCAGAGCGCTGGCTATTTCTTCGGACAGAAAATAAATATTGCCATTCAACGTGGCAATACTGTCTTTTTTGGAACACGTTCCCCGGTGACAGTGATACGGACGAACTCTTTGACGCCTAACTGATGGTTGTTTTTTTATTTTAATTAATTTTAAGTTATTAATTAAGTCATTAAAAACATGCATTTAATGACAATAATGTTATGAAAGCATTAAATTACGTAGTGTTATTGTACTTTGAAATAAAGTCATGAGTGTAATACATATTTACAGTCAATATCAACTTAAATAAACCATTCAAATACTTAATCCTGTTTTAGTACAGGTACAGAGTTCAAAGAACTTTTACGTATCGTAGGTGAATGACTTTCATGTATGCAGATGAATAATCTAGATTGCATAGCTGCGTTCATCCGTGTGCAATATAATCTATGGTCCGATTAATTTAATGTGCACTAAGATTAATGTCTTGTCTAGTCAGTTTTAGGTTATGGGGTGGAATAGATTTAGTCTGTATGCAATCGACTATTAGACTGCATTTTGTATACATAAATTAAAATATTATTTGTAAAAGTAACTGTAGGTGCCTTGTATGTAAATTTGACTGCTGAGCAAAAGGTCTTAAAGGTGCTTTTAGTAAAAACTTTTTCATATTATTATTTCAGAATAACAATGAAGGTTGTAATTAAAGAAGTGATTAAGTTGTATCATAGCCATTTTATGATAATACTCGGCTACAGCCGTTTTGTATGCGATTAAGCTATTTTAAGTTTTACTAATAACTACAAACTGACTGCCTCGACTGCCGGGCAAGGGGTCTCGGGTTCGATTCCCGGGTAGGGCAAAGTATTACTGGGTTTTTAAAAATTTCAGTAGTAGCACGGAGTCTGGAAATGTGCCCGGTATATGGCAATAGGCTCACCCCCTATTACATGGGACTCATAACATAAATAGTGAAAAATGGGTATTACATTGTAAGCACAGTGCCATTAAGTGCCGAAATGTGCACCTCTGCCTACCCCTTCGGGGGTAAAAAGGCGTTATTTTATGTTAAGTTTTAATAACTAAAAATACAATAATTTATTAGTAAATTTGTACTTCACTCAGATCTATGACATAATTATTTTACACAATACCAAAAAGTATAAAAAGTCATCAACATCAAAGAGGTATGGTCCTGTGGTTACTCAGTTACGAAGTTAATATAAATGATGTTCCCCATTATTTAAATTAGGGGCTAATGTATAAAATACGGGCACCCATGTCGACTGCAGACGTGGAAGTTAGGAGCTCCCTTAATCACGGCCACTTATTAACTGTGTGTAATCTTCATATTAAATCCACGATATTACTGGATGTGATAAATTAAATTTTGATAGAATCGTCGGTTGATTATGGAACTGATGGTTCTCAAGGTTTGTTTTGTATTTGAACGAAGTGTTAATACTAGTTTCGACAAGAATCTCTGTATAAAGACAGAATGAATTTTAGAAAAAAAATTGATTCAATGTGTTCTTCAATGTTTGTAAACACACCCACGTCACAGGAGAAAATCCTAGAGTGAGAGAGAAAAGTTGATTTAACCCTTTGGGTACCGTCATTATAGGTTGCGGTCACCGGTGACCTCGCGGTGTTTGACAGTTTAATTACGTATTATACTGGCACTCCCTTCCGCCTCACACAGGCCGGAGCAGAAATTCGATGATTTTCCCCCCTTAAAAAAAACACTTTCATTAAACATCATTTACTTACCCCTCATCCTTACTAATATTATAAATCTGAAAGTGAGTTTGTTTGTTTGTTCCACCTTCACGCCGTAACTACTCAACCGATTGCTTTAAATTTTTGCAGACGTAAAGTTAGAAGTCCAGATTAAATAACGTACTTTTTAACCCGGAAAATTTGATATTCCCGAGGAAAAACAAAAGTATTGATATAGATGGCGCTGTGTGTATTGGTATATTATGTCACATAGGCTACTTTTTATTCTTTTGTGACGCGAGCGAACGCGCCGCGTTTAAAAGCTAGTCTACAGAATAAGTTCCAAATCCTACTACAAGACACAAATAGCAACAACACATTCGTGTATCAGTCTCCCCCAGTGACATCGTAACCTAAAATACGATCCGAAGTCTAATGTAGGAGACACAGCTGTCCATGTCTCTGTTAAACTAAGTGGTGTCCCCTGTTAGAATGACAGCATCAATTTAATCAATCAGAGTCGGGATCTTCGTCTTGTTGGACACTAAACATTTATTACTGTTTTGTCTATTATAGTATAGGTTTGTATGTAATTGTGATTAGTTTTGGTGTCTTTGGGGTTGATTAATCTGTCAAACACCGAGCGGTCACCGGTGACCGCGACCTATTGTTCTTTAATTGTGTCTATAAAACCGGTACTCGACGAGTTAAGATGTTTAGGAGTATATTTTTGTGGAGAATTAATGTTGTTTTTTTAATTGGTCATGTTGACAAGACTTTGATCTTTTATAGGACAATTTTTTATAGGATAGGCCGATAAACGAGCAAACAGATCACTTGATGGTAAGCGATCGGCGTCGCGATGGACACCCGGATCACCAGAGGTGTTACAAGTGCGTTACTGGTCTTTTGGGGATTAGGGTTAGGGGATTGGGGAGTCGCGGAGAACCTAACGGGTAACCGGGGCTCCGGCTCGACGTACAGGAGAAGGAACGGGGTGGTTTTTAGTCAGTAAGAGTCTGAGACTCCCTCCCGCCTCACCCAGACGGGAGCAGTCATTCGATGATTTTCCCACCCAAAAAAAAAAGGGATTGGGGAGATTGGAGAGGGAGAGGGGGGGAGTAATAGGCGGCGCTTATCGCTTATCATTAAGTGATCAATCTGCTTGTTTGGCTCCTATTAATAAAAATTGAAGCAAATCGATACTAATTTCAAAATAAAATTAATAGTATTGCAGCAGAGGGTAGGACTATTGAAACCAACCATTAAACTTTTTTTTATATTTTATGCCCTGTCTTTTGACCAATAGCTCGCCTAGTGGTAAGCCATGACACGGTAATTTTTCATGTATTTATTCATTTAACAATTTACATTGTGTATGAAATTTAATATACCTAGGTACACACAGCCACACATCAATCTATACAAAACCTGTTTATCCTGGTGTCGCGTCGCATCATCTTTCCGCACATTTAACGTTCAGTTTATACTGGTAAAGCTCGATGTGTAGCCGTGTGTACAAAAAAAGAGACAAGCAAATTCACATTACGAAAACATAATCGCATAATCGCATACACAAAAAAAAAAACGAATTTCATTAATTTAGGCTTCTAAGTAAGGCGGTTTATAATGTCAAGAACCAAATCAATACAATCAATATACAGTTTCAGAATAATGTCAAAGATATTATTATGTCAAAATAAATATAATGCACATATTGTCCTACAGTTTTAAAACAATACAATAAAAGATATAAAACCGAAACAAAAATCAATGTCACATCTACGGTTTACTGTTAAAAAAATGAAATATAGTAACACACAAAATTATGTATTAAATAGTTGCTTGCTTCTTGCTCACACCATTAACTCTTCTATGCATCATCTAAAGGTCAGATTGGGAGAAAATGCCTGCGGAATTAAGTCCACCTTCTGTACATTTTGTAATAATAATAAATAATTTTTTTTATTCATAATTCAAAAAATGCGAAATACAAAAACAGAGCGTAAATACGTACAATTGTCCTCACAATGTTATTTGCCTGCACTAGGACATTCCTGTATCGCAGGCGAGAGGAGTTCTAAATATAATTCTTATAGTAACACATTTTATTTCTACAGACCCGTATACTTAACATTATACAACAGAAAACAATATGATTATTTTAATATACATACATACATACATATAAAACTAATCCTCATATAAAATATACTATAATATACCTAATAAATATATTAAAATAACAACTAAAGTAACATTTGTTTAAAACAGCAACATTATGTCTATCGACGAGGAATTATCTACATCAGCAGAAATATACTAAGTAGGCTAACACTAAAGTCCATACGGTCATTCATTTGGTTGTGTTTGAGTAAGCACAAATGCTGGATAGCAACAAAGTGATGATTGTTCCAACATAATATGTAGTGTCACTGTTGTGCAATAAGGAGGCCAATCAACTCATGACGCATTACGCGCCCTCGTAATCAATCGAGTTGATATACCTGTGCTGAGCTATGTTCTTTGCCGGACATTCTGCGTCACCCGTCTTATGATTGTTGGGCTTATTAAACCGAGAACATGTTGCACATTTAGGGGATTCTCCTTTTTTCGTGCACGCCGGTGTTAAATGGCCTATTTCTCCGCAGTGTCCACATGATGAGGGGCCTCTACATGATTTAGCTGCATGTCCGTACTGTTGACAGTTATAACACCTGGTGACTAATGTAAAATCCCTTACAGGGCAAGAGTTCCAATTTATATATATTCTTTCCTGAGCTATAAGGACCTTGCGAATGTTGGCTGGAACTTCTAAGATAAGGTTACAGGTCGGCGCATCCTTCTTTCCGGATTTGTGGCTCAGTTTAATTGCTGTTAAAAAGGACTCCATGGTCATCTCTGGAAACTTCTCAGCAATGTTTTGCTCGTAGATGTACTTCAATACGTCAGTGTCAACTAAAGAAGTCGGGACGCCTACCACAGTGATTCGTGGCTGGCGTTTTTTGGGCTCACCGATGACAAGACCAGATGACGACTGATGAACTGCCTGCTTGACCTTCTCAGCATCCTGTTTGTTGTCTGTGCTAATTACTATGCCTCCGTTTTGAATTTTTCGGACTCCACGTACGTGTAGCTTCATTTGGTCAGGCCGTATGATTTGTTGTACCAGAGATTTGGTTTCGTCACTGCACTTTACTAATTTACTCACTGGGTAAATTGCAACAGAATTTTGCTTTTTTGGTTGCACAAAATCATTTGGCCCTTTCTTCACCATATCGGCAAAAGAGACGTTCTTAGTTGCGGCAGAGTCGTTGATAGTCTTTTTCAACACCATAATTTCTTCCGCTAGGTCACGTTTTTCTCTAAGGTCGTCAATTATATAGAGGGCTTGTTTCGCTTTCTGCTTCAAAGACTGATACGAGACTGCTATTTGCGATACACCTGATTCTATTTTGCGGCTCAAGTTAGTTATTCTTAATTTTTGCTCGGAGTTGAGTTTGCCTTCTGTGGCAATAATGCAGACTTCGTTTAACTGCTTCTCGATGGTTGACATCCATTTTTGGAGTTCCGACGTGGATACCACTTCTATACAGAAGCTAGGTTGCTGGTTTTTCACTTGCGAGGTACAGGCACGGATATTACTGGGACTATTATCCATTTTGTCTTCACTTGTTCACTACGTTTATGTTTCCATATTTGTAGAAAAAAAAACTGAGTAATAAGTAACAATATGAAAGGAGGTCACAAATTTTGCGTATTGCTAATGCGCACGTCTGTTCACTACGAACGGCAACAATGCAATTCCATTTTGTGCATGAAGCTTAAGTAAATAAATAAATAAATGTGTCCTTTTTGTCTATCATAAAAACTTGCGTGTATTGACTGTGACAAGCTTACTTTCAATAGCCAAAAGAAGAAATGATATACGCCGCTGTGATGGAGTCTCAAGATACATTTAATAAAAAGCATCTTGGCAGGATATTGTCAACTGTCATTTATTGTGGGAAAAAAGCCTCAAATAGTAGATTTGTCTTCCTCGGTACAAAAGTAGATGATTTTGTTTATATACGACGCCTATTTCCTTCGGGGACCCCCAAAGTGCTCGATTTATCACGGGGCTAACGGTGGAGTAAATATTTGAGGGCTTCACGTTTATAGTACTATTATTTGTACCATTTGCATGTTTACAAGGTCACCGTTTAATGGACAAATTTATTTGGAGGTTGTAATAAAAAAAGACTGCGTCGTTGGCCGAGTGGTCGGGAGTGCGACTGCCGGGCAAGGGATCTCGGTTTCGATTCCCGGGTCGGGCAAAGTATTACTGGGTTTTTGTAAATTCTCAGTAGTAGCACGGAGTCTGGAATTGTGCCCGGTATATGGCAATAGGCTCACCACCTATTACATGGGACTCATAACATAAATAGTGAAAAGTGGGTGTTACACTGTACAGTGGCATAATGTACACCTCTGCCTACCCCTTCGGGGATAAAAGACGTGATGTTATGTTATTAATAAAATATGGTAACGTAAACAGTCCACCACAGAGTCCAACATTGTTATCGGTGCTCTTCTTTTTGAAATTTTTATTAATCGAATGCTTGGCGTGGTCATAAGTGCGAATAACAATGTCAACAGGCCTATTCTCAGCTATATTTGTTCCTGATAACACAACTGGTGTAAATAGAGTTTTACATCGTATATTACGTTATATAGTACTTCCTTCCACTATAAAAAATGAAATATTTATTTATGTACAAAAATATCACATTCACTGTTGGAGAGCCATGCTTCGGCACGAATGGGCCAGCTCGACCGGAGTGATACCACGGCCTCATAGAAAACCGACGTGAAGCAACGCTTGCGTTGTCTTTCGTCGTGTGAGTGAGATTACCGGAGGCCCAATTACCCTCCCCTTCCCCAATCTCTGAATCCCCAACGGTCCTCAAACTCCTAATCCCCAAAAGGCCGGTAACGCACTTGTAACGCCTCTGGTATTCCAAGTGTCCATGGACGACGCCGTTTGCTTACCATCAGGTGATCCGTCTGCTCGTTTGCCGGCTTATACCATAAAAATATATGTACATTAAGCTACCTGCCTTAAAGATTAAAATGTAATCATGTTTGTGACTCTGTAACTATCTAAGCATAAGAATATTTAATCAGTAAAGTTCGCAAAGAGTCTCTTACTATCTCGTACCCTATTATATTACGACATTAAACAATACCAATGTGAAAATATCTAACAAATACTCGAAAAGGGATTCAAAACTTCGTTCAACGACGAGACGTCTCGATTGCTAATTTTAAAGACTTGCTATAATTTGACACCTTATTTGAAGTTCAATAAACGGTAACTATGTGTAGTAACATACAGTATCTTCATTACATTTGGAACTTTATTGTCTTGATTGTAAAATCGTAAATTGTATGTAGAAGATTGTTAAGTTAGGGTACGTTGATGTGCCGTTGACTGTACTATAATATCGTGTCGAGACAGTTTGTCAAACTGACTTAGAAACTCGTTTATCTCAGAAGTCAATGTAACTCTATCAGGAGTTAGAAACTACGATTCTCCAGGGATTACCTGTTGGACTTCGAGAAACACTCAAAGTATTGGAGAAACATTGAGATATGGGATTTGTGTGTTGATTTGTTGTAATGGGACGCAAAATGTGATTTTTATTAGCCTTTTTTTACAGTTGTTTATTTTTACATACACTATTCAAAAGCAAAGCCACTAAAGCGATATTGAATAAGAAAAAATATTCCTTTTTAAAAGACCGGCAACACACCTGTGACTCCTCTGGTGTTGCAGGTGTCCATGGGCGGCGCTGATTGCTTACCATCAGGTGATTGGACTGGTCGTTTGCCTCCTATTCCAAAAAAAACTGGCCTATTCTAGTAGTGATTCAAAATTTTCTTGAGACCCGTGACCATGACCAAATTAATCATATTTATTAGTAACAATAATATAATTTATAACTAAATAATAGACAAGCTATAAATTAATATGAAATAAGTCATCGCTTGTAGAAAACTCTTACAATAAAATAACTCGCTAAAAACTCAGATAAAAATATTCAAAAAAGTATCTCGAACAAAATAATGAAGTTTGTACTTACTTTAGGAGTAGCTCATACCGAAGTTAACAGAAGTACTCAGCAGATTGCGGACTTATCTCGATGACCTTGCATTTTTAATCCATTTGTAGTCGTATCGTGAAAATAATACTATAAAACTTGGGTTTTAAAGCATTAAGGTTTAATCGCGACCACTTCGTTTCGACATTGCGACGATAAAAAGATAAAACCGCATTAATATGGACACCCGTATTCCAATTTACGAACTTTTTTGAGATCATTTTATACCCCCATTAAACTGTATACGAGTGAAACTAAAACCTTCTTCAGTAATTGAGGGTTAAGTACGAGTGCTGATGCTTAGGTTTTCGAATCTTCTTCATGGAAAAATCTTCTTAAACTAAGTAATGAGAGTCTTTAATATACGCCACGATATAATTTTGAAACTGTGTGATATTACAATTTATATTTTACTAGCTTCTGCCCGCGACTTCTCCCATTCCCGTAGGATTTTGAGGATATTTTCTGTCGTAGACCCTTCTCCTGACAATAACAAACACAACAAAAAAAGATTAGCCAAATCGGTCTAGCCGTTCTCAATTTATGGCGTGATAACGGGAAATGGGTTTCATTTTTATATATATAGATGAACCCAGTCTTTCCTCAAATTCAGACGTGTGTGTTCTGTAAACTAAATGTTCACCTGTTACAATGTTTGCTCTATGTCACGTCGAGTCTAGAACTTTAATTAATTTTAGCTAAACTCTCAAAACATAACATAACATCACGCCTTTTATCCCCGAAGGGGTAGGCAGAGGTGCACATTATGCCACTGTACAATGTAACACCCACTTTTCACTATTTATGTTATGAGTCCCATGTAATAGGGGGTGAGCCTATTGCCATATACCGGGCACAATTCCAGACTCCGTGCTACTACTGAGAATTTATTTAAAACCCAGTAATACTTTGCCCGACCCAGGAATTGAACCCGAGACCCCTTGCCCGGCAGTCGCACTTGCGACCACTCGGCCAACGAGGCAGTCCAAACTCTCAAAATGAACTAAGAAACACGGAAAATCTAGACCAAAACTTCTGTTAAGATACTTCAACATTATTTGAATTTCAATATTGCATCCTCTACTTTGTTCGCTCTTTCAATGCACGGAGGCTGGGTGTTGAATATCACTAAGAAACGCTTAGCGTTTGAGCCATAAGAATCCAAAAGTAAATTAACTAGAATTCGACGATGTAAACTGCAGTTTAAAGATCCTGAATTCAAATTGAATTTTAATACTTTAAACTGATGAGATTTTCATAGGATTTCTTGGAATTTTGTCCGATTTATTTAGATTTGTGGTAGAGTTATGTATACTTAGTTAAGAATGTTATTCTAAACTAGATCTAATCAATAGACAAATCATTGAAAGCACCTTCATCAACTTTAATAGTTCATTTTGGACTAATGTTGCTGCTGCTCTTCATAAATTTCATTTTATTGGTATGAGTTTGAAGATATGGTATAACCTGGGTGTCTTCCAGGCCCGAGTGAATAGGTTGTTTATGTGACAACGTGCTCCACCGTAGACCGTATTATCGCTTATCACCAGGCGAGACAGTGATCAAACGTGGGCCCATCAAATATACAAAAAAAAGAAGCTGTATAAAAGGTTCAGGGTATCAACTACCAGTCTTTGTCAAATATGTAATCTCTGCACCCACTGATTACTTTTTTTATATCACATAAGGGTCCTATTGGTAGAAAATGCCTGCGGCATTAAGTCCATCCATGTGCTTGATAATGTGCATTAGGATTTTTAAATTAATAACGTAACATAACATCACGCCTTTTATCCCCGAAGGGGTAGGCAGAGGTGCACACAGAAGTAACACCCACTTTTGACTATTGATGTTATGAGTCCCGGGCACAACTCCTGACTCCGTGCTACTACTGAGATTTTTTTAAAAACCCAGTAATACTTTGCCCGACCCTGGAATCGAACCTGAGACCCCTTGCCTGGCCCCTTGCAGCTGCACTTGCGACAACTCGGCCAACGAGGCAGTCAGAATTAAATTAATAAATAATCCCCTAATCAGTTTTAATAACAATATAGTGCAAGCACCGTGACGAGATAAAATAGTAATCTCATTTTGTGAAGTGCCATTTTACCGTTGCAGTTATAAACAGTAAAAAATAGATGACATGCACCCAAAGACCACTCAATTATTTCACAAACTTTTCCAATTAAAATCAAAAAGAAAACACGACATTAAACCTTTACAATAAAGTTTCATTTTCATAGCAAAGAATAGCGAAGTTTTCCTTACGTAAAAGTATTGTCTTAGAGGAGAGGACCATCAATTGTGTCTCCACAATTTAGAGGGAGCGTAGAACTGTAAGACGAAGCGAATTACTGGTCTAATCCAACAATACAAATCTAGAGACTAAGTAACTTTCTTTGGTCTTAGTTTGATTAGAAAACTACGGGTAAATGGAATTTTGAAAAATGTAGCGTTGTGAACGTTATTTTGAAGATTTTACTACCTTATTTCTGTTTGTATCACTGGGACATTATATTTTCTCTTACAGTTTATAGCTGATATATATTTGTGAGTTTCATTGCAAAATATAATTCCTTTATTAACTACGTTTAAAAGAAATTACTTCAACCTTTTTTTTAAGTCGGTTAATTAATATATTAAAACCTTTTCCTGGGTGTAACAAACACTTTTCTGGAAAGCACATCAAAATAGATTCAGTCAATCGCGAGATAATTGCGCACGTACATACATACAGGTCGAACTAAAAACCTTAAAATGCTTTTAAAGTGAAATCTGTTTTAAATCTGTTTTAAGTGTGGGAGAGCGATGCTTCGACATGATTGGGCCGGTTCGACCGGAGTGATACCACGACCTTACAGAAGACTGACGTGAAACAACGTTGTATTGTGTTTCGACATATGAGTGAGGTTACCGAAGGCCCAATCACCCCCCCCCCCCTTTCCCAAATCCCTGAATCCCCAACAATCCTCAAATTCCTAATCCAGAAGGCGTTCGTGGTGTTCCAGGTGTCTATGGGCGACGCCGATTGCTTTCCATCAGGTGATCCGTCGGCTCGTTTACCGGCTTACCCCATAAAAAAAAACAGGGAATTACCTTGAATGATTGTAAAGTAGAGATAATATGTATAATATATTACAAGAAATCGATAATTATATTTTATCAAAGGAAATCGAAACCCAACCCTCTTTGTCGGTATCTGTACCATCTAAATCTCAAACAATGACTTACATAAACTGGTATGAACTAAACCGAAGATTAAATAAATAAAGAATTCCCAATAATCCTCGTAGCTACTGAATTAGAGAATTATAATATTAATTAAGTTGGTTCAAATTCCACTGAACTATTGTGTAAGAAGCTTACATAGATCAGATGGGATCGAGAGACGGATCAAAATGGTAATTACATGAACAGATTTAGTTCTGAACGTGTCTATAAGGCTAAGGACTCACGATTTTCTCCCGCGCGACTGCCTCGTTGGCCGAGTGGTCGTAAGTACGACTGCCGGGCAAGAGGTCTCGGGTTCGATTCCCGCGTCGGGCAAAGTATTAGGTTTTTAAATATTCTCAGTAGTAGCACGGAGTCTGGAATTGTGCCCGGTATATGGCAATAGGCTCACCCCCTATTACATGGGACTCATAACAGAAATAGTGAAAAGTGGGTGTAACATTGTACAGTGGTATAATGTGCACCTCTGCCTACCCCTTCGGGGATAAAAGGCGTGATGTTATGTTATATGTTATGTGAAAATCAAAGCAACTTTTCTGACGCGTTTTACAACCGCGGCGGTTGCGGTTATTTGTGGCTGCCGCTGCATCGGCGCGATCGCGGTCCCTGTCCCGGATCTGCAGTCGGTTGGCGGGCGATCGTAATGGGACGGCCGGTCTGGAACTCAACAAAGTCAAAGTCAAAGCATTTATTTCAATTAAACCATAGTTTGGTGCTTTTGAAACGTCAACAAATACAAAATAAATAATAGTCTGTCAGTCAGTCCGTCAGTGAAACTAGGTGAAGCTAGGTGCTCATTCCAAAAAGTGGATTCGAATGGAGAAGAACGAGCAAGAAACTCCATACTTCATACTCCAACTGATTGTTTAACCGCCCGCCCGTCTTGTGATAATCAAACACCAAGTTTGCAGGCAATAATCGCAGCCACGGCGGCTGCCGTACCGCAAAAAACTGCGGTCTCCTTTGTTTTGAAAATAAATCTCCATTCCGCAACTGCGGCGGGTGCAGGAGAAGATCGCATCGTAAGTCTTTAGCTTAAGACTTTCAGTAATCCCTAATCAAATTTTCGTTTATTTTGGGCAAAAATATATATTACACTAGCAAACCCGGCGAACTCCGTTTTGCCACCAGATGTCTTCGTTTTATGTAACATTTCGTTCGGTGATTAAAAGATGAAGAAACATTTTTTTTTGTTTATATTTTATAAACCTCTCGGAGCCCGAGACCTTTCCAACGAATGCAACACCGTGGAAATCGGTTCGTGCGTTCTGGAGTTATAGCGTCAGGAAGTAAAACCCGACTTATTTTTATATAGTAGATAATATTCATGCTTGTTTTGGTTGTTAGCGAGCAGAAGTACTATGCCTTAAAAGGGAGATACTTTGATACATCATAATCATTAACTTTAGGAAATGTAATTACTGGGATTAGATAGTCTGAATAATCGAAAAAATATATAAGACGTGTTCACTTAAACTGCATATATATGCGACTGGCTTACGTGGCGGGCGCAGCCGCCTCTAAGCATGCTCACATACATAGCGTTTTCATTATTCCTGCGCACATACATATATGTTGTCCCTACAGCCTATAAATGCCCACTGCAGAGTAAGGCCTCTTCTCACACGGAAAAGATTTGAGAATTAGTCACCATGCTTGCTCAATGCAGGTTGGCATACAATTATGTTTATTTGAATTTTCTCTATTCTGCCAATAGTATCACTTTTACCTAGCGAATTGGTGATCACATTTTAAAAAGGTTTGAGTTTATCAAAACGCGGTACTCAGTCTCTTTACTGACGGTAGTGTCGCGGAGAACCTAACGGGTTACCGGGGCTCCGGCTCGACGTGCAGGAGAAGGAACAGGGTGGTTTTTAGTCAGTAAGAGTCTGACACGCCCTCCCGCCTCACCCAGCCGGGAGCAGCCATTCGATGATTTTTCCCCCTTAAAAAAAAAATACTGACGGTAGTGTAGAAAATTACTTTTAAAATCTACCTTACAATTCTGTCCTACCAGTTTAGTTAAACGAGCGTGTACACTCAACCGCTCGCTCGTTACACAGGAGACCGGCAACATAAGTGGACAAGTCTTCGACACAAACCAGGTCTAGTTCAGAAAATTATGTAAGTGAAGTACTCGAGAACTGGAGAAATACACTACATAGGTACCTACCTATTAACTGTAAAATAAAAATGGTTCTATTCTTATTGAATTTATCAGATTCAATTCTTTAAATTGTGCTTAAACGTATTTGCAATTATCATCTGTTAGTATCAAGTTATTGTTAGGGATAAATGCTTATCCATAAACGACTTTTGGCAAATTAATTATTATGTTTATCGTAATTTGACGAGGAACTCGAGTAGTTTCAAGCCATATAGAGGCTCATATGCATAAGCAGCATTCCGTGACCCGCGACGCGCTGACTGTCACCTAGTCGCAACTGGTCGAGTTTCTCGTCAAATCATTATGTGAGTAAGCCGAAAAACATAATGATCTTTGGCTAAGTCTTTTATTAAATAATAAATAAGTAAATACCACCGCACCTAATCCCAAAAGGCCGGTAACGCACAGGTGTCCATGGGTGGCGCCCATTGCTTACCATCAGGTGATTCATCTGCTCGTTTACCGGCTAAAAAATAACCTATGGAGTTTCTTGCTCGTTTTTCTCCATAGGAATCTACACCTTGGATTGAGCAAATAGCTTCACTTTTGATTTTTTGTTGACGTTCAAAAGTGCCTTTCTGGTGTAATTGAAATAAATAATTTTGACTTTGACTTTATTAAAACCGACCATTTTAACAATAACTGTCAAACTCATCTATTTTTATACAATCTCCTTTGATCCGCTGTTTATTTGTAATTTCGCAATAAGTCAATCTTAGTTCTATCTCAAAGTCTTCAGTTGGTAGATTTATGAAAATATTTATGTACACACAGTGTTGTCTAAGGTTAAACATTATTTACTCGCAATTCCCTGAAGGTGATATATTTTTTATTCTGTACACAGTCGTCCAAGGCTTATCTCCTGTATAATCAGATTATATGTTGGAGAGCGGTTTTGTGGTTTTTCTACGGAAAATTAAACGTTTTTTCGTACATTTTTGCTAAGATATTGTTTTGTGAAATTGTGACGTTATAGCTATTTTGGTTAACTTAATAGGATAAACAATCTATGTTACTTTTTAGGCGACCGCGTCAATTACTTTTTCATTAAATTTTAAGCTTAGTCAAAAATAATTCGTCGGACTATAATGAGCAAAGAGCGAATGTTCGTTCTTAGTTTTTTAACTAAGTATAATAGTGATTCGATTCTATACTAATTGAAATTGTATGAATTTTAACGATACCACAACTTTACTAACTAGTGGTCACCTTGTAATGACAATATTTTTTTTTTATCAGTCACCTTGACTGGTTGTATTTTAATTTAATAGAATGTACCAACGGATCAACTGATGGTAAGCAATCGGTGTTGTCCATGGACACCTAAAACACCAGAGGTGTTACAAATGAGTTACCGGCTGTTTGAGGATTAGGAATTTAAGGATTGTTGGGGTTCGGGGATTAGGGAGATTGGGAAGGGGATAATTGGGACTCCGGTAACCTCACTCACACGACGAAACACAACGCAAGTGTAGTTTCACATTGATTTTCTGTGAGGCCGTGGTGTCAATCTGTCGAGCCGGCCCATTCGTGCCAAAGCATGGCTCTCTTACATTTGATAATAATAGAACAACATAATTTATTTATAACTAAAAAACCCTAACAATAAAATATTACATAAACAAAGTCCTTAATCGCTTGTTTATTCTGGAACCTATTAAAGGCAATTATGTACCGACGTCATAATACAATGCCATCAATCATTTTCTGCAGTTTCAAACTGAAATTATTTTGAAGAAAGTTTGACAACAATTTGGCTGATCATTTTGCCAGGCCATTGTTGGCGTTGAGTAAAATAATGGAAGCCGGGATAAATAAATAATTTATTGAATAAGATTATTGTTAGGTACCTTTTTCGTTAGATAAATTCTTTAAAAAGATGAAGGCTATGGAATTTTGTAACAAAGGTTGCATGCTTGAACTTGAATGTAATTGAGAGATAGGCTTTTTAAATCGGTTTTCTTATTTTTTTAAAGTGTTTTCAAATGAGGTTTTCAATCATTTAATTAATGCGAGAGAGTTATTATTTGCCACAAATGGGGCGAACTAAACGATGCGATATGATGGGCTCACGGAAAACCGGCATGAAGCATCGCATAACACACCCACTCCCTCCACTGCGCCCCCATCTAAAGTGCAATAGTAACTACTTACAAATCAATAAATCAATTCCCAAATTCTACCACAAGTGACATTATTGTTTCATATTGGATTTTAAATAATCACACACATTTAGACCTACTTTGACTAGCCTAACTTTAGCACAATATACATAATTTACCTAACCACACCAAAAAGAAATCCAATATGCCTACAACATGTTCTTCAAGAAGGGAGTAAATAGGTTTTTCAAGCGTCGGCAAGGCGCATGTAATGCCCCACGTGTTGTAAGCGTATACAGGCCACGGTAACTGCTTATCCATAGTGGGCCGTGTGCTCTTTTTGCCACAGTAAAATCCCACGCTATACAGCCTTCGTTGACAAAATCTTATTGCTTCTAAACCTTGAATGAAGCCTTAGTTCCTTAGCACTAGTTTACACATGACGTCACATTCACATGTTCAAGGAACTCACTCAATTATAAAGCAATCAAACGTTTGCGTCTGAGCAGGCTTGAGTAATTGATTGATCTTGTTATACTCGTATATGCCAACCAGTTAATTTAAAGGCCAAGGTATTTTGTATATTGACTTTCTTGTGTGGAGTTTATAACGGTACATTGATTCGGTTATTCGGTTCTAAGTTTTCGTATAATGTCAATCAGTATTAGCGTTAGTACAAATTATAAATTGTTTGACTGTCTTGTAAAGTTCAAGAAGGAACCCAAGCAGTTGTATTTTGAATTATGATAATAAACAGTAACAATGGGTTGCTACGTCAGCTACGCCGTAGCAACTGCTACGTTTGCTACGAATGCTACGTATCTTGGTGCGTAGCCAATTTTGTAGCGTGTAACTTGCTCAAGACAGTTTTGAATTATAGTAATAAGTAAACTGACTTGATACAAATATATTTTTCATCATATTTATTATGTTAATCATACATATGTTTATAGATATGTTTGTTCAAGATAATCCAAATATTACTAGTTATTTAGTTATGTTACTGTTTAAAAAAATCTATTGCAAAATATTTTCGTTTAATCTCATTCCTTTTGTAAATATTGAACACTATTCAAGGCTCAATATCGCTACTGATACTCTAGAAACCTTCAAAGCACTTTTCCTCAAACAACGAAGATCTTAAATCACATAAACTTATTACTAGACATATTACTTGAGCTAAAATTTCAAGGCAACCTAGCACTTACAAGTTGAGACCTAACAAGTGAATGTACTAAGTTATGTGCACTAAGTTTCAGTAACCGCAAGACAAGACAAGTATAACTTTGACTTTGATATAAACAGTGAACTTTATAACTATCTATTTTAGCTAAGTAACTAACATGGTCTATTGTTTCATTAATTTACTTTAGTATAAAATGAGATATAATATATGATAGTTTGGTTATATGGTGGTATGTGCGACTAACGAGCAGGAAGTTGTGGGTTTTATGCACAAGTCGGGCAAAGTGTGGGAAAGCCATGCTTCGGCACGAATGGGCCGGCTGGACCGGAGTGATACCACGACCTCATAGAATACCGACGTAATGCAACGCTTGCGTTATGTCTTATCGTGTGAGTGAGGTTACAGACGGCCCAATTACCCCCCTCCCTTCCTCAATCTCCGCAATCCCCGAATTCCCAACAATCCTCAAATTCTTAATTCCCAAACGGCCGGTAACGCACTTGTAACGCTTCTGGTGTTCCAGGTGTCCATGAGCGACGCCGATTGCTTACCATCAGGTGATCCGTCTGCTCGTTTCCCAGCTTATGCCATAAGAAAATAAGAAAGATATTATTGGAACATTTAGTTTTAATTTTTTCTGGTAAATGGCACAGAACTCACTCTCTGTTTCTGTATGATATACACACTTATCACATCAACAGCCTGACCAAAGACCTCTTCTGACACGGAGAACCTGACAATTTGAAAGGTTTGATCAAGGTAATCAACAAAAATAATATCGTTATATATCTTGACATATGTTAAAAGCAACAGTAGCAATATTACAATGAAACGTATAACTAACAGATCTGCCTACCCAACAACACTTCTGTAATAAATACATTTAACTTCAGATTAATTAACACAAGATTATATAAACAACATCACACTTCCATTCCTCTTTTAAAAACAATGCCATGATGTGGACCGCTCCATTGACCTAATTACTATTTGTATTGGCTCGAAGGCTTCATCATAATTGTGCAAATACCACATGAGTGTATATTTAGTATATAGCAGTATATTTATGCGTCAGTTCGTAAACGTTTTGTTTGTAAAAGTGTTGTAAATTATAATACAATTCTGCGTAGATGTTGCCCGCGTAATCAAAGGAAAATAGTCTATATATCCATCTCCAACTTCTTAACGATCACTAGATACAAAAAGCACGCTTTAAAAAAGTTCGTACATAAATATAACCATAATTAGGACATTGAATAAACATTATAATGTGTATCAAATAAAATATCTATAAAGATGCCCAACAATCCTCAAATAACTAAAGGCACGGTAACAAGCTTGTGATGCTTCTGGAGTTTCAGGTGCCCAAAGGCGGCGCCGATTGCCTACCATCAGATGATCTGTCCATTAGTTTACCGTCTTAACCGAAAAATAATAATAACAAATACATATTAACTCGTCGAGTACCGGTTTTATAGACACAATTAAAGAACAATAGGTCGCGGTCACCGGTGACCGCTTGGTGTTTGACAGATTAAATAATAACACTACAGAATCCATTCACGCTGAAAGCTATCTAAAGTAATTGAAATCTGTTTGTCTGTACATGAATTCATTATTCATGAATGTAAACAAGTTTTTGTTAGAAGTAGACGGTAACTTCGATAAAAGGTATTTTGATAAATTATGTAAGTTTGTCCTCCCACCCTCTATCTGATATATGGATAGAAATTGTATGAAAGTGATGAATATTGGTAACACAACAATCTATATATATAAAAGAAAGTCGTGTTAGTTACACCACTTATAACTCAAGAACGGCAGAATAGATTTGGCTGAAAATTGGTAGGGAGGTAGCTTAAAGCCAGGAGACCGACATAGGATACTTTTTAACCAATACTTTTTTTTTACTTTTTACCGAAAATCACGAACGGGGACGGGAAAAAATGGGATTACGCGTACGAAGTCGCGGGCAGAAGCTAGTATTAGATAACAACACGTTAGTTTTTTGTTAACAAGATTACGTAGGGATAGATTCCTACGTATACAGGACGATAACTAATAAATTACAGTATTGATGATACAAGAGATACAAGAGGAAGCTGAAAACCAAACATACCTATTAAAAAAATTACATAACATCATGCCTTTTATCCTCAAAGGGGTAGGCAGAGGTGCCCATTATTTCACTGTACAATGTAACACCCACTTTTTACTATTTATGTTATGAGTGCCATGTAATAGGATGTGAGCCTATTGCCATACCGGGCACAATTCCCGACTCTGTGCTACTACTGTCGAAATACAATCGGAATTATAATAAACCAATGTAAGAAGACGTAGTATAAGTATTTTGCTCTATTAATTTGTCTGTGAATTAAAAAAAATTACTTCTAATGAGACGTATAATGTCGTCGTTACCAGGAGGTTTAAGACGTCCACTTATCATGCATTAGCATGCGGGTTCAAAACCTATTAACGGCAAGTACCAATGTGCGTTTTTACAAATTACATGTACTTTCTAAGATTATTTAGACACCACTGACAAACGATGAAAGAAAACATTGAGCTAGCGAGGTGATTAATACTCAAACCTTCTTGCGAGAACAGGCTTTGCTCAGCAGTGAGCATTTTTAGGCAGGCAGGAAAAATTTATAAAAAAAAACTCCATCAATCATTATCGCATGAAGTCAATGATTAAGTAAAAAAAGAATTCACGTCAGCAGTCCACAAAGACAAGAATGGTATTGCAAACATTGCTTCAAAATATGTATACTACTTGCTACTTCCGCGCGGTTTCACACGCTCTGCTCAGCTCCTATTGATCGTAGCGTGGTGTTTTATAGCCTATAGCCATCCTTGATAAATGAGCTATCCAACACAAAAAGAATTATTCAAATCAGACTTGTAAATACGGAGATTAGAGCGTTCAAACAAACAAACAAAAAAAAACAAACTCTTCCTTTTTATATAATAGTATAAGATTACAACACGTAAACGTGTAAACCGCAATAAGCCACGTTAAGCTAAACCAAACTATCTATGTCATATTCTATGTATGTACAGTTGTTTGTTTGTGTACAACATGTCACCGTCACTTGTGTTACGGCTTTGTTAATTACATTAGGCGTAGATCTCTGTCAACACCATACAAACATGTTTAGACAGACATCTTGGCTTATTCGTAAATGTATTAGTTTGTAGTGACAGTTTTCTGTGGCTCTGTTTGATTAAGAAGAGAGAGGCGTGTATTTTCAATCTCAGTTTTTATTGGAAAATAGTTGTTGCCTTTCGCCTCCGCGTAGAATATGAATTTTATTTCAGAACACAATTTTTTTTTGTTTAAATTTTTTCAAAATAAAAGTCTATTTTACTCGTTACATCAGTTACCTGCCAATAAAAGTCTTGCAAAATCGGTCTAGCCATTCTAGATATTAGCTAGTACAAACAGACAGACACACAAAAAATGTTATTTTGGCAAGTGTAGGTATCGTATGTATGTATATTCATACGCATGTAAGAAAAAGCGGTTATTGTAATGTTACAAAACAGACATTATAATTTTATTTTCCTGTATAGATTGAAGGTTTCTTAAATATAGATGAAAGTCTTTTTACTTGTTGTCTTGAAAGTAGATAGCATCTAATCGTCATAATGTTAAGTACAATATCATAAAACAAATTAATCAAAACGAGGTCACATTACTGAAAAATACAAAAAGAATACATAAAACAGTGAATAATAATCATAACACTGTTTCTATTCCACAAAATAATTGATAAATAACTAATAACTAATCTTTACTCTTCCCAACATATTACTATGTGTCTGTACTTCTTTTTAGCATACCTTGAAGTTACTATAAAGCAAAACAAAAATAATTGTTTACAAAAAAAAATTGAGTAAGTACTTCTACCTCGAAAAATTTGTCTTATCTTAAAAATACCTTTTACAAAAGCCCTACAACCTTGTAATAAAAACAGACCTTTCTTTTATACCTAAAATGTATCAGAATTTATACTAAAATCCCTACATTGTGCCTATCGTTACATTGTAATAAGATTGATGTTTCCTTTAGAAGCACTCGTTGAATGCGGAATTTTCATAAAACGCTTTTCCATAATGTGCCGGTTAGGAGTCATTGATGTGTGAACATGATAAATAATATCTCTTATGTGACACGTTTATATGAAAAGCGAATATAATATCGAATGGTTATGTGAGAAACACGATAAGATTTGTAACGCCATCTAGTTGATAAGTGTAACATTAAAAAGTTAAGCGCCATCTATTCAATATTTTCTGTGTGGAACAGAATTATATTTTTGACTGTTACCTTGGTTCATACTTTTGATTTCCCATGAGCATAGAAATTACTTATTTACAATACCTTAATAATACCCTATAACTAACCTTAATAATAATAATACAATAAATTTAACCTAACTACCAACGCCATCTATTACAGGCTCGGTCGAAACTACCAAAGAAACGGCGCAGAGTGCTACCAGTCGAGCAGCCTAGAAGAAAACGCGACGTCAGCGCCTCCAACCGTCGTGTTAATGCCGTGAAACACCCCGTAGTACTGAAGGACCTGCCTCCGGGAGGCAATAAGTTTGGTAAGTTAACTTTGACATCAGTTTTATATCGAAAATAAAGATGGCGCTCTGACAGAGTCATCGTTTCGCAAATTATTGCATTTAAAATAATTTAAACTACTCTTAAAATGCTACAAACTTTTTTTTTTTTGGTTGAGTTCTGCTACATGGCCATCTGTTTTTCAACAATAAGCCACTTGTTTGTCTGATTTCTCAGTTTATGATATGCTACAAACTAATACTGAAATAATCGTCAAGATTGAAATAAAACAGGATTAACAAATGTTACTTAACTGTATTCAAATTGAAATATCAAATTGTTTTTATAATAACTATCGTAAGACATACTAAATTAACTAAAAATCGTGGGTTACTCACGTGAATATACTGTGAAAAACTACTAGTTTCCTACAATAGGCTGCGTGACATCACCGCGACTCCGCACGCTGCTCATGAGGAAGAACCCCTCTGTAGTTCGAAACTAGTAGAGCTATTCTCATTTTTAGTTTAAATACGAAATTATACTGATTCGTGTAGTAACTTAACTTTGCATGTAGAATGAAGCATCTACTAACAAATAAAATCGCAATTCCAGGTGTTAACGGCATGAACATGATCAGCTTGGCACTCCAGGGTCCAACCACAAACCTGCTTCGACCACCAACTACAGCAGCAATGCCTCTTCAAGCAAGGGCACCTATTGGTAAAGCTAACATCATCTTATTTCAACCATAGCTACACAGGATATGTTACTCTTCATCCCGATATAAGCGTGGTAATAAAACCTGCATGCGATAACATCCCGTCTTGCAACCATTCACCAACTTGATTAGTTTCCATATTTTTCATACCAACTTGGTCTGTCACTAAAACCGCTTACATTAATTTACGCTAAAAATAAAACATGTTTATATACTTCTATATTTCCATTAAAAGCAGAACAAAAGCGCCAAACCACTTTTTCTCAATATTATCATGTCTCCTATACAATCTTCCTTCAGTTTCCAAAGCCACTGTAGTAATGAAAACTTCTCTCTTTGCAGTGGAGAGTCCAGTTATCAACACGCAGTCTGGAGCGATCTCGCTAGCGTCTCTTCAACCGCCTCTAATGACCGCCCCGCCCCTGCAACCAAGACCTGCAACTACCGGCTCCTTAGACCTCATGCTGCCATTACAACCCAAGTTACTACCAGGTTTCAACCTACAGTCTTCATTCCTATCAAACACCCTCTCCACAGTACGACCACCAGATATTGATAAAAAAGATGACTTTTATAAACCAAGGATTGAAGTTATTGTAGAAAAAAGAGAAATTGAGGACAGTGACACTGTCGAAGATTCAAATAAAATAGACCAAATAAATGGTTACAGTGAATGTAGCAACCATAATATATCTGAAGTAGTTGATAATGATAATGTGATGAAAGATGAAATTAATTCTAATTTAATAGATACTAATAGTACTGTGACTTCGAATGATAATGATGATAGTCCAAATAACAATTCTTATTAAATGTTAATTGTAAATGTTTCTAGCTGTGAAACCCCAATAGATAACGATGTCTCCCATTAGATTTTATGGAATCTGTAAAATATTGAAATCTCTTTTCTTAGATTTTTCTAGTCAAAATATTTGTGTCAAATCAAGAAATATTAGGGTAAGGTCACTTTATGAAATGATGTCCTTTTTATTTACTGTTGATTGGAATGTAAAGGTGCTATGTGGATGAAAATTTGTATGATTAGAAGAAGATTATTTCAACTACTGAAAGTTCTTAAGCTTCACTTTGAAACTGTTATAGTTCTTGACTCAATCTAAGTTTTATAATTTGAATGCTATTATGTGCAAAAAAATACTTTATGGATCATGTTGACCTTTTAGTAACCAGCTAAATGAAAATCCTTTAAAATATTGATGTTATTTTCATCCATAGAGCATTGTACAATACAATTGTAAACAAAATGTCAGTTTCGCTATGAGCGATCGTCTAAACGACCAAAACTAGTGGTTTTAGCTCGAGTATGAAATATTTTGTATATTTTGTAAATGGAAGACATGACAGTGATTGATAATTGTACATAGACTTCAATGTTTTTTCCTTAAAATATTTTCAGAAAATAAAATAATAATATGTCTGTTTTAAATGTATTTTGCATCCGTTAATAACATCCATAAATCTTCTATGTAATATTGAATAAACTTCTGAGATTTGTATCGTTAACTAATTACGATTTGTCAATTCAAAGTATGAATTGTTAATTTGTGAATAATTTATTCATTTGATACAAAATCAATCAAAATTAATGTTTATGGCAAAATATGTTCATATAATTTTTTTTTTCTATTAATATGTATACCATTTCATGTAACACATTTGAAAAACAAGGGTACTGAATACTGATTTGTATAGTACAATATATTTTACGATCATTCTTTTAATTTGACAATATTGTTTCAATTAAATATACCTTTAGCACACAAGTTAATGTAAAAACATCAACCGTACTTGCCAATGAAAATTTAACTTTAAATTTATCTTTTTGTAAAGAAAAAGCCAAATAATGCCAAAGAACATTTTAAATATCTGTTGTGCCAAACAAACAAATTGTAGATAATTAGTGGTATCTTAGTGTGTAATTAAAGATGGCTGTTTGAAGTTATACTAAGATGTGATTAGGAATGTAAATTAAGCGATAATTATGATGTATATTCCTGATTAGTTGTCGATAAGGTTCATTTTTACTGTGAGCTGGTATGTAAATTGATTCAGTTTTTTTATTATAAGTGTATTCTTATTTTCAAAGTACTAAAATTAGATGGTACATTGTTGAAATTACTGAGGGAATTTCATGAGGATTCCCAGAATATTAAAATGTTTAAAAATCGTGTATGTCATTCCTTGAGTTAAAAAACAAATACTAAGAGATCTTATCCAGAGCGCCTTGAGTTGTTTTCTTAATTTCTGATGGCCTAAGTTAAACTAAGTCATTTTGTATGTATAATGAACCTGCTACTTCCGTGCGGTTTTACTCGCTCTGCTCGGCGCCTTTTAATCGTAGCGTGTTATAATATTTTATAGCCTATAGCCTTCCTCGATAAATGGGCTATCCAACACAGAAAGAATTTTTCAAATAGGACCAGGAATTTCGGAGATTAGTGCGTTCAAACAAACAAACAAAAAACAAACTCTTCAGCTTTATAATATTAGTATAGATAATCATTAACTTTCGTGAGGTATACTAAATTATTTATTATGGTTTTCGTCTTACTCACGAAATCATTTGACGAGGAACTCGACTAGTTTCAAGGTGTGTTAAGGGCTCAATTTTCTTGAGCATTATTCCGCGACCCGCGACGTGGTGACTATCGCGCTACTAGTTTCGAAAAGGTGAGGAAGCAGAAAAATTATTATCATAACGTATTGTTACTAATTTACCAATGGTTACATTATAACGTGTCAGCTCACAGTAAAAATCTTTTTGTATAAAATTCCCTTAACATTGTTAGTTATATACCAAATATTGTTTAGAACTAGAATATTTTTCTAATGTTATTGTTTTTTGATTTAATATTTATTTATGATCAGTTTTATTTTGGCATTTTTCTTTCTTGTGAATTTTAATATGTAAAACATCGATAATATCGATTTTAAAATATGAAATTGTGATATTTCTTAAAAGGAATGATGTTAAAAATATTAAATTAAAATGTATTATTTCTATCGTTTTAGAATGCAAATTCAATTATTAAAAATTTTGACTACTCACCTGTACCCATGATATTGATTTCACACAGATTTCATTTCACGTGTAAATCTGTAAGATTTTTATTTATTTAATAAAGGAAAAAAGCATTTCTCTTAATAGATTAGCTTCTGTTATCATCATACATAGCACATCCAATGCTGAACATAGATAGATGGCCTGATTAAGATCGCAAAGATAAAGATAAAAGATATATTTATTTCTAAGTACATGTTACACTGAGATCTTACATTAAACAATGAAACATATATACTACCATTTCTGGTGTAGAAATATTAAATAAGCTAAGTCCATGCAAATCTTAGACATTACAATAATTTTCATTTGATACAATTATATTGATTAATCTAAACTGAGAACTGCTGGATTCACGTGGCTTTCAACCAGTCTAGAAGTCATTGGGGGAGGCCTACATTAAATATTGTTAGCAGCGGACGTCTGCTATAATAATGATTTCAAAACCATACAAAATAATAGTATGTCCTGTTCACATCTATTTAAATTATTGTGTTTAAGTGAGTGTTCTAACTAACAGATTAAAAAAAACAAAAACGTTGACAATTTCATTCTTTATTCATGTTTATAGTCAATCAAAATTATTTCGAATCATATAGTATAATGTTTACAGTTTACAATTGTTTGGCCAAATTTAAACTGATCAATAACGTTTTTTGTGCCCTATATTTTGTTGTTTAAATAAAATGAAATATAAAACATTTTTTTTGTATTCATTTCATGAAAAACTGCTTTATACACCCTATGATTTTCAGTTATATCAAACCTAGTCTAATACCTATGTCGCGGAGAACCTAACGGGTAACCGGGGCTCCGGCTCGACGTGCAAGAGAAGAAACGGGGTGGTTTTTAGTCAGTAAGATTCTGACTCTCCCTCGCGCCTCACCCAGGCGGGAGCAGTCATTCAATGATTTTCCCCCCTTAAAAAAAAGTCTAATGCCTATAATTAGATGCTTATAGCTAACAACGTGTTGTGAGTTTGATTCTTACACGGAAAAAATAAAATGTCTATAAACTAAGTAACAAAACGCAAAAGCAAAATCATTTCATATGTCAAGATTGCATAGAATAAGAACATTAATATTAGTAAGTTGAGCAATGAGTGTATGTACAAAAATCAGTAACTACGCGTGTAAAATAAATTAGAAAAGTTCACACGTCTGCTCGATAGATGGTGCTGTATAGAAGGTTTAGTTTTTTACATTCGCGCTCTGGTTTCATTACATGCGTTTGGTTAGATTCATGACAGTGAAATGTAGACTCAATTCTGTGGTTACTCTTTGTAAAAATTTTGCATTAATATTTAGTGTAAGCCTAGACATTTTTATGTTCCTAGTGCATTACAATATAATTATGTGTCTTATACATAATTATACTGAAATATTATTCATTATTTACATCATGTCTTGGTAATTTAACATCTTTCAAATTATTAACACTGTTTTGCATATTTATTTTATTTTTATTGTCGGGTTTGTTAACACGTATGGTTAATTTGAATAAAAGCTAAAATACTTAATTCAAATGCAAATATTAACATGATCATGAAAAGCTGTGAATGTAAAAAACACAACGTGTGACAATAACATTGTAGATAATTGTATATGCTACAGTTTTCAATTTATTCGATAGATGGCGATACTTACCTACATGAATTGTAAAAGTTTTATTTGAGAGTATACCTAATCCTAAATACACAGTACAATCGAATTACAATTGCACTTACATTTATAAATCAGAATTCGACGAAAAATATAACTGAGTCACAATACTTAGTAAATAACAAAAAATAACTAAGTTAACACATATTTATAAAAATGTCTAGGCTTTTGCTCCTGACATTTATCAAAACGTACGATAATAATCAAGACATGCTACCACAAAAGTAATAATTTACTTATAATTTTTATTGGGGCACAGAAGTTCTTGATACAGTTAAGCACCGTAACTAAACGTATGTAACAAACCATAGCACGATCTAGCTGAGAGCAAACATTGTACAACGCCATCTATCGAACCAAGGCAAAAACTTGACACTATGGGTACTAAACATTTTGGAACGTGTTTATTTCTTGAAGCAAACGTGCTTAAGTATATAAAATAACACACAATAGGGATGATGAAAGGGTATGAAAATTAAAAATGTAATTAGTCCGTCAGTTAGGTAATGAAAAAACATTAGTAAATTTTTATTTGTAGTATAAAAAATAGATACTTAGATATAACGAATCAAAGTTTAGGAGTGGGGGCTAAAACGTCATTTCTATGTATAAAATGTAGGAGTCTACATAGAAGTGACGTCACGCGACATTTCAAATCAATATATATTCGAAACCATTCGTTTCCGTAAAGAAATTAAAAATACGTGTCTAATGTTTTTAAGATATCCACCAAACACCGAACTAAAATAAAAATTAGTCATCTATCCAATAGGACAGCCATAAATAAAAGTACTACTTTTTATACCTCTATGTATGTAAAGGTACAGCGTTAGTTTGTTTCCTATTTTGAACGCGGTTATCTCCGTAGCTAGTAGTTTGAATAGCATAAGTATCTTTGTGTTGGTTATTCTATTAATCCTACGTCGAGTTGGCCCGGAGGTTTAAGACGCCCGCTTCTCATACATGGGGGCGGGCGTGAGTTCAAACCATATCAACGGCGTTACCAAAGTGATTTTTCCGAGTTACACGTACTTTCTAAGATTATTTAGACACCACTGACAAACGGTGAAGGAAAACATAGTGAGGAAACTTGGGCTTATAATTTCTCATTATAGTCAACCCTCATTGAGCAAGCGTGATGATTAATGCTCAAACCATTTCCATGTGAGAAGAGGCTTTGCTCAGCAGTGGGCATTTATAGGCTTTTGGTGTAATCCATTGAGGAAGGTTGTAGATTATAAATTATGCTCTGACCAATAGGAGCCGAGCAAGTGAAACCGCGTGAAGTAGCTAGATTAAATAAAAATTAATATTACAATCTACCCTTTGTCTGACAACAATTTTAATTGGAAATGTCGTGCTTTAGTCTAAGCTTTTAAATATAATAAAATCTCTAGACTGTTACGCCTGAGATTTGTCAAAAATACCCGATTACCTATATGTATATTATCAGAATCAGAATAAGCAATACATACGTTGCTACTGTAGGAAACCCAACATAAGTGAACATGTCAGAGTTAAGCATACCCTAACTAAATGCGTGTAACGAAACCATAGCGCGATTCAGCCGGGAGCTATATTATACAACGCCATCTATCGAACTAAGGCAAAAACTTTACACAATAGAAACAGTTGAGAGAATGGGAGAATTTTTTAAGTAAACGTCATCCAGTATATTTTGTTAATATTGTATCGGTAGAGATTAACACGCAAATATTATAGTAGATACTTGTTATAACTGTATTATAACTTTCGTGAGACATAACGCAACATCACGCCTTTTATCTCCGAAGGGGGCGTCCATAAATTACGTGAGATGTTTAAGGGGGGAGGGGGTAGACTCAAATCTCATCTAATCTTGTGTTGGAGAGAGGGGGGTCTCGGCAAATATCACGTAATTTTTATTCTGATAAAAACAAAAAAAAATACTATTTTTACCAACTTCATAGTTCATTTATTCCAGATTGTACATGCTTAAGATTAAATTGTACATGCACATGGATTTTTTTTCTTTTTGCAATAACAATCCAACGCGTTTATGTGAAAAACCAACATTTCGAAAAATCTCACGTGAGATTAGGGGATGGGGGAGGGTGTTGAATAAAATCTCACGAAATCTCACCAAGGGGGGAGGGCGGGACTGATAATTAAAAAAAAACGCCTCACGTAATTTATGGACGCCCCAGAAGGGGTAGGCAGAGGTGTACATACATTATGTCACTGTACAATATAACACCCACTTTTCACTATTTATGTTATGAGTCCCATGTAATAGGGGGTGAGCTTCTTGCCATAGACCGAGCACAATTCCAGACTGCGTGCTACTTCTAAAAATTAAAAAAAAACCAGTGATACTTTACCTGACCTGGGAATCGAACCCTACTCGGACACCGAGGCAGTCTCGTGAGACATTAAATTAATTATTATGGTTTTCAGCTTACACGCGTAACTGTTTGACGAGTACACTCGACTAGTTTTTAGATACACCAGGGGCCCATATTCATAAGCATTCCACAACACACGATTTTGCTTCAAAGAGAAGAAATAAGCTGACAGTTTGCAACATTGTTCTTCTACCATTACCATCTAATTACTTCTTCCACCTGGGTGAGGCGAGAGGGAGTGTCAGACTCGTACTAACTAAAAACCATCCCGTTCCTACTCCTGCACTTCGAACTGGAGCCCCAGCAACCCGTTAAGCCCTCCGCGGCACCTTTAACCATCCTAGTATATTGTTTTTGTATCATCATAAAAACCTAGGTATGTGAGGTGAAAAAAATTTACAAAAAATGCCCAAAAAACTACAAAACTAGTTAACCAAACTCAAAAATTATCATACAGAACACGAACATCTACAAGGTAATATAATTTTATTACTAGCTAAACAATTGTCACCTTTACAGATTAAAATGTTAATCACATCGAGTAGTGCTGGCCCTGCATATTAATCCGGTAGTGGTAAACCATTATATGATTATATTATATCTGGCCCGTCTCTAATCAATGTGCCTAACTCTAAATATTGACAAGGATGTACTGATAGGGATGTGCTCTATTGAATTGAATTTTAATCTTCACTACATAGTATAAAACAAAGTCGTCCTCCCGTGTCTGTCTGTCCCTATGTATGCTTAGATCTTTAAAATTACGCACCGGATTTTGATGCGGTTTCTTTTAATAGATAAAGTGATCCTTACGGAAGATTTTTATGTTTACATGCATATTGCACCCGTGCGAAGCCGGGGCGGGTCGCTAGTTATACATTAAAATGAAACCCGTTTCCCGTTGTCACGCCATAACTTGAGAATGGCTAGACCGATTTGGCTGATTTATTTTGTTGTGTTTGTTATTGTCAGGAGAAGGTTCTTATGATAGAAAAAAAAATAAACATCATATGGGAACGGGAGAAAACGAGATTGTGCGTACGAAGTCGCGGGCAGAAGCGAAGATTAAGACTACCTAATCTATATAAATAAAATGAATTCCCATTCGTTAGTCTCGCTAAAACTCGAGAACGGCTGAACCTATTGCGCTAATTCTAGTCTTGAAATGTTCGTGGAAGTCCGGGGAAGGTTTAAATAGTGAGAAAAATATTTTAGGCAGTAAGACGTTTGCTGGGTCAGATAGTAATTATTAAATTTAAGTTTTCTTGCATATTTACGATTGAAAAATGCTGGAGTTTTGAGTTATAATAATATAATAATTAAATTTTTGTTCATAATAACACGTGCAGGAGAAGGAACGGGGTGGTTTTTAGTCAGTAAGAGTCTGACACTCCCTTCCGCCTCATCCAGGCGGGAGCAGTGATTCGATGATTTTCCCCCCTTAAAAAAAAAATACTAGGAATATTTCTGTGTCACAGGCGATAGGAGCTCTAAAGATATGTTAATAATAAGACAACTTATTTAAAGTATATTTAAAATATTTAACACAATTTTCAGAAGTATGGTAGGATTGTTTTTAATATCCTACCTTCATACATAAATCTTTACTTTAGAATTACATATTATTGTTCTTTATTTCGAAATTATATAAGCTTATCTAACTTTGAAATTTTGTCATTAGTTTTATTGCAATGAAGACAAAATCTGTTGCCAAGCTAGCCTGATTCAGTTTGGAGAATAAATAAATAGATTAGCCAATGCACATATATGTGCCACGTAAAAAATGGAGTCTGACGCTACCAGACCAAATAAAAACTATTATTAAAAAAAAAATAGAATTTATGCAAAAACACATTGTCTCGAAGACACAAGACTGCATTTTTTATTTTTCAACAAAGTTCTAACATCAGTTCGCGGGGATTCGAGTGGAAATCTTATTTGCAATCGAATAGAGTTTGCGGCAGACTATCTGTGACATTGGTCCCATCGGAGGTCTGGTGGCAGACTGGTTACAACTACGACACCACTGATATCACCATTTTATGTGACTTTTAGTTGCAACTCCACTGGACAATACTCAAATGTAGTCAGTAGCTAAATTCCAATATTTTAATACATTATTTAACACTTTAATTCTAATGTAGACAATCTAGTTTCCTTATGGCATCGAGCATTTCTTTATTGAAACAAAGAGTTTCCTTTTCTTGTATAGAAGCACTAATTCTATGGATTGTCAGTATGCATATGTGAGCACCATGTTGGACTTCAAGCTTTTTATTTTTTTTTTTAATTTAAGTAAGTTATTAGTATAATTCGTCAAGCATGTTCTTACATTATGCGTACAGTATTGAAATATGTATCAGAGACATTGTAGAACATACTTTTTTTAAAAAGAGTAACGAATCGACTTTCTTGCTCGTTCTTCTCCATTCGAATCTACTTTTTGGAATGAGCACCTAGCTTCATCTAGTTTAACTGACGGACTGACTGACAGACTATTATTTATTTTGTATTTGTTGACGTTTCAAAAGTACCAAACTATGGTTTAATTGAAATGAATGCTTTGACTTTGACTTTGTCTTGAAGAGAATGTGTTGAGTGTTGATTGTTTGTATTATTGATAGTTTCCTGCATGTAGTACTTTGTCTATACACGTAACTGGTATTGAGTATTTTTTTTATGTTAAGCCGGTAAACGAGCAGACGAATGACCTGATGGTAAGCAATCGGCGTCGCCTATGAACACCTGGAACACCAGCACACACACATAACTGAAACAACACTGAACAACCCAGGCCATGTTTTACAGCTACCGATTACCCAGACACTGCGTCTGCAATAATTTACCAATCTCATATATACATGTGTTTCGTCGTGTGAGTGAGGTTACCGGAGGCCCAATTACCCCCTTCCCCAGTCTTCTCAATCCCCGAATCCACCACAATTCCTTTATCTCCTCAAATTCTTTATCCCCAAAAGGCCGGTAACGCACTTGTAACGCCTCTGGTTTTTCGGGTGTCCACGGGCGACGCCGATTGCTTACCATCAGGTGATCTGTCTGCCCGTTTACCGACTTATCCCATAAAAAAATATAGGTGAAATTCTGACATTTTCTTTATTTAAACAACGACCTCTTTTCGGTTGTCATCCAAGAAGAAAAAAAACACCTCGTTTATATCCTAAACAATAACAAACACAAATACACACACAATTATCAAATCTCAACGAAACAATACAAGTAAATTAATTTCGAAACAAGATGAGGGGTTACGCAATACGTTGAGTACAGAATGCATTTGACAGGCCTACAAATAAAGCTTAGTACAGACGATGCCAGTACTTCACTGTTAGTGAGTAAAGTACAGTCACTAATGAACTTTGTCTATATATGTATTGACTTACAATTAATATTTTTAGTGGAAAACAAGTTGAAACACTGAATGAACTAAATCGTGGGATAATCACGTGAGTAGACTGAGAAAAGCTCGACTAGTTTCGAACCACAGAGGGGTTCTTTCTCATAAGCAGCGTAGGTGGTCGCGGCGATGTCGCGCAGCCTAAGTGAGGAATCCGAGATTTTTAGTTAATTTAGTATGTCTCACGAAATTTATTATGCAAACAAGTTAAACACGTTGAAGTTTGAGTGATTTTTACAAAATATCATTTGTTTGTTTCAAAAAGTCAAAGTCAAGTCAAAGTCAAAATCATTTATTTCAATTAGACCAGGAGGGCACTTGTGAACGTCAAATCGTCGAATTTTGTCAATCGTTTGAACGTCAGTCGTTTGTATTAGTATTATAAGGTTTGCATTATTGTTGATGTTATAAGGGCTAGTGGCAATACCTTAAGTTGTTTCCACAAATGAAAACAATATTTGTCTCACTTATTATATAACTCCACCAAAAAGTCACTCAATAATATTGATCACTTCACCTTGCAAAAAAACTACCAGTAGATAAGCGAAAACATTTACTACAAGCTATCTTTCAACTCGCCTATACCACTATCCTCGTATAAGTCCGTCCTATCACTAGTATGGCGAAACGATTCTCGATTACGGTACAGCATAAGACTTCAAAGGCTATACGTGGCGATACCTCGTATTGCCAGTAGCTTTTTAAGTTCAAGCCTTCGACACTGAATTGTATTTTTAAAGCTATTATTAAGCTTCTAGTGTTTATGAGAGTTCTTTATAGACGTTTAATAGGAGTGTTAATTTGGTTTTTATTGGATTGGTTAGTGTGTGGTTTTTTATGATGGTTTCAGTAATAATAATTGAGTTATTAGATAAACTTTTTAGGATTTTTACATTATTGCACTGCTCCCTTGGTTGAGTTAAGTTAATAAGGTTTCGAAATAAAATAGAATGTACACCGAATTTGTTTTTGATTCTATATCAAGATTCTTGTTATTTATTGTAATCTATACATATAATAAAATTGTAGATTGTGCTGTCTGTACATTGAAAAGAAAAATAAAAAAAATAGCAGGGGTTATTGTTATGTCGAACTCAAAAATGTAATTAACTTTTTTTGTCTGTTTGTCTGTTTGTCTGTTCACGCTAATCTCAGAAACGGCTGATCCAAGTTGGATGCGGTTTTCACGAATATATTGTGGTATGCTTCAGTTATGCTTTAGTGTTTGTTTCATGTCAATCGGATTATAAATAAAAAAGTTATGTCAAATTAAAGAATACAATAAACTACGATTCTATGCTTATACATACAAAATGACTGTGATTATGATCCAAAATAAAAATAAGTATATATTTAAAAAAACGCTGCTCATAGTCACTATTCCACGCGAACGAAGTCGCGGGCACAGCTAGTTAAAAATAAAATGATGTAACTAATTTGCCTAGTCGCCGCGTTGCGTTTCGCGGAATGTTGCTCATAAATATGAGCCTCTAGCATGGCTTGAAACTAATCGAGTTCCTCGTCAAACAGTTACGTGAGTAAGCCGAAAACATATTAATATACTCAAGACTACTAGTAAACAAGTACAAAATTGACATTATAAAAACATCTACTGATTAAAATCACTAAAACTCAAATTACCTCGCACGTTAAGTACCGAAGTACCGTATCCTAACTATTTACTTAGAAAACCTCGTCGTCTGCATCTCCAATACATTATAAACACAACGATAGTTTCTACTAACTAAGTTGTATTAAATAAGTTAACATGCGTCAATGAAACTTCCTATGAAACTGACTTAATTTAATTCTGTACAGAGACGCTTCGAGATTGGATGAGCAGTCGAGATTAGGGCTTGTGTATGGTAACTTAGGTAGTTTAGGTCCAGAGGAGATTCGCTACACATACTTTGTAAAACACGTCATTAAGGTCGTGGTAGGCCGAAGGTCTAAGACGCCCGCTTCTCATGCATGCATGGGCTCGAAACCTTTTTTTTTGATGACGGGTGAAACCTTCACGCGCCTAGCTTTTTGAATAGAATGTGGAATTTTTAGCTACTAAAACAAGTGAAACAAGTGAAACAAGTGAAACAAGTGAAACAAGTGAAACAAGTGAAACAAGTGAAACAAGTGAAACAAGTGAAACAAGTGAAACAAGTGAAACAAGTGAAACAAGTGAAACAAGTGAAACAAGTGAAACAAGTGAAACAAGTGAAACAAGTGAAACAAGTGAAACAAGTGAAACAAGTGAAACAAGTGAAACAAGTGAAACAAGTGAAACAAGTGAAACAAGTGAAACAAGTGAAACAAGTGAAACAAGTGAAACAAGTGAAACAAGTGTGAAACAAGTGAAACAAGTGAATTTATTTCTGCAAATAGGCTACAAGGCAGCACTTTTACACGTCAATAAACCACCCCGGTGGCTACCCTCAACAACTGTATGAAGGCTCCGGATCCTCTAAAAGAGACCTGCTTCGGAGCCTCCATGGACTGCAAGTACCAATGTGACTTTTTCCTTGTTATATGTACTTTCTAAGATTATTGACTGCACGGTTGGCGCGGTGGTTGAGCGACCGGTTGCCGCGCAACGTGTCGCAGGTTCGATTCCCTCAAGGAACAACTCTTTGTGGAATCCACAAATTGTTGTTTCGGGTCTGGGTGTCATGATTGTGTATGTGAACTTGTAGGTTTGTAAACGCACTCATGGCACTGGAAAAAATCAAAGTGTGAGGGTACCGTTAAAAAAAATTAGACACAACTGACAAGTGGTGAAAGAAAACATCGTGAGGAAACCTGGGCCTTTAATTTCTAATCATAATTTTGAAATTGCCAACCCGCATTGAGCAAGCGTGGTGATTAATGCTCTAAACTTCAGAGAAGAGGCGTTTGGTCAGCAGTGGCGGCTCATAGGCTGATGATGATGATGACTTTGTAAAGCAATGGAATATGAAGATATTTTTGTGGCATAAATTTTATATAAACACCTATAACTGATTGTATAAAGACAGCAAAGAAGAATGCACTTGTAACCACGTCTACTCTTTCAGGAGCTGTGAAAACCGGCTAAGGGTTTATATTCGGCAGAGACCAGGCAGCAAGTCTCTTATAACCTGAATTATGATCTTCAATCCACCTGCTAAACGGGATTGTAGCACACAATATGAGAAGGAGGTAAAGGAGGTCCAAATCCAGTAGCAGACTATTTAGGGCCGTTGATGATGATGTCATCATGGATGTCCATGAATTTTAATAGATGTATAAAGCTTAAAGCTGGCTTGGACATATAGAAAGTAGAGTACCGAAAGAAGTATAGAGAGCGAATATGATGGGGCCGTCGGTAGAGGGCGCCCTAGACGGACATATAGTGACCAGATTGGCGATATATTAAAGAAGGGCCAAATTAAAAGTACCCTTAACCGACGAACATGCATGAAAAAATTGGTGACTTTTGCTGAACCGAAAGAGGTACCTATGTAGGAATCGTAGCAATTGGCGTTCCATAGTCTCTGCCTACCCCCACGGGAGACCGGCTATGTTAGTATAAAGCTTCTATGCGTGTGTAGCAAGAAACAACAAAAAATATCTCACCGCTTTAAAAAAAATCACCAGACATTTCGTACCTTCAGGTAAATTAAACAAAAATTAGACAGAACTAAATACAGATAAAATTGAACTAGTAGAAATGGTTATTACAAAACAAAGCCGATCCTAACTAACAAGGAACCTGACTAGAATGTAGACGGCCTGCTTTTAATCCTAGAGGTACTCTTAGGCCCCCAAGAGTTTGTAACGATTAGCTGAGACCAATAATTAAGTCTATTGTATTTATTTATTTATTTATAATTTCATATACCTACACCACACAGACAATATTACAAAGGACGACACATTACAAGTATGAGGTACATAGGTACTGCATATCCCTTAAGGGATTTCTTCCTGCAGACCTGCGACAGGAAAAGGAAATTAAATATAAGACACAGTGTAAATGATACATGCAACAGATACAAAACAATATAAAATAACTGAAAGAACTTAAAACTAAAATGACCGGAATATAACAAAATAATAAATAAAATAATTAGAAATATATAAACACGATTACATATAAATATATATATATGTGTATGTATATATAGATAAATATATATATAAATAAAGCTGCACTTCAGGACGAAAGATAATAATCCCTGACAAGTCGTTTAAAAATGGAGATGGACTTGGAGTCGCGTATGTTAGGCGGCAGCGAATTCCACAATCTCACCGCATGAACAGTGAAGGAGTAAGAGTAGAAATCGGATTTATGTTGAACGATTTCAAGAAGGGACTTAAGGTGGGATCTAGATAGGGCTTCAGGAGGACGAGCCAAGGAAAAACGGTCACGGAGATATATAGGATAAGCTGGGTTGTTAAGGACATTATAAAGGAGACACAAAATGCGAGTGTTCCGGCGAAGTCGGATTGGGAGCCACTTGAGCTTAGTGCGGTATACTGAGACATGATCGTACTTCTTAAGATCGAAGACAAAGCGAATACAAACGTTTTGCAGCCGCTCAAGCTTATTTAGTAGCTCCTCTGTGACGTCCAAATAGCAAGCATCTGCATAGTCGAGTAAAGGCTGAATTAAGGATTGTACGAGGTGAATTTTAGTTTTAAATGGCAAGAAGGACCGGAGACGCTTCAGCGAGTGAAAGGAGAAATGGACTCTTCGACTGACCTCACTCACCTGTGCACCCCATAGAAGATTGGAGTCGAAGATTACCCCCAGATTCTTAGCAGTCTCAGTGTAAGGGATCACTGTGCCATTCAGGCGCACGGGCTCAAGGGTAGAGATGTCCAGAGCGCTGCGGAAGTATCGACTACCGATGATCATGGCCTGAGACTTAAGCGGATTGACTTGGAGACCAAAGGACTTGGCCCACTTATCAATCCCGTCCAAGTCGCGGTTTACAGCATCGATAGCAGGACCAACCTCCGATAGTTTGAAGTGACGGTAAAGCTGCAGATCGTCTGCGTAGAGATGGAAATTAGAGGAGATTACCTTGGCAACGGTATTTATAAACATAGAGAAAAGAACAGGAGAAAGGACGCCACCCTGAGGCACGCCAGCAACGAGGTCACACCAGTCGGAAAAAACTTCCCCCAAGCGTACACGCTGCCGACGACCCCGAAGATATGATTCAAACCAGTTCAAAGAAGAGGACGAGAAGTTGTTGGCCTTCAGAACACCCAAGAGGATATCAAAATCCACGGAGTTGAAGGCCGAACTGAAGTCCAGTAACACAAGAATAGTTAGTGACTTGTTGTCCATGGCCCAACGAATGTCGTCAGTCACTTTGAGCAGAGCCGTAACGGTACTGTGACCAGGGCGGAAACCAGACTGAAATGGAGAAATTAGGTTATTAGAAGATAAGTAGGAAGTAAGCTGCTTGTGAACAAGATGTTCCATAACTTTGGAGAGGAAAGGAAGTATAGAAATAGGCCTGTATTGGGAAGGTGAGCAAGGGTTGGAAGATTTAGGTAAAGGAATAATATGGGCCATCTTCCAGGCAGAGGGGAAGGAACAAGAGAATAAGGAGAAATTAAAAATGTGAGTAAGGATAGGGATAATAAGATTAAGAATGGGGAGAAACATGCGGGAGCATAGATTGTCATTGCCCACTGCAGATGACTTAACGGCGAGCATTGACCTTTTGACATCTTCTTCGGAAACACTGCGTAATTCAAAAGGAGAAGAAGGAAGAAATGGTAAACAGGAAAGATCGTAGAGAGTTATGGATTTTGTGGAAATATCGAGATAACCGGGGGAAGCGAGAAGTGTAAGTTTAGAGAAGTGAGGTCCAAGTCACTACATGCGGGAGCAGGTGACTTTCCGATGCCTACAGATCGCAGAAACTTCCATGCATCACTAGAAGAACGATTGACCAGGTTTTCATCAAAATAGCGCCTTCTAGCATCCCTACACAGACGATTGCATCGATTACGAAACGCCCTGAATAGTCTGAGGTTTTCATCGCAGGGTCTTCTCTTATATTTTTGTTTGGCCCTATCTCGTCGAGCCATAGCATCTTCAATATCAGGCGTGATCCAGGGAGCCGGTTCATGCTTCACCCTCACCCGTCTCACCGGTGCAAATTTGTCAAAAATATCAATGATGATTTTATTAAGAGAGTCGACCTTGACATCAATGCACTCGGCGTCAGTTATGGGACTCCAGTTAATGGCATTAACATCACGCTGTAACGCCTCCAAATCCATCCGCTTATAACTTCGCAGATTCAGATAAAGGGGTCTGCGTTTAGGTGTACGAATGCGGTAAGATAGGAAAATTAGGTCGTGATAGGAAAACGAAGCAGTTAATTGACCATAATCATCTACGTGGCTGGGCGACGAGACAATCATGAGATCAAGCAGAGAGGGCGAAGAGTTAGGAGAATTATGAGTAGCGGAATTGTAATTTGTACCTAAGTCCATTGCCTTTAGATTGTTATTGGACAAAAGTTGTTCAAAGGTTTACTTACGTGTCTGATATTGTATAATTTGAAGACGATTTAAAAAAAATATTCCCTGTGTGTGGGTTTTCAAACATATATTGTCAGTATGCATATGTGAGCACCATGTTAGACTAGTTATAAGATTTTTTTTTATTTTAGTAAGTTTTGTAATTAGTATAATGCGTCAAACGTATCTTTGCATTGTTCTCACATATATGTACAGTATTGGAATATGTATCAGAGACATTGTAGAACATACTTTTAAAAAAAGAGTAACGAATGGAGTTTCTTGCACGTTCTTCTCCATTCGAATACATTTTGGAATGACCACCTAGCTTCACCTAGCTTCACTGATGGACTGACCGACAGATTATTTATTTTGTATTTGTTGACGTTTCAAAAGTACCAAATTATAGTTAAATTGAAATAAATGCTTTGACTTTGACATACATATAATTTCAGATACACATCACACCCAGATCCGGACAATAAGTTATGAAAAACAAACACAAAGAATTGTTTCATATGTGTGCGACTCCACAACAACGTGTCAAGCATAATTATTCATTAAACCATAACTATAACTATACCGGTTCCAAGCTATATTACTTCTTCATCAAATACGTTACTAAAACAAACGCAAAGAAAAATCAACACTAACTAACTAAACTAATAAAAGATTTAATGACAAAATCCCGTGCAGCGCCGATGTATATTCAAAAGATGGAAGCTGGGAAGGCCAGGTATTTAAATATACAGACGGTATCTGGCTTCAGAAAGGGGGTAAGCTCTATAATTGGCCCCCTCGTGGTTCTCATTAGCAGATTCATTTGTTCTTCGTTCAGGCCACGTAAAGTAAAGGCTACAATATAGGGGAAGATGGTAAGGTAACTGCTTGCCTTGCTTGTTGCATTTTGCAAACAGCGGGTACTTAAGGCAATTTTCGCACTGGAGAACCTAACGGGTAACCGGGGCTCCGGCTCGACGTGCAGGAGAAGGAACGGGGTGGTTTTTAGTCAGTAAGAGTCTGACACTCCCTTCCGCCTCACCCAGGCGGGAGCAGTCATTCGATGATTTTCCCCCCTTAAAAAAAAAAAAATGGGAGATAAGACAAAGTATCTCAGCAACTACGCTTTAACAGAAACGTGAAATCTGCAGTGCTTTTATAGACATAAGAATAAATAACCTCTCATAATTTTGTGAAACATTTGTTGTGCTAGTCACAGTACTACATAACATAACATCACGTCACGCCTTTTTATCCCCTAAAGGGTAGGCGAAGGTGCATATTTCGGCCCTTAATGCCACTGTACAATGTAACACCCACTTTTCACTATTTATGTTATAAGTCCCATGTAATAGGTGAGCCTATTGCCATATACCGGGCACATTTCCAGACCCCGTGCTACTACTGAGATTTTTGAAAAACCCAGTAATACTTTGCCCGATCCAGGAATCGAACCAGAGACCCCTTGCCCGACTTGCCAAGTCGCACTTGCGACCACTCGGCCAACGAGGCAGTATGATCCTATCAAATAATAACCCATAGAGAGCAATGATAACAGCAATTTCCGCGGTTGACGCTCTGGCTAAGCAACTGGCTGTTGCGCAGCGTGTCGTGGGTTCGTATCCCGCACGGAAGAACTCTTTGTGTGATCCACAGATTGTTGTTCCGGGTCTGGGTGTCATGTGTATGTGAACTTGTATGTTTGTAAACGCACCTACGATACAGGAGAAAGTCCTTGTGTGGGACAACGTTTAAAAAAATTGATATCCACAAAACTGATCATCCTATCGTACCCAATTCACAAAATAATGTCGGAGTTTCACCCAACGTGATCCAAAAAATCTGGGCGAAATTCAGTTGTGTCCACACCCTAAAACAGTATGCGTTTAATATGCATTACTTTGCATCTTGTAAACGTGCTGCCGTTTATACCAGAATATATTAAAAGTGCTGTATAAGTTTAAACAAGCAACATAAGTTCGTTAACAACAAATTAACTTTGGTATTGCAGACTTGTAGTTCAATTTTTGTTACAAAAAACACCTTTTTGTTAAAAACAACATCGTTTTTTTGGTAAAAAATAACACCTCGTTTATTTTTACTCAACTGTTTCAATACAGTATATTATTATTTTGATGTAGTGTGCTTTTAAAATAAACCTAATTTTGTTTACTAACGTCCTAATACAGGAAGGTTGTTCAAGTTTAAGTTCTACTTAAATATCGTGCCTTCTCTTTCATTTTATATAGAATTTATAGTGATAGAACTATACTTAAGCGCGACTTCTTCGCGACGCGCTTAGTATATGGGCGTAAGTAAGTAAATTGTGATAAGTTACGTTAGCCAAACAGCAGTAGTTGATCATCTGATGAATGGTTCACATTGAGTTTTTCTATTATCTTGTTTGATTACTGCTTAGATGCTGTTTGTTTAGGGGACGGGAAGAACCACTTATGGGTGTTGTCACCAACCACCTATAAACCAGCTTCTTCCTGTGGACCGCGTTCAGCGGCGTGCCGTCCGGATTGTTGGATATCGGGATGTTTCAAACCGACTAGACACTTTTGCAATGCGTAGAGATTTAGCTTCGTTGTGCATTTTCTATCGCTTATACCACGGGGAGTGCTCTGAGGAATTGTTTGATCTGATACCTCCTGCATATTTTCGCCTTCAACGGCCACAACTGTGCGCTTCTTTCGTAGCTTTCTGCCTCGCACAGCAAAACTGTAAAATGATCTGTCGTCGGCGGTATTTCCGAACCGATACGACCTTCAAACTTTCAAGAAAATAGCGAATTCTTTTTTAAAATGCGGGCAACACACCTGCGACTCTTCTGACGTTGCGGGTGTCCATGGGCAGCGCTGATCACTTACTATCAGGTGATCCGTCTGCTCGTTTGCCTCTTATTCCATAAAAAAACCATACGTAGTGTTACGTAGCACCTAAACTATTCCGTAAGCACTTGTATTGCTGGATGTCTCATAAGTATTTAATTTTTTTTTAAGGGAGGAAAATCATCGAATGACTTCTCCCTCCTGGGTGAGGCGGGAGGGAGTGTCCGACTCTTACTGACTAAAACCACCCCGTTCCTTCTCCTGCACGTCGAGCTGGAGCCCCGGTTACCCGTTAGGTTCTCCGCGACATGTATCATAACTATAGGTTGATAATAACCAAAACATCGTTAATCTTAGCTTAGACGTTTCATAAAGTGTAAGAGAGGTTGTGAAAACGGAAAAATACTAACATGTATTTAAAATCAAATAAAAATAAAATTTAAAGGTGTTATTCTTACTCCAGCAAAACACAACATTCGTGTATCAATCTCTTCCATTAACGGAGATACCAAATAATTGTGTCGGGACAAAGAGAGGTAATTAACTGCTGTGCCTTTGTTTCGACTTAAGAAAATATTTCTTTCCCTACACTCGAACAAGTGCCCGTATTTTTTATTTCCTTTTGTCTTTTATTTTTAATTCATTTGCTCAATGGCTTGCCTTGAAGACAAATAGGCAACTTTTGAATAAAGACAATATAAGCATTGTTTAAAAATTTCTCCATTTTCATGACGTTCTTTTTTTAAATGGAAAGTGTTTGGAGATTTATTTTAAGGAAACCTTATGTTTCTTTTTAATACTATGGCACGAATATTGATTATGGCTTTAGTCTTTTTTTAACGAGGAGATGAATTATGGCTTCACAGAGGTACCGAGGCTGCGGATGACTTTGTGGGTCATCGGGGCTCCGGCTCCAAACAGGAGTAGGAACAGGGTTATTTTGTTCAGTAAGAATCTGACACACCTTCCCAGGGTGTGAGTAGTCATTTGATGATTTTCTCCCCTTAAAAAACTACAAAACGGTAGGCTATGCTCCTAAATAATTTAAAACAGTAAATTTTGTTTGTATTCAAAATCAAAAGATAGAGATATAGAACTTATATTGAATGAATGAATGTAATGATTAAAAAAATAGAAAGAAATGAACGAAAAAATCTAAAAATAAGTGCTGTGAGGTCACTTGTTTAATTATTTCTTCTAATATCTTTATACCTTTCGTTAATTTTAAACATTATAAATGTTAAGCCATTTAAACCCTTGAATTATAACAATTAATAATACTCTCACGCAGCGGTCGGTTACTTGTTGCGGATCTATGATTTATTTCCCTACGGAACCCTGTTCCAAGAAACTAGATTCAATATGGAAATTGTTTAATTTGTCTGATTTATCGATATGATGCTGAGGTCTGTAGAATTCAAAATGGTCATTTATATGGATAATTATGTAACTTTTGATAGACTGCCTCGTTGGCCGAGTGGTCGAAAGTGTGACTGCCGGGCAAAGGGTCTCGGGTTCGATTCCCGGGTCGGGCAAAGTATTAATCGGTTTTTTAAAAATTCTCAGCAGTAGCATGGAGTCTGGAATTGTGCCCGGTATATGGCAATAGGCTCACCCTCTATTACATGGGACTCGTAACATAAATAGTGAAAAAAGTGGGTGTTACATTGTACAGTGGCATAATATGCACGTCTGCCTACCCCCTCGGGGATAAAGTGATGTTATGTTATAAATAGTTTCTTCTAGTGATGTTATTCTAATTATTATGATTGATGATCATCGCCATCTTGGCTACTTCCAAAATAAATAGATAGACGTGGTAATTTTATACGATTAAGAAAGGATTTCCCGATATGCGTCAAGTATGCAGTTCCTTAAGCTGGTTTTAGTGTCGCGCTGACCGCACGCTGACTGTCAGCGCTGATAGCCGAGATGTAGGAGAGGTTTTAGTGTTGCGTTGACCGCTCGCTAGACGTCAGCCCTGACAGCCGAGATGTAGGCGGGTTTTAGTGACTCGCTGGGCGCACGCTGACCGTAGGCGTCGACAGCGGAGATGTAGGAGGGGTTCTAGTGTCCGCGCTGACAGCTGAGATTTAGGCGAGATTTAGTGTCGCTCTGACCGTACGGTGACTGTCAGCGCTGACAGCCGAGATGGATGACCTTGGTGATTAGCGCTAACCACCGTACGTGCTGATAGCTACGCGTCATTTAAAAACGCTTTCTAGAAGTTTTTATGTCTCGTCCCATCAGCGCTGACAGTGAGCGTGCCGTTATCGCGACACTAAAACCAATCTTAGTCAAATTTAATGAAACCCGCGAGAAGTAGAGGTAGTAAGAAATAGTTATGAAGATTCCTAATCTACTCTAGATACATCACAACAGAAAATTCTATTTAAATCAAAGAAAGAAACAGCAAAATCTACGTAAATTGGATTAAAACCCAAGATTTTTATTCAGACATCGTAAACAAAACCGCGCGCCAACTTATTAGTCTATTTACATAGCTAGAACTAAGGCATTTGCGTACTAACATTAAGAACAAATCTAAGAGCTAAGTTTATAAAAGGCACGAAGAAAAAGTAAAAGAATTTCTTAAAGAAAAATAGAAAGAAATACCTTCAAATAGAATTCTTAGCAAACGACACCAAGAACTTTGTTTTATTAGGAAAGTATATGATACACATCAAGCTACACAAAACCAGTATAAACTGACCTTTGTATATGTGAAAAGATCACACAAAGCTAGACCATGATAAGCTGGGTTGTTACATTTCAAGTGCAGCCGTTAGTACAATTCTTAGAGAGAAGTTCACTAAAGTTTTACAATTGTTTTACATTACAAAGAGGGTGTAAAATAATTATTAGAACCATAAATAACACTGGGACTTTAGAAAACTATTTTTTCCGAGGTACAGGCTAAAGGGTTGTTTAAAATATTTATCAGACAACTGTTTACAAACTTTCTTAAATACTTATGAGTTCAATTCTAATAGGACCGTTTTGGTTACGCACATTGTGAGTTATTGAGTACGCCGTTGTACCTTTCATTCTTAGTTCAGATAATAGAATAGTTAGAGTTTTTCGAAAGACCTAGTTATCTATCACTATCTATCTGCGTCACGTCACAAGGTGGGTAAATGGCCTAAATAAGGTCGCACGGAAACGAGCAGATGGAGCACCAGATGGTATGCAATCGCCTGCAACACAGAGGAGGAGGTACAAGTGCGTTATCGGCGCCTTTGGGGATTTGGAATTTGAGGATTGTTGGGGATTCAGGGATTAGGGAGGTTGAGTTTGTGGGGGGGGGGGTTTGATTATTTATTTATTCATATTGCACAATGTACATATAATATGAAGTATTACATACAACTTATTAAGTACATTGCCCTGTTAGGGCGCAGCAATTTAAAACGTTACAAATTTAGTGTCAGCCGAAATTTATAACTATTACTTAGAGCTATAACTATACCTATATATTATTAACTAATCTATAGTTTTTCCTAATCTTTATGTCACCCCGTGACTTACAATGAACATATCTAAAATCTAAATATACTATCACTCTAGGCTTCCGGTAACCTCACTCAGACGACGAAACACAACGCAAGCGTTGTTTCATGCCCATTCCTGCCGAAGCATGGCTCTCCCACACTTAACAGGTCCAACCAGCCTATTTGGAAGTCATTGGGGATCTATGTTCAGCAGTGGACGTGTCGTAGCTGATATGGTGGTGAGTGGTATAGCAGGCAGTTTTATCATGATCAGTGTGTAAGTATACTTACTACATAGACGTGAGACACCTAGCAGAACTCTCAAATCGAGTTCTACATTTCACGTTGGCAGTTCTTTTGATCCCTTTGGGACATTACGAATAGAGTTTCTTGCTTGTTCTTCGGTACTTGGTTACTTACTTACTTATCCAGATTTTGGAACGAGAACCTAGTTTCACCGATGGACAGACTGATAGGCTATTATTTATTTTGTATTTGTTGACGTGAGCCTATTGCATATGGCATGGGCTCGCCCCCTATTACATGGGACTCATAACATAAATAGTGAAAAGTGGGTGTTACATCGTACGGTGGCATAATGTGCACCTCTGCCTACCCCTTCGAGGATAAAAGGCGTGATGTTTTGTTATGTTATTTGTTGACGTTACAAAATTATGATTTAATTGAAATAAATGTTTTTACTTTGAACGTGATCATCACGTAATATCATTACACCCCACTAAATATTCAAACCTAAAAATTTACAAAATGATCATACATATTTTACCACAACAAAGTAGTCCTTCATATAATCTTAGATAATTAAAGTTAGGTTTCTATCTAGACGGTTTTAATCCCCGGTCTGACTTGAATGTACTGATAAACACTACAGTTAATCTATATAGGGAGCTACTCTAAGGCACTTGTCTAAAGATTGCTTTGTTGGTACAATATCCGTTCTTGAGTTGTGAAGATTAAATAGGGATACTGTAGGTAAAGGTCTTTTGAGGTATTTGTTTGTTATTTTAATTATTATTAAATGAAAGTAAATGAATAATTATTGTGTCTTGAGTAGATAACAACATAACATAACACCACGCATTTTATCTCCGAAGGGGTAGGCAGAGGTGCACATCATACCAATGTAAATAAATATATATAAATAGTGAAAAGTGGGTGTTACATTGTACAATGTAACACCCACTTTTCACTATTTATGTTATGAGTTCCATGTTATTGGGGGGTGAGCCTATTGCCATATACCGGGCACAATTCCAGACTCCGTGCTACTACTGAAAATATTTTAAAAAACAGTAATACTTTGCTCGACCCGGGAATCGAACCCGAGACCCCTTGCCCGGCAGTCGCACTTACGACCACTCATCTAGCGAGGCAGTAATAGTAGGTATTTATATACAGGTCTACCTCAACAGATATCATCAGTCAGCAACCGCCCGCCAAGTCAAAGTCAAAATCATTTATTTTAATTAGACAAAGAAGGCACTTTTGAACGTCAAATAAAAAAAATAAAAGTGTCTGTCTTTCGGCCAGTCCTCTATTGACTGGCCATAGCTGAACACCTGGACGATACTACCTATGTAAGTAATGCTATAAGGACTTTTTTTTTAAGGGGGGAAAATCATCGAATGACTGCTCCCGCCTGGGTGAGGCGGAAGGGAGTGTCAGACTCTTACTGACTAAAAACCACCCCGTTCTTTCTCCTGCACGTCGCGCCGGAGCCCCGGTTACCCGTTAGGTTCTCCGCGACAGGCTATAAGGACTTACGGTGTGATTTTCTCCCGCGCTCGCCGAGGAGGCGGAATGGAGGTGGAATTTAGAAGTGAGCCGGGGCTGCGGAACCGCGGTGAATAGCAACCGCAGCGGGCGTACAGCTCGCCGTTAAAATTGCTTCGATTATTTAAATACATACATATCTGTGTTTAAAAGCGCCATAGGTTTATAGCCTATGGGAGTTTGCCACCATCTCCATATTCGGTAGGTGGGTTAAAAATTGCAGTTTAAACTGTCAAACACCGCGAGGACACCGGTGACCGCAAACTATTGTTTTGTGTCTATAATGACGGTATTCAAAGGGTTAAAGGGTTCAAAAAACGCTGCTGTCCAGTCTCAATCAAACAACGACGTAGAATAAAAATGTGGGTAGGTATCATATTCTACATAACAGGCAATGAGTCCGAGAAAGTTCATACAAAAATACGGCCTAAGCTGTAGAGAATACCTTTTTAATTGATATATCCCAACAAATTCTACAACAGACTCAGAACTCACAACCATAGCAAAAATAAACAATTAACCCTTTCCCGTCCACGTTATTTACCGACCCCATACCAATCCTTTTTCTATCTAAGAACGCTATATAAAGAGACCTTCTTTTATATAACCCGTAGCAATCTAGCCTGCTTGCTTGGGTCCCTCATTTGACGTCATTTCCTCCCTCCCTCCTCACATGTTTCGAATGAATAAAACATCATGTCTCATAGTATGGGTCTAACAAATGATATTTCGATACAGCTGTAACATTCCTGTAGCAGTTTGTTGAGATTTTCTTTGTGTATTTGTGAAAAGTGTCTTTTGATTCAAGGTCATTGGGTTTTATGTTTGAAATGGTTATTGATTATTGTTAAAGTTTGGAAATTTAAAGTACCATCTACTTACTGAACCTTTTCTTAGTTTTTATCCTCCTTGAAAATGTACGTAATCTAATCTCTGAAGGCTAGAAGAAGGTATACAATTTCTTCTAGCATTTGGAGATTAGAGACTAGATTTGGAGCGCAAATACAAATTCGTAATCCTTTATCCAAAACTTGAAATAATTTCAAACTTAGTAGGTAACCTATTAGACTAATTAAAGTACCTAACCAGTTATATTAAAAACTAGCTGTTTCCTGTGACTTCGTCCGCATAGAATACTTATGTTTAGTACAAAATTTTTTTTGCTTCAATTTTTCCAAAATAAAAGTAGCCTATGTTACTCTTCAATGCATCGGTTACCTGCCAATAAAAATCTAGCAAAGTCATTCCAGCCATTCCATAGATGAGCCAGTACAAACAGACAGACATACAGACAAAAATTGAAAAAAAAATGTTGGTATGTGGATCGTATGTATGTAATTAATAAGTAAAGTGTACATGTAAGATAATACATGTAAGATAATACAGTAAAAAATCGAATTCATCTTCACCAAAAAATTATAACCCACTTTAATCGTTTACCCCCAAATCGAAAGCGAGCTAAAGCGCTATTATTCACTAATTGCATCGCGTACATTACTCCAACAACTTGGATAGTGGATAATTATTTAAAACTTATACAATTACCCCCGGCTTCCCTCGGGAAATTAGACTTGGCAACAATGATTAACATCGCCTCAGTTCGGCTTGTAGTATGTGGGTTACTGTTTTTGGGTAACGGCTTTTTGAAACCTTAATTGTTAAGAATATTGTTGAATGGGATTGTAAAACTGTGCTTAGCTGAAGATATAGAGATAAGGTCGGGTTAACTGTCTGCATGAATGGTGTATTGGTAGATTTGCTAGTACACAATGTGTTGCATATTCACCTACACACTATTTGTTTGATTTCAAGAAAATAAATAAGTGACCATCTGTACCAAAGAGATAGCACATTGGAAAAAGATGGACGTGTCTTTCAAAAAAGTCTGATTGGGAGCTTTGGAAAAATATCGAATTCTGAGCACTATTTCAAGTTTCGGAGAGTCATAGCATGCTTCGGCACGAATGGGCGGGTTTGATCAGAGTGATAGCAAGGCCTCACAGAAAACAGACGTAAAACAACGCTTGAGTTGTGTTTCGTCTCGTAAGTGAGGTTACCTTAGGCCCAACTACTACCTCCATTCTCCCTAATTCCTGAATCCCCAACCATCCCCAAAAGGCCGGTAAAGCAGTTGTAAAGCCTCTTCTGTTCTGGATGTCCATAGGCGACGCTGATTGCTTACCATCAGGTGATCTATCTGCTCGTTCACTGGCTTATCCCATAAAAAATGTGATGTGATTTTAAGATAGTTAAGTATGAAAAGTAGGATTTTTGTAGATGATATTCCATATAGACACCAAGCCAGGTAGTGATGGCACAGCAACAAACATTTACTCCTCAGAACCTTCATCAGAGGTTCTTTATGGCCGTGTGATAAAAGTTAAGTACTTATACATTGACACTACAATAACTTTAAAATATAACCACATAATCTGTAACTATGGCAATGACGTCACTGGCAATAAAGTTCTCTATCAAACAGAGTTGTTATTGAATCAATAAATTATTATTGATCTGTGTTTGGTTACGTTTTGGTGTCGAGTCGGCATCGAGTGTGCTGCTATGTTGATTATTATGTACGTACTTATATTGTAGTAACTATATCTTTTGTTCCTTTATTATTTCCTTTATTTATTTTTATACTGCCTCGTTGGCCGAGTGGTTGCAAGTGCGACTGTCGGGCAAACTATAACTGGGTTTAAAAAAAATGGCAGTAGTAGCACAGAGTCTGGAATTGTGCCCGGTATATGGCAATAGGCTCACCCCCTATTACATGGGACTCAAAACATAAATAGTGAAAAGTGGGTGTTACACTGTAGAGTGCCATTAAGTGCCGAAATGTGCACCTCTGCCTACCCCTTCGGGGATAAAAGGCGTGATGTTATATATCTTTTTCAGCTTTCACAAGATTCTCGTCAAAAGGGATTGTTATATCAACCACCTATATAACTATTGTTCCATTATTGTTATTAAAAGTGCTTAATAATTTTATATTAGGCAGTTGTTTAAAAAGATTGCCTATAAAGTCTTCTTGTGTAATAAAATATTTAATAAAAACGTGATCCAACTAAAATCATACCCAAAACCATGTTAAACACATAAACAAGTCATAGTTCGGCACAAATGAACTAACCCGACCAGAGAGAAACAATGAGAAATCCCGAGTTTCACCTGATGTGTTTCATCGCGTGAATAAGGTAACTGAAGATCCAGTCTGCCCACACGCCCATGAAGAAGTTGTAAGTTTACTAATATCGCGGGAGTTCATAGACGACGATCGACCATCAAGAGACCATCTCCATCCATCTTGCGCGATCCCATTAGATAAGTTAAGTAAGATAATTGTATGCCTATCTCTCAATAAAAAGGTCTAAATCTAACTACAATAATTCAAATGAAAATGGAGACATTCCATTAGTCTGTAAAGTTATCCTTAGCCATGAAGGTTACACAAACGAGGTTAGCAATCTGTTGCCCTAATTTATACCCAACACGTTATAGATGTCTGAAGTTTTAATGAATAAGTCTGCAACCGGTGTTAGGGATTGTGGTCGCGCCATATCTGTGTGGATTATTGATATAGGAGATGATATTTGATGTTTGTTTCTAATAGGTGGTGTGGTGTGGTAAAAGTTACGACACAAGTTGTTTTTTACTTCATATTTTTAAAATTAATTACAATAAATACGAGACGAAAATACGGACGACACGAGATTTTTTTTTTTCAAGAATATCTGAGTAACTACTCACCGAGTATATCATGGTGTATCGAGTGTCGTGGTGGCCCGGAGGTTTAAGACGCCCGCTTCTCACGTATGAGGGTGCAGGTTCGAAACCTACCAACGGCAAGTACCAATGTGACTTTTTCCGAGTTATATGTACTTTCTAAGATTATTTAGACACCACTGACAAACGGTGAAGGAACAACATCGTGAGGAAACCTGGACTTATAATTTATAATTATAAGTTTGAAATCGCCAACCCGCATTAAGCAAGCGTGGTGATTAATGCTTAAACCTTCTCCGTGTGAGAAGAGGCTTTGCTCAGCAGTGGGCATTTATAGGCTGTTGATGATGAGTATATCATACGAGCATATCATAATCCGAAACACAAATTAATACTCTAACGTCCAAAAAACAGAAATTGTATCCTGCTCCTATACAAAGTAAATTCAATAAAGTAGGTAAATTAACTTCGTAATTACAAAGTTAATTTTAACGGTTTCATTTTCATCTAAAACTCAAACTAATTCGAAAGTAAATGCTTGTTATGTATTATGTTATAATTAATCGAGTTATGTATTATAACTTCAAAAGGTTGCTTTAACAATTTTCAATTAAAAATAATGTTGGTATGTTCCTGTTTGACTTGCTGTTGGTTGAGTGGTTCTGAGTGTGGTAGTTGGGAGGTTTAGATATCTGAAATTACACACACATAACATCACGCCTTTTCTCCCGAAGAGATAGGGAGAGGTGCACATTATGCCACTGTACAATGTAACACCCACTTTCCACTATTTATCTTATGAGTCCCATGTAATAGGGAGTGAGTTTATTGCAATTCCAGACTCCGTGCTGACTGAGAATTTTTTTAAAACCCATTAATACTTTGCCCGATCCAGGAATCGAACCCGAGACCCCTAGCCCGACAGTCGCACTTGCGACCACTGGGCCAACGAGGCAGCCTAAAATTAGTAATGTATTTGGTTCTGCGATTTCAGTGTCATGTATGTGAACTTGTATGTTTGTAAACGCACCCACGACACAGGAGAAAATAATATAGTGTGGGGCAACGTTTAAAAAAAAAATTGTTTTTGCCGATCTAGACAGTGGTTCACATGTTATACATGTACATCAATGTAGGAACCACGTTTAATCAATAATATTACAATGTTTTTACAATAACATACATCGGGGATACTCGTCGCAACATCATGACCAGGCTATAGGAACATATACGTAACATAAAGATGTCCAAGCATCGACAGTGGCTGGAAGAGTCCCTCTCTGACTCGAAACTAGTAGAGCTTTTCTCACTAGGTATATTTACGTGGGAAACTCGTAATTTTTTGTTAATTATGTAACAGGTTAATTTAATAAGGAGTAAACTTATTTCCATTTAGCGAACAGCACCATACTCTGCACCGCATTACTGAAATATTCCCGTGCAAAAAACGCCCAATAATACTTTGCGCGACCCAAGAATCGAGACCTCTGTCTAGTAGTTGTAACCACTGAACGACAACTGAGGCTGTATTATTCATTTGTATTTTTTATTTTTATTGTAATTTCCATATCAACATATCTTACTCTTTAGTTATTATTTTTACCAATCCTACCTAAAATGGAAACACATACACACACACACACACACCCTCACTCACACACACACATACAAACACACGCGCGCGCGCACACACACAGACACACACACACACACACGCGCGCGCGCGCAAACACAGACCCACCTACACGCGCAAACACTTATGTATAGTAGTTATATTTATTTTAGTGTATATATTATTTATTTGGTATGTAGGTATAAATAGTATTATATTGTATGTTGCTTTAGTTATTATTGTACACTAGACGACTCCCTTTTTTCCAACTCCTAATTACTGGCTCCATCATCCAGGTTGTCTGTAAGAAATCGCATTCTGCCATAAGACCGCCCATTGTACACATTCTTTTATGTTTATTTTTCTATGTATGTTTTTATGGTGTACAATAAAATGTGTAAATAAATAAATAAGGATACCTTAACCTTTTATTAATTTAACTTTAAATTAGCGTATAACTCTAACATCTTAGAACATTTCCAGTCTACCTACGTATCTAGTATTACCAATTCAGGAGTTAAACCTAAGACGAACACAAGTTGACCAGAGACATCTATTATGCATGAAACTATTTTCACAATAGTCACATTTGCCTGAAAATACAAACTTGAAACCGTTTGCTAACACATGGTGTATTATGTGACTAGATTTAAAGGATATTTTCAGTTGTAAATATAGTGTATTAAAGACTATAATTGCTTGGTTGGTATTAAAGTCTAGAATTGCTGAGCAAGGGGTCTGAACTTCATTAATTGTTGATATATACGAGTTAAGTATTAAAAGTAAAAACAATAAAGATTTTTCTTAAACAATGGGTTAGTAAATACTATTCTTAATAATGTTGAAATTGATAACATATTAACTGCCTCGTTGGCAGAGTGGTCGCAAGTACGACTGTCGGGCAAGAGGTGTCGGGTTCGATGCCCGGATCGGGCAAAATATTACTAAGTTTAAAAAAAATCTCAGTAGTAGCACGGAGTCTGGAATTGTGCCCGGTATATAGCAATAGGCTCACCCCCTATTACTTGAAACTCATAACATAAATAGTGAAAAGTGGGTGTTACATTGTAAACATAACATAACATCACGCCTTTTATCCCCGAAGGGGTAGGCAGAGGTGCAAGGTACACCTCTACCTACCCCTTCGGGGATAAAAATCATGATGTTATGTATTGTGATCTTCTATTATCGTCTTATTATCATCTTCTATTAAACAGAACTCTGCTGCTCTATACAAACCACCTATACCTGCATAAGACTTCGCCATTATTACAATAACGCTTGGTTGGAGTTGGAGATTGCAGCCAAAAACAGGTTCGGGTATATCAGAGAGCACTGCTGCATGGCCTTTTTCGAATATCTACAGTACTGTGTACCCCGCGATAATGTCGTAGTGACCCGGAGATTTGAGACGTCCGCTTCTTATGCATGAGAGTGCTAGTACAAAACCTACCAACGGCAAGTACCAGTGTGATATTTTCCGAGTTATATGTACTTTCAAAAGATTATCTAGATACAACTGACAAATAAACGGTGAAGGAAGACATCGTGAGGAAATCTGGGCTTATAATTTCTAATTATAAGTTTGAAATCGTATTGAGCAAGCATGGTGATTAATGCTTAAACCTTCTCCGTGAGAAGAGGCTTTGCTCAGCAGTGGGCATTTATAGGCTGTTGATGAAACCTACACTCGAAGTGAAAACCATCACACAGTAAGACTTAAACCCACTCAACGAATGAAGTAGTAACATTTGCTTTCCAATACAACATTAACGTTATATTCTTACGTTTTTTGGTTTAATATTTTTACAAAATATTTGTAACACCAATTTCATGCAAACATTATGAACCAATGTCAGGAAAACGTGCGTAAAACACGTTCATTATTAACTTAACTTTAACTTAACTGGGGTAATGGGTTGGTTTGATTATTACCCTGAACACGACACCGGTGCCTTCGTGGCCCACCCCTGAATATAAGGAAAATTGGGCTCCAAAAAAAGAAAAAAACACCAGTTTAAAATGTACACGCGCTTAGAAAGGAGCTTATTATAGAAAAAAGGAAAAGTATTCAGAAATAAGAAGTTATTCAGTCACTTTTGGTAGACATCTCTCACATCGCCTTCTCGACATCATTTTGTTGACGTGAAAACTTGAAAACTGTTTCGTACAACCACACACGTATATATACCCAATTAAAATTCAAATGCATGTGGACATCGTTAGTGGAAGAGAGACAGAAGACGCTGCGAAGTCGAATCGCACCCTTTAATTCGTAACCCCACCAAAATCCAACTCTATGCACCAAAAACTTTAGGTCTATTTTCGGACGCACCGAAGTAAAGTTCAGTTCATTACAAAATGAAATGTAGGTATCGGGTGTAGGAGTAACGACGCATGCGCGAATCACACAGTCTAACGTTAGTGTGTAGAGGACCGCCGTGAGATACGCACGGCAGCGCCGCCTGACGGCCGCATGGGAAACTAAACATGAAATTCGAAATTAATGTGTACCTAACATTGTGACGGTTCAGTGATTGTGTTCAGTGGATTGCATTTTTATTTTTTTTACTGTGATTTTTTTTATAGATATATGAATTTTTAATGTGCGTTCGGCAGTGCCGCATAGAGCCTACAAAGCCTTCGGAACACAGGTTCGTAAATTAAATTACTTTGTTGCGTGCTCAAACTCAGAAATTGTAATGTAATATTTTTAAGTAATAATTTGTTCCGACAGTCAAGCCACACTTTGCTGGGATATTTACTAATAACAAAAATTTGTTCGGTGTTTGTCACGATATGGTTAAATGTAACCATATTTCTATTTTTATTACAATTTCATTGGTAATTATAATAAAATAATATGGTTGAAGTTCTTGGCTAAATCTTAGTTCTATATTTTTCGACATTAAGTTGCTCTTTTACCCAAAAATGGCGTAAGAAAGGGTAAGAATGATTATAATGGCACCCCATAAAACAATTTAATGTATTTTTTATCGCGAACCGCTGACCTCTTTTTGATGAAACACATCTGTACGTTGCGGGTATAAAACTTAATAACTAAAGTGATATTGGTAGTTGGGAAATTAATTCAATTGTGAACAGGACAAATAATTCTGGTTTTGCTCTAACATAACCATTACTTTATTTGAAAACATAGATACAGGCAAATTTACAGAAACTGGTACACCCTTTACACTTGTTTCGTGGTGGTAAGTGGTAGGTCCTGGGTAACAGAATAATTATCAGCATGGTGTTGCTGCTCGGAGTACCAATATCAAAAACCGAAATACATTTCAATTAGTTCAAGAATCGAAACTCGACGCCTCTTTGAGTCCACTTCTAAGTAAGAAGTTCAATACGTGCTTTGTATATAGTACTACTTAGAAGCACTTCTACCTGTGTTATGAAGTCCTGGTACCTCGGGACAAAAATAATGTAAAAAAACGAACATTAATACACACACACACCACACACACACACACACACACACATACACGCAACTATATATAGTTATCATTTTACATTTAAGTATATATTTATTAAATAGTATTGCCATTTTTATCTTTTATGTATTATATGTAGTCTGTAAGGTTCATTGATTGTTTAATTTGTTTTTTTTTATTGCTTTCCTTCTATTTTGATTTATTTTTATTGTGCATCTACCACCCATTCCCAGATTCTTTTCTAAAATTCCATCCAAAGGTTGTCTGGAAGAAATCGCCGCGTGTGATAAGACCGCCCATTGTACTTTAATTACTGTTGCAATGTTTACAAATTTTAATTTCTGTGTGTGCAATAAAGTATATATAAATAAATAAATAAATAAATAAATAAGATTTTGCTGCAGTGGTATCAAAACCAAATGTCGAAGAAAGGGCTTCAGGTTTAGACTTCAAAGGATTATAAGTCTGCCTTCGTTCAATATAAAGCCTAAAATTGTGTAAATTGTTCAAACAGATTCTTGCATGTAAGTACTGAATGATAAGAATGAAAATGTAGATAACTGTAAATAGCTTAATGTAACACAAAGTTTTGTACGCATTTTTCTCAGCTACACAACATAATATAAAAGTGTTCCCATACCTCTGTCTAGTCACGGAGAACCTAACGGGTTACCGGGGCTCCGGCTCGAAGTGCATGAGTAGGAACGGGGTGGTTTTTAGTCAGTAAGAGTCTGACACTCCCTCTCGCCTCACCCGGGCGGAAGAAATCATTCGATGATTTTCCCCCCTTAAAAAATACCTCTGTCTACCTCATTGGGAGTAGAGATATGTGAAATAATTTCATTCAATCTACAAATAATATTTCAATCTTCTTTAAGTCTTTCATCGCAATTTCTTCCAATGCTTTTGACAAATGAAATATCATTTGTGATTGTTAGATATGTTCATTGTAGATATAGAAAAATTTGATTGCCTCGGTCGAGTGGTCTCAAGTGCGACTGCCGGGCAACGGGTCTTGGGTTCGATTCCCGGGTCGGGCAAACTATTACTGGGTTAAAAAAAAATCTCAGTAGTAGCACGGAGTCTGGAATTGTGCCCGGTATACGGCAATAGGCTCACCCCCTATTACATGGGACTCATAACATAAATAGTGAAAAGTGGGTAATGTGCACCTCTGCCTACCCCTTCGGGGATAAAAAAGTGTGATGGTATGTTATGAATATATAGAAAAATATAAATCATTCTGTTAGCACAAATGCTTAGGGAGAAAACTTTTAGTACGATTGTAAGAAAAGTTCTACATGTAAAATATTTTTTATTAAACATTACAGTTTCGGACACACTCGATAACGTTTTTGTGACGCATATAACTGTACACGGACAGGTGTACTTAGATTACAGTGATCGCTTATCATTAGGCCAATGGTAAGCTTTTGTTGCTATAGAAAATTGGACTGTACTGCCATTTATTTTTCTTTAAATATCTATAGTAATCGAAAGACTACTTGACATCATTTCATCTTGCGTAATTTCAAGAGTCTTAAAAGTACTTACAATTTTAAATAGAATCATTCATGTTGCAAGACTCGGTGTGTTTTATGATCTTATTTACATCCAGAACATGGTTAATGAATGATAAAGCACCACTAGATTTTAAAATTATAATAATGCTGGAATAATTTCATCACTACACAGTATAAAACAAAGTCGCTATCTGCCGGTCTGTTCCTATATACATATGTTTAGATCTTTGAAACTACGCAACGGATTTTGATGCGGTATTCTTTAATAGATATAGTGATTCTTAAGGAAGGTTTATATGTGTAATACATGCATATTGCACCCGTACGAAGCCGGGGCGCGCTAGTAAAATATAAAACATTACCAAAATAGATTTTACCCTTCATCATACTACTGCTGCCTCATTGGCTGAGTGGTCGCAAATGCGACTGCCGGGCAACGGGTCTCGGGTTCGATTCCCGGGTCGGGCAAACTATTACTTGGTTAAAAAAAATCTCAGTAGTAGCACGGAGTCTGGAAATGTGCCCGGTATATGGCAATAGACTCACCCCCTATTACATGGGACTCATAACATAAATAGTGAAAAGTGGGTGTTACATTGTACAGTGGCATATGTGCACCTCTGCCTGGGGGAGGCAGAGGTGTTCGGGGATACAAGGCGTGATGTTATGTTATATCATACTACTACTAATTCAAAAATTCTCATCTTTACTTCACCATACTGGCGATAATATGTCCACTAGTAAGTTTATATTACAGTTCTCAATTTTAAAATTAAGTACAAAACTCAATTAAAGTTTGCCAGACTCAAGAATTGCACTAAGATCTCGAACGAGCTGCTGCACTTGTGACAACATTATCAACAAGCCAATCTAACTTTGTTGATTACGTTCTCTTCATTACAGCTCACATGGACACCTGGGATGGTCTGTTGAAACTTTATACAAAATATCGATCGGAAACTGAATGAAAGATGTCTGAACTTTCTTTAAATAATGAAGATGATAATGAAGATCTACAAAACATTGATGTTTTATGTTCGTTTATTACCAAAATTACATAACTCTGGAGTTTACGAATGTAACTTTCAAATGCATAATTATACTGGTAGCATGAACAAGAAAGCTATCAGTTACCTTTATTGCCAGAAATTCAACTACACTTACTTTTATTTACCATGTATAATCTCTACGTTCGACGGGTATCTTAATAATTGCAGTTAGGTTATCGAATATTTAAAGGATGCTGCTTTCTATCTTTCAATGGCTGGTCGTAGATTAATAACATAATTATCTGTGAAACGAAAATTACTATTATCTAAACTATATTCACTTTATTATTTTTTATAAATGAAACAAGGGCCAAAACCCCCACAGATAAAGTCACAAGCGAAGCGATACTCAAAAAATATTTTGGAAATACTCCGTCTCTTTAAAACTCCTTCACAATAACATTATTTACCATCTAATTCATTACAAAATATCCTTTTAAAAGGTATTGTGTTGCCTTTACGGGTGTTTTCATGACGTCATCAGTTTCGATCTAGGTTGTAAAAGGCCCCTTGAGATTAGAGACAGACAAACTCATTTGTCATGGTCATTTGCAAATGTTTCAAATGAATCTCAAAGTTATATTGTAGTTGCTGGGGCAGTTTTAATTAAAACGAATTTGTTAGGATCTGCTTTAGCTTTTAGATTTAAAAATTTATAGTGACTGATATTTTGGGATTAAATTAGTATTGATTGCGTCATTCGTTCAAAAGTCTTTGGTGTGATCGCTGAAATATAAAATAAAATCTCAGTAGTAGCACGAAGTCTCGAATTTTGCCCGGTATATGGCAATAAGCTCACCCCGTATTACATGAGACTCATAACATAATTAGTGAAAAGTGGGTGTTACTTCTGTGTACACCTCTGCCTTCCCCTTCGGGGATAAAAGGCGTGATGTTATGTTCATTGGTGTGACTGCAAGCAGTCGTGAGCGTTGGCCGAACAAAGTAATACTCGGATTTTCTCCAGTAACCTCACTCATACGACGATACACAACGCAAGCGTTGTTCCGCATCGGTTTTCTGTGAGGCCGTGGTATCACTCCGGTCTAGCCGGCCCATTCGTGTCGAAGCATGGGTCCCCCACACTTAGTAGTGAAGAAACTTGCTAAATTGGGTGCAAAGTCAAAGTCAAACTTAATTTTTTTAAAACATGCAAACCTTCATTAAGTAGATCAAATATCATAACATTCCTAGAACTCCTAGAATGTTAGTGTTCCTTGTTACATTATTAGTGAAGAATAATTATTAGTTTACCTATTACATTACATCAAACAAACACAAATGCGAACAGCTGCAAAAGTTATTCTCAATACAATGAGTAATAATTTAAAATTAGATTTAATACTTTGAACCTAATTAGTATCATCTAAAACAGTTTGATTTCTAAATACTAAAACGCAACTCAATTTTAAGACGCGCTTTAGTATTGTTGTCTATCTGTCACTACAATTTCTTTGTAAAATGACAGAGATGGCACGATATTTAAGTACAACTCAAAATTTAAGTCTTTCAGTGTTTGGGCGAATATGCTGTAATCATAATTTATTAATGAAAATTTAACTAACATATTTGTTTCTTTTTATAAAAAATATCAACAGCCAAGTAACTGAGATAAGCAAAACTGATAGCAAACTATACCGATAAAAGCAGGGCTACCACAAGGCGCCATATTGGGACCTAAAATTCCATTCTAGAATGACTATTTTATTTTCGCAGCTATCTTTAATTAACACAACAATTACGCCTAACAGCCGCTTCCTGGTATTGACAGCTCATTAATCAACAAGTCACCTTCTGTGGGAATATTCTGTGTGGCTAATAGTAGCCTACTGGAAATAAAGCTAAAACTGGATATTTATTGCCGCACTTATTGGTGGTTATTGAAGGTTTTTGAGCTCAAACTCAAAACTTTATTTCAATTAAAGCATAATTTGGTACTTTTGAAATGCCAATGAATATAAAATCAGTCAGTCAGTCTATCAGTGACGATAGGTGCTCATGTTGTGCAACAGTTTTTGTGGAAAGAGTAAGCTTCTTTTGTAAGAGTCTTGATAAAGCATCTAGGTTTCGGCAATAACATAATTATATAGATAGACTTAGATATAGTTTGACTTTTTTTCAATATTTGATGGCGTTTGGCCGCCATCTGATGATGGTGATCGATGATTGAACTTTGAAAATTTTATCTTTATCTAAATCCAAATCATTATACATAATACAAGCGACTTTGTAATAAATGTTGATTCGACAATCGTAATAATACAAGACAAGAGTTAAAGAGAAATAAAAATAAGATCTTTTTTTTTTCTTTTTTTATGGTATAAGCATCTGATGCTTGAGATAAGCCGGTAAACAACGAGCAGATGGATCACCTGATGGTAGGCAACCGGCACCGCCTATAGACACCTAAAACCCCAGAGGCGTTACAAGTGCGTTACCGGCCGTTTGGGAATTAGGAATTTGAGGATTGTGGGCCATTCAGAGTTTGGGAAGATTGAGGAGAGGAGGTAATTGGGCATCCGATAACCTCACTCACATGACGAAACAGTTTTCTGTGAGGCTGTGGTATCGCTTCGGTGGAGCCAGCCCATTCGTGGCGAAGCATGGCTCTTCCACAAGTTATGTAGTCAACATAACATATAGTTTACTCTGCTTTTCACCACGTGCGTGGTATGCAATAAATTACCAAGTAGCATATCACCAGTACATTATATTACGTCGATGTTTAATTACCGCCGAGTCTCTCTAGGGATCTGATAGTAGTTTATTAATGGCACCAACAATGAAACTGTTGACTGTTGGAATGTTGGTTATACAACAATTAAAAAAGATAGAGAAAATATAATTACACTCGTTTTAAACATACTATTCGTAAATATTGTATGGTACCTCAAATTTTCTGCTACCTCGTTGGCCGAGTGGTCGCAAAGCGACTGCCGGGCAAGGGGTCTCGGGTTCGATTCCCGGGTCGGGCAAAGTATTACTGGGTTTTTCAAAAATCTTAGTAGTAGCACGGAGTCTGGAAATGTGCCCGGTATATGGCAATAGGCTCACCTCCTATTACATGGGACTTATAACATAAATAGTGAAAAGTGGGTGTTACATTGTACAGTGGCATTAAGTGCCGAAATGTGCACCTCTGTCTACCCCTTCGGGGATAAAAAGGCGTGATGTTGTGTATGTATGTACCTCAAAGTTTCGTATTTGAGTCGGGCGTTTCAAATGAAGCAAAAATTGCAAGATCCTGTGCATCTGAAAAGTTAAACCATAAAAATATTTTTCCTATAATAATATTATAGACACAAATTTTGGTTTTGGTTCTAGTCTTTAATAATCTATGTATTTTTCTTATACAAAACTTCGTCTTATTGAATAAGTATATCATATATTATTTATCATTTCTACCACCTTGGAAGAAACAGTTCTAAATATATCAACACTAGCTAGATTAAACTTCCAGTTTTCATTTTTAGCATTCTAGCTCTGCAATGCTATATTTCGAGCCTGATCTGTTTAGGCTAGGACGCCAATCAAAATATGATATGTGTGGAAAGATAAGAATAATGACACAAATGTATACTGACTACATACAGAAATTCTGATAATAATATTTACTTCTTCGTCTCTTCAATCCTCTGTTGATGTAAATAGAGAAATCTATCATCTTTATTTACCTTCGTAGACTTGTTGTTTTTCAGATTTGCAATTCATATATTAACTTTAATTAAGATCTATTCATTATTACGTAATTACACATAATATGCGCAGCATTCCAATAACCGATCAGCATTGCTGATTTGTCAATTAATATCATCATCAGTCATTTATCAAGTAAGCTGCCATAGTGTGCTTGTAAACTTTGCAGTCACATAATTATAGGCTACCTTCCGGCAAACTAGTGGCAAATGTGACCAATTCTTAATACTTAAACCCCAACTCATCCAGCTGGTGTTCCATAGATATAGCTGACATAGAAACTGCAAAGACAGAGACTGGGCATCAGTGTTCACTGATAATCCAGAACCGTTTAAACTGCGATTTCTAACCCTAATTAACGTGTCGCGGAGAACCTAACGGGTAAGCGGGGCTCCGGCTCGACGTGCAGGAGAAGGAACGGGGTGGTTTTTAGTCGGTAAGAGTCTGACACTTCCTCCCGCCTCACCCAGGCGGGAGCAGTCATTCGATGATTTTCCCCCCTTAAAAAACCCTAATTAGTGTGGAGTTTATGACACACCTCTATATAGAAGAAGCCTACTCAGTTACAGGCTGTTTTTATTAATTTGACTAGCCGATTCTGAAACTGGTAATGAAAGCTTCTTTCATCTCTGCATCAGTGAATAGAGGTGATAATTACAAATTACAAATAAAAAATAAAGGGTAACAATTCTTCCAGCCAATTACTATTTCATCAGCCATAACATGGTAACCTAAATCCCTCAGGGGCTCAGATAGCCAGCTGTTACGTCACGACGACACAATAGCTTTCTATTCAACGTGATGGCTTTTATATTCATGTTTGTTGGGCGTGCCGTTTGTGTAAACTGTAGTGTTGCTAGATTGTGCTAAAGTTTACACTGAGAATAAATTAATGTGGACTAAAAGTGTGGTATTGTTTTTGGGGTTGTGGCTGGAGAATGGTGCGTTTGTTTTGTTCTTGAATTGTTATGGTGTACTTAACGTTCATTCTAGATATAGTTGTGGAGGGTTTTATAACAGGTTGTAAATTTAATGCAGCATAATGACTCGATATCTAGACACTTTCAGCTTCAGCATTGCCCAGACTGTGATTGAGCATCAGTTGAGATGCACTGAAAATTTTATGACATCTAATTCATGGCACATTACTCGATTTGTTTGATCAAATTAAAATATTCGCTGTGGCTGACGCCTACATTCAGTAGTGCTCTTGGCTGATATCATAATGGTGATGATGACGGGGATATACAAATAAATATTATACATAACATAACACAACATCACGCCTTTTATCCCCGAAGGGGTAGGCAGAGGTGTACATTACGCTACTGTACAATGTAACACCCACTTTTCACTATTTATGTTGTGAGTCCCATGTAATAGGGGGTGAGCCTATTGCCATATAACAGGCACAATTCCAGACTCCGTGCTACTACTGAGATTTTTTTCTAAACCCAGTAATACTTTGACGAAGACCGACCTGAGAATTGAACCCGAGACCCCTTGCCCGATAGTCGTACTTGCGACCACTCGGCCAACGAGGCAGTAAATATTATACATAAGTACTAATATAATATAAATATATTCTATGTCATTTATGGAAAGTGTAGCTGTTTAATGGGTTGTAAGACATCGATGTGAATGTTTTGTTTACACCTCTTGATATTTCAGATATAAAGTGGGCGACACGGATTTTCATGTTGAGTGAGCTTTGTTCGAGATAACAGGGGGAAGATTGTGTTCTATATAAGGTAGGGAAGTAGGGAAATTTGAACTTTAAGGTAATGTGTGTAGGCTTTAAATATAAATTACTAGCTTCTGCCCGCGACTTCGTACGCGTAATCCCATTTGTTCCCGTCCCCGTTCTTGATTTTCGGTAAAAAGTAAAAAAAGAATTGGGTAAAAAGTATCCTATGTCCGTCTCCTGGTTCTAAGCTACCTCCCCACCAATTGTCATCCAAATCGATTTAGCCATTCTTGAGTTATAAATAGTGTAACTAACACGACTTTCTTTTATATATATAGATTAACGTGATCTTTCTGATGTATTCAGAATGTCATTTGGTTCAGTCTTCAAACGGCAGAAGTAATGATGATTTGATAATGGTTGGATTTGCCTGTCTCTGATTATAGTGATTTGTAAACCATTAAGTACCTATATAATGCATGTTGTGCTTACCTTTTAATAGATTGATGCACTAGTATTTTGGTTATCGTAAATGTTATAGTGTTACATTTACGATACGTGTATCAGTGTAATCAATTGTTGGTGAGCTAAATTAATAAAATAAAAATAAAAAATCTCTTAACTCTAAGGAACTTCACATTCGTATACGTATATAATATATAATAGTTATTAATCGTGAGACATACTAAATTAACTAAAATCGCGGGCTACTCGCGTGAAAAAACTGAGAAAAGCTCTACTAGTTTCTAACCACAGAGGGGTTCTTCCTCATGAGCAGCGTGCGTGGTCGCGGCGACGTCGCGTGGCTCACACTAACTAGTACTACTCAAAATTAGTAGAGCTTTTCTCGTATCTTCACGTGAGTAATCCGCGATTTTAGATAAGTTATTAATTGATTTTTTTTTCATAAAACATTCGTGAAGTTCGCAAATAAAACCAATAAATTGCATAAATTATCGAAACTAAAGCGTTAATAACAAATTAAAATATAAAATAAATGCATCTAGATCTAGACAATAAAGTAGGCAAAGCAAACAGCAATTTTAATCATAATCCCAAAAATATAGTCAGATCTTGTGTAAAGCAAGTCTTGGTAATAAATAAAACTAGCAATTTTCGCAAGCGGGGACTACAACTTGCAATTTTTAGCGATTCGCTTACACGTGGAGAGTGCATTTGTGTACTGTAAATGTTTTCTTAATATTTTCCATTTTCTGAGTTTGTCCTACACAGGGCTATTTTTTTTAATATTACCGACCTAGCAAAAATTGAATACTAACATCACCTTAATCAACGACTTTAGTTCTTTGACTTTCATAATGCGTCAATTTAGAGGTCATAATGGATTTCATACATTTTGAGCCTTTTTTTCTGAATATTTAAGTGCAACTGAATTAAAATGTAAATTAGAGAGGGCCTTTAGAATGATAGCATTCTTACGCCGCATTATAATAGCCAACATGAACGTTATTTCCAACCAGCCTATCTGAAAGTTTTTTCGGGATTCAGATTCGGGGCTATGGATTAAGGCCCCTCCTTAGTCTCCACATCCCCATCCAACCCTATCCACCACAATCCTCAAATTGCCAATTCTCAAAAGGCCAGTAACGCACTTGTAACGCCTGTGTTTCAGGCGTACATAGGCGGCGCCAATTGCTTACCATCAGGTGATCAGTGTGCTTGATTACCGGCTTACCCCATAAAAAAAATCAGGCATGTTTGAAAAGAGACAGGCTTTCGATTTTTGAACATTTATGAGTCTACTCCATAGAATCTTTTAACCGTTGTATTATAGTACCTTTATATTGTGTATTGAATCGTGCATTATGTACATCAACAGCTTATAAATGCCTCTTTTCACACGGAGAAGGTTTGAGCAGTCATTACCACGCTAGCTCAATGCGGGTTGGCGATTACAAATAATTAGAAATTATAAGCCCAGGTTTTCTCTCGATGTTTTCTTTCACCGTTTGTCAGTGGTGTCTAAATTATCTTAGAAAGCAGGTACATATAACTCGGAAAAAGCCAAATTGGTACTTGCCGTTGGTAGGTTTCGAACCCGCACTCTCATGCATGAAAAATGGAAGTATTAAACCTCCGGGCCACCACGACAAAGACCAAATCTACGGAGGATCTTTGGGGCTTATCGGTAATAGTTTGCAAGTCACTTATCCAAACTGTAGCGCCATATCTGGCTGTGATTTTCAATAAATGTATAGATGACGGTGTTTTCCCTGACCTAATGAAATATAGTAAGGTTATCCCACTATTTAAAAGTGGTGACACTAAAGAACCTAACAACTATAGGCCAGTGTCTGTTTTGCCGGTTCTCAGCAAAGTCTTTGAAAAGTTGATGCTGTCTCGGATGCTTCATCATTTTAATAAACATTCCATCTTTCACCAACAACAATACGGTTTCACTAAAGGTCGTTGTACAACTGACGCCGGTGTCACTTTGATTAAGGAAATATTTGGTGCTTGGGAGGAAGCACAGGATGCTATTGGTGTCTTTTGTGACCTCTCAAAAGCATTTGATTGCGTTGACCACGAGACACTTTTGCTGAAATTAGATCACTACGGGATAAGAAACTCTGCCCTCCGTCTTATGAGATCTTATTTAGAAGAGAGACAGTTAAAGGTTCATGTTAACGGTATTAACTCTCAGGGCTCTGGGATGAATATGGGCGTTCCTCAAGGTTCAATATTGGGTCCCTTTCTCTTTTTAGTCTATATAAATGATTTGCCATTTATATTTAAAAATGAACCACGAATGGTGCTTTTTGCAGATGATACATCATTAATTTTTAAAATAGATCGACGTACAAATAATCTTGACGACGTAAACAGCTCCATTCTTCAAGTGCATAATTGGTTCACCATTAATAATCTAGCACTTAATGAGAAAAAAACAAAATGTATTAAATTCAGTTTACCAAACGTGCGTAGTAACGATAGTGATATTGTTTTGAACGGTCAAAAGTTAGAATTTGTCGACGAGACAGTATTTTTAGGCATTACGTTAGACAATAGGCTACAATGGGGTCCGCATATAAAGGCGCTTTCGGGAGATTGAGCTCAGCTGCTTTTGCAGTTAGACAGATTAGACAGCTCACGGACGTAGATACAGCTAGGCTTGTCTATTTTAGTTATTTCCACAGCATTATGTCGTACGGCATTTTGTTGTGGGGTCGAGCTGCAGAAATAGAATCAATATTTATTCTACAAAAGCGAGCTATCCGAGCAATATATAACTTACGCCGTTGCGAATCGCTGAGAGAATTGTTTAAAACGATAAATATTTTAACGGTGCCCTGTCAATATATATATGAAAATATAATGTATGTAAGGAAAAATAGGCAATTGTTTGAAAAAAGAAGCGATAGGCACAATTTTAATACTAGAGGCAAAAATAAGTTAGCTATACCGCAATTCAGACTGTCCAAAGTACAGAAATCCTTTATGGGGTTAGGTATTAAATGCTATAATAAAATACCAAATAGCATACTAGATCTCAGTGAAAGTAAATTTAAAATATATATTAAGCGCGAATTATGTAATCAAGCCTACTACACACTGACAGATTATCTTGAAGATAAGAATGCTTGGCAGCATGTTGGTTCGGCTCCACTGGACAATACTCAAATGTAGTCAGTAGCTAAATTCCAATAGTAGGTATTTTAATACAAAATTTAACACTTTAATTCTAATGTAGACAATCTAGTTTCCTTATGGCATCGAGCATTTCTTTATTGAAACAAAGAGTTTCCTTTTCTTGTATAGAAGCACTAATTCTATGGATTGTCAGTATGCATATGTGAGCACCATGTTGGACTTTAAGTTAATTTTTATTTATTTATTTTTTTAATTTTTGTAAGTTATTAGTATAATGCGTCAAGCGTGTCTTTGCATTGTTCTTACATATGCGTACAGTATTTTAATATGTATCAGACACATTGTAGAACATACTTTTTTTAAAAAGAGTAACGAATGGAGTTTCTTGCTCGTTCTTCTCCATTCGAATCTACTTTTTGGAATGAGCACCTAGCTTCACCTAGTTTCACTGACGGACTGACTGACAGACTATTATTTATTTTGTATTTGTTGACGTTTCAAAAGCACCAAACTATGGTTTAATTGAAATAAATGCTTTGACTTTGACTTTGACTTTGACTTTGACATTTTAATCGTACATTACTATTGGCAAAACACATTAATATAGAAACCATCTATTATACAGCTTTGATAGGATAAAACACTCATTGTGACGCGGTAAATAAATTAAACGCTGTACACCCCATAACAAGACCTTCTCTATAAACACAAAGAAGTTGTTTATTGTTCAGTACCAACTAAGTAATTAAGTTTACCTTTGTTAGTGCGAGACAGATGTAATTATACCTGAGTGCATTAATGTGTAACTTTCAGCTTAAATTGATAAGGTCCGAAATTAGTAGACGTGTTTTTTTTTTTTGTAAATGAATTGAATATAGTGTTTCATTTAAATATATATCTTCTACTATCAAATAAAGCGGAAGAGTTTGTTTTTTTGTTTGTTTAAACGCGCTAGTCTCCGTAAATACAAGTTTGATTTGAATATATATTCTTGTGTTGGATAGCGCATTTATCGAGGATGGCTATAGGCTATAAAACATCACGGTACAACCAATAGGAGCTGAGCAGAGCGTGTGAAACCGCGCGGAAGTAGCTAGTGTTTGTACAACTAAACTGATACCTGAGTCTTCGGTATCCTTCTTTTATGAAGCAATTGTGACTCATTGCTTCATAAAAGAAGGATTCTTCATTGGTGTTACATTCCTGATGACTTATCATCTCGTTAGCTTAAACTATATTATACTTCATTTTTTCACATTCATGCATCAAGTAACAAAATATGCCATTTGACGTCATCTGATATTTGTTACATACAAACAACACATTGTTGGTATTTTAGCAACGAAACCCTGCATCAGTTAATTCTAATGATTGAATATTTAAACGAAAGAAGTATGTAAGAATCGTAGCAATTGGCGTTCTATACTCTTTATCTGTCGCGGAGAACCTAACGGGTAACCGGGGCTCCGGCTCGACGTGCAGGAGAAGGAACGGGGTGATTTTCAGTCAGTAAGAGTCCGCCTCACTCAGGCGGGAGCAGTCATTCGATGATTGTTCCACCTTAAAAAAAATACTTTTTATCTACCCTCATGGGAGTCAGCCGTGAAGTTATGTATGTATGCATGTATGGACATTTAAGTTATCCTCTAACCCTCGACTGTCGTAAGTACCTAGTAAAAGCAAGTCCTAAACAGTCAAGCTAACATCCACTGAACTCACGTCCCTTAAAACAAAATCTACATAATACAGGTAATACCTAGGCATTGTAATCTAGTTACACAAACTGAATTAAAGGCGTATTTTGCTTGGCAAGACGTTGCTGCAGGTATAGGTAATTATTACATGAATATTAATGTTCTATTACACAATATCAGACTGTATGTCAATGAGAAGCCATCAGGGATTAATTTAACGCCAATATAACTAATATTTAGAGTACGGTATGTATAAGTATTTATTTAGTCTGTGGGTTATGTAATCATGGTACATGTTAATCTATCATAACATAACATCACGCCTTTTATCCCCGAAGGCGTAGAGACAGGTGCACATTATGTATGACACTTAATGCCACTGTACAATTTAACACCCACTTTTCACTATTTATGTTATGAGACCCATGTTAGGGGGTGAGCCTGTTGTCATATACGGACAATTCCAGACTCCGTACTACATACATACATATATAACTTCACGCCTGTCTCCCATGAGGGTAGGCAGAGACTAAGGAACGTCAATTACTACGATTCTTACATACCCCTTTCGCCTCATTCCGTACTACTACTGAGAATTTTTGATTTTAATTTTAATGGATAATGTTTATAAAAAAAACCTGTGAAGTATGCAATTTCATCATAAATAACGGTCTTTTTTTTATATTTGATGGTCAAAAATGCTTTTACCATTATATTTTAATGACTAGTTATAATAGTCAAATAGTAAAATGAAACGATTCTCATCAAAGCATCAGCTAAGATATTTGAAATTAAGTACTTGGAACTCCTAAGCCCGCTCGTTTGAATCATTAAATCAAAATTACTATCATAAATATTTGCCTTACCTAATTATCGCGACAAGATCAAATGTTGAGAGACCAATTTCAGAATGACCTTTGCCAAACACATTTAGGCCTTTTTAAATCAAAGTCAATAAAAATGTCTTCAATGTACGTATTTATTTTGAATTAAGAACTGGAATCTGATTGGCGCAATTTGGAAACGTTCAATCCTCGTGGCGTTTAGACGAATGAAGTTTGAAATTTTCAAACTTGGAATGAAATTCAAATGTTTGTGTATGTAATAGTAGATTTCGGAGAGTTTAGAACTCGTGCTAAATTGAACTACGACGAGGGAAGTCAGGGTAAACGTTAGTCGATATAATGTTTTGAGAAAACGTGACCTCCCCTACACAAGAAGGTAAAGTTTACCAATATCTCTGTGCTTGACAGTCAAGTTGGAGATCACATCACGTCAACCCTTTTTATCCCTGAAGTGGTAGTCAAAAGTGCATTACGGTACTGAATGCCATTGTACAATGTAACACCTACTTTTCACTTTTTATTTTATGACTCCCATGTAATAGGGGTGAACCTTTTGGCATATACCGGCAACAATTCCAAACTCCGTGCTACTACTGATTTTTTTTAAAAGTCCAGTAATACTTTGGCCGACCCGGCAATCGAACCCGAGGCCTTTGCCAGCAGTCGACGACTTGCGACCACTTGGCCATTGACGCAGTCACAATTTATAAGGTTCAAGTTATAGAGAACGCTGTTGCCCAATCTTTGTCAAACGTGTATTCCGCTACTACAACAGCCGAAAAAGGAAAGGAGTAATTATGAAATACCAGCCCAGTATAAAGTGGAAGGCCTAACGGAATGCCAGGACCCCGTCTCGAAAAGAAGGAGTAGGAACAGAGTGGTTGTTAGTCAGTAAGAGTCTGATCACACGCGGGAGAAGTCACTGGATGATTTTGCCCCCTCAAAAAAAAACCAGTATAAAAAGAAACCTGGAACATAATATACCTGCATAAACAACACACCTGAATACAAAACTCAAGTGCTCAGCAACCGCGCTAACAAGCCGTCAAACAGAATTGAAAACACACACAAATATACCAACAACAATCCGTGCACATTCCAAAATCGATCAATTTACTTCACTTACTATGCATACCGAGGTTAAAATTAACTGCTTCCTACAAAATATGATCGTTGGAGCTAATTTTATAACCGATTACTTTGATTTATTAGTTTATTTTGGCTGTTAACTCGACAAGGTACAGTTTGAGATTGAAGTTTGTGCACAAGTTTGGTTTAAACTACGATTATCATACATGTCTGTTTGTAAGTTTTGGTGTTTGTTATTGAATTACCCTGTTGGTTGAATAATTTTCGGTTGGGTTTGGAATGGATGTGTGAATTGAGTAGTGTCTTTTAGAGTACATCAGTATGTTTTTTGGTGAATATATTGAACATTATGTATTGGTGTGGTTCTGCTTATTTCGAAAGCATTAAGCTTTTTAGGATAAGCCGGTAAACGAGCAGACGGATCACCTTATGGTAAGGATCCTGCTTCGCCAATCGACAACTGGAACACCAGTGCCTCTAGCCAAACGCCACTTTAGCGCTTGTCTACAGAGAGAGTAGAAAACTAAATGTATAGGGATGACACTGACTCGAAGTCTCAAAATTTTCGTCAATCCCATATAATTTGGTTTCCTATTCTACATGTACACAAGCGCTAAATGGCATTTGGCTACAGCTGCAGAGGTTATTATGTTTGGATTAGAAATTTGAGGATTGTTAGGGATTCAGGGATTGGGAAGATTGAGTAGGGGGGAGCGTGATTGGACTTATTCATGTTGGAATTATAAGTTACAACCAAAACTTGCACAGACGGCACAACAGTCCTATTTACGATCACCGACTTTGAACACATCTTTATATTCCATAGAGCAATTCAATAATGTTTAGACTTTTTAGTGTAACAAGAAAAATAATAAACGATTCGAGTACTGGCGCCAACGCCATTGTTCGACGTAGACTGTACAATCGAAGTATTGTGAAACAACATCAAATTTAACAGGAGTGTTATAGCTCTTTGCTTTTATTCCTACTTATTCTAAAAATATCTTACTTTTAATGTGATAATCGGTGAACTGGTCGTATGCTACCGTCACCATGGACACTCGCAACTCCAGAGGAGTTTCAACAGCATCATTGGTCTTTTGGGTTGGGTCTCCTGTAGCCTCACCATTTCACCAACACGGCGATACACAACGCAGGCTTCGTTTCATACCAGGTTCTGCGTGAATCATTCCAGCCGAACTAACTCATTCGTATAGTATAGTTCAAACTCTGATTTGCGTGTCGAACGGATATTCATTTATGTAAATAAAAATGGACCATAAGAGTAACAATCTGGAACGGCCCACTAGGCAAGCGAAATGTTGTCGCGGAGAACCTAACGGGTAACCGGGGCTCCGGCTCGACGTGCAGGAGAAGGAACAGGGTGGTTTTTAGTCAGTAAGAGTCTGACACTCCTTCCGCCTCACCCAGGCGGGAGCAGTCATTCGATGATTTTCCCCCCTTTAAAAAAAATATAGGAAGACCCATGTGACACGTTGGGAAGACGAAGACGACTCAGTGGACTACAGTAGCACAGGATAGAGACAAGTGGAATGCTTTGGAGGAGGCCTTAACCCAATAGGGGTTTTAACAGGATGCAAACTAACCAACACTAACAATAAATTAACTTTAAGATTTAAATTTTCACTAACAATACTAACAGCAAGAATAAAATGTAAAATTATCTGTAAAAAATAAATGACTTTTGTATATATTTTTTTTATTTTAAATACAATGCATCCACCGAAAGTATACGAAACTCCAGTTCCTAATTTTAAACAATTCAAATGTTGACCGGAGGCCCAATTACCCTCCTCTTCCCCAATCTCCCCAATTCTCGAATCCCCAACGATCCTCAAACTCCTAATCCTCAAATGGCCGGTAACACACTTGTAACGCCTCTGGTATTCCAGGTGTCCATGGGCAACGCCGATTGCTTAGCATCAGGTGATCCGTTTGCTCGTTTACCGGCATAAAAAAGTTCATGGCGTTCCTTATATATACACAGGGTGTTCTTACATCCTAACTAATATCCTAACTAATATTATAAATGCGAAAGTAACTCTGTCTGTCTGTCTGTCTGCTACTCTTTCACGCCGAAACTACTGAACGGATTTGAATGAAATTTAGTATACAGATATTCTAGACCCCGAGATAAAACATAGGCTACTTTTTATCGCGAAAAAGGGGTTGTTGTAAGAATATAATTATTACGATTTATCTGAAAACCTGAAAACGGATATCTGACAGGTAACATTACTATGGTAACCAACCTGATGATTTGTAATTGTTATGACGTCCTACTTTCATAATATATTTTGGCATCAACATATAAAAATGAAGTTCTGTGGGTTTTCAAGGAATAATATTAGTATTCAGCTGCATCAGGGATCAGGGATTTTAAAGACAAAATACGAATTCAATTGACTGAATACAATTTATTCATAGACTAGCCTCTGTCTGCGGCTTCTCTCGCGTTCTTATAATGGGGTGAGGGAAGGATTTACAATAAAAAAATGAAATGATGCACGATTCTATGCTGGTCACAAATAACCCGCATACCAATTGTTAGCTTTCCACATTGAAAATTGCAAAATACCCCATACAAACTTTCACCTCTGTTTCACGGAAGTGGAAGGGGGTTAAAAAAAGACAAAAAGTAGCCTATGATACTCTCCATCTTTTCAACTATCTCAAATCAAAAACCTTCCTGACTCCGTTCTGTTGTGAAATACGGACAAACAAACAAACAAGCACATACAAATTTATATTATTAGTATACATTTCTTAAGTCATCTGACATTTGTGTGACAAGTGAGTTTACAAAGTCAATGTGTCATAGATTTTTTTTATACTATGGTATTAATATTAAGGTATGCAAAGAGGTTGACAGCAGTCTAAGGAGATAAAACCACGAATAAAATATTTTCAGTTTACTTGAATTCGTATTTTTTATATGTATATCAAAAAAACTAGCTAAATGCACATAGCTAAAAAATAATAGTAGTCCTTTTCATTTTAGACCGTCAAGGCCAAATTCACTATGATAGTTTGCTGTTTGTTTATTGGCGTAAGCCGGTAAACGAGCAGACGGATCACCTGATGGTAAGCAATCTGCGCCGCCCATGGACACCTGTAACACCAGAAGTGCTAGAAGTGCGTTACCGGTCTTTTGGGAATTGGTAATTTGAGGATTGTCAGGGATTGAGGGGCTGGGGGAGGGGTAATTGGGCCTCCGGTAACCTCACTTACACAGCGAAACACTCCTTTAGGTAACCGAGGGCTGGGCTCGCTGTTATTGCAGCGGATTCCCCTCTTTAAAAGTGGCTTTAAAGAGGCCATCAATGCAAGAACCACCCGGAGAACACGGTGGAGCATACCGTGGCGGTGTACCTTGCATGGGCTGAGCACCGCCGTGTTCTCAGGGATGTAGGAAACGGTGACTTCTCGCGTTCGGCTCTGGTTCAGGCCATGGAGCGAGGGGGATTGGGATGCAGTCGCATCCTTCTGCGAAGCAGTTATGCTTGCCAAGGAGAAAGCGGTGCGCGTGAGGGAATGAACTTCCTCACGCCCCAGCCGTCGCGGGAGACACTCTGGGCGTCGGAGATCGGCCGGCCACCGGCCGGCCACCAGCCACCGTAAGTGCGGGTCTATAGACGAAGAGCAAGGGTAGCTCGCCACCCGACCAGAACCAGTCCCGTGCATACGGCGCGCGCCTTACAGAGCCATGACACCATCATAGATGGAGCCCAGTAGGGCTGATGCTCGATACGGTGCCGCGGGAGGCCTAACGAGTTGACGGGGCTACGGCTCGACGAGCAGGAGTAGGAACGGAGTGGATTTTAGTCAGTAAGAATCTGTCACTCCCTCTCACCTAACCCAAGGCGGGAGAAGTGATTGGATGATTTTCCGACCTCAAAAAAAATCTCCTTTAGGTAATGACAACCCGATGTGTGAAAAACTACCAAAAAAACTCCTTATATTATTGGTATTGATTACGCTGTGGAAATTATGGACAATAGAGCCAAGGGATGTATTAAGTCTTATAGAGGACATTAATATGAACATTAAAGTACATGTATCATATGTAACTAACCTAATATCAGAATACCTATTTTTTCATTTAAATGTTTGCGATAGTAACGCACGTCGCACCGGTACACATCAGGTCACATTATACGAGAGAGGAAATCCCAAAATGACGGAAACTATGCGCTAAAAAACCAGGACCAAGGACGTTGAAATAAAGAGGGGCTCTTACCTATTAAACCATTGAACCTATTTGGTGAAATTCGGTACAGCGATAGTTTGAGACCCGGGAAAGGACTTCTAAAAGTTTTTAACCCGAAAAACCCACGAAACCGGGAACTTTGCTGTTAAAATCACTATATTTATTTGATTGAAATGCGATACAACATTGATTTGCAAACATAGAATAGTGAAACCACACGAGGCGGGCACTGTACGGGTAAAACCTCTATGGGATTGTTTATTTTAGAAACCACGAAAATAAATTCATTTCTCAATAAATATAACCTAGGTACTGAATCGATTGTGATGATATTTGTTCCAGTTGTACAGCCGTAGAATATACCTTGACAAAGACTAATTTAAAAAACCCAATTTATACAGAAGTCGTTATTTCACGCGGACGAAGTCGCGGGTAACAGCTAGTAGATTTATATAATGTGATAGTATACAGGACCCACATAAAGTCAGAGAATATATTAACCACGTGGGACGGGGTTGTTTTATTACGAACTGTCACGCGACGATTTGTATCAATCGATTTGTTTTTGTTTTGCGAATTCGGATTTTTTCAGAGAGGTCTCGTCGTATTGATTGAGATATTTGTCCTAGGATAAACTAATCTATTGAGTTTTGAATGATTGAGTATTGAGAGTTTTAATCAAAGCTTAAAACAACATTATTTTTGTACTTATAAACTTACTGTTTGTGGAAACGAGTACTTAGTCAGAAAATTGGAAAATCTACCATTTATTTATTCAAAGTCAAAGTCAAAGCATTTGTTTCAACTTTTGAAACGTCAAAAATTGAATTGTACGTCCGTCTGTCTATCAGTGAAGCTAGGCGCCTGTTCCAAAGTATAGTTTCAAATGGAGAAGAACTAGCAAGAAACTGGCAAAGCGCTTGGTAAAATTTAAGAATGCCATGATTCATGTATTACAGAATCTCAGACGCTAGGTAAGTGAAAAAGTGCGCTGAAACAAACATAACTGACCATTACCGACTATAACTGGTTTTATAAAGATAGACGTATTTCTCAATCCTGTTTATGAGTATGTTAACAGTTTCTATCCATCTTCTAACATAAAAATATTTAGTTTAATACATATTCTATGGCCATTTAGAAAGCAAGTATTTTTTTTTTATTTTGACACTACCTATATTACACTAGCTTTTACCCGCGGCTTCGCTCGCGTTACAAAAGGATAAAAGTAGCCTATACCAATACACGCAGCGCCGTCTAAACCAATTTTTTTGTTTTCCCTCGGGAATACCAGAATTTTCCGGGATAAAAAGTATTCTATTATTTAATTCGGACTTCTAATTTTACGTCTGCAAAAATTCAAAGCAATCGGTTTAGAAGTTACGGCGTGAAAGCGGAACAAACAAACAAACTCACTTTCCCATTTATAATAGTAAGGATTACTGACTTACTAACAGTCCACTATAATCCCAAAGTCACGAAGCTCTAGCGTTTTTCTCGGATCGACAAGCTAGCATGCGGAAAAATGTGTTTCGTATACATTGCGCGCGCAACACACGTGACCCAAAACTGTATCGTTCTAAAACTGAAATAGTGACGCTGTATGCCAAATGATACGATTATGATTATGATCGTATGACTATGGAGCGGGGTGAATGTTAGTTTTATTTTTCTTGTGTGTGAAATTTTATGAGTGACTAGCTACTTCCGCGCGGTATCACTCGCTCTGCTCGGCGCCTATTAATCGTAACGTGATGTTTTATAGCCTATAGCCTTCCTCGATAAATGGGCTATCCAACACAGAAATAATTTTTCAAATCGGACCCGTAGTTTCGGAGATTAGTGCGTTCAAAGAAACAAACAAACTCTTCCGCTTTATAGAGGTATAATAGAGGTAGTTTAAGAGTGTAAGATATAAGATTCCTTAGTACTTTCCTATAGGCACTCGAGTAAACATAAGATTTGAAACGAAAAATTGTCTCTGTACATTTTTTTAAACGTTTCCCCACTCTATGATTTTCTCCTGTGTCGTGGGTGCGTTTACCAACATACAAGTTCACATACTGTGGATCACACAAAGAATGGTTCCGTACGGGGATCGAAACCGCGACACGTTGTGCGGCAGCCGATTGCCCTGCCACCGCACCATTCAGTCAAATTTCTATTAATGAGAAAGATTTTTATTTGTATAAAGTCCATTTGACTGGAATGAAACAGTTTCAAACTCTTATCTTATACTATATTATATAAAGCGGAAGAGTTCATTTTTTTTATTAATTGTTTGAACGCGCTAATGTCCGTAACTACAAGTTTGATTTGAATAATTCTTTTTGTGTAGGATAGCGCATTTATCGAGGATGGCTATAGGCTATAAAACACCACGGTACGACCAATAAGAGCTGAGCAGAGCGTGTGAAACCGCGCGGAAGTAGCTAGCAAAACATAAAGAAAGATATTCATATTGACTTTCAGGAATTGAACCATTTGTCTTTACAACTTTTACCAAAAATTTCTTCCTTTATCAAAGTCTATACTTAGATAAATATATTCTTAATTCTAAGCCTACTTCCAGGCAATAAAAAACCTTATATCTTCGCCACAAAGATAAGAAATCCAATCTCAGCCACACCTGAACTCCCAAACGATATCCAAAAGCAAAGCCGAGTCTATTAAAACCGTTTTATGATACCATAGTGTTTAATCTTCGTAAAATAAAACGCAAAGATTTTTGTTTCTTTATTGAGCACTAAAATACGGCTCATGGCCGTTCCTATGTGGTTTTAATAATTAGCTATTTGCGGTTTGTTTATATGAAAACAGAGTTAGATAAAATATAAACGTTCTAGAGCTTTCTACGAATCTGTTTTGTGTATTCATAAAAATAACGGTTTACTGAATGCATTCTTATTCGTGTTTTTGAATGTATTTTTATTATTTGAGTGTATGTTCATAGTAAAGTGCAATGAAATGTTTAGAGTTATTTTTATTATTGAGTATTTTAAAACTTTAGTCACATATTTTGTAAGAAACAGTCTCTTTAACATTATAAACATAACACATAACATCACGCCTTTTATCTCCGAAGGGGTAGGCAGATGTGCACATTATGCCACTGTACAATGTAACACCCACTTTTCATTATTTATGTTATGAGTCCCATGTTAAGGGGGTGAGCCCATTACCATATACCGGGCACAATTCCAGACTCCGTGCTACTAATGAGGATTTTTTAAAAACCCAGTAATACTTTGCCCGACCCGGGAATCGAACCTGAGACCCCTTGCCCGGCAGTCGCACTTGCGACCACTCGGCCAACGAGGCAGACATTATAAACAGACTTCAAAATGGAAGGGGTTCAAAAGAATTCGATAAATAAACTAACAATATTTTTTTACTAAGCGATATTAAAAAAGAAGATGGAGTAAAACTCCTCCTATTGTTTTTTTTAAACGTAGTTTAATGTAAATCATTAAAAATTAACCTATACTAACACCACAATATTATTTAAAAAATACAAAGGTATGACAAAATACCACAAAAATCATAACAAACAAAAACAACAATCACACAAAATCCCAATCTATCCCACCTCTCATTCTAATCCCATTGTAACGAAAATCTCACCACCAATTCCATTAAACAGAATAGAAGTAATCAGGAAATAATCCTAAAAGCGTCACAAGCGTTATAGTCATAAATAATGATAATTTCGCCCCTTATGTGGCTCTTTTATGGTAATCGGGGTAAAACTGAAACAAAAACATACGAGATTGTGGCTAATACCCACTTAGACCTGTTATTGTAAATATGCGAGAAAGAATATTTCTGTTATAACCACTGGTGTATCGTGGCTTTTTATTGTGTAAGATGGGTTGCATAGATAGGTATTTGTTTTTTAATGTTATACTCTTGGATGGTATGTTTTCTTTATATTTTTAGCTTATGGTCTTAGTACGGAAGATCAGGAGATTTTTATTTTTTTACAATTATGTCAATTTTACTTGTTAGTTTAGCTACTGAGAATTGAGTTCAATTGTTGACTTGACTTTAGATTTTCTGATTCAAAATGAAATTGCAATATAGAAAAGAAACAGTCGAAAAGTATTTACTTATCTTCACTTCAGTTAATGCATAATTTTGTAAAAAATGAACGTGTACATTTTATGTGTATACATCGTCAAATATTTACCCTGTTTCCGTGTCTTTATATACGCATGCATTTTACTCTAAACCTGTCAGTCATAATGTATTTGTATACCTCTTGTGTAACCAAAATCGCACTCACATAAACGCAAAGTTATTCAAGTTTATCCCAAGATGTCATAAATTGGAATGCCATAAAATTGCTGACAACTGTATCAATCATTGTTCTTAGTATTGAAGAATTGCTGCCACCTTTACTTTCCCAACCTAGTCTTCGGGTCGATAGCTAAATACTTAGGCCACATTTTTTTTTTGAATTGGGAGTATCATCCATTGCCGTCTCTCGTCTTGGGTGAGACGAAAGAGTGTCTAACTCTTACTGACTTAAAACCAACCTGTTCCTACTCCAGTCGTGCGCAGCTCTGCTAACAGATATACCTAAAATAGGTATCTATTCTTGGCAGATTTAATTTTTAAATTTTTCTGACTTGATATCGTACCCGATCTTTAGCAGTCGATTTACTTTTCACCATGAGACATACCTATATCAATTTGTTAATCCTCTCATTTTTATAATCTGTCAAGAAGGAATTACAACATGGTTATTCAAGTATGCAAACCTTTTATTTCCAGGTATTAAAGGCTGCTAAAATTAAAGGTCTCCTGGGTCAATGTACATGACCTAAAAGTCTAGATTTTTCCACACACGGGTTCTGGGAACGCGTCAATTTTCGTCTCACCTTTGGTATTTGGTAGGCTTTTACCGTAATAACGTATTTTAGGGCGTAAAAGATTTATTGTGCTTATATATTCAGCTGATTTATGTGTAAACTCGTTGTCACCTTACATTATTTTTCAGGAGATAAACCCCACGCTTACTAAGCCTACGCTATCTGGTTCATTCTAGTTCTTTGTTTATATTTTAGATTATTTTTTTCAGGAATGTGTGGGCTTCAAAGTTATTCTTTTTATCACTAAAAGTAGACTAAGCTTTAAATATTTGTGAGTAATTGGATGAGGTAAGGGCGCAAATAAATTTAAGCCACTTCTGTAATATCAGTATCAAACAAGTCTTGTACTTATACTGCTGAAACTTAGTCAGTATCAGATAGAGTTTTGTAGTTTCAATCTTCGTAAAAATAGAAGTTGCAAATCAAATAAAAATATACCTACCCATATTATGCAACTGTTCCAAACAACCATCTAGTTATACCTCTTTTTGAGGGAGGAAAATCATCCAATGACTTCTCCCGCCTTAGGTGAGGCGAGAGGGAGTGTCAGACTCTTATTGACTAAAACTCACCCCGTTCCTACTTCGTTTTTTGAGCCGAAGCCCCGGTACACCATTAGGACCACTAATACCTCTGCACCAACGACCAAAATACCCAAGAAAATAGATAAACAAACAGTAAATTTTAAAAAAGACGCTTTGACATGTATTTAAATATTTAATTTGACATTTTGGAATCATTATTTTGACATGACGTAATAATAATTAATCAAATTAAATTGGATTTATATTCTATAAAATGTCAAACAGACATTTGCATGCCTGGAAAAGGTGGAATAAACTGTACTGTTGAAAATTAGACTAAGATCCATTGTATCACATGTTCCTGCGAATACTATTTCTATTTCTAAATTTTCTTGCAAAAAAGTTCACATTAACTATGAATCAAAGCAACAAATACTAAAGTATATTTGGCCTTTGGTTGCCTTGTATCAGAATCTACAAAAACAAATTTGCATACTTCCCGTCTCACCGCACCAGTGTAAACTGATGAAATAAATATTTATTTTACGTTATATTACAAGATTACATATACTGACAGCATGGCGTTAAAATTACAAGCAAAAGTTTTTTTCCGCATTTCATTTAGAGAGGTGGTGTTGAGTGAAATGTTTTTCTAACAGTACATCTTATCTTGTTGTCTGTAAGATTAGACAGAGATAGTTCTGGTGTGAATACACTATCACTATAGGAACTATCCAGTTCATCATCATCATCATCATCATCATCAGCCGAAAGACGTCCACTGGTGGACAAAGGCCTCCCCTTAGTTCTCCACGCCACCTGCATTCACTGGCTTCTCGCAATTCTGGCATTGTTGTCGGTCCACCTAGCGGGAGGCCTGCCCAGTCCATCTTCCAGTCCATGGACTCCACTCAAGGACTGTTCTGGCCCATCTGGCGTCAGTCCGTCGAGCGACGTAGCCTGCCCATTGCCACTCCGATTTCGCGAAATTTCATATTTCGGATTTTATCGAGCAAAGAAACCCCGAGGATAGCTCTATCCATCGCGCGCTGAGCGGCTATTGAACTTCGCAACCATCCAGTTACTTTCCGCAAATTTTGTAAAAAAGGCGAGACCAAAGTTCGTTTTCAATCCAAGTTACTTTTGGTTCATCCCATTCCTTTTCCATTCTTCGCCGTATACCGTACGCCGTACGATCGTCGTAGCCTACGTAGGTGAAGAGTTAACGGGTTGCCGAGGCTCCGGCTCAAAGAGCGGAAGTAGAAACGGGGTGGTTTTTAGTCAGTAAGAGTCTGATACTCTCTCTCGCCTCACCCAAGGTGTTTTCTCTCTATAGAACCTACGTAGGTATTCTTGTAAGACTCCCACGCTTCCCTGCTAAACGTTATTATATCTCTCTTTATCTTTTTTCCGTGTAATTTCTCTCACAATCAGTCTACGTTTTCTTTGTTATTCTTTCTCTTGTTTTCCACATTTCGTTTTATTTAGGTACTTTATCATGTGGTGTGCATTCCTTAAAATATTAAATAGGTTGAGGTCATTTCGGCCTAAATGCCTCTAATCATGCGCTTTACTGGATGAGACTGTTCAAATCGACGAAAGATCTTCCGACGGAATCAGCTAATAGATGGTTCGATTAATCTTTCAAATTGACACAAGGTCAATGACCTTGGCATGAAAACATTTCTTTCAGATTTTCTCTTTGGTGTGGGCTATTCTTTCTATCGAGAAAATTCCAGAATTTTATCATAATAACGAGACAGTTCACTCTTTTAACTTTTCAACAGTTGAAAGATATTTATTCTTAGAAGTAGCTCCTAAACATGATTTTAGGACCGTTTGTTCTAGGTTACAGTTTTAGATCTAGCTGCTCTAACACTATCCAGACTAGAAAAATATCTATAGGCATTGATGTGTATATTTTACTATGTACAGTAAATTGGCATTCTTATCAATATTTACATTTTTAGAAGATACTGAAAATAACATAGTTGTATACAGGTGTTGTGGAAACCCTGAACCTCTTTGTACATAATTTTAGTACAGTTTGATGTAAGTATATAAGTAGTACAATTTTCGATGCAGTTTATTAACATAATATCACTGTTATAACGGTTATCTATAATGTTTTCTTGCTTTTACCTGTATAATGTCTCGGGACTAGCTAGGACTAGTAATTTATGAGGGGTTGTTTGAAAATTATGTGAATTCTAGTTTCAATTTCATTACCTAAACTTCGACTCGCAGTCTATGAATTTATTGTCAGGTTCATAGGACCATATTTATAGGTACCCACGAAGATTGTAAAATGTTAATTTAGAAAACTTTTTATTATTCTCATAATACAATTTTTTTTCTCCATTATAATATCTTCTGATTCACTTCGTTGCGGTAACCAAGACAGTTATTCATGTCCCTGGGACGCGCCGGACTTCAGTGTTTCGGCGTTTTCATGGTTGTATCTACTGTAGATCCTGGCTTACAGGAGTTGCAGCGGTTTTGGGAGATTGTGGCGGGCTTGACCCTAAAAAAAAATATTCTCATAATAATGGCATATTTATTTCACACCTGTGTTAACCTTTTCATGTCATTAGTTATTTTTGGAGCCACCTAATTATCTAATAATTAATAATAATAATAATAATAAAGCCCTTTATTCTGAATTTTTACATTACGAGTTGTTACAAAAAGGTTACAGTATATCTCTTAATTCAGTGTGTCTTTTGGCAAAGGCCTCCTCTAGCTGTCTCCATTGAATTCTGTCGCGGGCCACTCTTCTCCAGTTGGGTCCCGCTGTTAGCCTTAGTTCGTCCTCCCATCTTTTTAACTGCTTTCCTCTGTTGCGTTTACCGTCTCTTGGATACCAATCAGTGACTATCTTGCACCATTTTTCCTTGTTTTCTCTCATCATATGACCGGTCCAACGCCATTTTTGTTGGTCAATTCTTTTTAAGATGTCTATAACCTTTGTTTTTGCTCTTAGTTGGTCGTTACTTACATGCTCCACCTTATGTATACCTATCATACTTCTTTCCATGGATCTTTGACAGTACTGAAGTTTGTTTCTATGTTGTTTTGTGAGGGCCCATGTTTCACATCCATATGTTATACAGGGTAATATGCAGGTGTTAAAAACTTTTCTTTTAATAGCAGTTCCCAGCTCTCTCGATTTCATGATCTCTTTTAACGACCAATATTTCCTCCAGCCACTGGCTATTCTCGAGTTAAGCTCTTTGCTGGTTTGGTCTTTTGCTGATATTATTTGACCCAGATATGTGTATTCGTCTACATACTCGAGTGGTTTTGAATCGACCATTATTGTTACTTCGTTAGAGTTTGTTAGCAGTTTTGTTTTTGTTGTATTCATGGTCAATCCAACCGAGGCACTTTCTTTGCTTAAAGTTTGGATCATAAGTTCAAGATTGCCTGGACCCTCCTCGAACAGGATTATATCATCAGCAAATCTGAGGTGGTTTAGTTTTTTGCCATCAATGTTAAGGCCCAGGTGTGTCCAATCTAGTTTGCGGAATATATTTTCCAGTACTGCAGTGAATAGCTTTGGTGACATAGGATCGCCTTGCCTTACTCCTCTTCTCACTTCGAATTCCGGCCCTGTCTCTTCTAGCTGTATTCTTGCTTTGGTGTTTGTGTATATAGTCTTGATAAACTTTATATACACCTCAGGTATGCCTTGGTTAGTTAGGCTTTCCCATATAGACTCATGACTTATGCTGTCAAATGCCTTGTTATAATCAATGAAGGCCATATATAGAGTTTTATTGTATTCATTATATTTCTGCATTATCTGTTTCACTGTGTGGATATGGTCTATCGTGGAGAACTTTTTCCTAAAACCGGCTTGTTCTATCGGCTGGTTATCTTCTAGTTTTTGTGTTATTCTTTCTAATATGACTTTCGAGCATACTTTATATAGGTTGGACATAAGACTTATTGGCCTATAATTACCTATGTCCCCTCTTGAACCTTTTTTGTGCAGTAATATGATGTGTGAAGTTTCCCACTGTGTGGGTATATACTGTTCGTTCAACATTCTATTGAATAATTTTGATAGTATTGGGACTAGTTCTTCCGATGTTGCTTTGAGTAGTTCATTGCAGATATTATCCGGGCCTGGCGCTTTTTCCATTTTTTGGCTCTTGATTGCCATGTCTACTTCACTGTGTAAGATTTCTGGTTCTGTTTCTAATTTTGTAAGTTCAAGTTGTGTTTGGCCCGTACTGTTTATTTGTTGTGGGAGGCAATGGTCTGCATATAAATTTTTGTAAAATTGTGTTGCTGTTTTTATTATGTCTTCTCTTCTTGTCACAATTTTATTTCTGCTTTTTACTTTTGGTATCCATTCCTTATGAACTTCCCTTAATTCTTTCCAAGCTTTGCGCACTCCTCCAGTTTCAACTATTTGTTTTTCGAGAGTTTGTAGTCGTTTATTTCGGCGATCCTGCCTTATGTTCTCTCTTATATCTTTACTAATTTCTGTTATTTGTAGTCTATTGCTCTTTTTGTCTGACCCTGACAAGAGACTTTTTCTTTGTGCAATCAATTGTAATGTTTTCTCACTCAAATCATATTTGTCTTTTCTGTTCTTATTTGTAGCATTAGTGGATGTCAGTTGTTTTTCTAATTCATCGTAGTTGGTTTTGATTTCTGTGTTTTCGTTAGTCAGTGCAGCTCTATTTGATGCCAGTGTATTTGTTATTTCTTTGTAGTCTTGCTGATTTAATTTGTTTTTTAGATGTTTTCTAGATATTTTTGGATTTTTTAAACTTAGAGCGCTTCTGACTAAGCAATGATCTGTGTTGAAGTTGAATTTATGCAAGACTGATGTATCTGTAAATGTTTGAGGGTTGTTACTAGTAATGTAGTCTATTTCGTTTTTGTAATTGCCATCAGGAGACCTCCAAGTCCATTTGTTGTTATTTTTCTTTTTATATAGGCTGTTTAAAACATATAAATTTTGTTCCAAAAGAAAATCCACGAATTTCTGGCCATTTGTGCTTCTTTTCCCATGTCCAAAGTTTCCGATTATTCGTTCGTCAGTACTTTGTTTTTTACCGACTTGTGCGTTGAAATCTCCCATTAATATGATGTAGTTGTTTGAGAATGTTATTAATGCATCTGTTAGTCTGTCATAAAAATCTTGAAGTTCTAGTTTATCTGCCTTTTCTGTTGGTGCGTAGGCCTGGACAATGGACCAAGTCTTTTTATAAGAAGGTATATTGATGTTCAAGATTGCTATTCTATCCGACACTCCTATCAAGTCCGTAATATGTTTCTTTAGGTAAGACTTTATAAGAAAGCCGACACCTCGTTGCCCTCCTGCCTCTCCTTTAGAGAAAAGTATATATCCATTACGTTCTTCTATTTTTTCGTGAGCTCTCCTCATTTCACTTATGCCTATAATATCCCACTTTATATTCTTGAGGGCTAACTCTAGTTCTATGAGAGATTCGGGGGTTCTAAGTGTTCTGGTATTCAATGTAGCAATATACAGCTGTTCTTTTGGTTTTGCTAGAGGGTATTGGTCCTTATCTCCCTCGGTGACCAGCCGTGGTGGGAGATTTATTTTGTTTTGTAGAGTTTTTTGGTTTATTTTTATAGGTTTGATTTCCGGTGCCATGTTGTTGTTATTAGTTTTTGCGTGTAGATATTTCTGACAGTGAGTTTGATTTTCCTCGCATGAGTTCGAATGCATCCAGTTTTTTGAGTTTGGCCTCGTTGCTGGTTTGACGAAATGGCTTAGGACTCGGTGTTTCCGAGTCTTCTCTCTTCCTTTTTTCGTTTTGCTTACTTTTATTGTCTCTTCTTTCGGCCAGAGTCTTCTTGGAATAGTCGTGTGTGATATATGTCCCTGGCTTCATTTTCTTTTTGTTTCTTAGTATCTGAATTTTCTTTTGCAGTGTAGTGGTTGAGACAAGAATAGGTCTAATTTTCTTGTTGTTTACATTTTTTCCGAGACGCTGAAAACTGTTAATTTCGCCGTTATCCAAAGTTACATTGAGATCGGTAATAGATTTTAGGACCAAGGAACGCAATTCCTCCTCACTTTCATTGGCTGGTTCGGGAATTCCATGGATTACAATATTATTTTTTCTACAGGTATTTTCTAGGTGTTCAATTTTATAATTTAACTGTTTTACTTGTATTTTTAAGGTCTCGTTCTCCTTTTTAAGTGGTTCAAGCTTCTTATCCACTTGTTTGAGAACAAATGTGGTTATATTTTCTGTTATGACCATTGTCTGTTTCTGTAATTCTTCTTTCATTTTTTCCAAAAGCAATGCCATTTCTCTTGACAATTCGGTGGTCATCGTGAAATGGAATGAGAATTTTGTTTTCTTTTTCCAAAAGCCTCGGTTTCAAAGTTTATATTTTTTTTTTTTTCTTATTATTGTTTGGTTGGCGATGCTGATGAATGAATGAAAACTTACCAGTACCGTACCGGCACTTATTGTTTTGACGTTTATAACCTCGAATTTAACTAAAATGTTTTTTGGATTTTTAAGACGATTCACTGTTAAATCTTGGTATGATCTGGATAATTTCCAACACTTCAAGCTTAGCACGTAGTTAAACTTGGTTTTGAGTACTTTGCGGGCGTTTTGTTATTTTTTTACTTCGGATAATTCACGACACTTCTATAACACTTCTTCTCGGATTGAAACCGGAACCGGATAAATAATTAATAGTACATTAATAATAATTAATTTATCATCCATAATAAATTAGAGGATTGATGGAAACGGTACGGATTATCGATATGGTCAGTCGAGCGTATGATTGGAACATATTAATCTTAATTATCTTGTTTTCATGTAATCAGGATATAGTTGTAATTAAAATGTAATTATAGGGATTAATATGGTTGATAATGGACGTTATTATACTTATTATGCATGTGAGGTCTGATATTATGTACAGACATTAGTAAAACATCATTGTTGTCATCATGTCATGTGATGACATGAAGGCTGTTGATGAACAGCCTTTAAATGCCCACTGCTGAGCAAAGCCTCTTCTCACACGGAGAAGGTTTGAGCATTAATCACCACGCTTGCTCAATGCGGGTTGGCGATGACAAACTTATAATTAGAAATTATAAGCCCAGTTTCCTCACGATGTTTTCCTTCACCGTTTGTCAGTGGTGTCCAAATAATCTTAGAAAGTACAAATAACTCGGAAAGTCACATTGGTACTTGCCGTTGGTAGATTTCGAACCCGCATTCTTATGCATGAGAAGCCAGCGACTTAAACCTCCGGGCCAGCACGACATTGTTATATACAGATATATATATATACAAATATAACAACCAATTGACTTCATCGGGTCAATTTCGGTGTTTTTCAGTAAATTAGATGGGTATTCAGAACAAATGCACTACAGGAAGACAAGTTAGGTTATGAACAATTTTCAACAAATCAATAGTACCAAGGCAATAGTATTTTCATGCAATTAGTATAGAGGATTGTAAAGAAAAAACCCTAAGAATAAAACAAGTTTTCAACAATATTACAAAATAAACACATTCAACAAGCTAATCAGTCTGGGAGAGACATGCTTCGGCTCGATCCGAGTGATACCACGGCCTCATAGAAAACCAACGTGAAGCAACGCTTGCGTTGTGTTTCGTCGTGAGAGTGAGGTTACCGGAGGCCCAATTACCCTCCCCTTCCCCAATCTCCCCAATCCCTGAATCCCCAACGATCCTCAAACTCCTAATCCCCAAAAGGCCGGTAATGCACTTGTAACGCCTCTGGTGTTCCAGGTGTCCATGGGCGACGCCGAGCTTACCATCAGGTGATCCGTCTGCTCGTTTACTGGCTTATGCCATAAAAAAAACAAATTACACACAAAAAACAATTCTAAAACCAAACTAGCCGCAAAAAATAGCTACAAAATGGCGACTGTTCCATTTTCAAGTTTAGTAACGGTTTTTAATGAGACCCGGTTCATGTTAGTGTCAACATATAATACAGATAGTAGTCGGTACAGTTTAAAATTAATTCCGCGTTGCATTTTTATTAAAACGCACTGCGAGAGAGGGTTGACTATTAACCTGACGGTAGTTGTAATAACAGTGGTTATTTCAAATATGGCGGTGCGGGTAAAATGAATTTTATTTGGCATTTTTATTAAAAAGTATTGGGTGCCTGAGTATTATGAGGACATTGATCTACTAATGTTGCGCGTCTTTTTTTAAGGGGGAAATCTTCCATTTGCTTCAGCCTTAGGTTAGGCGAGAGGGAGAGTCAGACTCTTATAGATTAAAAATATAGGAGTGTGGTGACACTCCTATTCCTGCTCTTCGAACCGGAATCCCGGTAACCCGTTAGGCCTTCCGCGTCTTCGTATCGTGATGCCTTACCGTACCCTGCTGGGCCCCATCTGTGCTGAATGTTGCATGTCTTGCAATAGGAATTTTGTTTAGTTTTCGGCTTTATTGGTTTACTCACCTGACCTACTGGAAAGTAGGTATATTAGGTATACGATGCACAAACATAATAATAATTCTCGGAAATAGTGATTAAATTGAAATTATTTTAGAGTATACGCATAAAAAAATCGATAACAAACAAAAAAATTCAGCAACCTTTACATTTATAATACACGATTGCAACAAAATGATTTTATGAGTTCAAAAATATACTGTCAACTAACTAACGAACAAATTCACTTACACTATGTTTTTTACGCATACCTAGAGATACACAGAGCCAAAAAATATGTTACTCTTGGCAAAAAATAATGCGTTACCCCCAAAATATGACTACAGCAGTCAATATATTTAAACTGTGTGAAAGCGAAAACCATTTTCATTCCTCTGTTCCCGAGAGACCCATGGAGTCTGAAGAAGTGCGTATTACTTGCCGGCGACACCTCTCCACCCCCAGAAGGGGGGGTTAGAGAGTACCAGTGTAAATACAGAGTTAAATTAGGGGATACATAATACAATATTTTAAGGCTTTCTTTACCCAACCCAGGGTAAGGTAAAAGCAAATATTTCATTATTTAATTTTAATATTCTGTTGGGTTGTTGGTTTAGTGGTAGATGTTAGAAGGATCTGGTGTTATGGGTCGATTTTTAGAAGGTCCAGGATATAGTAATTTATTGAGGTGTAAGATTTTGATCGCTGCGGAACTGCAATTGACCTTCAGGGCGCTATAAGTTTCATATAAAACTAAAAGCATGTAAAATGTACCTGGTGTTTCTTTAAAAAAACTCATTGTTATGTAGAAAGCCTTAACTATGTAAACTAGGTTGCGTCTCACACGTTCATCATGATCATTTAGAAATATTTTAAAAAACAATAATTATATCCCTGTTAAAGAAATAGGTTTAAGACGTCCGCTTCTCATGCCTAACCTACTAACGGCAAGTACAATGTGACTTTTCCAAGTTATATGTACTTTCTTAGATGATCTAGACACCACTGACAAATGTTGAAGGAAAACATCGTGAGGAAACCTGTGCTTATAATTTCTAATTATTATTTTGTAATCGCCAATCCGTATTGAGCAAGCGTGGTGATTAATGCTCAAGCTATCTCTGTATGAGAAGCGGGTTTGCTCAGCAGTGGGCATTTATAAGCTGTTGATGATGACGATGATGGTGGTGAAAAGAAATAGAGGTAAACAAACGAAAAGATGGGAAGATAATATCAGAAATAGCTGGTCAAGTAGTGAATGACATAAACATAATGTGAACATGAAAACTGTCGACACAGCACAAGCTGTTTCACAGAAACACCTAGTTGCCAATAGTTACAAAGCCAATGCTAAGTAAGAATATTTATGACATGTAATATTTGATAAGAAACAGCAATGAAGGCTACTTTATTTTATTCTTTAATTATATCCATTAGACACACACACACATAAAATTCATAAATGAAATCTTAAATAACACAGCTAAATGAAAGAGTAACAATTCCTACACAAACGGTTGCAATGGAAACTAAATAATTTTCTTAGAATCATATAATTTCCTGAAAATACACGGTCTCTTCCTGGTTTCAGTATAAAAATAATGTGGAGAAATTTTGTCTGCAAACATACCCTCACTGTTTCAAAATTGAATTTCTTTTTACTGCAGTTTTAGACTCTCATACGAAGCAAAATGAACTCACTTATAAACACTGTGTGTTCTAAGTGGTATGAATTTAATATAAGTTGATTTGATGTCATTTAAAAAAGGTTATAAAATATAAAAATCTATATCATTCCGCCTTTTATCCTCGAAAGGGTATGCAGAGGTGCATATTACGGCACTTAATGACATTATTTTTGTTATAAGTCCCATGTAATAGGGGGTGAGCCTATTGCTATATACCGGGCACAATTCCAGACTCCGTGCTACTACTGAGATATTTTTTTAAACCCCAGCAATACTTTGCTCTGCCCGGGAATCGAACCCGAGACCCCTTGCCTGGCAGTCGCACATGCGACCACTCGGTCAACGAGGCAGCTAAAAAAGGCGAAACTAGGTTTATAGAGACTGGGCAACAGCGTTTTCTGATAAATCTGACTGTACATTGCGAACTCCAACTCGCCTAGGCTTGAAAATAAAACCCTCTAATAGGAATGGTGGCCAAAAATATATATTGAAGGCCCAAAGTCCAGCAGTAATTCGTCAAGGATTATGGATGCAGTGGAATTTGACAGATTTCTTATACATTTTTCGCTTTTTAAGTTTCATTTTCGCAAAAAGTATCAAGCATCGACCGTACCCTAAGATTATGGGGATCCAGTTTTTTACCTACATTATATTTTATGTCCTATCGTTTCAATTGATTGTAATAAAATGTATTCCACTTTTTTGTGGGTTTGGGCATAGCGGACCTTCCCATTTTCTACTTTTGGATTAAGTTATAGAAAGAGGGAATAATGTTTGTGAAATTATGTACTTATGATGAAACTGCTTGTTAAGTAATAGTGTAACATCATCATCATATCAACTATAAGATGACCCAGTAAATGTCACTAGAAACCGCTAGATGCAGACTGCTTCTAATCGTAGTAGTAAATAATGTTCAATAGAATGATTAAAGGTAATTCCTGAACTAAACCTTATTTAAATAAAAATGCACCAATGAGCGACAAAACTATATTTACAGAACAAGAAAAGAACATAGACAACACAAGTGAACGGAGTGACACTGACAGTTAACAATAAACGTCACATTACATAATGTTATCTGTGGTTTGCAATTAGTAAACTAATCACAACAGTAAATGCGCCAAAAACACATAACCACGTGTGAGACTGGACACTTTAGTCAGCCTGACAGCCCCTTTCAATCTCCCCATACCAGGTAGTTCCATGAGGATAAAAAAGCTATTTATTTGTTATTGGGACAAGCTCACCACAACCTCTCAAAACCGCTGCAACTCCTATAAGATCTACAGTAGATACAATTATGAAAACACCGGAACACTGAAGTCCAGCGCGTCCCAGGGACATGAATAACTGTTTTAGTTCCCAACAACGATATAAATCAGAAGAAATTATAAGAGTAGAGGAAAACAATGATAGTTTCTACTTCCCTCGGTGTATTTATATAGGAGACAGAATGAATTAAGCCTAAAGGCACAAAAAGAGACTATACAACTGGGAGAAGCCTAGCACCTCAGATATTTGACTAAAAACTAAGTAGGTCATATGTGTGAGCTGTTGTACTTGCTTCCAATAATAGCTATTATAACATAAGAGTAGCTATAAGCTTCAATATACGCAATAAACAACGCACCATAAACTTCAAAATCAAAGTACCTACATAGTTACAAGAACTATAAAAGGCAACAATCTAGAAAATATTTCAAAGAAACTGGCGCACAACGCTATCAGATATCACGCCAAACTGTATCTACTATCATAAAACAATATCCAACTCCAATATTGTTTGCCGATATTACTACGAAACTGTACGAAAAAAGAAAAAAAACCTTTATAGGACATCCATCTTTTGCTATCCAATCACACGCTATCACAAAAAGAAACTGTAATACAAAAGTACACAGATCAAAGTTGAGTGAGAATAACATTGGCACCTTCTGTCGATTTGTTTGAAAGGAAACTATTTCGTCTGCCCTAAGTTAATTAAAGTTGTTCAGTTTCTCATTAGACGATTTATTAAGAGTATTGTCTTAGTTTTGTGTTTCAGTAGAAGTCGGCCTAAGATAGGAAATTCTTTGTCTTTGAAAAGGTCCCTTTGAAAAAAGGTCTTAGATTGAACGAAAATTTTTTTAAGTCGATATTTTTTTTAAGCAAACTTGTAAAATTTAGTGTTTACTGTCTTAAATGGAAATTTTCTATGAATTATATTGATACTTATATAAAGGACCTGATGATTATAACGCCTTTTAAACCCCAAAAGATAGGCAGAGGGTATCCATTTTTCACTTATTACCCAGACTCCACGCACATCCAGAACTTTTGAAAAACTAAATTTTTTTAAGAGTACTTAGACTAAAATGGAAATCAAACCTGAGATTCACAGTTCGGTAGTAACAATGATGACTAATCTGATGACGTATAAAAAAAATCAGAAGAAATCATTAACACACAACCCTTAACAACTACATCTTAAAACTTAAAACGACATCCCTAATACCAGCACCAGCATCTGAGATCCATTTATCAGTTCTATAATTAACATGCTAAGGGTTGTTCCCACAGGATGACAGATTTGTGTCCTAATGCAACTGACATAGTAAACGTATTAGTTAATCAATTAGGCGACTGAATAAACAGTTAGGATAGGAATTGTTTGACGTTAGATCCAATTAGTGTAGCGTGACGTCACCGCAGCATTGATTAGCTTTAGGCGTGGGTTAGTTTCGAAGCCTGAAAAATGTGAAGAAAATTTGGGACGAGAAGAAATTTTGAATTGATAAGCAATGCTACAGTTATATAGCTGTGAATGTGATAAAGATTGTAGTAAAATAGGCGTGGCAGCTCAGAAAGTAAAGTACTCGTTTTTCAAACATGAAGGTATGGTTTTTAAGCCTGGCAAGTATAAATGTGACATTTTCCAAGCTATGTGCATTTTCACAAGGTATTTGGACACCTCTGGCAGAAGCACTGGGTGAAGAAAAAACTGCAAGGGACGTAGAATTTCAAAATTACAACTTCAAATTCGCATTCACGAACCTAACAAAAAACTTAGAAACAATATTCCAAAGAGAAACTTTCACCAATTAATTCCGTAACATAAAGAAATGATAATCCAAAAGGATGAAAGTTACTACTGGCATAAAAAAGAGGCATTAACCATTAACAGCTTTACGAGGCTAGATAAAGTTAAAGAGATAGCATTTACATAAAGTGTATGTCGTGAAGATAAGTGAGTTATAGAAGACGTTCGGTGCAAATATCCATTTTGTACGGCGTTTATACGAGATTGGATAGTTAACTTGTTGAGTTAGTGCTCGTGTTTTACTTTATTATTGGCTACGGCACTAAGATGATTGATTGGTTTATTTGTGTATATTTTTTCATGTCATCGTTCAAAATTAGTTTGGAGGTGGGTTAATGAACTTTACACTATAGTAGAAGAGTTGAAAATTTAGTTAAATGTAAAATTCAGTGTCACAATCGAATGCCGTGTGAGTGAGGTTACCGGTGGTCCAATTACTCCCCTCCCCAATCTCCCCGATCCCCAAATCTCCAACAAACCTCAAATTTCTAATCCCCAAAAGGCTGGTAACGCACTAGTTACGCCTGGTGTTCCGTTTGTCAATGGGAGACGCCGATTGTTTACCATCAGGAGGTCCGTCTGCTCGATTGCCGACTTATCTCATAAAAAAGCTCCTATATTACACAAAATTTGGCGTTGATTGTCGGTCACAAGACAACATCTTTAGAACCTTTTAACAACTAAATTCGGAAATAGCTGAAGTTTACAACGTTACAAAGGAATTTTCATTGCTATCAGCTGTTATCACCACTACACATTCTTCGATACAATAATTAAATTACATCTCACTGGCTTTCTAACTTTATTTAGATAACTTTTTAACTTATTTGGAATTAAATTAAGCTTTTGTAACACTTGTTTCGGGTGTCCATGGGCTTTGCCGATTGCTGACCATCAGGTGATCCGTATGCTCGATTACCGGTTTATTCTATAAAAAAAACAGGCGATCATATTTAACCAATTCAGGAATAGCAAACTAATTATCACCAGTTCCATATGGGATTGCTTGATCAGTTATGTATGATGCAGCCAATTTAATAATGATATCAGATAAATGCCACAATAGCAACGCTAAATTTATGATTAAAAAATATCCGAAGAAAAAGAATCAAGAGACATAAATTCAAGTTCATCTGATAGAAAACGTTCAAACATTAATAACGAGACGATATGGGCATACGAAGGGTAATATGAAAGAGATTATCGCTTCACGCCATCGCTTCAGATACTTAAACCTAATGCTATTGAACCTGCTGAAAGTAAGGTCGATGGATATTCTATGATAAAACCTTTCTTCTGCAGAGGGAATTAGTTTGAAGATTTTGATGTTTAAGAACAGGGCTTAATGATTGGAAAAGAAGAGAAAGAGTGAAGAAAAGATGATAATAAGATAAAAACGAGGGATTTTCTGATGAAGTCTGAGTAGAATAAACAAATGAATCGAAGGTGTGAATCAAAAATTTGGTCCAAGAGTAAATTGACGAAATGAATGACACGATTTGCATATTTGCATTTTAGTAATAGCTTTTACGATATTTTGTTTTTGAAGCAATATAATTGGACATCTTTATTTCAATCCTCTACAACCACTTTAACCAATTTTGAAAAGTATGTGATGTGAAGTAGGTAATCCCATAACAATTAGAACTTTCGCAATATAAAGTGACTTATTCCGTACAAACAGTAAACTTCGCTATACCATGAAGATAAGTGGCATTCTTTAGCTTTTATAGTGCGCAAGAATGCAGTTATTGTCACGTTTAGCCTCGTTCTTAGTTTTATGGGGAAAACTTTATCGTCTAACCAAATAAAGAACTAGAACTTTAGTCATAATATCAACTCTAATAAAAGTATGATCATGATGATTATCATCATCATCCTGTTAATTCTGACAAACAGAAAAGAAATGAGCATTAATCTCGACGTCTGCTTTAGGCGTATTAGCAAATTCAGTGCGTTTACGAACTTATAAGTTGACATGACACCCAGACCTGAACCAAAAATTTGTGGATCACCTAAAGAATTGTTCCATACGAAAACCCGCGACACATTACGCGGTAGCCAGATGCCATGGCGCCAACCACGCAGTCAACAATTAGAAATTATCAGTTCAGGTTTACTCAAGATATTTTCCAAAACTCACTCATTCAAGAATATTCACTAAGACCTTATCCCTAGCAACTTGGGCTCTCTGCCATTGCAGCGGTAAGTCCCCTCTTTGAGGAGTGGCTTGAGAGACGCTACGGCGTCCTCACCTACCGCCTGACGCAGGTCCTCACCGGACATGGAAGTTTCGGGAGGTACCTGTGTCTGATGGGGCGGGAGGAAACGCCCGGGTGTCATCACTGCGAGGACCGCCCTGAGGACACGGTGGAACACACAGTGGGAGAATGCCCTGCGTGGGCTGAGCACCGCCGTGCCCTCAGGGAAGTGATCGGCGATGGCGACCTCTCGCGTCCGGGCCTAGTGCAGGCCATGATGCGGAGCGAGGGGGATTGGGATGCCGTCTCCTCCTTTTGCGAAGCGAGTCATGCTAGCTAAGGATAGGCGGACGCAGGCAGCGAAGCGCTGCCTCCTCGCAACCCCCATCGCGAAGGACACACCGGGCCGGGGATCGCGAGACGATCTCCGGCCACCGTAAGCGCGGGCCTGCGGACGGCGAGCATGGGTGGCTCCCCGTCCGACCAGAAACAGACCCGAGCGTACGGCGCGTCGCGTTCCGCGCGCGCCTCAAAGAGCCATCAGACCACCACAGATGGGGCCCAATAGGGCCGATGCCGATTCGAGTCGCGGAGAACCTAACGGGTAACCGGGGCTCCGGCTCGACGTGCAGGAGAAGGAAACGGGGTGGTTTTTTAGTCAGTAAGAGTCTGACACTCCCTTCCGCCTCACCCAGGCGGGAGCAGTCATTTGATGATTTTCCCCCCTTAAAAAAAAAAAAAAAAAAATCCCTAGCAACTGTGATCATTCAAAGACTACATAGAAATAACAAGGAATAAAGTGAATTGAATATTAAATTTCCAATTACGGACTCGCAAAACATTCGTTTACAAAGAAATTCTTATATCTGATGCCGTTTCATGACATAATAGAATATTTTAAAAGGGAATCAATTAAGGGATATTAAAACGTACTTGGATGTCTTTGACGATATTTTATGTATTTCCTTTCAGATTAAGTAGAGATGACATATTTAGGGGCTATTATGAATTTTTTATTTCGTTGGTAATTTGGGCGTAAAAATACGAGTTTTTGGGAGCTACTTGAATGCCCAAATTATCTACACGTGCTTTCATGTACCTATTGAAACACAAATTAAAATGGGTATGGAAATATCATGAACGGTAAAATCAGATGACGGTATGTTAAGTACTTATACAATATATACAAACATGAATAAATTGATCTCATTTCATATCTATTCCATTTGAATGTATTTAGTTCTTCAAACTGTCCCTTTTCAGACCAGCCGGTTATTTTTAGAATAATTGTCATATTAAACAAATAGGTATTAACTCAAATAACGAAAGATCTCTTTGAAGATATTAAGGAAAAAACAAAACTAGAACATAATATGCAAACAATCTCCAAAAATCTACAACAAAGAAGATGACCCAGACCCAAACCCACTATCCTTTCAAATAGTTAAATGCCGCATGCCGTAACTATTGGAGGACATTTACAAGTACCAGTAGCCCTATTGTTAGCAGAATTCAAGGTCACATTGGGCTCTCTATCGCTTGATATTTACTTTATCAGTATACTAGATGGAGGGGAAGGTAACAATGGAATGGCTGGATTAGATAATACTATCTGAAGTGCTTTGACCTATAAAATTTTAGGTATATTGATTGAAAGGTTATGCCATGGTGAGGAGTGAAATCAGTTCTATTTTTACCCTACCGTCATACGTCATGCTTCTGTTCATCGAAGACGTTGACAGTGGTGTACAAAGGGCCCAATGAGGGCTCACTCCGAGAGAAAATTTGTGTAACAATTGAATATTACATTTTTGACACGGACCTCACGTTGCATTGGTGCCGCTATCGTGAAAAGGTAGCCTTCACTATATAGCAATAATGAGAACTTACAACTATTGTAGTAAACTCAGTAAGTAATTATCGAAATGGATGTCTAATTCAATAATGTAATTAACATGACGATTTAACAAGGTTTATGTTCAATAAGTAGCTTAAGCAACGTCTTAAAGCAATAGTTTTAGTAATCTCTCTTGCTTCGGCACGAATGGGCCGGCTCGACCGGAGTGATACCACGGCTTCACAGAAAATCAACGTGAAACAACGCTTGCGTTGTGTTTCGTCGTGTGAGTGAGGTTACCGGAAGTCCAACTACCCTCCCTCCTTCCCCAATCTCCCCAATCTCTGAATCTCCAACAATCTTCAAATTCCTAATCCCAAAAGGCCAGTAATGCACTTGTAGCGCCTCTGGTGTTCCAGGTGTCTATGGGCGTCCTCAATTGCTTACTATCAGGTGATCCGTCTGCTTATGTCCCGACTTATGTCATAAAACAAATAACCATATAATAAACACTGAGTAGAAATCAATTTAGCAATATGAACATACTAGAGAATAAACACACACCACACAGTAAAGCTTTGAACGAGTTTGAGAAGCAAAACGCGAAGTTGAATACAAACTTATTTAATATCCTATTTAAAACTAAAATCCAAAAGCAGTCATGCGCAAGGTAACTGAAATGTATCAGGGATGTTACAGCGACGGAAATTAATTTCGGATCCAGATACGGATATTTACGAGTATTTAGTCAATTTACGCATACCGATTGTAGAAACCGATTGAATAATTATTGTGTCTTCATATTTTGTACGTATAATAAGGTTTTAGTAATTTTCGTCAGATATTGCGTTACTTTTGGTGATGAGTATTCGATTTTAGATTGACTATAATGTTAAACTATCTTTTCAATGATTTATGAGATGGAGTCATGAAAAATTTTCTAGATGCAGATTGTGTATATTTCTCGAATTCATTAGTTCTACATTTTTAAGTATCCAGGTAAATTAATGAAATTCAATTATTATTATTTTGGGTATGATTATGTTTTATTATGTAAATTTGTCTGTCTCTCTTTTGTATTTATTGTATATTTGAGACACAATATTAATTGTTAAACGAATAAATAAACACTTAAAAAAAGTGCGGTTCCAGCTACGAATCTCTTTCACATCCCTACACAAATCAACGTTTAAGGAAAGTTCATTAATATATTTAGGCGGAGAGTAACTCAAACCTACGGACATGATCAAAGCAGGCGAGTAGCCAACATATTTATACCTTGAAAGGTATGCCCCTAAGCTACCTGTCATGCAAAAGTGTGTTGAGTGGCAAGTATTTACTGCGGGTGAAAAGGATTTAGATTTTAAGTCGGTCGCTTAGAAATGTGAATTGTGAGGGGTGATATCTGGGTTTATTGTGGTGGATGCTGATTGTAGTGATGTTGGGATAGAGAAGTCATTCTGAATATTGATTGGTATAAGGAAATATTTTGGTTGTACTGTGTCACAAGTACACCCACTTTTCAATATTTATGTTATAAGTCCCATGTAATAGGGGCACAATTTCAGACTCCGTACTACTAACTACTGAGAATTTTTGTTTTAAAAAACCCAATAATACTTTGCCCGATTTGAAATCCCTTGCCCGGCAGTCGCACTTGCGACTACTTGGCCGACAAGCAGTCTTTTATCTTTTTATTTTGCGTTTTAAGCATTCTCTATTTAGTTTCTCGACGTAAACTGAGATTAAAAATCCAGATTAATTACAGCTACTTTGCTAGCTTTGCTCGTTCTTTGATTAAAGAATTAAAATTGCCATTCTGAATGGCAATGGTGCTTGTCTTATGGCATGTTGCCAGTTAACATCGCGGAGGATTTCTTTGCTTTGTTTTTTGAATTTAGCTTTGTGTGCTTTTGACTTAGTATGATCGTTGAGTGATCACCTGATAGGGTTGGGATTGTCTTCATGAAGTTACGTGACTGAATGATAAATATCGGCTTTAACCCCTCGAGCGTCCTTATGAGCACCCGGTGGATCATAAGAAAAAATGCTCCATGCTCTTTTCTTTCTCTTTTATAAAATCTATTATTGTTTTGTTTTCATGTTGACTGTATTTTTTATTTCTATTGTAATGATCCTTGTTTTCGTGTGCCAATAGCCAAATAAATGCATTTATTTCTTTTTTACTTACTTTCTCCAAATGTCACGTGTGCACATAAGGAACGCGGACGCTCGACGGGTTAAAGACGATATAATACGCCAGCAAAATTTCTGAATTACAAATATCTATCTTAAATCACAGGCGTACTTAAGCCACGGTAACTGCTTACCATCAGGTGGGCCGTGTGCTATTTTGCCACTGTCATGGTATAAAAAAAAATATTTTGTGTCACGCTGTATTGTTATACCATCATATGAATGCATTATTGGCCTGATTTCTGAGCAACTGGTTGTCGCACAACGTTTAGCGGGTTCGATTCCCATACGGAGAAACTCATTATTTGATCCACAAATTAATATTCCAGGTCTGCGTGTCATGTGTATATGAACTTGTCATGTGTTTATAAATGCACCCACAACACAGGAGAAAATTCATGTATGGGGCAACGTTTTTGAAAATCAAATCAAATAAATAGGTAAAAATAATATGAAAAGCCTTTTCTAAACTGTGACACGTAGTGCATCATCCAGTAGCCGCTTAGTCAGGGCGCTGACCGTGCAGTTTCGACTTTGATTATTTTTGATGACAACAAATTTTGACATAACTACTAAATTACAAACGTCACCGTATTGTATGTGTTCAGTTCAAAAGCCTATACAGTATTACACAGCTAATTCATTACTATTAACTCTGTCACTGTCGCACACAGATTGCCATGACGGATTATAACATACGCTGTTTAACACTGTCAAGGACGTTTATGTCTCAAACAATGACAATATCTTGTGTGACATATATTATAATAATTATAAAGTTAAATAAATCGATATGTTTATAATAAAACTTTTGTGAGACATACTAAATTCATTAATAATAAATTATAAGTAATAAATCAATAAGTGTTTTAAGATAGGCAAGGAATTATAGATTAATCATTTTATAATATCTTCATAAGAGTATGGCGTTTAAAATTGTGTACAGTGTATGACAACAGGTCTACACAGGACCTACATAACGTCGGTAGGTACCTAGTGAACAGTCAGTGTTACTTTGTAATTGCGCATGTCTGCCCATCCTCTCGTGAAATAAACTCTTGATAATTATTATAACAAAACATAACATCACGCCTTTTTTCCCCGAAGGAGTACGAAGAGACACTTAATGCCACCGTACACTGTAACATCCGCTTTTCACTATTTATTTTATGAGTCCCATGTTATTACATGGGACTCATAAAATGGGGATGAGCCTATTGCCCTTTACAGAGCACAATTCCAGACTCCATGATACTAATGACATTTTTTTAACCCAGTAATAAATTGCCCGACCCATGAAATCGAACCCGAGACCCCATACCCGGCAGTCACACTTACGAGCACTCGGCCAGCGAGGCAGAAATATTATATTCTGTATAAGCAGTAAACAAAGTACCTATAGATAACAACATAGAAACCTATACACACATATAACTTACTGTAAATATAATTAATTCTAAACCAATTACCATTTGAAATCACCCGCGTCCAAAATGAATGCACTCGGTTTAATTAAACCACACGCGGTTTTGACTGTCATCGCATAATTGTGCAGTTGTGAACTTTAGTACTTGAGGTTTGCAGTTATGAGTGGCTGTCCATGGTCTGGTGGTTACAACGAACAGTTTTGATTAAACCACAAACTGACATATTACTTGTATTCTATATATATTATTATTTATGTAGCATCGAAAGACGTGTGCGATTGTCGTGATTACTTTTTTTTTAAGGCGAGGAAATCATCGTATGACTGCTCCTGCCCGGGTGAGGCGGGAGGGAGTGTCAGACTCTTACTGACTAAAAACCACTCCGTTCCTTTTCCTGCACTTCGAGCCGGAGCCCCGGTTACCCGTTAGGTTCTCCGCGACTGTCGTGATTATTAAAACCACAGAACATACCTCTATAAAGAAGGCTTATAATTATGTTCTGTGATTAAAACGAATATTTAAAAAGATAGTGGATGTCTGAAGGAGAGTGTGTGAGCAATAGAAGACAGAGTTAACTAAAAATCGCGGGTTATTCACGTGAATATACTGATTAGGTAGGCTGATGGAGTAGGCTGCGCGACATCGCTGCGACCGCGCACGCTGCTCATGAGGAAGGACCCCTCTGTGGTTCGACACTAGTGGAGCTTTTCTCAGTATATTCACGTGGGTAACCCACGATTTTAGTAGTTAATTTAGTATGACTCACGATAGTTATTATAAAAAAAAGAGGACAAAGTTAGGAAATTGGAGTTAAAATGACAGACGTAACAAATTTTAGGAAATAGGAAAATAATTTTACGACTTTATGAGTGGGTAAAGTCAAAATGTTTATCGTCAAAGCTGTTTGTGTGATTATTATTATTATTTCTTGCGGAATGTGACTGTAGAGGTTGTGATTTTAATGACTGGTTGGGTCAGTGTTAGGTTAGGTTGTTCTTAGTTGTAGCAATCTTGAATTGAGTACTTGCCAACTAGTCAAATTCAATACTTTTTTCAAACTGTCATAAACGATAGTTTTCTATGAATTTTGTGTATATTGTGACGTCACGTTTTTGTAGCGTAACACAGCATACTTATTTCTTACATACCTATTTGCTGAAAACAAATACTAAATTTAATTAATGAAAGTGTGATTATTTTTTAATATTTTATTGTATTGAACAGTCGAAATAATTTATTTTTGATTAAGGAGAGTAGAAGATAAAATAAGATTAGTAGTAAAGTTATGGAAACGAGATATTCTATATATCTTTTTTAATCTACTATTATTAAAAGTAAGGAAAAGGCAAGAAGATAATTTCGAATATGAGCGATGAAAATCTATAAAGTAATACCTACCCACAAAACAAAACTAGAGGCAAAAGTGTAGTTATAAAGTATTATTACTAACAACTATGTTCTTTTAGTTTGTTCATAAAAAGGCCTACTAAATTATCTTTCATAAAAGCCTATGTTTTTCTTTTTATCTTATAATACAAATATATTTTGAAAAGAACACTCATTATATTAATGTTTGTGAAGGAACCTTTTTGAAGTTTAATGTGATGTCTAGCGCTTGTTTGATGTTACTATTCATTACTTTAATGGTTGTGGTTATGTAAATATATAAATAGAACATAACATAACATCACGCCTTTTATCCCCGAAGGGGTAGGCAGAGGTGCACATAGAAGTAACACCCACTTTTCACTATTTATGTTATGAGTCCCATGTAATAGGGGGTGATGCTTTTATCGAAACGTCAAAAACGATATTTTTCTATGAATTTTGTACCAAAAACTAACTTATGACGTCATCATATATTCGAATCAAATATTGCACACTTATTTCCGAAAAAAATGCTAGAATAAATCTGTTTCAAAGTCAAAGTCAAAGTCAAAGTCAAAATCATATATTTCAATTAGACCAGGATAGCACTTTTGAACGTCAAACAACAAAAATTTATAAGTGAAGCTAGTTGCTCATTCCAAGGCGTAGATTCCTATGGAGAAGAACGAGCAAGAAACTCCATGGGTTACTCTTTTTCAATCAGGTTTACAATACAATTCTCTAGTTACATAGTTTTATGTATTTCCCGAGAATGGAGTAGTTTTTAGCGTCTTGCTTATTAATCTTCATACTTGTTTGAGCTAATTTTCTCTTTACTGTTATTACATAAAGAGATTCGAGTAACAGTTATGGTCTCATACCTAGATCAACATGGCTTTAAAAGACAAAACTAAAATGGAAATCAGACAATAAAATTAACACAAACATAGTTGATATCGTCCGAACAAAAGACTTCAGCTTCAATTGACCTAAAACCTTCGTCTGAAATACATCTATTGTTTGGAAATTATTTATCATTTGTCAGCTCAAATCTTTCATGTTTTCAGGGCTTTTGAATTGATCCATTGTACTGGCATAATGGAGGCCTGTTGTTTGTCATCAGAAGAAAATAGAAAAAGAATTTTACGACTTTATTTATGAGTAGGTAAAGTCAAATGTTTATCGTCAAAGCTGTTTGTGTGATTATTATTATTATTTCTTGCGCAATGTGACTGTAGAGGTTGTGATTTTAATGACTGTTTGGGTCAATGTTAGGTTAGGTTTTTCTTAGTGGTAGCAATCTTGAATTGAGTACTTGCGAACAAGTCAAATTCAATACTGTTTTAGAAGTGTCAAAAACTATAGTTTACTTTAATTTTTTACGAGATTGTGTATTGTGACGTCACGTTTCTCAAAAAATGCTGGGAAAATACTAGTCTACTAGTCATTAAATCAATTAATAAAAGCGTCATTATTTTTTTATACTTTGTTGTATTGAATTATCGAAATAATTTATTTTTATTAAGGAAAGTACTCAATTATAAACAGTTTTTAATAGAGACTCTCTTAGCCAATATTAAGACACTGCCGTAGCATATTCATAGGTTACTCATGATAAGTAAATTAAGATAATTATGTAGTTAATTGTTAATGTCATAATACTTAACATCTGACGAGATTATTTTTCAAAAAGGCTTGGCGAAGAAAAAGTGTATTATTAAAACAGGGAAGCTTTATAATTCTTTGCCCTATTCAATGCAAAACTAAGACTTTTGGCGTAATATAACTAACTACCACTAACTTCCACTTGACAAACAATATCAGGTACTAACATGGTACACAATACATACAAACCTACAACCATACACTGAATTATATCGGAATACAGTACACAATGCACTACGGATTGGACCAATTCAGTTAACATAGTATGAGCTATGTTGACAATTGCTGTATGTTACGGGCTTGAACGGCAAATACATACGCATTTATTACCAAAACAACCACCTCAATTTTGCAGTTTAAATGCCATTTCTCTCATTACCAAAGGCGTACGGTCCGTGTATAGTATATGTGAATGTATATTTATGTTAGCCGTTTTTTTAATTTATTATATTATTGAATCTTAATAAACGCGTTTGATACATTTTATGTATGTTATTTATTCACGATATTTTTAAGGTAGGCGAAACCTTTTTGCCTATATGGACTGCACGCCACTGCTCATTATTTATTTTAAGTGTAGGTATTCTGTTACAAATAAGTTTTATTTTAAGTAGTAGTTACTTACTAATAATTTCATGGTTCCAAAACTCTAAATTCTTACTTCATTTTCAAAAGTTAAAGCTAATCAAAAGTCAATAAGTACTCTCTACTGATACCGAAACTATACAGACACGCTCAGTCAGCTCTGGCTGTAATATATTATGTACTTCAAAGTCAAATTAAAAGTCAAAGCATTTATTTAAATAAATCCTTAATTAGGCATTTTTGAAATGTCCAAAATTGAAGCTAAGCGCTCGTTCCAAAGAGTAGTTTCGAATGGAGAAGAAAGAGACAGAAACACCGACGCTACTCTTTTTAAAAAATCTTTTTACAGTCTCATTGATACATTATCTGATCCTTTGCCAAATGGCCGTATATGTCAAAGCCAAAGTAAAAGGCATTTATTTCAAACAAACCACAATTTGGTACTTTTGAAACGTCAACAAATACAAAATAAATAATAGTCTGTCAGACAGTCCGTTAGTAAATCTAGGTGAAGCTAGGTGCTCATTCAAATATGTGAGAACAATATAACGACAATACCACGTCAACATTTAATGGGACTACGGAATCAACTCTTGATATAAAATAAAAAGCAATGAATGATTGTTTCAAAGAAGTATTGATAACTGATAAACAAGGATTACACTTACAATCAAATGAAATATATTGTACAAAAATAAAACAAGAAACCAAAAACCAAACCAAATTTATATAAAAGCAGAATTCATAGAATTCATCAGCTTCATCGAGATTATAAATGCAGTAGAAATGGACGTAGCAGTATAATAATCTCGAATGGTAGCAGTAGTAGTCACAAAGAGCTGCTAATAGGATATTCCAGTCTCATGACTACGTGGCGGGACTTTCAGATGGAATTATTAGTCATAATTAATGGACTGTCTCGTTTGATAAGTGCCCACAAACACTGGAAAGCGCAAATACTTTAAAAATAAATTAAAATGTTAATCTAGTTGAATTTATAGGGAAAACGTTGTAATTATTGTTTTTAATTATTTAATCAAGTAATCAAATATTTATTGCATCCATAATGTACAGGTGGTTAGAAAAATACAAATAGTATCAATTATGGACCCTGTCGGGCATAGCAACGTTTAAATTCGGTAGGAGAGTGGAAGGGCGTTTTGTTAGATTACTATTAATTTGATGTCTTAATTAATAAATAAAAAAAAGGTATTAGACAACTAAATTATTATGAATTTAGTTTTCTACATGTTTATAACAGATTTAAATATCAATAGACGTAGGGAAATCAATATTTCATGTGATTTAATTAAATTTTACAGTCACTACTATCTACGTACCCACTTGTTAAACTATCTTTGCCCACGATCAAATACAAACAACCAACAAAATATTAGTATTTGACCATAAAGCACAATGATAAAGCTAGGAAAAACAAACCTTGTTTGCAAGTCCATTAGGTATCGATTGGCATAAATACCTATCTATTTTTAGACACTTTATTTGAACGAAAACGCTTCCCCACTCAAATGGACTTAACAGATTAAATAATAAAATGGGGCATTGTGGTATTACTGTAAATTGTTTCATACAGATAACGGTATTACGCTGGACCGCAGGAAATAATTGGAATGTCGTGAATCGTGGACAGAGAACACAGAAAATAATTATCAGCGCAATAAAACGTAGCAAACAAAGAAAAAACCTGATGCATCTCCCCTACCAAACAGCGCAAAGTCGAATCTCCAACATCCAGATTTAACCACAAGCTGAAGTATAACTTAACAGTCACATTTTAAAGCTCATATTCCCTCTTGCAGCCACATGATCCGATTATGTTTTGATGAAAATCGTCGAAATCCGATTTTCCCGTCAGTTTCCCACGTTCTACTCAAAGAAGACTTACATTGGCTTTAAATAAATATGTATCAGTAATAGTTTTTAAGTCATCGTATTGGAAAATTGAGCTTTCCATTTTTACGAGGTTACGTCTGGTTTTTAATAATAATAATAATAAATAATAAAAAGCTGTTTATTTCTCATAAAATACAGTTTTATACAAATCTTAACTTAATCTTAAACTTAAATAGAAAAGATTGTACAGTTAAGGAGTTGCTATTTCATTACAATTCATTAAATGTCGCTTGAATATGTTATAGGTCTGCCTTTTATTTTTGTTTTCCAGTTTACAAATCATGTGTTTTGGCAACTTGTTTAGTATTCGGGCAAGACTGACATTCCATACTCTCTCACCATAATCGTTATGACATTTTGGTATTTCAAAGGTAGGGAGATAGTCTAGTTTACGTAATGTGTTTAATCTTTTTGTTGTATTCAATTTACACATGTCACTACTGTACTGAGTTACAATTGCTAAATCTCTCTTATCAAATATACTCAAAACCTTGCAATAATGAAACAAGTTGTGATAGTTATCTTTGTTCTTGAATTTAACTTTTAGAGGAACAATTGTTTTTAAAATTCTAATTTGCAAATTATATATATCATTTAGATATGTTTTATACGTTCTTCCATAGCTAGTTAAGCCATAACTTATGACCGAATCAGCTAAAGACATATACATAAGTCTCAGTGTTCTATATGGCACTTTATGTTTGAGCACACATAGTTTTGACAAAATTGCTCTTAACTTGTTACATATTAGGTTAACATGTGATCTCCAGTTAAACTTATGATCTATTATTAGTCCAAGGTAGGTGTGTTCTTTCACGATTTCAAGCTTCCCACACTTACAAGCATTATTGTTTATATGCATACAACTGTGCTCATGGCGACGATCATCGGCAATGAAGCTGCTTTTTTGTAAGGCGAGTGTATATATATTAATTTAGTTTTACTATAATTAATTGATAATCCTAGATCATGAGCCCATTTGCACAATGTATCAAAATCGTCCTGCATCATACTTTGCGCCTTGATAATGTCTTTATGAGCAGAGATCAAGCACGTATCATCGGCAAATTGGTACACCGAGACATGCCGGAATACATTACACATATCATTTACGTACAATAGATATTCTGTCGGTCCTAGTACCGATCCTTGGGCCGTGCCATATTGTGTTCGTATTTGGTCGCTCTGCTCCCCGGCTATACTTACAGCATTATATCTATTTGTATGATAATTTTTAAGCAATTCCAACATTGGTCCCTGTATACCATTTTGTTCCATTTTTTGGTACAGTTTTTCAAAATTTAATGTATCAAACGCTTTGCTAAAATCAACCATAACAGCTAAAACATGGTTCCTATTATCTAAGTGCTTATTTATTTCATCTGAAAAAGTTGCCAGTAACTGAGAAGTACTTTTATTTCTTTGAAATCCGTACTGTTTTTCATGCAGAATGTTGTTACTCGTAAGAAAGTTATTTATTAAATGCCCAAAGTATTTTTCAATTATTTTATTTATACATGATAGTATTGTTATTGGTCTATAATTATTTGTATCATCATGTTTACCCTTTTTATGTATCGGCCTAATGAGACCTATCTTTAGCCTATCTGGATATATTGATCGAGTAATACAGGTGTTAATTAAGTGAGTGAGCACTGGGGTCAATTTGTCAGATACGTATTTAATGTCTGTTGCCCTTATTTTGTCGTGCCCTGGACTTTTTTTTTCATTAATATTTTTGACTATTTTATGTAAAGTTTCTTCATTAATTTTCTTAAGTCTTAACGACATTATCGGTGTATTTATGTATGTTTTCTCATTCAATAATGGCTCATTACAAGTGTTAATAACATTCTTAACATTGTTATCAAAATCGCGTGCAAACTTATTTGTCAGTATTTTTGCGGGTAGCTTGAAATATTTAAGAAGCAAATCATCAATCGATTTAACAATTCTACCGGTCAATTTATTAATAATATTCCATAACTCCCTTGGGTTCTTAAAATTATCACAAATATCCTTTTTGATCGAGTTATTTCTAGCCTTGTTTAACATCCTATTAGTTTTATTTCTATATCTTTTGTATACTAGTTCATTTTGTTTATTGTTTGTGTCGCTTAAGTGTATTTTCAATAGTTCTTTTTTTCTATTACTCATTGATATTAATTTCTCGGTTATCCAATTACATTCGTGTTTCTTTACATTTATTATTTTGGATTGATAGGTACATTTTTTATAGACTGACTGTATTTTATTTACAATAAAATCAATTATTTCGTTGGGTTCGGCGCAGCCGAGTGCAGGTTTCCAATCAATGCTACTTAGTTCCTTTTTTACTTCATCATTATTTAATCTATTTACAACTTTATAATTGTTTTTGCATCTGGAACTAATATAACTAATATTCGATTTTGTGGTTTTTGTCACATTATAATACGGTTTATTTTCATTTAACAATTTTGTAACTTAACATTTCAAAATTGTAATGAGACATTTCACAGATAGGAGATGCAAAGGTGAAGTAACAAGTTTTCTATAAACACACACACACACTCACACATACATACAAAACCTGACGCCTGTCTCTCATAAGGATAAGCAGAGTCTATGGAACATCAATTGCTACGATTCTTACATACCTCTTTCGCTTCATTACCAGTCATCAATCTTTTCATGCATGCTCGTCGGTTAAGGCAATATAAAATCATAAGTTTAAATATTCAAATGTAACAGTCCGACCTTTAATCTAAAATACTTACAACTTACGAAATTAAACAAACAAATATCGAGTCTGTTGATTTTCTAAATCAAAGACAACATATTTAGTGAAGATGTTTATTCACACAATAAACAAAAGTCTTTGATGAGAGACTGATGAATTTGTACCGAGTTGAATACGAAATAACCTGAGTTACTTATATTTAAACAGTACTTTCGTAATACTACTTTTGATTACAAAATTTAATCTTTAGTAAGCAAATGTATAAATAGGTTATTAGGTTGTTTATTTTTTTTCTTAATATAACTTTGCCCCACACTAGGATTTTTTCCTGTGTCGTGGGCGCGTTTACAAAGATACAAGTTCACATACATCACATCCAGACCCGGAACAATAATCTGTGGATCACCCAAAGAGTTGTTCCGTGCGGGAATCGAACCCGCATCATGTTGCGTGCTGTGCAGTCAAAGTTGAAAGTGTTATTAAAAGAGGAGAAACGAGTGTTAAGACGAAACTAGTGATTGTCAACAGGCATTAAACGTAAAGTATTACTTATTCTGCCCCATGTGTCGACACCGAGACATCTTGTTTAGCATTCGGAAAACAGATAATTATGACTTTCTAAAATTCTTCTTATATTCCTTGTTAAAATATCTAAAACTTAGCTTTCATACAAAATATAGTACAAAAGTATAAAAAGAAATGATTACATCACACGCAAAATTCAACATAAATACTTATTACTCTAGATTTCTACAAATAAATATCCGAGGACATTTCGTACGAACCATGAACGTTAATACAAACATTAATCGTCATTAAGGTGTTAACAGAAGTATTACTTATTTAAAATACAGTGGTACTTTATAAAATACGGTGGCACTTTATAAAATACAGCGGTACTTTTTATAAGAAAAACTGTAGCCAATGGCCTTTTGCCGTGATTGTTGGAATTGCGATCAATGAGAGCAGTCACGATATAAATTATTACCATGGCGTTCTTCATGTGCTATTTTATTTCTGTACTTGAATACTTCGTCTATTTTGGTTTCTTTATTTTTAAAGTACGATTCGTATGAGTATGAAGTATTTGTACATATATCGGTATGCGAGAACGATACTCAAAAATAACTTAGGGGTTTTTTGAAAAATCTACTAGAAGTATAGAATTTGTAGCTAGACAAAGCTAAAGAAGCTTTATATGTAAGAGAACCATGCTTCGGCGGCACGAATGGGCCGGCTCGACCAGAGTGCGCTACCACGACCTCACAGAAAACCGACGTGAAACAACGCTTGCGTTGTGTTTCGACGTGTGAGTGAGGTTATCGGAGGCCCAATAACCCTTCCTCTCTAATCTCCCCAATCCCGAATCCCCCACAATCCTTAAAAATCCCAAAAGGCTGGTAACGCACTTGTAACGCCTCTGGTCTTTCAGGCGTCCTTGGGCGGTGTTGATTGCTTACCATCAGGTGATTATCGGCTTATCCCATAAAAATTAACAAAGAGGTTCTTTAGGTGACCGTTTTGTTGATTCTAGATTCACAGCTCCACCGAATTTGTGGTTTAGCGCACACAGTAAGATATCTTACATGAACAATTATTAATGGAAACCATTCTTAAACTGAGGAAATGTGTAAATTAAACGTGTATGATTGCTCATGAGCTTGCAACGCTAAAGAACAGGCCTTGACTGACATAATATCTACTACCACTAAACTCAAAGATATCCGTACCACGATTCATTTTATTTATCTGTATACGCCTCAACGAGTATTCCGTAACCTTTAAGAAACAAAAGGTCATAACTCCCATAAAATATTGCTTCACACCTGTCTTTATGTGAACGTCATAAAACTGACATTTCGAGCGATATTCCGTCTCTTATGACTAACGTCATAAGGTTCATCATGTGCATAGTTTTACTGTTATGTAGTGTGAGTTACGACTATTTGCAACGATCATCTGGAAACTGCAATTTTAGTGTTCGTATGCTTTAGATTGATTTGTTGGTCGTAAGTTTATTTTATGGTTGTCTTGTGTTATCAAGGAAGTACTCAATATTTTGTTTGAAAATACAAAATACCTAATGCATTACTTATCTAGTCTAGATAGTGCTAGCAACTATGACTCCGCTGTTGGCAACATAGAAGTTAAGACGACTGCCGACCGAGAAGACTGGCCGAGTGGTCGGAAGTGCAACTGCCGAGCAAGGGGTCTTTGGTTCGATTCCCGGGTCAGGCAAAGTGTTACTGGGTTTTAATTCTCAGTAGTAGCACGAAATCTGGAATTGTACCCTGTATATGGCAATAGGCTCACCCCCTATTACATGTTGACTCATAACGTAAATTGTGAAAAGTGGGTGTTACATTGTACAATGGCATAATGTGCACCTCTGCCTACCCCTTCGGGCATTAAGGCGTGATATCATGTTATGTTCAAACTAGCTTCTGCCAGCGGTTTTTCCCGCATTCTTATGGGATTGAAAATAGCCGATGTGTTATGTCAGACCATAATCGACACCTATTCCAAATCTCATCACGATCCTTTCAGCTGTTTTAACATTAAGCTGTAACAAACAAACCAACAAATATACAAACATTCGCATTTATAATAATCAAAGTCAAAATCATTTATTTCAATAAAACCTGGAATGCACTTATGAACGTCAACAATAAAAAATAGTAGGATAAGCGATAAAGTACATATTCTTAAAAATATACATCCCAATGTTGGGCTACATTTTAAAGAAACCAAATCGAAACTATTATTATGGCAGCAGTTTTTTTTGTCAGTGATTATATAAAAACAATACAAAACACTCCACGACTGAATCTACTATTATTTACATAAACCTGAAAAGTACACAGTCCAATTTTCAAAGAATGAAAGCCCACGTCTCTTTTCATGAATTTCAGGAGTACCCTCGTGAAATAACTGAAGGGTCCGCTGAAGTATACTTGTGCGGTATAATGATACCATATCCTAAGCACTTTCAGTTATAAATATCATGAAAAATGAACATTCTTGCTGAAGAAATTACATTGTCACCTTAGGCTTTGTTTGTAACTTATTGTGTAACAATAACTAAGTTACACAATCATTATCATAATCATTTATTTATTTGTAACATAGGTAGTATTACATGGATGTTCTTATGTTAAAAACAGGTTTAGTTACACTATGTTTCGCCTTACTTGGCGTACAAATATTAATATATCATATTTTAATTGAATTAATACAAAGAAACAAAGGTTAATTAAAGTCAAGAATGTCAATTTAAAAATCAATGTCATATGAGATTAAAATTTAACAAAATAAAAAAGATTCACTTGAATATATACATGTATCTGAAACAATTCGAATTAATATTAGAGTTTTCCCCAGTTTTCTGTTATCTTATTATTGAAGGTTTTTTTCCATGAAATAGGAGGCAAACGAGCAGACGGATCACCTGATGGTAAGCGATCAGCGCCGCCCATGGATACCCGTAACACCAGAGGAGTCACAGGTCTTGAATTTTAACACTAGGTTCGACATTGGTGACAAAATTTTGTCTTTCCGTTTCTCTAAGTCTAGAATTTTGACTACGGAGTTTACTTAGTGTAGGGATATAAAACATATTAAAATGAAAACAAGATAACAAAAAGCGCTATAATACTTTGGTCCAGTATTTTAGTACATACTTACTTCTAGCATCCATCACTCTGTATCTACAGAATAAAATTTATTGATTAATTATTCTTCATCTATAAATTATAAACCATTTCTTTACAAAAGTACCCAACACAAAAAAAAACCAAAATACAATTTGTAATCTCAAACATTTCAAATCTAGATTTAGCTTAGTGATGGCTGAATGCTGAAACAAAAAGTTGGCATCCAGTTGAAAGGTAATACTTTATCAGGAAACTAAATTTCGCTACGACAAAGCTTGGCTCGTTTTATCAGTAAAAAAATATGTGATATTCCAGCGTTGAACAAAAGTTGTGTACGAAAATTTATTTGATTTTGAGTATCAAAACTTCAAATGTATTTTGTAACGTTGGTTATAAGTTCAAAATGATTCGATATTAAAATTACATTGTGGTATCATTATGCTAAAAAAGATTCTTTTGAAAATAAATAATATAGTTGGTATTGATATCTCAGATTCCTTTCCTATGACCCTAGTATTCGACGAATATAAACTTACCAATACATTTTGATTAATAGACTTTGTGTATGTATCAGTATACATTTTTCTTTATATAACATTCCCTATTTCGAACCATCAGTCACAAATATCCACCCTGAACATTTCCTACAACGAATTTACTTAATATAACTCACCCATTTTACCTAAATAATTCACACTCCAAAAAACATCAACCCACCTAGATTCCAAAGCGCAAACTTTAACAAAACTCAGAAAAAGTAGGAAACACTAAAGAAAGGAGCTCTCGAAATACTTACTTCGAACAGAAACACGGAAAAATACAAAGAAAAAGGAATGAATAAAGCAAAAAAAATGTGATGTAAATAGCAAATACCTCTTACGGTATTGTATAATGCGGATTCCGACTTCTTACCTTACATTACTATCAGGAAAATAACATTAAAAGATCATAGGTTCTCTTTATTCGCGTAAATATGTATATCGCTCACTAAAGGCACCCTTTAAGCCGTGTAAAGAAGAAATGGATTACCTATAAATCTCAAGATTTCTGTACATAAGTATTATGATACAAATACGAAGGAATAGATAGTATTCGTAATATGACATCACGCCATTTAGTCGTAGAAGGGTATACAGAGGCGCAAATATGCAATAAGTGTGGGAGAGCCATGAGCACGACCGGAATGATACCACCTTATAGAAAACTGACGTGAAACACTGCATACCAATGTATGCAGTGTTTGTGCAATCACAATTGATTCGTCGTATGAGTGAGGTTACCGGAGGCCCAATTACCCCTCTCCCCGATCTCCCATCTCCCCAATCCTTGAATCCCCATCAATCCTGAAATTCCTAATCCCTAAAAGGCCGGTAACGTACTTGTAACGCCCCTGGTGTTCCTCGGGTGTCTATGAGCGACACCGATTGCTTACTATTAGGTGATCCGTCTGCTCGTTTACCGTCTTATTCCATAAAAAAACAAGTCTCCATGCAAAAACTGAAACAAATATCAAAATATCAACTCTGAGAGCCCTTACACGCCATAACGTAAGGAGTATCTATAAATCAGGGGATCCAATAAACATAATACTTTACGTAAATAATATTTGTATTAGGAGCACAACACCTAAAACCGGATATTTTGCAACATTGAAGTATTTTTGGCAATGCTAGGAATATATGAATCACCTTCTAATATCAAACATATGAGGGATTCGGAATCGTAATTTATATTAGCATTGACGGGTTTAATGCTAGTTAAGTGCATTGAAGTAGAAGCCAAAGAAGTGAGTCATTTTGTTGATAAATATCATAACAAATTGAATTAAATATTGACAGTCCATTGTAACTGAACTATGAGTTGTGAGAGACGACAGCACGGTTGGTGCGGTGGCTGGGCAACCGGCAGTTCGACTCCCGCAAGGAATTACTCTTTGTGTAATCTACAAATTGTTGTTTTGGGTTTAAGTGTCATATGTATGTGAACTTACATAATTGTAAATCCACAGTAGAAAGTCCTAGTGTGTGCTAAAGAAAACAAAAATCCTAGTGTTTGCTAAAGATACAGCAACCTTGGTAGCACAAAGTTGATTAAAGAAAGCGTTTGGTTTTTATTAAATATTGTGACTTACAAGCAACACAGAGTCACAACGTAAGTTTTGAAATTTACAATAGCAGAATCAGAAAATGACTGCCCTCAATAATATTTCAATCGCTGAAAGGAAACCAAATAAAAATCATAACATAGAAACCACAATAAACATCCGCTGTCCTGGCCTTTAACATACATATAAACTCAATGTACATCATACATAATATCGATTCAACCATTTTTCTATAATAATGGTAAGATCTTCAAAACTGCTGACTATCATAAACCTTTTTAATGTGGAGAATAGCCACAGAGAGATCATGGTAATCTCTGGGATCTTTTAAATAAAGGGGATCACTTCACCAGGATCCCTTCTGGTCAAGTGTACAAACGAACAGTTATATTACACAAGCTTCTGCCCGCGACTTCGTAAGCGCAATCTCGGTTATTCCCGTTCCCGTTCATAATTTATGGTTAAAAAAAGGAAAAAGTATCTTATGTCCGTCTCCTGGTTCTAAGCTACCTCCCTACCAATTTTCATCCAAATCGATTTAGCCGTTCTTGAGTTATAAATTATATTACATGTCTATACTAATAGTATTAGCCAGTTAGATCGAGTGACGATATCTGGGAGGTGGCTGACATGGTTGGATGCGTAGAGCTGTAGATCGAGCTCAGTAATGTGCTATGGGAGAGGCTTATATCCAGCAGTGAACGAAAACAGGCTGCTTTTGATGATGATGATGATAATATTACGAAGAGGAACTATGAAAGATTTGACTGACCAAACACACACATTAGTTAAATAAGCTCTGAAACTGTTCATAATGGATTGATGTGAAAAGCTCTTTAACTATGAAATCTAATTTTTTATGAAATAAGCCTGTAAATGAGCAAGCTGATCACCTGATGGTAAGCTATAGGCGCCGCCCATGAACACATGAAACATCAGAGGTGTTACAAGTGCGTTATCGGCCTTTTGGGGATTAGAAATTTGTGCATTGTAGGGATTCGGGGATTGGGGAGATTGGGGAGGGAAAGACGACGAAACACAACGCAAGCGTTGTTTTACGTCGGTTTTTGTGAGGCCGTGGTATCACTCCGATCGAGCCTATTCGTGCCAAAGCATAGCTCTCCCATACTTTCACTGATATTCTTACAGAATCAAGACCTAATCAAGATAAACCTTTTAAATTATTTAATGGCGAAATGTAATAGAAAAAGTGGCTTTCATCTTTTATGTATTTACAATTGTTAGGTTGATTTTATCCCGAAATATACTTTTATTGTGAAAATAAATAAAAAGAAACTGAAAGGTATCGTCAAACGTATAAACGTACTCATATACATTTACGTTTACCAAAGAAAATGCGGTGAAATATAATGGACGTCTACTCAAACATTACTTATTTTATTTAAGAAAGAAAGAAAGGTTATTTATTTGTCAAACATGCGTTTACATAAACTGAGGAATCAGACATGCAAGCTATTGAATAGTTTGTTGAGCGTCCATGTAACACGAAATCCTTGGTTTTTCTTGGTCCATAATGTAATAAGTAATTTTGTAGCGAGTAAGCAAGTCCACTCGCACGATGCAACGCAGCACTGGATCATACGATATGACGTCAGAGCGGGCCGTGTGCAAAAACCGGTTGCACAGACCCGCCCACTTCTCGCCGGTAGCCACACCTTTTAGACATGGCGCCTGCGCATCCTTTTGTGCGAGTACTGATGACGACAAGATGGCCGCGCAGTACCTATTGTCTACACTATCTAGGGGGCGTTGACCTCTCGCACGAAACGGTCAAGCGCGAACCGTTATTATTATTATTTAAGTTTTGTGATCTATATAGATATGTGTGTATTTCTGTATAATGAGTCATTCTCGTTTCTTACCTCCTTGGTGCAAGTAAACGCTGTTACTTTCGCTTTGCTTTTTATTGCTACTGCTTGATACCAAACTGCTTCAACCTCTGCATACGCTATTATTGCAAGTAGTACTATATATTTATTTATTATAACGGAGTACAGTACTACTTCACTGGTGACCCCGACGTTCGTTCCAGTCCAGCCGGAAATTAACAATATGGAAGAAACTGCACATACCGAAGAGGACAAAAATTTCTTCATGGCATACCGAGTGGGGGTAAAGACTCCAGCTTTCAACGCTGATGATCCACAATTATGGTTCGCTCAACTGGAGGGTCAGTTCGTACTATCCAACATCACGACTGACAACACGAAATTTTATTACGTACTGGCTCAACTAGAATCGCAACATTCAGCGGAAGTACGCGACCTCATAGTAAACCCCCCCCACTACCGGCAAATACGAAAAGCTGAAAAATGAATTAATTAAGAGGTTGTCCGCGTCTCAGGAGCGCAAGATCAAGCAATTGCTTATGCATGAGGAGTTGGGAGACAGGAAACCGACACAATTCCTCCGCCACTTGCAACAGCTAGCCGGTCCCACCGTTCCAGGCGATTTCATCAGGTCAATCTGGTCGAGTAGGCTGCCGGCAAACCTCCAAACAATAGTGGCAATGCAAGCAAATTCCAGTCTTGAAGAGGTAGCAGAACTGGTGGACCGCATTAATGACATCGTCCCAGTAACCACGCAAGTAGCCGCTACTGGCATGCCAGTAACCGGGCAAGTAGCGGACTCACATCCAAAGACGGAACAGGGCAGCGCTATCGAAGCGTTAACCCAGACGGTGACTGAGCTGACACGGAAGGTGGAGACTATGAGTATGCAGCTGAACCAGAAGTCATCACGATCACGGTCAAGAAGCAGATACTCGTTCAATCGATTTCGCCAGCGATCACGTTCTCGTTCGCAAAACAACCAGTACTGCTTCTACCATAACCGATTCGGAGACAAGGCCCGCAGATGCACACACCCGTGCGCCTACCAAAAGAAGTCGTCAAACTACCAAGGCAGCCAGTAAGGGCGGTTTACGACTGCCACGCAATCTCCAGCCGCCTGTTCATTACGGATCGTCAAACGAAGATACAATATCTTATAGATACGGGTTCAGACCTGTGTGTCTTTCCACGATCCGCTGTTCGGGAGCCACGCATAAGGACAAAATACGAGTTGTTCGCAGCAAATGGATCGGTAATCAACACGTACGGATTTATCCCACTTACGCTAGACTTTGGACTTCGACGCGCATTCTCTTGGAGATTTATAGTCGCGGATGTCACTAAACCCATTATAGGAGTCGACTTTTTAGTTTACTACAATCTAATTGTCGACTGCCGAAACCAGCGCCTCATAGACAACTTGACATCACTAACTGTACAAGCACCACAGTCCAAACACGCCGAAAGCATTTCATCCGTACGCACTATAACCGAAGATAGTAATTACCACCGCATCCTGAAAGAGTATCCTGACCTTACGCGACCCGCCGGGAAACCAAGCACGCCCAAGCACAACACCGTGCACCATATACGGACTACGCCAGGCCCGCCAGTTTCTAGCCGTCCTCGACGTCTGGATCCGCAACGTCTTAAGATAGCAAAGCAAGAGTTTGAAGGGATGTTGCAAAACGGTACAGCACGCCCATCTGAGAGCGCCTGGTCCTCACCACTACACTTGACGCCCAAGAAAAACGATGGGTGGCGGCCGTGCGGGGATTACCGATCCCTGAATGCACGAACCATCCCGGACGTCTATCCTATCAGGCATCTGCAGGACTTCACGCACGAACTAGCAGGCAGTACTATCTTCTCAACCATAGATTTAGTGAAGGCTTATAACCAGATCCCGGTTTTCAGAGAAGATATACCCAAGACGGCAATAACCACACCATTTGGACTATTCGAGTTCCCATTCATGACCTTTGGACTCAGAAATGCTGCACAAAACTTAAATAATAATAATAACGGTTCGCGCTTGACCGTTTCGTGCGAGAGGTCAACGCCCCCTAGATAGTGTAGACAATAGGTACTGCGCGGCCATCTTGTCGTCATCAGTACTCGCACAAAAGGATGCGCAGGCGCCATGTCTAAAAGGTGTGGCTACCGGCGAGAAGTGGGCGGGTCTGTGCAACCGGTTTTTGCACACGGCCCGCTCTGACGTCATATCGTATGATCCAGTGCTGCGTTGCATCGTGCGAGTGGACTTGCTTACTCGCTACAATTTAATTTACATATTAAAGAAATCATCATCATCAATCATCAATCATCAACAGCCTATAAATGCCCAACTGAACAAAGCCTCTTCGCACACGGAGAAGGTTTGAACATTAATCACCACGCTTGCTCAATGCGGGTTGGCGATTACAAATTTATAATTAGAAATTATAAGCCCAGGTTTCCGCACGATGTTTTCCTTCACCGTTTGTCAGTGGTGTCTAGATTATCTTAGAAAGTACATATAACTATGAAAAACTCACATTGGTACTTGCCGTTGGTAGGTTTCGATCCCGCACTCTCATGCTTAGAAGCGGGCGTCTTAAACCTTCGGGCCACCACGACCTTATTATTTTTTATTAAAGAAATAAAAAAAATAATAATGATAAAATAATACTTTAGTAATTAGAATAACCAGAAAAAATAAGGTTTTCTACGTATTTCCGACATAACTCCGTCTCTGTCACGCACTCGAATAATAATTGCTAATCAAAATCCTCCCCAGATTTGAAATATGGTCGTAAACGATGATCCTTATTTAAATTTTGAGGTCGACCAAAGTCGTTTTCAGTCACAAAAGTCCAATTTACAAGTCCCGTAACCGAGAATGATGAATAATATTTGATCTATTTCGAAGTTAGATTCCTAACATTTGCTAGGCTGAAGTCTAGATGTTTTTGATTCATCTTCAAATGTAAATGGAACATCAATCATTGAATAATACAATGGATTTTGTTTAAGTAAGAAAAGCATTAGGAACGTTTAATGAAAGAAAGCCTGGTAGTTTTGAGAACATTAAGTTGATTTTGAAAAACTTTTATGCCGATGCCCGAAATAGTTTTTTTTTAAGGGGGGAAAATTATCGAATGACTTCTCCCGCCTGGGTGAGGCGAGAGGGAACGTCAGACTCTTACTGACTAAAAACCACCCCGTTCCTTCTCTTGCACTTCGGGCTGGAGCCCCGGTAACCCGTTAAGTTCTCCTTGACTCCGGCGTAGCACTAAGAATAGGATCCAATGTATCAAGGGTTCCATTCCAATTTCCAAACGCGCCATCGTGCTTTTAAACAGTAAAAAGTAACGAATTTTGTTTGATAGATCCTAAAAAATAAACCACTTTTTCACAACATGTTACAGCGATAAATTGACGTCTCAGAGTGCGGCCTAAGAAGCACTTATCTAGATCCTACACAAATCCAATTATTATCCGGACACCCCGTATCTAGCAAACGCAAATAATTTGGGAAAAGAGCAACATTCACGCCATATGCCCTGGACCCTCATCAATCAATTGTCAACCGTAAGTACGGGCAGACAGAGTGAAAAATGTTTTGTGTGCAGGTATACGACTGATTGGTATCGAGAATACGTTAGGCTCAATTATAAGCTCGGTTTGGTTTGAAATAAAAATATGCATTTGTTTTAAAGTCCGCAATGTATGGCGCACGTTGCCGCATGAATGAACTGGAATAACGTCCAGCTTTTGTTCTGCAGTAGGATTGGCGAAATTTCATACGTCATACACCTTTTGCATATCTATATTTTGATGGAAATACTTATCGAATAGGTAATAAAATAACATTACTGACAGTACCTACCCTAAAAATAATTCAACTTTTTTTCTAAGCCCCATAAGTGCACTATGCTCTAAACAGTTATATTAAGAAACATCCAAAAAGACAGTATCTTGTGTACCCCTTCAAGATAGAAACAAGCATAACGTTCCCTATATAATTTAACTAAAACTTAACAGTAACTACTGCAAGTAGATTTAGGAGTACAATAGCCTTCTCACGGCGTCGGTCAGCCTCCAAAGTTTACGGAACGTATTGTTACATGTTCCCATAGTTGGGAATATTCCTTGCTTTATTGTTCCCCGTGAAAACCTCGAAAAGCATCCGGATTTTCACTAAGTTGTAGGAAAAGTATTTACTTAGTTGGTTTTTGGTTTATATTGTTTGTGATATGAATACAAATAAAAGAATACTAACTTCTATGCAGTCCGTGACTTCCAAGCTATACCTACTCAAACCTCTGCTACGAAAGTCATTGCCCTCTCCAGGGCTGTCTTAGACTGCGATGGAGACCGTGAGCACACAACAATTCAGGGTCCTTTTGGAATGTTTTTTTTAACGTAGCACCATACTAAGATTTTCTCTTGTATCGTAGGTGCGTTCACAAACATACAAGTTCATACACATGATACCTAAACCCGAAACAACCATTTGTAGAACACACAAAGATTTTCTCTGTGCGGGAATCGAACCAGGTACACGTTGTCGGGCAGCCGGTTGACCCGCAACGTGTAGCGGATGTATGTCCGTCGTAGAAACTGTCGGTCCTTCGGAGCTCCTGGAGGATGGGCCCCGAGTGCCCATATGGTAAAGACGGTACGCGCCTTTTTCCCATCGAAAAAATATTGCCAGTTTAAGGTGAATAAAAAATACTGTAAAAGATTAATATGACTTATCCACTAGCTCTGTTATTTCCCAGAGGGTACGGAAAATGATAATATGGTACGTCTTGTTTCGCCATGAGAGTAAGGTTACTAGAAGCCCAATTCCCTAACCTAAAAGGCCGGTAACACACTGTCTCTTCTGGAGATGCGGGCCATTCAAAATAAAAAAATCGTAGTACCTAAAATATGTGAACCAATTCCACAAGAAATCTTAGAATTAAAACCTACCTACATCCCTACTTACCTACCGCTCATCAGATTCCCTCTTATCTCCTAAACAAAAGCCTTACAAAGACAAGTTTAAAAGGAAAATATAAATAAACAGACACACAGATAATACATAATAATGTCTTCAACGGTATATTGTGTTCAAAGGAGAAGCGTCGGACATTATCACGGAACGTCGATACAGATCGCTTTGTAGCAGTATCGTGACGTCACAACATGGCCGAAAATGTTCCAGTTTTAAACTTATTTCGTTGAGTCTCACAAGTTTGGCTGGAAATTATATCACTTTTGTACTCGGTAGTTATATTATAGGTATTTATTTTGTTTGTGTTCAAGTTTAAATTGTATGATTTAGAATTGCTTCTTGTTACTGTCTCAGTGATACTGTGTCGTAGTGAGTGAGACATATTTTTGTTTTACAAGTAAAAGATGGGAGTTTAAAACACTTTCTCTTATTAAACAAAAATAATTAACAATCTTATTTCTTTGTTCACAGGATAAACATCTGCTGTTAAAACTTCCTTAACTACGGTAAGGTTGCTATATAAAAGTATTTAAATGCCCGGTATATGATAATAGAGTCACCCTCTATTATATCGGTTTCTTAACATAAATAGTGAATAGTGAGTATTATATTGTACAGTGTCATTGAATGCCGCAATACCTACCCCTTCGGGGATAAAAGGCGTGATGTTATGTTATGTTATTTAAATTATAATTTTATGTAATGACTGTAAAATTTATAACATATGGGGACGAACCGCTATTATGAGGATAAGAAAAATCGAAAGAGGAGAGAGTATAGTTTTTGTAGGTACTTCATTCCCGGTCCCCAATCCCACTTTAATATAAATCCCTCCCTTCTAAAATTACCTAAACATTATCTTAATTTGATTATACCTGAACATCTTTGAAGAAAAACATTGTCATTTCCCTTGTTCTCCGTTCATTTAAGTTCAAGGTAGGTAAATGGGGGCACGTCTCTTTGCCCAAATCCTATTTACGGTTACGAGACGACTAACTAAAAGTGGCCAAAACGGGAATCCCTCAGAAAATTGCCTGGGCATGTTTTTTGTTATGCCCGGCATACTAAATAGCGGGCAAATACAATATTGGAGCTGTTTCAGTGGTTATTTTTTGGGACAGTCGATTCAGTTCCTCACCAATGCTTATTAACATAATTTAATATTGTACCTTTTTTCGACTGAATAAACAGGGTATGTATAATGTTAGGGTAGGAAAATATCTTTTCTATATATATTTGACTAAGAGTCGTGGTGGCTCAGAGGTTTAAGACGCTCGCTTCTCATGCATGAGGGTGCAGGTTTGAAACCTACCAACACCAAGTACCAGTGTGACTTTTTGAGTTGTATGTACTATCTAAGATAATTTGTACAGCACTGAGAGACGGTGAAGGAAAACATCGTGAGAAAAACTGAGTTTCTAATTTCTAATGATAAGTTTGAAATTGCCAACCCGCATTGAGCAAGCGTGGTGATTAATGCTCAAACCTCCTCCGTGGAGTGTGAGAAGAGGCCTTTGGTCAGCAATGGGCACTTATACGCTGTTGATGATGATGATGATATATATTACTATGTTGGTTAAATAACAGAAGCTGGTTATGGACATAGGTTTTTTTTTTTTAAGGGGGGAAAATCATCGAATGACTGCTTCCGCCTGGGTGAGGCGGGAGGGAGTGTCAGACTCTTACTGACTAAAAACCACCCCGTTCCTTCTCCTGCACGTCGAGCCGGAGCCCCGGTTACCCGTTAGGTTCTCCGCGACATGGACATAGGTTTATTGATTTGTTAACCAAACAATATATATTTTGAGATAATTTAACCACTATCAAATTAAATACATCAATCAACTGCTATGCTTGTAATGACCTACTTCAAAAAGAGGCGTTTAAGTGAATAGAAAGATATTTAAAATGAATATTTTGATTTTCATACCCTGTCATCATCCCTATTCACTATATCACAAAATAAATTCAACTATTTCTCTAAATAATAAATATTTTCGCAATTTATCGCGCGGTAAATTTTTTTTGTAACGCTCTATTATTGTACAGACTCGGCTACAAGTCAAGCTATACAAACCAGTATAAACTGGCCGTTGAATGTGAAGGAGAATCATACAATGCGAGATCACGATTAACTGGATGACTAGACTATGTACATAAATAATATCAAGCTATGGACAACCAGTATAAACTGATCTTTGAATGTGCGGAAAGTGCATACAAATCGGGTCCATGATAAAGTGGTTTTGTATAGTTTGATGTGTACGTAAACTTGGCAACGCCTCCCGCCATCTGGCTAATGCGTTCACTTATATAATAATCAACTGACATTTACAAAAACGGACTCTTTTATTTTATGACCAGGGAAATTTCCATAAGTTTTCCCCTCACCCTCCATTCCATAACCAACCCTCAACCACAAAGAATAGGGTTGCTTTTCATTTGTGTTTGGCGAGTCTGGACAACCATAATGTTTGTGCAATATTTTCTTATTTTCTTTTAACTTACTTTTTTCGTTTTGAGTGTTAGAAATATTTATGGTGTGTTTACTTATTTAGTTTTCTGGTTTTATTTGACTAACTAAATAACAATTATGTTTATTTATTATTTATATACACACATAAACACAAAGGAGTTTTCCTTTAAAGAACATGTACAATTTAAGTACAAAGGTATTACCACATAGTCCTATAGGAATTTCTACGGTAGGATTATGGTTAGGTAAAAATAGGACTGCATCGTTGGCCGAATGATCGCAATTACGACTGCCAGGCAAGGGGGTTTCGGGTTCGATTCCTGGGTCGGGTAAAGTACTACTGGGCTTTTTAATCTCAGTAGTAGCACGGAGTCTGGAATTGTTTCCTTCAGCAGTTTTCAGTCGGCAGTCAAAGGCTTAAATTCAATTCGTCCTAGTCCTAGTATCTTAACTCTTAAATGGTCACTCGACTCGAATTGAAGGAGTATAAAAATAATACAGAAAACGAACATCACAATTTCAATCTTGGCAGCTGATCACAAGGTTTTGGGTTATCCCATATCAGTTTTTTTGGTTTCAAAATACCAAATTAATTATATGTGGCGTGAATTAAAAATACGTGACCGGATATTAGCATTAGTATCTTCCATATGACGATCACAGATCTGATGACACATCATCATCATGCCAGCCACAGAACATCCACAACTAAACATAAATATCCCCCATATGATATCTATATATATAAAAATTAAACCCGTTTCCTGTTGTCACGCCATAATTTGAGAACGGCTAGACCGATTTGGCTGATTGTTTTTTTTTTGTTGTGTTTATTATCGTCAGGAGAAGGTTCTTATGACAAAAAAAAATCCTGAAAATCCTACGCGAATGGGAGAAACGGGATTGCACGTAAGAAAGTCACGGACAGAAGACTTATAAAAATTGGGTATCTACGGTGTTGAAACTCTGAATTCTATTTCGTTTTCGTCCCGAAGTAAAATGGTTCTGTCTTAGTAAACAATAGTTTTACATAGAAATAAAATGTTTAAAACATAAAATTATTGGAGAACCATTGCTAAAAGGAAACTTCGAAAGCGCATACGAACTCATCAAATACGTACATTATGAAAACATCACGCCATGTAATTATCGACGACGTATTTCTCGTCGGGTGGCACGTGCGATACGAATAGTGCCTACTTTACGTCTAGTGTGTCACAGGCGTATTTCCAAAAAAATAAATAAAAATATTACATCTTTATTTATTTGTTTTTCTTTATTTATGCATCGAAAGTACAGATTATCGCAAGAAATGAAATAGATTTAAGTGCATATACACATAATTTCAATAGACTGTCTAAACGAAGAATATAATGATGCAATTCCACGTATCTAACGTGTAGATATGACGTCAAACCACAACAAAATAAATTCCACTATATTGATAATCCCGGTATCTGGCAAGGTTGAAAAAAATATTCAACTAAATTTATACCGTGAACCGCTATCAAAATAAGCGCACCGGTTTCCGTGAATCTGCCACTAAACCAAACATACATCAAAATCACTGAGTTTACATTTCAATACCTAATAACTAGGAGCTAAAAATATACTGTTATATCAACTGGCTCGTTGAAGCCATTTTTAGAGTGTATGTGGTAGTGTTTGTAAGAGAACTAAAGTCCTATAATCGAGCCTATACTCGGAATTTTAATTCGATTCCAGATTTGACAATTTCAGTGTGGCAACGTTATGACAAGTACTAAATAGTGACGTTGCGAAATTATTCGATATGGAAATACAATATTTCTGGATCGATTCTTCTCGTTTATAAGAATTATATTTTACTCTCGTGAACTAAGTATATCAGGAAATTAAATATTTCTGAACCGATAATTTAGTTTTGACGATTAATTAACGATCTGAGACGTTTCTTTATATAATTGTGTGTGAAATAAATAAAAAATTGTAATTATGAAGGAACATGACAAATAAAACAGATAGATGTATTATGGTAATAAGTTATTTTATAAATTGTCGCCGTCATCGCTATCGCTACCCTGACACTTTCTGTAACATTTATTATAAAACACACACACCGATTGTTTATCGATTTTTGTGTGCATCACTACACTATTAAATGTGGTATCATTATTTCACAAAATGACAGTAGCTATTGTCAAATCTGAAATCTAATTAAAATTCTGACTATAGTCGAGTACTATCCCATCGGGCCTACCCTGAATAAAAACAACATGGAGAATAGGGTAGATGACTAATTTTTATTTTAATGTCCGTCTGGTAGATTATTTAAAAACATTAGATACGTATTTTTTATTTTCTTACGGAAACGAATAGTTTCGACTATATATTGATTTGAAATATCGCATGACATCACTTTTGAGTACGATTTATACTCTAAAATGACGTAGCTACCTCCCACTCCTAAACTTTGATTCGTTTTATCTAAGTATTGTTTTCATATACGACAAAAGAAAAAATACGTGTCTAATATTTTTCATTACCTAACTGACGGACTAATTAGATTTTTAATTTTCATACCCTATCATCATTCCTATTCAGCTTACGAACAATGTGATGGTAAATGATAAAAATATATTTTTTATTTTTATTTATTTTGGTTAACCAACAATTGTTTACACTATATACATTACTGATTAAATAGATAAAGAAACATTTACAAGTGCAACAATTAATTATAGGTTAACACCACATGCAAAAAAGAATGAATGCGTTTCAGATCAATTCCGAATTAAAGTATTTTTTAAGAACATCTTGCTCATGTCTTATTTCGTCTTTCCTTAAAGTGTTCAATTCTCTCCTCTTCGAAGAATAATAAGCATGATAAGAACTAAACATCCTAACATTCATAGAAATGATATAACTCATTCATACTCGGTATAAACTTAGCCAATTAAATAGGAATCCTTGAATCGAATTCAGATGTACAGAGTATTGAGCAATTTATAGAAATTCTAAATTAGATCTGATAGGAAACTAATTGGGACGTCTCTAGACTTCGTATAATGGAGTCGATATACTAAATTAAGATGTAGGAGTTAAAATAACATAACATCACGCCTTTTTATCCCCGAAGAGGTAGGCGGAGGAGCATATAACACTGAATGCCACTGTATAATGTAACATTCACTTTTCACTATTTATGTTATGAGTCCCATGTAATAGAGAGTGAGCCTATTGCCATAATTATACCGAACACGATTCTAGACTCCGTGCCACTAAAGAGATTTTTTTTAAACCCAGTTATACTTTGCACGACCCGGGCATCAAACTCAAGACCCCTTGCCCAGCACTCGCAATTACAACCACTCGGCCAACGAGGCAGAAATATTATCAGAATAGTATTATCATCATTTCTAATATTGACCATAAATCTATGAACTAAGCACCCACACATTTTAAGCATACACAAATATACTGACTTACAAATACACACCAGTAAAAGTATACTGCTCAATAACTCATGCAATATAAAATTATTAAGTTCAGTAATTCACCAATGATGGTCATCACCACTGACATCCGTTCAGCACTTTATGCTGAAGGCTGACGTCCTCCACGGAGTATTTATTGACTTCCCGCAAATGATTAATAGTTCCACACGCAGAACTGAACAGAAATATATTTACGGATCTTGTTTTCTCATATTTTCAGTTTCATGTCCATTACAACTGAAATAAATCTTCTTTTGCTCATAAAACGAAAACAATAAGTTTCTAAATGTATCTTGTTGAGTAATTCTCATGGTGTTTGTAATAAATATAGGAACGGAAGGTCATTTCATTGAAAGTAATTTGAAATAATACTTGTAAATAGATCGAGAGTATTTTTAATAAAATCTTTCAGGTTTTTACCCAAATAGAACTGCGACTTCAGTAGTTTAAAACCGGGTCTGCAGACGGTGAGCAAGGGTAGTGCACTGCCCGACCAGGACCAGCCGCACATTCCGCGCGCACCTCAAAGAGCCGCCAGACCACCACAGATGGAGCCCAGTAGGGCTGATATCCGATACGCAGCCGCGGAAGCCCTAACGGGTGGCCGGGTCACCATGTCGAAGAGCAGGAGTAGGAACGGGGCGGTTAATAGTTTTGCGGAGATTGAGACTCCCTCTTGCTTAACTCAAGGTGGGAAAAGTCATTGGATGATTTTACCCCCTCAAATAAAAAACAGTCTAGCACAGGCAATTTTAACCTACTCCTTTTTTGAAGGTTTGTGGTGGTTTCATGGCTCTTGAAGACGCGCCGTACGCACGGGTCTGGTTCTGGTCCAACGGCGAGTTACCCTGCTCGCCGTCCGCAGAGCCGCGCTTACGGTGGCCGGAGATCGTCTCGCGATTTCCGACGCCCGGAGTTTCTCCCGCGACGGGGTATGAGGAACCTCCTCATTTCCTCAAGCGCCCCGCCTCCTCTTTGGCTAACAAAACAAGAGAAGACCTAAGTATCAACATGAATCGATTGTCGTATTATTATTCTGGTCCCAAATAACTGCCACTGTCATAATTTACCCACAACCTCACCGAATGAATGAATAATACAAATTTTCCAAAATCTATACCAGAATGACGCAACAAGTAGGTACTTCAAAACTAAAAACTTCGCTAAAAACATGGACATAAAAATGCTGTAAATAATTCGGTGTACATTAAACCGTGTCCATTGATCTTCTTTAGAACATTGAATATATTACAAAAAGAATATTAAACACTATAGCTTTATCCTTTATTCTTCCATGAAATAAATCTTTTTCATGTACATTAACTGCCTTCTGATCTTAACCTTTGAGAGAATCTCGAGAACCAATTCATTGCTTGTCTCGTTCCAGTAATCATAGTCGTAAATGTTACGAACGAACTTTATAATTTAATACCCATGTTAGACAAACTGCTTACAAAAATTCGCAGTAACAGTGGATTTTGAAATAAGGTATCTATAAAGATAAATATAATAGAAGTGTGTGTTTGTAATATTTTTTAGTTTACAAACACATGTCACCCAGACCCGGAACCACAATCTGTGAATCACACGAAGAGTTGTTCCGCGCGGGAATCGAACGTTGCACGGCAGCCAGTTGCTCAACCACCGCGCCAACCGTGCAATCAAATCAATTATCTTCCATTCCTCGTCTTCCTTTACTTCAAAGGACCTAAAGTAACTAGACCAATCACTTCATGTCCTCACGAGTCCTCCAACATCAATCTTACTTCCATTCATTTGTCCTCCCTCACATATTTCTGTTACACATTTTTTCCATTATTGCGTACGTCAGAACAATCTGGAAGCACTCATTCACACTCTTGGCCTTCAATTTACACGTGCAAAACTTGAAGTGTGTCTATCCATACATATTTACTACTATTATAAATGGGAATGTGCGTGTGTCTATTTGTCCGTCCTTAACGATAAAACGGAACGTGGAGTTAACGTGATTTTTTAAATGGATATTAGATTTGGAGGATTAGATGGCTATGTTTATCACTTTCAAATGGGGGAGGGTGGACGTTTGTATGAAGTGTGGGAGAGCCATGCTTCGGCACGAATGGGCCGGCTCGACCGGAGTGATACAACGGCCTCACAGAAAACCGACGTGAAGCAACGCTTGCGTTGTGTTTCGTCGTGTGAGTGAGGTTACCGGAGGCCCAATTACCCTCCCCTTCCCTAATCTCCCCAATCCCTGAATCCCCAACGATCCTCAAACCCCTAATCCCCAAAAAGCCGGTGACGCAATTGTAACGCCTCTGGTGTTCCAGGTGTCCATGGGCGAAGCCGATTGCTTACCATCAGGTGATCCGTCTGCTCGTTTACCGGCTTATGCCATAAAAAAAAGTATTTCGCAATTTTAAGAGAAAAGTGAGTACAGTTCCTTTACATCGGAAAAGAAGGAACCTGCGACCTGGCAAAGCTTTTTGCCCAACAGTAATGTTCGTTGGGATTTTCTATCCAAGTTTATTCGTATGTAAACTTCACTTGTGCGATGTACGATTTGTGTTGTCATGTTGATTGGCTTGTCATCTGACTTCTGTCATTTGATATGTGTCATGTGTCGCCTCAGTGAGTAGTAACAAAACAATGTGCATCATTACTTTTCACTTTATCACTGAAGGGGTAGACAGAGGTGCACACAGAAGTAACACTCACTTTTCACTATTTATGTTATGAAGCCCAAGTAATAGGGGGTGAGCCTATTGCCATATACCGGGCACATTTCCAGACTCCGGCTACTACTGAGATTTTTCATCACAATAGAGCCGGGTAGCGGGTGAAACTGCGTGGAAGTACTAGGCTAATCTATTTATATTCATATTAGTACACCCACAGAGTTTTAGAGCTGTCGACACGTGCTCACTTCATAAATCAGCATAAATATTCATCATTATCTGCTTGTAAAGTACAAACAACAATAATAGGGCAATGTTCCGTTACATTGTATGTTTTATTACGGATTTTGGTTGCCTTCCAAAAGGATTGCTGGTGGTATTTAGTATATATATTGTTATGATCTTATTATTGTTGTCTTTGAATGATTTTAAAGTTTATATTAAACTTTCTTGAGACATACTAAATAAATTATTATGTTTTCGGCTTACTCACGTACTTAATTATTTGACGAGGAACTCGACTAGTTTCAAGCCATGATAGAGGTTCATATTCATGAGATTTTCATTCCGCGACAAGTGACGCAGTGACTGTCACGGTGCTTCTGATAATGAATTAGAGCCTCTAGCATGGCTTGAAACTAGTCGAGTTCCTCGTTAAACAATTACGTGTGTTTACCGAAGACACAATAATTAACATTTTTAAGTTGTTTGAATTTTATTAGGTACTTGACTTGTATGATTTCGTTACTATGATAGTGTATCTGAACAATATTCAATTTATAAGTATGAAATAATGTTTTAGATTTTATACAAAACTGCCATTATTGTGTTTGTATAATATTTTTATACCACTAAGCTTACCTTACAAATAGGGATTAATGAAGTAAAAATTAGCCATTTTGTAAGGTTTTTTTTCAAAAAACTACTAATTCTATTATATTAGACGTTACCAGCAATACTAGTAAAATTTAACATCTTATTTGGACGAACAGTGATTGACATTCTTCTGACACAAATCTAGCTACATCACACAATTTTACGAGATTTATCTACTCCAATTAAATTCAAAGTAAAGAAAAATCATCAAGAAAATTACCAAGTTACGTAAACCAGTATAAACTGACTGTCAATTTTGCAGAAAGATCACATAAAGCAGGACCATAATATACTGGTATTGTATAGCTCGATATGAAACTTTGTACCTTAATTGTACGCAACTCCAGCCACAAGTGGGGTGCCACTCAACGATTGAGTGTTCTTACTTATACCACATAAATGTTAATGATATAATGTACTTAATTTATAAACACGTTTGATACAATTTCGATTGCTAACATTTATTTACTTAAGTCCTTCTGTGTTTAGGGTGTTTCTTGGCTGGTGGCCAGATATCGTTTCCCTAGAGGGGCGGACAAGCGTCCGATTATTATCTTCCTTGGTTATATTGTTCATTTCGGATAAAGCCATCGATTAGTATTATGCTATGGTTTCCTTAGAACTGTTTGTAAGCAACTGGTCTCCGGAAATTTGGACGTGAACTGTAGCAAATATAACTTTTTGGCGAAAGTTTCTTTATAGACCTAGCTTCACCTAGCTTCACTGACGGACTGACTGACATACTACTATTTATTTTGTATTTGTTGACGTTTCAAAAGTACCAAACTATGGTTTAATTGAAATAAATGCTTTGACTTTGACTTAGATAGCTTTTGATCTAATTATTAGAGTATAATGGTAATGTTAATTATATAATATCCTATGTAAAGTAAAACAATATCACACCTCTGTAAGGCATAACGATTACCTATACTCTGACTTCTAAAAGGGGTGTCCGGAAAAAGATTTATTTACTTTTCATGATCCAAACAAAAATAATACCTCCGCAAACCAGGATGTTTTTCACCGAGAATTTAATTCTAAAAAAGTAATCGCTTGCGTTTTCAATTTTATAAATATGAATAACATATTGAATCCAGACATAATATAAACAAAAGAATGAAGTATATTTCAAATGTCCTTGAAATTATTTTTCAATCTTATTTTATTGGAAATATCAAAGGATTAGGTGAAGAATCCGGTTGTTTTTGTATACTTTCAATTCCGCAATGCATTAGCTTATAGTGCTAAACTTCCTTACTAAGTAAGCATCCTTACTAATATTATAAATTGGAAAGTGAGTTTATTTGTCTGGATGTTTGTTCCGCTTTCACGCCGTAACTACTAAACCAATTGCTTTGAATTTTTGCAGACATAAAGTTAGAAGTCTGGAATAAATAATAGGGGACTTTTTATCCCGAAAAAATTTGATATTCCCGAGGGAAAACAAAAGTATTGGTATAGATGGCGCTGTGTGTATCAGTATATGTCACATAGGCTACTTTTTATCCTTTTGTGATGCGAGTGAAGCTGCGGGTAAAAGCAAGTAGAAAATAAACTATTTCTGATTTCCTATGTTTAACATACTTCCATAAGGCGGAGAAAAAGGGCTACCTACATCTGAATAAATTCATTTTTAATACATCCCCGTCACCCTTTATTCGGAAGGTAAAATTAGCCGACAACAGAACGAACCCTCCCAACGATTCTGGGAAGTTAGAAAAAGTTGTACGGATGGATTTTGGTTAAATTATGTTAATCAACTGCGGCGAACGTACCACGAAACCGATTGAACTTAACCATCAAAGAGTTAATAACAATTAAATTTAATTAAACTTGGATTAATTCAAACAGCCTGTAGCGGCCATTGATGATAGTGTAAATATTATATTCTACTTTAACTTGATCAGCGTAAGCCGCAACTCTAATTAATTTGCCCAGAATACAGCCTGCTTGATTAAAACTGATTGTTTCATACAAATATAATCAAAAACTACTTTAATTAAGATGTACATAAATATGAATTGATTAATTTTCATTTGTAATGTCCGATAATTTGTTGCACGAAATATATATATGGATGTTTTGCTTTTAGATTTATTGCACAAGGCAATCTAACCCATGGATGTCTCACGCCCTAGTTGGTTAAAAACTTAAGAAAGATTTGGTTAAAATTAAGTACATTTATACATAACCTTACGCCTATCTCCTATGAGGTTAGGCAGAGACTGTGGAACGCCAATTGCTACGATTCTTACAATCTCTTCTCTTTCGCTTCTTCAACAGTCATCAGTGTTTTCATGCATGTTCGTCGGTTTTTTTTTTTTTTTTTTTTTTAAGGGGGGAAAATCATCGAATGACTGCTCCCGCCCGGGTGAGGCGGAAGGGAGTGTCAGACTCTTACTGACTAAAAACCACCCCGTTCCTTCTCCTGCACGTCGAGCCGGAGCCCCGGTTACCCGTTAGGTTCTCCGCGACTCCGAATCGGCATCGGCCCTATTGGGCCCCATCTGTGGTGGTCTGATGGCTCTTTGAGGCGCGCGCGGAACGCGACGCGCCGTACGCTCGGGTCTGTTTCTGGTCGGACGGGGAGCCACCCATGCTCGCCGTCCGCAGGCCCGCGCTTACGGTGGCCGGAGATCGTCCCGCGATCCCCGACGCCCGGTGTGTCCTTCGCGATGGCTGGGTTGCGAGGAGGCAGCGCTTCGCTGCCTCACGCGTCCCGCCTCCTCCTTAGCCAGCATGACTGCTTCGCAAAAGGAGGAAACGGCATCCCAGTCCCCCTCGCTCCGCATCATGGCCTGAACTAGGCCCTCCATCGCCGATCACTTCCCTGAGGGCACGGCGGTGCTCAGCCCACGCAGGGCATTCCGCAACAGTGTGTTCCACCGTGTCCTCAGGGTGGTCCTCGCAGTGATGACACCCGGGCGTTTCCTCCCGCCCCATCAGACACAGGTACCTCCCGAAACTTCCATGTCCGTGAGGACCTGCGTCAGGCGGTAGGTGAGGACGCCGTAGCGTCTCTCAAGCCACTCCTCAAAGAGGGGACTTACCGCTGCAATGGCAGCGAGCCCAGCCCTCGGTTGCGACAGTCGTTGCTGCCATTCCGCCATGAGATCGCGCCGGAGCTCATCCCGCCACGCACTTATCTGGCGCGGCAGCGGAGTTTCGCCCCGGCGACGTGCCTCCGCGCGCATGCGATACACGCGCGCGAGCACCTTCGCCTCCAGATCCCACGGCGGTAATCCGGCAAGGAGGTTCACCGACTCCCAGAGATCGTGCGGTATCCGCGGATCATTCGGATCGCCATGACCCTCTGTGCCATAAGCAGCGCCCGAGCGGGCCGCTGCAGCAGGTTCGGCGCCCAAACAGGGCGCCGTAGAGGGCCATGGACCGCACGACCCCGGCTATAACCTCCGGCAGGAGGCGTTTGGCCCCCGAGGTTGGGGAGGATGCGCTTAAACGCAGCCCCCACCCTCGCCAACTTTGGAGCCAAACGTCGGAAGTGCTCCACGAAGTTCCATCGACTGTCGAGGACGAGTCCCAGGTACTTCATCGCCGTCTCGACGCGCGATGGTAACCCCTCCCGCCATTATTTGAGACCCACCAGGAGGTGGCGCATTCCCGCGGCCATGAAAACACATGGCCTCGAACTTGTGGAGCGCCACCTCGAGTCCCAACTGCCGGATTCTCTCAACGACTGTCGCAACCGCTGTCGCCATTAAGTCGGCCGCCGCCTGGTGCGACCTCCCGTGCGCTAGCACCAGCGTGTCGTCGGCGTAGCATATCATGCTAACGCCGTTCGGGAGGTCGGTGCGCAGCACCCAGTCATAACCGATGTTCCACAGGAGCGGCCCCAGAACCGAACCCTGTGGAACACCGCGTGACATCTCTCGCCGGTTCCACTCGCCCCGGTGACCGGGGTAGATGACGGACCTGTCCGTCAGGTATGCCTCGATTACACGACGGAGGTAGGTAGGCACCCGATGATATCGGAGTGCCTCCAAGATGCAGCTCCAGGGCAGGGAGTTGAAGGCGTTGGCGATGTCCAGAGACACCGCCACTACGACCTTACCCCTGGACACTGCAGTCCCCGTCGTCCGGTCCCTAACGCGCATGATGGCGTCCACCGTGGAGCGCCCTCTGCGGAAGCCGAACTGGCCGTCCGATAGGTCCGGCCCAATATCCGTCAGGTGCGCGACGAGGCGGTTCGAAATGATTCTTTCGAAGACTTTCCCCACCTCGTCGAGCAGCACTATGGGCCGGTACGCGGACGGAGAGTCCGCAGGGCGCCCCGTCTTCCGCACGAGGACCAGTTTTCCCGCTTTCCAGAGCAGCGGGAACTGGCCTCTCTCCAAGCATGCGCTGTAGAGACCGATTAATCGAGGCCTGAGAGCCTCTGAGGCCAGGACCCATGCTTTGCCATGCAAGCCGTCGGGTCCTGGGGCGGTGTTCTTGGCGCCCATCCGGCGCACCGCCGCTCTCAGTTCTGCCTCGGTCACCTCTGGGACGATGTCGTCGTCGTCGTCGCTATAGCCCGCGTCGGGCACCGCAGGGGGCATGTTCGTCGGTTAAGGGTACTTTTATAATAATAATAATAATAATAGACGTTACAAAAAAAGAGTGGAGCGCTATACTCAGAATCGCATGTTCCAAAGAGATCAGAGGTGGGTATACAGAGATTGGGAACGATCCAACCAAGATGTGGCTGACGGGCGGCGACCGGATGATGATGCCACTAACACATTTTGGCGCAACATCTGGTCGGTACCTGTTAGCCACACAGAAGGTGACTGGATGTGTGATGTTAAGCGAAGGTGTGAGACTATACCAGAGATGGAGGAGGTAGAAATCACCTCCTCTGATGTAGCCAGTGCAGCCTGTTCGGTTCCGAATTGGAAATCACCGGGGCCGGACGGACTGCACAATTTCTGGATTAAATGGTTCAAGAGTTCACACGTTCGCTTAGCATTACACTTCCAGGCAGCTTTGGAAATTGGGTCGTTACCACAATTTCTAACAACAGGAGTTACCCACCTGCTCCATAAATCAGGTAGTTCCACTGAGCCTAAAAATTATAGACCAATCACATGTTTACCAACGGTCTATAAACTTCTTACATCCATTTTGAGGACAAAAATAACAAAACATATTGAACAAAATTCCATCATGTCTGTGTCTCAAAATGGATGTAGGGAGGGGTCTCGTGGAACTAAGGAGCTACTCCTCATTGATATGGTTGTTAGCCAACAGGTTCGTCGGTCCCGAAAAGATTTGTCTACATGCTGGATAGACTATAAAAAAGCATATGATTCTGTGCCACATACATGGCTCCTGAAGGTGCTGGAGTTGTATAAAATACATGCAAGTTTACGCGCCTTCTTGGAGTCATGTATGAGGCAGTGGAGCACCGTGCTTTGCTATCCGGGATGTAGACAAATCCAAGGGAATGAAGAACCTGTAAGGATAGTACGAGGAATATTCCAGGGTGACAGCCTGAGCCCACTATGGTTCTGCTTGGCCTTGAATCCTCTAAGTACTCTACTGGAGGATTCAGGGCTAGGCTATCCTTTGCGGAGAAGGGGTTTAGTTATATCCCACTTACTTTACATGGATGACCTCAAGTTGTTTGCTCCAAACAAGAAACAACTGACGGAACTACTGAATATAACTGAAAAATTTAGTAGTTCCATCAGAATGGAGTTTGGAGTAGACAAGTGTGCGGTCATGCATGTAAAGCGAGGAGGGATTGTGGAATCTGAGGGACTAGAACTCTCAGATTTCACAAAACTGAGATCACTCTCCGCAAACGATACATACAAATACCTGGGTATGTCAGAAGGATTAGGCATTAATGGACCGGACATGAAGCAATCGTTACAGGAGCGCTTCTTTGGCCGCCTGAATAAGGTACTCAAAAGTTCCTTATCAGGCGGAAACAAGGTGCGAGCCTTTAACGGTTGGGTCATGCCAGTCCTAATGTATTCTTTTGGTATACTCAAGTGGACACAGACTGAACTTGACACCCTGGATAGACGAGTCCGGACCCTGCTGACTGCAAATCGCATGCATCACCCTCGTTCGTCGGTCATGAGGTTGTACATCCCGCGGAAGTGTGGTGGTCGAGGCTTATTAAATGCTAAGACCCTTCACAACCGTGAGGTGTGCAGCCTCAGGGAATATTTCCTGAAAGTCAACGAGGGTATGCATCGAGAAGTAGCAGCGGTGGACAATGGATTCACTCCGCTATCCTTGGCAAAAAGAACTGGCGCAAACCTGTGGTACTGAGCGTCAATGATCGCAAGGAGGTATGGCATAGCAAGGAGCTCCACGGACGCTTCTTCCGGGCCCTTCATGGGCCCAGTGTAGATTTTCTAGCGTCCGTATCTTGGCTACGATTCAGTAATCTCTTTGGAGAAACTGAAGGATTTGTCTGTGCAATTATGGACGAAGTTATCCTTACGAATAACTACCGGAAATATATAATTAAGGATGGGACGGTTGACATATGTCGGGCATGTCATAGTCCTGGTGAATCCATTAGACATATTATTTCTGGTTGTGGTCGTTTGGCTAACAGTGAATATTTGCATAGGCATAATCAAGTAGCCAAGATTATCCATCAGCAACTTGCTTTGCACTATCGACTTGTTGAATCTGAGGTACCGTACTACAAGTATGTGCCCGACCCAGTTCTGGAAAATGACCATATCACATTGTACTGGGACCGGTCTATCATTACTGACAGGACTATTGTAGCCAATAAACCTGACATAGTAGTGATAGACCGTCAAGTACGCCGCACGATGATAATCGATGTCACCATTCCCCATGACGAGAACCTCGTGAAAGCTGAGAAAGATAAACAAATAAAATATCTAGACTTAGCTCACGAGGTTGTCGACATGTGGAGTGTGGATTCGGCTATCATTGTGCCGATAGTCGTGTCGGCCAATGGGTTAATCCCTAAAAGCCTCGACATCCATCTCAGGAGGCTGGCGTTAGGTGAATGGATCAAGGGCCTGATACAGAAGGCAGTTCTCCTAGAAACGGCACGTATCGTGAGGAGGTTTCTGTCTCTGGAGCCCTAACCACCGGTAGCTTGGACCATGTTCCCGCTACTGGTCGGGTCCTATTTTTTATATTTTTAAATATTATTTTTTTTGTTTTGTAAGTAGTATTTAGAAATATAATTTATGGAGAATTTTAAATAAATATATGTAAATAATAATAATAATAATAATATCTTTATTTGCCAGAAACACGGTAGGTACAGTTGTTAAATCATAAAATAGGTCAACATGTTTCGCCGTCATAGCGGCATGCAAATTACTTAAAAACTAGTTTTCTTAACAACTAATATGTTATACAGTTATAAACTTTACTTTTGACATATCACCCAAACACAATACACCATTTAATAACAGATGCCTATAAGACTAAATAACAAACAATAAATAAATCTTTTATCTTAGGCTACTACAGAATAGGAACATGAGGAACCTTTTAAATGGACTAGCTTATTTAGGCTTATATCTAGAAGCTAGATGTATACTAAAATTTTTGCATGGGTATTTATAAAAAAATTCGTTAATTGAATAAAAGCATTCATGTAACAACCATTTACGTAACTGATTACAGAATTTTTTAAAGGGAAGTTCTGTTATACACTTTGGCAGTGCATTATATACCAGAGGAGCCATGTAAACACAGTTTTTTCGAAACATTTCTAGTTTAGGAACAGGTATTTCATATGGTAAATGTGTAACCTCTCTTTTATTTCTGTTGTCTTTCGGTTGGAAGAGCATAGGATAAGATCTCAAGAACTTAGCAACTTCGTAGATGTATATGCAGGGCACCGTTAAAAGACCCTGTGACTTGAAAACAGGCCTACAGGATTCGGACCATTGCATGTTAAAAATTGTCCGAATGCATTTTTTTTGAGCAATGAAAATTCTTTCTATATCGGAAGAGTTTCCCCACACCACAATACCATATCGGATTACAGAGCAGATGTAGGCGTGATACACCATCAAGGAAGTATGTTGGGATGTAGCATCTTTTACTTTACGTAATGCAAATACGAATTGGTTAATTTTTTTACAAATGTTATTAATGTGGTTCTTCCAAGTGAAGCACTCATCTAACGTAACTCCAAGAAATTTTGATGAATTGACCTGATTAATTATACTATTATTATATACTACATTAAAGCGTATAGGTTTGCTTTGGCATGTCTTAAAATGCAGTAAGTTAGTTTTAGAAATATTTATTTTTAGTTTATTAACATCTAGCCATTTTATTACGTCATTCAAAGTTTGATTAATTTCCATATCAAAGTTTTGAGGATTATTACATTTAATGATTATTGTTGTGTCGTCAGCAAATAGGACACATTGATGCCTTATTGAACTTGGTAGGTCATTAATGTAGAGTAGAAACAGTAAAGGTCCTAAAATGCTGCCTTGCGGAACACCACAGTCGTTGGTATCCGGATTAGAATCAAAGTATTCCAGGCTGTTAGTTAATTGATTGAATTTGGTTATTCTAGTAATCTGTTTTCGGTTACATAGATATGACTGAAACCAATCCTTGGCTGGGCCCCTGACACCATACTTTTCCATTTTTTCTATGAGTATATCATGGTTAACTAAATCAAAGGCCTTACTTAGATCCAGAAATAAAGCACATGTAGGTATTTTTTCATTAATATTGCTGATTATTGTTTTAATTAATGTGTAGATTGCTAGTGTAGTTGACTTGTTCTGCCTAAATCCGTACTGTTGACTAACTAGTATATTATATCTATCTAAAAATTTTAGGACACGGCTATACATAACTTTCTCGAATATTTTCGAGATTACTGGAGTCAGTGCAATAGGTCTGTAGTTATCCAAGTTTAATTTTGATCCCTTTTTAAACAATGGTTTGATTAATGCTTTTTTTAGCCTTTCTGGAAAACATCCTTGTTGTAGAGATAAATTAATAATATGAGCTAAAGGCGAAGAAATATATTTAGATACAGATTTAAGAAGTTCTGTAGTTATATTGTCATACCCTGCTGACTTTGAATTTTTCAATGACATTATGATACGACAGACTTCCAATGCATTCGCAGGTTGAAGGAATATACTATTATTTTGAATATCAATGTTATGCATATAATTTTGGCTATCAAAAGAAGTTGGGGAATGATTCTTTGCTACCTCAATGAAAAATTTATTAAACCTATTTGCGATGTCAGATCCTGAAGTCAATGTTATGCAATTATCAACGATTTTATTAATATATTCTCTAACTGTCTCGTTCCCCATATTGCGTCTTACTACATCCCATGTGGCTTTAACTTTATTTTGAGAGTTAGTGATATGCTTGTGGTTGCATAATGACTGTAAGTTGTTCATGCACTTTCTTAACAATTTTGAATATGTTTTATACTTAATTTTATCTACGCTATTTCTATTCTTATAATATCTATGTCTTAACAATCTTTTAGTACAACAGCTATTTTTAATCCCTTTTGATATCCATTTGTGTTTAATATTAGTATATTTCTTTTTTATTTTTATACTTGGAAAGCATAGTTTGAAGAAGAGATTTAATAGTTCATGAAACTCATCAAAGGCTTCATTAGTATTCTCCAAATCATAGACTTCACTAAAACTTAAGCTACCTATACATTCAATAAATTTACTTATATTACATTTATTCAAGTCATTGATAACAATAAAATAGTAGTCTAATGGGTGTTTTTCTTCTATTTTTATAGTAACAATTTGAGCTGTGTTATGATCAGATAGATGAAAATTAAATGTTTCACCAGATGCATTTGTGACATTACTGATAATATTGTCTATACACTTGTTGAGCCTAGTTGGTTGATGTATTAGATATTGCATTCCATAATTAGAAAGTAGTTCCTTAAAATTCGTAGTATTTGAATCGGATGCTAATAGGTCTATATTAAAATCGCCACAAATTACTATTTTATATTTTTTATGTTGAAGTCTTGATAGAGTTCTATTAAAATTTTCAAAAAATATTTTTATATCTGAATTAGGTGTTCTATAAATGCATATTATGATCAGTTTTAATTGTTTTATTTCTATACAGCATATTTCAAAATGTTTTTCTATTGCAAGATCTTTAGTTATGTCTAAATTGTTACTTTCATAACCTCGTCTACACAGAATACATGTACCTCCACGCCTTTGATCTTGCCGTGAGAAGATTGCTGCTAGATAAAAATTGTTTAAGTTAAGATATTTTTCCTCACCATTTTTTATGAAATGTTCGCTAAGACATAAAAAATCAATATTTTTCTTTAAATCATGTAATTCCTCTAATACTACTTCCAATTCCTCAATTTTGTTTAAGATTCCAGCAATGTTTTGGTGTAATACTGTAAAAGAATATTTAGGGTCGAAAACAGTGTTTAGACTTTGTATTTACGTCTACTTGCAACGGTTTTTTTACAATGGGGAAATAGTATGGAATAGTACCTTTAATGGGTTGAGTCCCATGTGTGTTACCATTATGACCACTATCTGTTTGGAGTTTGTTAGTTTTTATTTTTGAACTATTAAAATAATATGGTATTGTACCTTTTTGCGGACTTACAATGACTGTGCTGCAAGCATTTACGAAGTTACTAGAAGTCTTTCGATCACTATGTTCAACTACTTTGGTTTTATGGTTGTTGTAAGAGAGAAATTTGTTGCTATACTGAGAACTGTTTATACTATATTATTTGTTGTGTGATATTATGATATCCATCTGTCTCAATAAATGTACAGTTATTGTAGTTCTTAGTGAGAAGTTTTAACTGCTCATTGAGTTTTCGTTCGTTGAGTACATCATTCTGCAAAACATTTACAATATATACATTACATTTTTTTAGGAAATACAAAGCAACAGATACCTCAGACATGAATTCGATGGGGTTTGACTCATTGCTCCCTGTCAAAATAACCACATTATCCTTTGGAGTCAGTAATTTAGCCAAGTTCCTGCATTCAGCCAAGATGTACTTGGATTTTGCATTTGGCTTCGTTATTGACTGAATGGAATAATCTTCTAGAATAAATTGTTTTTTCTTTTCCAGTAGTTCGTTTATAATACCTCTGCCTTGATTGTCCGAAAGTAGAAATATTTTTCCTTTTTCTTGAATATTTACCTTTGACTCTTGTACCTCTCTCAGTGGTAGGTCCTTGTTATTGTTGTTATACTCCAAATTACAATTGTTTTTACGCGCATTGTCTTCGTGAATCCCATTTTTGTTGATTTCTGCTGCTGAGTGTATTCGGGTGGAAGATTTCGGAGTGTGAAATTCTAATTCCAAATTTAATTTCCTCGCCGACAGTTTGGGCTTTAAGTTTGTTGGTGTATTTTTGAATTTCTTCGTATTATTGGACGATATATTAGTTTTCCTCGTAGTTAAGTTTGTAGTTAGACTGGTACACAAACTTTTAAGCCGCTCATTCTTTTGTATTTCTTCTTCTAACTTTTGTTTTAGTGTGGAATTATCTAAGTTGAGTTGTTCTATTTCCGCGTGTGCACTTTGCAATTGACCTCGTAAGTTCTCAATTAGGTTTTGTAGTTCCAATATTTCATCACTCTTGATATGTGTGGATAAATCCATCATACTCCTAACACTTAAATTTAAACACGAAGTATCAAGTGAATCAACAGAACCGTTTGAATAGCATTTTCGAATGCGTCTGTTTCTCATTGTAATATTAGTATTTTCCATTGTTTTTTTTTTATTTATTTATTTATAATGTTTCGTGCGTATTCTGCTTGCAATGGAACGTGAACTCAAAAGGCAGGAGTCCAAGTTAACCATATGAATTAAATTTCAATTTCTGAACGCTCCGTCAAGTGTCAAACTTTTGACGTGTTTTCTGATTGGTCGACAGATGTTTGTTTTTATGCCGTCAGGTTGTCAGAATTGCAGGTCTTTTGGAATTTGTAAAATTTTGAATTAATAACTGCATAAGATTATTTTAATTCGGCCTTTCTTTGATATATCGCCAATCAGTCTGTTCTTTAATAAATTCCCGTCTGCGGCGCTCTCTACCGATGGTCCCATTCATATCCACTCTGTATACTTCTTTTTTTTTGTTTAACTAATAAAAATTGTTAGTGATATAATATTTTATACCTTTTAAACTGTCAAACACCAAGCGGTCACCGGTGACCGCGACCTATTGTTCTTTAATTGTGTCTATAAAACCGGTACTCGACGAGTTAAGGATACCATATACATAATTATGTTTTCTATAATATACTGTTGTCACAGGGACTAGAAGTATTATCCATGCAACTGCCTGACAAGGCAACTCGACTTGTTTCAAGCCACGACGGGGTCTCATAATAAAATATTTGTAAATGTAATTTTTACTTCCTTACCCGCATTAGTGAGTAACTTAGACATTTAAACTAGAACAACTTTAAGGTACAAAAAGATTGAGCAGAAAAGACAGATTTTGGCACACAGCCAGGTACAAAGTAAGGCACACTCAGTAGGTGCCTACTGAGTGAACTCATTTGGAAAATATCTCAGTATTACCACAAACGATCTTATTTATCGGGGCTTTATGTGAATGGGACTAATTCTATGATATATTAGGTGCTGTGATGAAGATCTGTGGTCTCCGAATTATTTTTATTGTTATTAGAAAAGCTTTTATTTGATTTGGTCACGTGATTATTTTTTATTTGCGTGATTTATCTTAAATGCTAGAGCTCTGAACGTATTCATATTTTGCCAGTTTCATTATGCGTAAAAGGAAATTAGATAGTGTTTTTTACTCTTTATTCAATTAAGAACGTATGTAGATAATTACATAACAGTCCCATTGTACCTTATGTCTTAAACTTATACAAAAAAAAATACTCTTAATATCTATTTAACAAAATAAAGATCTGCAAAGCTATACAACTTTCTGGCCGCATCAGATAAAGGAGAAGATAAAAAGTCATTAAATGATCCTACCTCTATATTGTTTTTAATAAAACATTATTTATTAATCAGTATATCTATTTATATTAAAACTTTCGTGAGACATACTAATTAATTATTATATTTTCGCCTTACTCACGTAACTGTTTGATGAGGAACTCGACTAGTTTCAAGCCATGCTAGAGGCTCATATTCATGAGCAGCTGCTGCTTGCAGCGCGACAGTCGACGCGTCGCGGGTCGCGAAATGCTGCTCACGAATATGAGCCTCTAGCATAGCTTGAAACTAGTCGAATTCCTCGCTAAATAGTTTCGTGAGTAAGCCGAAAACATAATAATGAATCAGTACATTTCTCTTAGCAAACATTAGATAGTTGTTATGCGTAACTTTATACTACTACTACTACTACACCATCCAATTATGGCCATCTGCCCCAGAAATCGTATGGTAGTTATCTATTTACCCTATGCTCCACAGTGATACTTGCAATCACGCAATCAACGAAGCAATATTTTTTATTTTTCCTCATCATTATTTCAATATCTCTCATCGCTTCTCAATTACGCCGAAATAAATCCTTCCCCGAGTTATATTTCAAAGGTATTTATTACGCCGGTTACCGTAAAAGCTGTCAAGTTAAAATGTCGGCTGGATGACAGACCAGAAACATTCATCTGTATTTAAATTAACGATTTTGTTTATTTGATGTTTTGATTTAAATAAAAATGTCTTTACACGCTCTGGCGTGTATATTTTCATGAGTATCACCATCATATCTGTATGATGGTGATGCTCATGAAAATATACTGAGAGCTTAGCTGTTTAATCCCCAAGCGGTCACCGATGAGCGGTCTACACTAACTCTTATAGACTGTGCGCTTGCAATTAAGATGCCAAAGGATCCTTTTCCTTGCGATGCCGAACACGGCGTCGTTTGACGTTACGATAACTATGAGCCAGGTTCTATAGAAGTAAGTCTATTGCCACACACTGCATACAATTCTAGACTTAAAACTACCTATAAAGAAGATTTCCAAAAACACTACCGATAATATTTAACCCGGCAATGGTAATGATCCTTTGTATTCACCACTATTCGACTCACAAACAGACTATTTCCAACATGTTAGGGGGAAGTCCAGTAACGCCGGACGGTACCTAACGCTGGACACTTGTATAATATCGATAACTGATAACACAAGCGATTAAATTTTTACTAAAAATCTTGTGTCTGCCACTGGGAGATTTCGTTAAGGGCGTTAAAGGTCTTCCCCCTAGAGGTTCCACCCAACGTGTTACAAAGTCTATTACACAGCACTAAGTCCACTAGGTACACTGACCCAAAAGCCTTAAACTGCAATAAACTAAAACAGCTGGTGCAGCTAAACTAAACTATGTAAACTTAGTTCACCTTTTAGTCATAAATACTGCATACTATTATATAAAGTGGAAGAGTTTGTTTTTTTGTTTGTTTGTTTGTTTGAACGCGTTAATCTCCGTAACTACAAATCTGATTTGAATAATTCTTTTTGTGTTGGATAGCGCATTTATCGAGGCTAGCTATAGGCTATAAAACATCACGCTATGACTTATAGGAGCTGAGCAGAGCGTGTGAAACCGCGCGGAAGTAGCTAGTACTGCATAAAAATGTGCTTGAAAATTCTCCAAATTATGCTTTTTACGAGCCAAGACCGTTCACATGCAAAGTCAAGCAATAACTAGTAACGTTATCACATACTGCTCGTTGTTGAAATAACTGTTATTAACGTTGCGTTATGGTTACTGTCACTTCACAAAGTAATACTGTTTAAAAATAGTATTGTTTAATAGTAGCCAATCGTATTGTACTTTACATTAAGTACCTATATTTGTTGGTTTTATTTTTATGTCGATTGATTTGCAACTATACCTATTCTGTTAACTTTCTCTCTGGAAATGTACCCGGTATATGGCAATAGGCTCACCCCCTATTACATGGGACTCTTAAAATAAATAGTGAAAAGTGGGTGATACATTGTACAGTGGCATTAAGTGCCGTAATGTGCACCTCTGCCTACCCCTTCGGGGATAAAAGGCGTGATGTTATGTTATGTTATTTTTTATGTTGATTGATTCGCAACTGTATTCTGTTAATTTTTTTTCTACAATATCTGACAGTACTGTTGACTGGGTCTCAGATCGGGCAAAGTATTACTGAGTTTTTTAAGAAATTCTCGGGATTTGCACGAAATCTTGAAATGTGCCCGGTATATGGCAATAGGCTCACCCCCTATTACATGGGACTCTTAAAATAAATCGTGAAAAGTGGGTGTTACATTGTACAGTGGCATAAAGTGCCGTAATGTGCACCTCTGCCTATTCCTTCAGGGATAAAAGGCGTGATGGTATGTGTGCGGTTTTGTTTTCGAACGGAACAATTCATTTTGCGATCGACTTTTGTGGGTGTTATACCAATCTGAACTCAAATTACCTATTGTTGTTTATTTGACAAAATATTTTCCAATGTATTTGCAGCTCAGTATTTTGTGGTAATTTTCATCACGTAATAGCTACTAAAAATGAATACATGGTATTTTCCACAAGAGGACCTAAGGGGGAGGGGGAGGGGAATAGTAAATGTGTGTTATCGCCACATTCAACATGCAATACTGCTATTAAAATAAACACATTCGATTTCCCCACTCAAAACAAACCCGGAATAATTAATACGAACGAAAGATTAATTTTTCACAACATACCGTATTTTATCGAAAACATTTATATTTTTTAAGTTTTATATATTTTCGTGGAAGTCTTACTTTGTGGGCGGTTATGTATTTGGATAATGTTTGTAGACATAGTATTAAACATTAAACATTTAATAATTATTTGTATACAAAAAATATTAGTGTTTAACAAAACAAACATGTTACTGCATTATACGTTATTATTGCAGTATAATTATATTGACTGCCTCGTTGGCCGAGTGGTCGCAAGTGCGATTGCCGGGCAATGGGTCTCGGGTTCGATTCCCGGGTCGGGCAAACTAACACTGGGTTTTTTTTAATTCTCGGTAGTAGCACGGAGTCTGGAATTGTACCTAGTATAGGGCAATAGGCTCACCCCCTACACGGGACTCATAACATAAATAGTAAAAAGTGGGTGTAACATTGTACAGTGGCATAATGTGCACCTCTGCCTATCCCTTCGGGGATAAAAGGCGTGATGTTATGAAAGGATGAATGTTATGAATTATATTTACTCTATAAAATTAAAGGGCAAAAATACATCATGATATCTATTCCGTTTTTGTCCGCAGTACTTTCGATGTTTAAATTAAAAACCAAAATAAAACTGCGTTTAAAAAACCGACTTCAAAAAACTAACAAACAAAAAGTCAAAACTAAAAAGCAAAAAATAACTATTATTAGTACTGATAGGTTACCCACCCACTGATAGGTTTAGAAGCATCACTGACCCATATTTAGTCAGAAAAGGAAAAGATTTCAATCATCTGTATTGTTTTCGTTCAGTTTCTAAAATACATATATTTTGGCATGGATTGTTGGTCACAAGATAACATCTTTAGAACCTTTTAACAACTAAATTCGGAAATAGCTGAAGTTTACAACGTTACAAAGGAATTTTCATTGCTACCAGCCGTGTCTACCACTACAAATTCTTCGATACAATAATTAAATTACATCTCACTGACTTCTTAACTTTATTTAGATGAAGTTTTAACTTCTTTGGGATTCAATTAAGTAAAACCGCGGAATGGATATAGGCTTTATAAACTTTTCCGTGACAGTCTACTGTTTAAATATAAATAAAATATAAAATCTATTCCGTTTTATATAGGCTCACCCCCTATTACACGGGACTCATAACATAAATAGTGAAATGTGGGTGTTACATTGAGCAGTGGCATTATGTGCACCTCTGCCTACCCCTTCGGGGATAAATGGCGTGATGTTATGTTATGTTATTTTATGTCTATTCCGTTTTCGTCCGGCGGCAACACAACTTGCCATAAGGAGTAATTTTGATAAAATAAAAAAAAAAAATTTTTAAACTAAAAATATTAGGTAAATGTGTTTTTTTTTTGATAAATATGAAGATAATCATGGAAAAACGCCTGTGAAACACTAGACGTAAATTGACACCCAGACCCGGAACAACAATCTGTGGATTACACAAAGAGTTGTTCCGTGCGGGAATCAAACCCGTGGCACGTTGCGCGGCAGCCGGTTGCCCAGCCATCGGTTAGGGGTGTTTTTCTTTTATTTTATCGCCTAGTACACGTCATCTTATCACACACACCCTGTTGCTTCATATCACTCTGTTAGCATCCCATCAAACTGTTTTTTCCTGTAATCAATTCGAGAATTAAACATGAAATCTTATGTTCTATAGATTAGGTGACAGGCTAAAAATAATTACGATATTCATCGTTTGACATCTATTTAACAAAAGGTTTCCTATCAGTTCCATAGTTATTTTTAAACATACAACTTAGTTACTTAAACAAAATCAACAGCCAAATACTTCGAATAAAAAAAGAACAAAATTACGCGGCTCTGAATAAGAAAAACAAAGTAACATCGTGGAAGCAGTTGATCGTCAGGGCATGCTCGGTTGCCATGGCAACAGGCTATAAACAAATCCACAAACTTGCTGAAGGTGAAGGAAATTAGTTTCGCTCGATAGAGTGTTGTATCAGAGTTTTATAAAAGTAAATTAATTATACAATACGAAGCCATTACCTATTATTATATTTGATTTCTCTTTTAGCGTCGACTGTATTGAATAATGGTGGTGAAATTATTTGGTGTATTTTTATCCTAAAGACGTTCATAAGTTGAGTGTTTATATTATCTTTGATTTCGAAATATTTTTAGCGTAAAATAACTTAACGGTCTCTATTTGTTTTAAGCGTGAGTGTGTAATGCTACACACTTTTCACATACCTACTCCCGTTAAAATTTGTTGAAAATCATCCTCTAAATTTATTCTTACAAAAGTAGTCTCTACATATTGGAAATAAGGTCTATAATGTAGTAGTGGAGAGCGGTCACCGGTTACCGCTTGGGGATATATGGGATATATTTAACACAAAACATAATCGATGCTAAAAAGTCAATCATGAATTGTAACAATAAAATTTGCTAAAAAATAATAAAATTAAGTTGGTCATAAAATCAATTAATGAAAGTATGTTTATATTTTGATATATTATTATATTGAACAGTCGAAATAATATATTTTTGATTAAGGCAAATTGACCCAATTGTCAATCAGTTGATAACAAAGTATCCATGTTTCATGGTTGATTTTCACCCCACTTTCCAACAACCATGCAAAACCATTGCCACTCATTTGAGGGTATAAACAGAGTCTCCCGGGTATGGCAATTAGCTCTGAGACCTAAAAATACATGCAACCTAGTCACTCTCCACCTCGATGGTACTTGGGGTAACAATGCGCTTGTTGCTTTACCTCAGCAAATGTAGGGTTGATTTTTCTAATGATGAACCAGTTTGTTTGTCTGTTATTGTGATTTTTAAAAAAACTTTGACTCACACTGGGATTATTTCCTGGGACGTGGGTGCGTTTACAAACATACAAGTTCACATACACATGACACCCAGACCCGAAACAACAATTTGTGGTCACACAAAGTGTTGTTCCGTGCGGGAATCGAACCCGCGACACGTTGCACGGCAGCCGGTTGCCCAGCCACCGCACCAACCGTGCAGTCTTAGTCGTGCAGGTTTGTATATTAATTATAACCGACTTAAAAAAGAGTGGGATTGAAGTCGGTTTATCTTATACTATGATATATAAAACGGTTTTTTTTGTTTGAACGCGCTAATCTCCGTAACTACAAGTCTGATTTGAATAATTCTTTTTGTGTTGGATAGCACATTTATCGAGGATGGCTATAGACCATAAAACATCACGCTACGACCAATAGGAGCTGAGCAAAGCGTGTGAAACCGCGCGGAAGTGGCTAGTTAAACATAATTTGTAACAAAATTATTTTTACATTACGTAATCTATAATACCAACCACACTCTTGTTACATTTCCACATTAATCCCGCACTAATATATTACTAAACCAGTACCTAAAGATTTCTCCATTCAATCTCGAGCTAAAACACTTCCATTTCTACATAACAAATTAATGAAACAACGCTGAGAACGCCAACAGAGGAAAAGGATACATTACTAATTGCTAAAAACACTAATGGCTACAAGGAAACTAACTCACTGGATGCGCCAAATTAATTTATTATTGTTACCAATGAGAATCAACTTGAAACACACGATTTACGTTCGTATTTTATTTGTGAGAGAATTGAAATTTGAATGTGGTAAATGTGTGTTGTTTTGGCAAAAGATTTTTTATAATAAAATATTTAATTGTACTACGGAAAAGTCATTTTCTTAGTTTTTTCTTATTTTTAATGTTATTTTAATGGCTATATGTTGTAATGAAACTATCGAGTCGAATGAACGTTAATATGTAATTTTTTTTTGGTTTTAAACAACACTTTTTGACCAGATAAGGATTTAAAAATTACGTTGATTATGTAATCAAAGCCAAAATCAAAGCATTTCTTGCAATTAATCCTTAATTAGGCACTCTTGAAATGTCATAAATTGAATTGTCCGTCCATATGTCTGTCAGTAAAGCTAGGCTGCTGCAGTGTTATACTCTGTACCCTTTCATTTTATCTGTAATAACTTAGAAGAATCCTAAGAGCGTATATTTATTTTTTTATTTATACATTTGTAAAACCAACAGCTATACAATTTGATTAAGTAGAGTGTGGTATGCAACAAGAAGCCAATTACTAGTTTCCACGATTAGTAACAGAAAGTAGAAACATGCTAACACAGTACTACAATTACTTATTAAACTCATTAAATCACAGGCAATCTATAATGATGCACAAATTACTCCAAATATTAAGGACCATATAGGTACCCACTATGAATTAGAGAAATTAAGGTTCAGCTGCCTGCGTGCCGTTTACTAACCATTTCACGCGTAAAGGTACTTTAAACTAACAATATATTGTTTTCGTATTTATTATTATTGCCTAGCATTACAAAACCGCTCCAGTAATCCTAAAAATGTACCTCTAATACAGGTAAACCTAAGGCTTAAAGGTTCACATTTTATTAGTTTTACAACTAGTATTGCCTTGTACTATGAAAGACATAAAACTTTTATCGCGATCCGCCTTCAATTTGGCCCGTACTGTGCGCAATATTGGTTGGTACCATCTAGAAAGCTGATATCTATGTAAAACATTACAGCGATTTGTTGAGTGAACAAACTTAGGAACAATGAATTGTATTGTAATAATATTTTACTGTTTACGTTGAAACGCTCATGGTTTTAGGAATGAGGTTTACATTTTTCATAAAATAATTATTACGAGACATTCTACATTTATTGAAATATACTAAATCAATTGAACTATCAAAACAGCTCTACTAGTTTCAAGTTATATCGGGACGCATATTCATCAGCAATAAGTTTGTCGCAGTTTGGTCGCACAGAAAAAAGATAGTTGATTATATTGCAGAACCACATCTATTTATTCAACCCTCCTATTCTTTAAACCAACATAAATATTATTATTATGCAATAAGTTTACTATGTAAGACTATCTTAGCTGCGGAGGACTTAACGGGTTGCCGGGGCTCCGGCTCGAAGTGCAGGAGTAGGAACGGGGTGGTTTTAGTCAGTAAGAGTCTGACACTCCTTCTCGCCTCAGTCGAACGGGAGAAGTCATCGGATGATTCCCCCTCCCCCCCTCAAAAAAAAGACAAGAACATGTTCTTCACTTTAATCGGGAATATTAATGCCTTTTAACTAAGTTATATGACTAAACTTTAAGTAAGTAATTGTTAATCTCAAAACTGCAATGCTAAAATAGTAGCGACATGAGAACTAACTCGGTCTCCAAGACCTTCATGGCATATTTAGCAAGCACGCCATTTGAAGGGTCAAGGTTCGCTCTTGTTTACCTACTTTACTTAATACCCCTTTTGCGGGCGTTTACTGTCAAATCTTCGACAGCCATATTGTTTGAGGGTTGAAAATTTGGACATCATTAAATCAATGTCATCGGTGATTGTTTAATGTCAGTAATATTCAATTTATATTATGAACGCTTTATATATAATAAGGTAATATATTTGCAAATTTAGTCCGAGTTTTTTTTATGGGATAAGCCAGTGAATGAGCAGACGGATCACCTGATGGTAAGCAATCGGCGTCGCCCATGGACACCTGGAACACCAGAGGCGTTACAGGTGCGTTACCGGCCTTTTGGGGATTAGGAGTTTGAGGATCGTTGCGGATTCAGGAATTGGGGAGATTGGGGAAGGGGAGGGTAATTGGGCCTCCGGTAACCTCACTCACACGACGAAACACAACGCAAGCGTTGCTTCACGTCGGTTTTCTGTAAGGCCGTGGTATCACTCCGGTCGAGCCGGCCCATTCGTGCCGAAGCATGGCAGCTCTCCCACACAACACGAGTTACTAAAATTACTGTTGAGTGTTGCAGTCAGTTATAGTCGTCAGTAATTTTAATTGATTTTCTACCGTTGTGACTGTTATAAAATAATAATAAGTAGCTTCTTAAATTATACATAATGGTCGCTACATTGTTGAAGTTTTGTTTAATATAAAGCAAAAAAATATATTAAAGATTTCCTTGCACTACCTAAATAGGCGAATATTGATCACGAAATATTAAAACGTTTTTAACAAAAATTCTTTGGACATCATTATTTTTAGCCTTTAGAGAAGAAATTATAACCAAAATTCTCATACTGGTCTACCGTATTTTTACACCCCTTTTTTGGGAGGGGAAAATCATCCAATGGCTTCTCCCGCTCCGGTGGGGCGAGAGGGTATGTTAAACTCTTACTAACTAAAAACCACCTCGTTCCTACTCCTGCACTACGAGCCGGAGCCCTGGCAACCCGTTAAGTCTTCTGCAGCTCCGTATTTTTACACCTTAGATTGCGTGAATGTAGGAAGAGGTTTTTTGTCCAATTACAGCAGTCCTTAAATATTGAACGTCTAAAGGTGTGATATTAGCTAATACCTTATTGGACAACACATAACATAACATCACGCCTTTTATCCCCGAAGGGGTAGGCAGTGGTGCACACAGAAGTGACACCCACTTTACACTATTTATGTTATGAGTCCCATGTAATAGGGAGTGAGCCTATTGCCATATACCGGGATATACCATACACATAACAGACCATATACATTTCCAGACTCCGATATACTAATGAGATTTTTTTTTAAAAAAAATCAGTAATACTTTGTCCGACCCGGGAATCGAACCCGAGACACCTTGCCCGGCCGTCGCACTTGCGACCACTTGGCCAACGAGGCAGTCCTTATTGGACAAAGAACGAAAAAGTCCCACTAGCGCCATCTGCTGAGCAAATATATTGTAACCCCCATTGAGAAAAGTTTTTCTAAAGTATGTTGTTACTAACCAGATGTTAGACAATTTGTGACGGACCAAGAGTGTCACTACATGTATCTAGTTCAAACTAGGTACTAAAATTCTTTATGGGTTTGACCTTGAACTTTATTTCTTTTCTTCCAGAGCCAGTAATCCACAACCCGGCGAGGGTTGGCAGTAAAACGGCGGTCAACGCCACGATAGATACGTAAGTATATATTGTATAGAGTAAATATATATATATTGTCACTAGTAGATTGATTTACAAAGGCGTTAGGATGTTTGTAAATGGTACATTTTTTGCTATATAATTGTAACGTATGTGGAAGTGAAAATAATAGAAAATATATTTCATCAAGAGCCATTAAATGCCCACTGCTGAGCAAAGCCCCTTCTCACACTGAGAAGGTTTGAGCATTAATCACCACGCTTGCTCAATGCGGGTTGGCGATTACAAACTAATAATTAGAAATTACAAGCCCAGGTTTCCTCACAATGTTTTCCTTCACCGTTTGTCAGTGGTGTCTAAATAATTTTAGAAAGTACATATAACTCGGAAATAGTCACATTGGTACTTACCGTTGGTAAGTTTCGAACTCGCACCCTCATTCATGAGAAGCGGGCGTCGTAAACCTCCGGGCCACCACGACCTTGGTAAGAAAATATATTTAAAGAAAACTATTTTTTTTATTAAGGAATAAGCCCGCCATAGCCTCCCAAAACCGCTGCAACTCCTGTAAGCCAGGATCTACAAGATACAACCATGAAAACATCGGAACACTGAAGTCCGGCGCGTCCCAGGGACATGAATAACTGTCTTATTAACTATTGAACTATTAAAAGAAAACTATTGAAAAATATTTGGAAGACCAGATGAAAATTAATACAATTTGTACAGTCTGTTCCTATGCATACACACATAACCTCACGCCTGTCTCCCAGGGAGAGACTATGGAACGACTATTGCTACGATTTTTACATGCCTCTTCGTTTTGTCAACAGTCATCAGTCTTTTCATGTACCTATTATCACTGATATTTTTTTAAATTTCGAGTGGTCACAAGCGCAACTGCCGGGCAAGGGGTCTCGGGTTCGATTCCCAGGTCGGGTAAAGTATTACTGGGTTTTTTCAAAAATATCAGTCTTAGCACGGAGTCTGGATCGTGCACGGTATATGGCAATAGGCTCACCCCCTATTACACGGGACTCATAACATAAATAGTGAAAAGTGAGTGTTACATTGTACAGTGGCATTAAATGCCGTAATGTACACCTCTGTCTACCCTTCCGGGGATAAAAAAGTATAATGTTATGTTATTTTTTCAAATAGCAAAATATCTACTAAGGAAAATTATTAGTTCAGTTTTAATATATTATGAAAATGTTATCTTATTCATACCATATTTTATAACAAATCCAACCATATTATCAGTAAATTCACATGTACTGAAAGCTTAAACGAACTTAAAGGTCTACCTTACCTACCTTAAAGGTACCTACATTAAAACATGAAACCATATTTTACTTCAAAAAGCAATTACAAAATCTACGTCCAACTTAAAAAAATAAGAGAAAGATAAACTCGTAAACAGATTTAAAAAGGTAGGCACTCCAGTAATTTTTATAATCCATTTAGTTTAAACTCCCAGTCAGACATAACTTTCTCATGAAACATTTTAATAAAAACTCTTTGAATAATCTTACTTTTTACATTTTGAACCTTTTAAAGTTAAATGGCTGAGTAATGCTTTTAGATGCTCATAATACGGTTGTTTACCTCATTAATTTTAAAAAGTTAAAATAAATGTTGCTGTTGTTGACTGTTTGGAGTCAAGGAAAGGTCATGAGTCACTGAAGAGCATAAGGCATCATCATCATTAGATTCTCATACAAATATACTATTGTGTATTTTCATTAGTCCTTCAAATCTTTATTCACTAATACATACATAGGTACATAACTTTACATTGCCTCCTATGGGGGTAGGCAATGACTATGGAACGCCAATAGGGTAGATGCCTAATTTTTATTTAAATGTCCATCTGGTAGATTATTTTAAATCATTAGACACGTATTTTTATTTTCTTACAGATACGAATACTTTCGACGATATATTGATTTGAAATGTCGCTTGACGTCACCTCTATGTACATTTCATATGTAGAAATGACGTTTTAGCCCCCACTCCTAAACTTAGATTCGTTTCGTTTTTTCGACCACTTTACGACGACTTTACTATCAAAACATTACCACAACAATACAAATTAAAATAAATATACTTTTAATTTTACATTAAAACAGCACGAACATTAACAAATCGATACAAAATTCAACCTTTTGACCTAATACCTGTAATACCTGTATAGAAAATAGCGACGATTTTAAACACAAAATAACGATAACAGCAACAAATTGCGTGCGGCAATCGTTAAAGATCGCTAAATGCCGATAAAAGTTATCTATTTATCGTTAACCATGGATAGAATAACGATTGGCTTTATTAATCGTAACTGGAACAGCTTTTATGATTTAAACTTTACTATAATTATTGATTGTAAGTACTTAATAATAATTTAATTGGCAAGAATCTATCTGTAGATTTGTCTATATAAATAAAATGAATTTCCGTTCGTTAGTCTCGCTAAAACTCGAGAACGACTGAACCGATTTGGCTAATTTTGGTCTTAAAATGTTCCTGGAAGTACAGAGAAGGTTTAAAATGTGGGAAAAAAATGTTAGGCGATACGAAATTTGTCGGGTCAGCAAGTATGATATAATTTTCCCCCTTACATTTCCCAAATTATTTTGGGGTTGGTACTGATTTATTATTTTATGTGAAACAATACTGTATTTTACAACTAATCAAATTCAATACTTTTATCAAAACGTCAACAAAAACGACATTGTTCTATGAATTTTTTACCAAAAACTAACTTATGTCAAAGTCAAAGTCAAAGTCAAAATCATTTATTTCAATTAGACCAGGATGGCACTTTTGAACGTCAAACAACAAAAATTTATAAGTGAAGCTAGTTGCTCATTCCAAGGCGTAGATTCCTATGGAGAAGAACGAGCAAGAAACTCCATAGGTTACTCTTTTTCAATCAGGTTTACAATACAATTCTCTAGTTACATAGTTTTATTGGTTCGATTATGTGAGAACAATGCAACACCTAAATCCAGTCAGAAAGACTGAAAAAGAAAAATATGACGTCAACATAATTATGAGTCAAATAGCAAATTTATTTCTAAAAAAATGCTAGAATAAATCGAAAGTTAAATATATCGTCAAATATGAATGACATTGTAATTATTTTTGAATATTTAATTGGATTGAAAAATGAAAATAATTTGTTTTTGACCCAGGAAAATACCCAATTCTTATTTGTTCATCTCTTCTACACAAATCACTAACAGTTAAAGCACATTCTTGATTGCAATATTTTTGCACTCCGAACAACTTTGTAACTCAAATTTATTAAAGTTTCTCTCTACTCAACTTTCTATAAACATTTGGGTTAAAATAAATCAATAGAAACACATAGTTATAAGCCTAAAAATAGTAGGTTTACAGTACATTGCTCCCTGCAGCATATAAATCATAAAAATACTTTTCTATCACATCACATCACGCAAAACTATCGTGCCACACAGTGTTGTTTCGATTTTATTTACATTTTTGTGAAAACATGCGAATACAGACGTGTACAAAGTTATATTATGTGTTTATATATGATACATTTCCTTACAAGTTACCTGTACTGTAATATTTTTATAAGTTTTTTTTAAGTGTGGGAGAGCCATGCTTCGGCATGAATGGGCCGGCTCGAACGGATCGATACCAGAAGACCGACGTAAAACAACGTTGTGTAGTGTTTTGTCGTGTGAGTGAGGTTATCGGATGCCTAATTACCCTCCCCCCCTTTCCCCAATCCCTGAATCCCCAAAAATCCTCAAATTCCTAATGCTAAAAGGTCGGTAACGCACTTGTAACGCTTCTGGTGTTCCAGGTGTCCATGGGCGACGCCGATTGCTTACCATCAGGTGATCCGTCTGCTTTTTTTATTATTTAGACACCACCGACAAACGCTGAAGGACAACATCGTTAAGAAAAAAATGAAGTTTGAAATCGCCAACCCGCATTGAGCAAGCATCGTGGTTAATTAATTGATATGTTTTTTGGCTTACTCACGTTATTATTTGACCCACGACTGTCGCTCTGTAAGCCTAAATCTAAGTCTCTCTAAGCCACCGCATCGCGGGTCGCGGAACGCTGCTCATGAATATCAGCGTCTAGCATAGCTTGAAACTAGTCGAGTTCCTCGTCAAATAATTACGTGTGTAAGACGAAAAACATAATAATTAATTTAGTAGTCTCACGAAAGTTATAACATAGTGATCAATATAATGGAGAAGGTTTGACTTCTCCGTGTGAGAAGAGGCCTTTGGTCAGCAGTAGCCACTTATAGGCTGTTAATGTGATGTGAGACATCTGCCTATAGAACTATGTCTAACTTCGACCGCTTGCTCTGAAATTTTGTATATGCGTTTATTTTGAAGGAAGTCAAAGTCAAAGTCAAAATCCTTTATTTCAATTAGACCAGGAAGGGACATTTGAACGTCAACAACAAAAATTTTGAAGTGAAGCTAGTTGCTCATTCCAAGGTGTAGATTCCTATAGAGAAGAACGAGCAAGAAACTTCATAGGTTACTTTTTTCAATCGGGTTTACAATACTAATTTCTACTTACATAGTTTTAGGACCACACGGAAAAACTTGCTTTAGAAAAGATTAAAATTTATTTCTATTTGTGTTAATTATCATATTTGATAATATTGCACGATATTATTTTCTACAGCTACAACAGAATAATTGTAGTTTTACACCATATAGTTTGACTAACATAATAAAAGCTATAGACCACCTAAAAAGTAGTACTATCCTTAGGTATTTCAGATACATTATTGTAGCCTAGGAAAAAATGTTGAAACGAAAATCCAGACACGAAAATATTTCTAGTTTCTCAACTCTCTCGGGGACTATTTTGTTCTTCATACCTTTTGCAGCATCTGTCCCGAGTTTTTGTTTTACAGAGATGAATTTAGAACAAAAATATTTTGAGTAATAAAACAAAAATACTTTTAGTGTTTTGGAGATGTCGTTTTATTGTTATTGTAAGCATAACATAACATAACATCACGTTTTTTAGGTAGAGGTGTACATTATGGCACTTAATGCTACTGTACAATGTAACACCCACTTTTCACTATTTATGTTATGAGTGCCATATAATAGGGGGTGAGTCTATTGCCATATACCGTGCACAATTCCAGCCTCCGTGCTGCCACTGAGATTTTTTTTGAAAACCCAGTATTACTTTGATCGAACCGGGAATCGAACCCGAGACCCCTTGCCCAGCAGTCGTACTTGCCACACGGCCAACGAGGCAGTCAGAAAGAGGTAGTTGTAATCATAGTTTCCTATTTTTGTTCTTAGGTAGGTACTCATATTCACTGTATTTGACTTAGACAACATTTATTTTGATTCTTTGAAATCTGAACGCAGTGTAATTTCTTCCACACAACGTTTGTGCACAATACTTATATTTACACTTATGAACATGACTGTATCGATATTCAAAACTGTAATATAAACCGATAACCAGGAAACCCAAAACCAATATTTAATATCTCTTGCCTATGGTTAGCAAAGAAACTTTATTGTCATGCATCAAAATGAAATTTCTTGACCCGCCTCGACCTTCCCTTTAAGAATTGACATGGCTCCCACTTAGGGTATATCCAAACTAATTTGATTCACCTCTGTCACTATCCCAAGTCCGGCCCTGTCACGACCGTAGTGTAAGCAAAAAGAAAAATATTAATATATGTCTCCCCTGGCCGCCATTTTGTCCTACTAGACCGCTTTTTGCGATTGAAAAGTGTGATTGGTTTCATATTTTGTTTTACTATAATTTACATATATTTATTTAAAATTCTCCATAAATTATATTTCTAAATACTACTTACAAAATAAAAAAAATAATATTTAAAAATATAAAAAATAGGACCCGACCAGTAGCGGGAGCATGGTCCAAGCTACCGGTGGTTAGGGCTCCAGAGACAGAAACCTCCTCACGATACGTGCCGTTTCTAGGAGAACTGCCTTCTGTATCAGGCCCTTGATCCATCCACCTAACGCCAGCCTCCTAAGATGGATTTTTATTTATTTATTTATTTAAGGGACAAAAAACAGTTACATATTAAGATTTTACATAAAAGTTTTACATTAAACAACAGCTACAATAAATATGTAACCCACACCATTGCCCACAATTTAATATAAAGTATAACGGCAATAATGACCGTGTTGCTGTAGCGCTATCGTAATTTAATTATATTAAAATTTACCTACTAAATATTGATACAAAAAAAACCATTGTACATTGTACTTATGATTAAGAAAAAGGATACTAATTAATTAATAGCCAACCATCACTGCAGCAGCCCAGCAGTCAGAAGCTCCACGGCCTGCTTTCTAAATCTATGTTTTGAAAGACAAAACATGTCCAGACCCATGAAATGCAAGTTGTATATTTCCACTAAGCGACGAAGAGGCGCGCGCGCCCCGGCATTAGTCCTGCACTTGTTAGTGTGGAACAAACGCGGAACCCGCACCCCCCTCTGTGTTACTGACCTAGGAACTGCGTAAAATAGTTGATTGGTCAAGTCCATGCAGTCAAATCTATTATTACACAAGCCATGAAGCATCATAACAGCCAAAAGCAAACGTCTAGACTCTAGACTTAGCAAATTATAACGTGTAAGCAACTGTTCGTATGGAAGTTTTGAATGATAACATTTGAAATTTACAGATCGCAGGAACTTTTTCTGTACCATTTCCAATCTAGACCTATACTTATTATAGAATGGATTCCAAATTACAACAGCGTACTCAAGCTGTGACCGTATCAGGGTTTTGTGTAACTGCAAAAATGTAGAGGGGCGCACAAAGTCACTGGCCGATCGCAATACGAAACCAAACATCTTAAAGGCCTTACTGATTATATTATCAACGTGAAGGTCGAAATGCAGACAAGAATCCAAAGTTACACCTAAGTCACGAACATAGTTGACCTTCGCTAATCCAACATTATTTATAGAGTAATCGTACTGAATTTTGTTTTTGTTTTTTGTAAATGAGATGGAGTGACATTTAGGGAGGCTGAGAAAAAGTTTGTTACTATTACAGTATACGTTAAGTCTGTCAAGGTCTTCCTGAAGTCGCATACAGTCAGACTCAGATCTGCAAGACATGTAGATTTTAATGTCATCAGCATACATTAAAAAATGTGTGTTGACGAAACACTGTCCAATGTCATTAATAAAAATTATAAATAGAAGGGGGCCTAGAATCGATCCTTGAGGAACACCAGATTCAGCAGTCACGAGGTCCGATTCATAACCATTTACGACGACTTTCTGTGTCCTGTTATATATATAGGAAGCAAACCAGCGGAGCAGATTGCCTCGAATTCCATTATATGCGATTTTCTCCAGAAGCAGTGCATGATCCACCTTGTCAAATGCCTTCCGAAAATCCGTATAGACGGCATCCACCTGGACTCGCCGATCCATATTCTCAAAAAGAAAATTAGTGAATGTCATAAGATTCGTAACAGTGGAGCGACGCTTAACAAAACCGTGTTGTTCAGGTATGATAAGTGGGTGAATATGAGAATATATAGCACCATGTACAAGCCGTTCAAAAACTTTAGACAAAGTGGAGAGAATGGAAATAGGGCGGTAGTTCTCCACATTGCTCTTGTCACCACTTTTATAAACAGGAGTAACAAAAGCACGCTTCCAAACAGCCGGGAAGACACCCTCCTGCAGACACTTATTAAATATTATATGCAAGGCAGTACATAGATTGTCACACGTTTTTATGAAAAGACACGGTGGTAGACCATCAGGTCCAGCCCCCTTAGAAGAGTCAAGAAACTTAAGCGTCGTGCGGACAGCCTCCTTGGGCAAGTAAATTTCAGATAGGCTTGTAGAGTTTTCTGCATAATGATGAGATGGCTGCCATGTGTTCGGATCAAATGAAGAGGACTCATACACTGAACAAAAAAATGAGAACAAATTGCATATTTCAGTGGCGTCGTCGGTATGAACGCTACCAAAGTACATACTGGCAGGAAAATCAGCTTTATTTTTTTTTGAGGAAACATAAGACCAAAAGTACTTAATGTTCTTAGGAATACTATCTTCCACCGAATTAATATAGCTTTTATAACACCTAACTGACTCAACCCGGAACAGTTTACGATAATTAGAAAATTTTACATAATCAGAGATGTTTCCATACCTTTTCCACTTGACCCAGGCGCGCTCCTTTACCCTAAACATTTTTATTAAAGAAGGTGAAAACCAGACGGGGAAGTTCGAATTTTTAGGGCGAGTTTTTGGACGTGTGATCTAATGACTCCATACAGTATCTCATAAAATTCTTCGACAGCCCGTTCAGCGGGGTGATGAGAAAGAACAGCAGTCCAGTCAACCTCCTGAAGATCATCGTTAATATTATCATAGTTCGCCTTATAATAATTGTATCTGGGAGCTGAGAGGCATCTCATAGGGGAAAATTGCGTGCCCAGACAGACCATTGCAGAGAAAGGCGGATGATGAATATCTGGCTCCAATAGGGGACAGCAAGGTACTGTCTGGCATTCTGCGTTGGAGATTAACAAATCTAGTATCCGGCCCAGCCTGTTCCTCGCAGTATTAAATTGCAACCCATTAGTGATACTCATGAAACTTTGCAAAATTAAACCGAGCGAGCTCGAGGTTTCAGCTATTGTGTGATTTTGCCTATTTAGCCAGTTGATTTCAGGGAGGTTAAAATCACCGAAAGCAAAGAATGATTCACATGCTGGGTCAATTGCCAAACACTGCAGTACCTCTAGGTAGCCGGCATATATGTCTTCACATGTGCGAGGCGGGATGTACACCGCACTAATGATATGTCGGGTCTTATGCCGGGACGCAGGCAATTGTATTATCACCTGTTCGATCCCGGCATGATTGAATTGAGTAGACAGCAATGTGGGCCGGAGCTCACGCAATACAGCCACCAAAACACCTCCCCCATCCCGTTTCTTCGTCATGATTCTATCACGATCGCCTCTAAAGACGATGTAGCGACCGTCTATAAACTCACTATCGTTTATACCAGGAATTAGCCAGGTTTCAGTGAGTACGATAACGTCATAAGTGTATGACATTATGTTCATATAAAGTGTGTGTAACTTTGTGCGGATCCTCTACAGTTCTGGTAGTACATAACTACATTATTAGACGACATTATTGACCACAATGAGACTACACAGTATCAGTAAATCAATACAACAAGACAGCAGCTGTATTAGTAAGTACGTAAATTATAGTACATATGTAAGTGTGAAGGACTACAAAACAATATTATTAGTTGCAATTTAGAATTATATGAAAAATACAGATGTAGTAGCCACAAAATAATAATAATTATAAACGGTCGCATACAGCATAGCAAATGCAAGTTATAAAATATATGGCTACATAATATCACAGCAAGGTTAGTCATCATTTCAGTTGCACTCACGGTAAGTAAAGGATGTGATAATTTATGAGTCTTAGACATATACTGGAGATGGTCGAGACCATTAAGCACACTATTTGTCACCAGGAACAATTTTCTTGAGATCTTCTTCAGAACGTATCGCGTATGCGGAGGATCCATCCCGCTCACGAACAAGTATAGTAGCATTCCGAATCCATACATACTTAAATCCATTTTTACTCGCAACTTTCTTAGCCTCACGAAACAAAGATTTGTGTTTAAGGGTGAGATGCTCATTTAGGTATATAGATACTGAGGCGCCTGAGATTCCGAGTTGATCAGTTTTAATGCTCTTCACTTTTCTGTAGGCGCTAAGCAAATTGTCTCGAGTTATGCGTCTTTTAAATTTAACTATGACATTTTTTGGCTTCTTGTCTTGTTGTTGCGCATGTGGGACCCTATGTATGGATACAATGTCATCATGAGATACAGGCCAGTTTACAACGTGACCAATGGTTTCCACGATAAGATTCAGGTTTTCATTGCGTTTTTCAGGCAAATTACAAATTTCCACATTACATTGACGTGCATGCTGCTCCATGGAGTCAATTTTTCCCACTAGTGCACCAATAGTTCGCTGAGAAGCAACCTCCTCCTGCAGGCGCCTCTTGAATTCCCGATTCTCATCCTCCAAAGTCTCAAGGCGGGTCTTCATATTCTCGAAACTTGAGCTGAGGAACTGGAAGGACCTCTCAAGTTCTAGGTTAGTCCTTTGGATGCTAAGATTCTGCTGCTTCAGTTCGGTCACCTGTGCGACCAACTTGCCGAGAACAATGTCCTGATCAGCCTTCCAAGACTCAAGCAATTCCCTCAACTCACCAATACGATCCGGCGTGGTGTAGCTATCATCACCGCGAAGGCGCTTGCTACTTTTTCTTGTTGAAGCATCAGCGTCAGCAGCGACAGCGGACGCGGCCGGGGAAAGATCGGGCTCCGAGCACGTTTCGAGCAGTGCAAAGGTGTTAGGAGAAGTTTGTTTTGGTGACCGCACCTTCCGAGGCATGGTAGGCAGTTATCGAACAGACAATATAATACAAGAATAAAAGAATTTAGAAAATACTAGTTCCAGTTCTAGTTCCTGTTACCAGGTATAGTGCGATATAGGGGTTATAATTTTCAAACAGTTGATTATGTGTTCCGGTGGCCCAATGCGCCCGACAGCCGGCACGAACGACGCGTCGCGGGCTCGCGTCCCACAAGGTGCAAAACTTTTTGAGGGTTTTTCAACAGTTTTTAAAATCTTTATTACACCTTGGTATTAAGTGTGAGCTCACAAAAACACTCTGTCCCACTCTAACTCCTCCCAGTAGGCGTAGATCACACGTAACAACACCACACGAGGAACAAGGAACCGAGAATTTCGACGAGAGCCAATCACGACACCAGTCACTAAATAACACAGCGCGATGCGTAACACGTCTGTCCGCTTCCAAATGCAAATCTGAACGATGGATGTCGAGGCTTTTAGGGATTAACCCATTGGCCGACACGACTATCGGCACAATGATAGCCGAATCCACACTCCACATGTCGACAACCTCGTGAGCTAAGTCTAGATATTTTATTTGTTTATCTTTCTCAGCTTTCACGAGGTTCTCGTCATGGGGAATGGTGACATCGATTATCATCGTGCGGCGTACTTGACGGTCTATCACTACTATGTCAGGTTTATTGGCTACAATAGTCCTGTCAGTAATGATAGACCGGTCCCAGTACAATGTGATATGGCCATTTTCCAGAACTGGGTCGGGCACATACTTGTAGTACGGTTACTATAATTATTATTATAGTTTATTATATTACGCAAATTGATAGAACTGCTAAAATTATCATAACCCATACCCATAATTATCGCATATATCGCATATCATAGTCGCAAGTGTGACTGCTGGGCAAGGGGTCTCGGGTTCAATTCCCGAGTCGGGCAAAGTATTACTTGGTTTTTAAAAAATCTCAGTAGTAGCACGGAGTCTGGAATTGTGCCCGGTATATGGCAATAGGCTCACCCTCTATTACATGGGACTCATAACATAAATAGTGAAAAGTGGGTGTTACATTGTACAGTGGCATAATGTGCACCTCTGCTTACCCCTTCGGGGATAAAAGGCGTGATGTTATGTTATGTTATTTCGTACAATCGGTTAAAATATGAATACAAAAGGTAATCACACCTTTCTATAACATAAGAAAAGATTTCCTAAACCGAAAAAACATCGTGAAGTTGTCTTCTAATGTAATAATTAATGATAAGCCATTAATTACACGTACTTCAGTGGGTAATTTAGCAAACGAAGATGGCGTCATATTTCTTAAGGAAAAAATACGAGATCCGTAGTCGGTGCAAAAATACGGTGAACATTTTTATAAGGAATGAATATTTTGTTCTTAATAAGCTTAATGTTTTCTATGTAGAGGATTGTGAATATATTGATTATTGTCGTAGAAATCAGTTCTTATATACGTTTCGTAAAAAACAATAATCGATTTAGTATAACGACTATAGGTAAGTTATGTTATTAGTTGCCATGTAGAAGATGAGCTTTTTCATTCATCAACAGCCTATAAATGCCCACTGCTGAGCAAAACCTGTTCTCACACGGAGAAGGTTTGAGCATTAATCACCACGCTTGCTCAATGCGGGTTGGTGATTTCAAACTTATAATTTGAAATTATAGGTCCAGGTTTCCTCACGATGTTTTTCCTTCACCTGTTATATTTAGGGCCGACTTTTCAATCATCGGTTAATTCTTTAGAATTAAAATGTCAATTTTATTCTACAGTTTACTGTAGAATAAAATTGACATTTGACAGTATATAGTGTGGAAAAATTGACAAATATTCAAAATTATTTGTCAGTTAAAATTTATTTGGTGTTGGATAAATCGGCCCATAGTATATTAATTACCCGAGCGTACGGCGCGTTGCGTTCCGCGCGCGCCTCAAAGAGCCATCAGACCACCACAGATGGGGCCCAATAGGGCCGATGCCGATTCGGAGTCGCGGAGACCCTAACGGGTAACCGGGGCTCCGGCTCGACGTGCAGGAGAAGGAACGGGGTGGTTTTTAGTCAGTAAGAGTCTGACACTCCCTCCCGCCTCACCCAGGTGGGAGCAGTCATTCGATGATTTTCCCCCCTTAAAAAAAGTATATTAATTAACCTTTAAGAAAGAAACGGATAAAGCCGGTTTATTAAACTTAGTTTATGATAGAATTATTTATAAATAATCACGATGGACAACGAATACATCTTTTTTATGATTAGTTATCAAACGCATTGCTAGTTGCTCCACTACACTCAAGTATTAAGTAGTTACAATGTCACTATGTCTGATATATTTAAACAATGCCACCTCCAACAAATTTGTTCACCTAAAGAAACCTTTTGTGTATGATTTGTAGGCAAGATATATTTTATCCATACTACGAATGAATCCTTTGAAACCTATTCAAGGATACAAAAACTATCAAGTTGAGGCCTCCGTGCGTAACCTGAATTTATTCTTCGTATAGAAATGTGTAGTTATTGAATACATATTATAGTTTATCTTATGAATATTTCATTGTATCCAACACCTCGTCTGTTACTGATCTTTCTTAGAAATTGATACAAATCTTAGATGTTTGTTTAAGATACAAATCCTTCTATAATAGAAACGATTTAATCGGATCATCCCTTAAAACAGTAGATGTCTGAATAGTTTTGATATGTAGAAACCTTCAAGAAAAGAGCGTATTTCTTGTTTTTATAATAACTATCATGAGACATACTAAATTAACTAAAATCGCGGGTTACTCATGTGAATATACTGAGTAGTGAATATATCAGTGAGCTGCGCGACGTCGCCACGACCGCGCACGCTGCTCATGAGGAAGAACCCATCTGTGGTTCTAAGCTAGTAGAGCTTTTCTCAGTATATTCACGTGAGTAACCCGCGATTTTAATTAATTTAGCGTATTGTTTTTTAAAAGGCCGGCAACGTACCTGTGGCTCTTCTTATGTTCCGGATGTCCATGGGCAGCGATGACTGCTTACCATCAAGTGATTCGTCAGCTTGTTTACCGACACATCCAATAAAAAAGACATTCTAAGTACAAGGGAATCTGAAATTATACCCTTATTTTTTTAAAGGGGGAAAACCATCGAACGACTTCTCCCGCTTGGGTGAGGCGGGATCGGGATCTTAGTGACAAAAACCATCCCTTTCCTTCTCCTGCAACGAGCCGGAGCCCCGGTAACCCGTTAGGTTCTCCGAATCGGCATCAGCCTTGTTTGGCCCCATCCGTGGTGGTCTGATGGTTCTTTGAGGCGCGCGCGAAGAGTTCATCATCATCATCAACAACCTATAAATACCCACTGCTGAGCAAAGCCTCTTCTTACACGGAGAAGGTTTGAGCATTAATTACCACGCTTGCTCAATGTGGGTTGGCGATTTCAGATTTATATTTATTAGAAATTATAAGCCCAGGTTTCCTCACGATGTTTTCCTTCGCCGTTTGTCAGTGGTGTCTCGATAATCTTAGAAAGTACATATAACTCGGAAAAAGTCACATTGGTACTTGCCGTTGGAAGGTTTCGAACCCGCACCCTCATGCTTGAGAAAACTTAAACCTCCGGGCCACCACGACACTACTATACTATCCTATGACATACACGAGTATTATTATTAGTTTTTCCTCTCCATAACATTAATTTATTCAACGAAGTCATGTCTGCTATTAAATCAACATTACAGCTGACCCATCTGAGTCAACATATCTACGTGGAACGAGCCAGCCAAGCGGTCATTCACAACCCGAATTCCGAGAAACGGAACAATTTGAATATTTAAAATTAAATCTTAAATTAGATCCCTTAAGGCTCGTATTCACTGGGCAACATTAAGTGATATACGTAGCGCGATGCAGTGCGATACAAACTAAAATGTTCAGCATCACGTGCTGCGCATCAAAAATTAAACCTCCAATGGTTTGGCGCTAGATGGGGCCTAATAGGGCTGATGCCGATACAAAGTCGCGGATGACATAACAGGTTGCGGCTCCGGCTCGAAGAGCAGGAGTAGGAACGGGGTGGTTTTTAGTTAGTCTGACACTCCCTCTCGCCTCACCCGGGCGAGAGAATCCATTGAATGATTTTCCTCCCTCAAAAAAAAAGAAAAAGTGATTTGACACTAGCCGATTCTCAATGGGACAAACGGACTACATAAGCGCCATCTAATGACCAAAACAGGGTTACCTCTTAATTAACTTAAAATGAGTAGCGTCCCTGTGTGACTCGAAACTAATAGACCTTGACTCAGTTATACGTAACTCGCGATTTTTAGTCAATTCTGTGTGTCTTACGATAGTTATTTTAAAAACAGCGTTACCTCTTATTATAACCCAGTTTGCTGGCTTTTTATTTAAAAATAGAAAACCTTGACTCCTAAGAGTGTAAGTGCATAAAACCACTACCACTTTAGCAGCACCTTTCATCTTGGAGCGTTATGAATTATGTATAAATATTGGTAAAATAAATAAACAAGTAGGTCCGTCATAACTGAGTAGGGTCACTTTAAGTCGCCGGGGATGGAAATTATACTAATTTATATGCCTACTTGGGCATGACTGGAATGTCTCAATGGTGAAGTTGAAAATGTACTAGCTAAGGCTTTCGTGTTCAAGTCCCGCGTTGGGCAGTGGTACTTATTGGGGTTATTTTGCAGCCTTTGGGAAATTTCATTGCTAGGTACATACATGTATTACGGAATTTTGAAAATTTCTTTCCTAGGTAAATGTATTAAGGAGTTTGGAATTGTGCCCGGTATAATGGTGGCTCCCCTCTTTTTACATAGAATGCATTAACTAGTGAAAATCGGGTGTTGTATTCTATACATAGATGTGTTGTCCTGGTGGCCCCGCGATTTCAAACGCTTCTCATGCATAAGAGTGCGGATCGAAACCTACCAACGGCAAGTACCAATGTGACTTTTTCCGAGTTATATGTACTTTCTAAGATTATTACACCACCCGTAAAGGATAACATCGTGAGGAAATCTGTGCTAATAATTTCTAACTACCTCTATAAATTTGAAATTGACAAAAACCAATGAGCAAGCGTTGTGATGATTATTATGCTAATATTAGTGTGTTTTATATGTAAGATATTTGTGTATTCTGACTGTCTAAGTGGAAAACAATTATATATCTAAGAGTACCTAACTCTGTTGACTTTATTAAAAATACTGTGATTTATTGCAAAAAAAGTTTGCATGAAAAATGCAAATTGACTGCATGGTTGGTGCGGTGGCTGGGCAATCGGCTGCCGTGCAACGTGTCGCGGGTTCGATTCCCGCACGGAACAACACTTTGTGTGATCCATAAATTGTTGTTTCGGGTCTGGGTGTCATTGTGTATGTGAACTTGTATGTTTGTAAACGCACCCACGACACAGGAGATAACCCTAGTGTGGGGCAAAGTTTTTTTTTCACAAAGTTATTTACACAAAATTATAATAATAAAATCAATGTTTAACTCATACCCAACATAGAACAAGACAAACATTTAAAATGACCAATAAAACGAACCAACACTAATTTCCAAACGGTACCCGACGACACAAAATTCCACCAATCCACCGTCTCAAGTCTTTCTCCTGTCAATAGCTCTTGAAGGGCTTTCAAAACCCCATGATTAACGATGCCCCCTAATTTATAATTTATTGGAGTAAACTTAGCGACGTCTATCCATCAATATGACCAATATTTTGTCGTTTTGCTGACTAATTTGTGTGAACCCCGACCCTGCCTTCGTCTTTGCTTGTTCATTGGGATTGGGGTAATTTGGGAACGGAGTTTTAAGATTGTGGATATTTTTAGAATGAGTTTATTTGCGGTTTGGGTACTTTTTTAAATGGGATTCTTTCGTTTGCTGTCTGTTTTCATCACATAATATCACGTCTTTTTATCCCCGAAGTGGTAAGCAGAGGTGAACATTACGGCACAATGCCACTGTACAATGTAACACCCACTTTTCACTATTTGTCGCTACAACTGAGATTTTTTTTAAAACCGAGTAATATATTGCCCGACCCGGGAATCGAGCCAGAGACCCCTTGCCCGGCTGTCGCACTTGCGACCACTCGGCCAACGAGGCAGACTGTCTCTTTCTTTGGGATGAAATGAACATGAATGTAATTAAGAATTTTGTCCGTCATATTATATTTTACTAGCGACCCGCTCCGGCTTCGCACGGGTGCAATATACATGTATTATACATATAAACCTTCATTAAGAATCACTCTATCTACTAAACAAAACCGCATCAAAATCTGTTGCGTAGTTTTAAAGATCTAAGCATATATAGGGACAGACAGACGGTGGATAGCGACTTTATTCTATAAAATATAAAAGAAAGTCGTGTTAGTGACGCCACTTATAACTCAAGAACGGCAGAATAGATTTGGCTGAAAATTTCCTTTTTGAAAGGTACTGTCACTGATTGACTGTGTCTGTGTCAAACATGGCGTTACCCGTGTGTTATGCATTAATCTCCTCACCATCATATGATACGTGTTCTCGTTTTGCACTTTTCCCATAAAAAGTTAATAGAAGTTGAAATACTCTTAAGGTTTTTAAATTATTCGGGACTCCATTATATTTTCTTTGTCATAAAACTTCATAGCCATAAAATCTCAGTAGTAGCACGGAGTCTGGAATTTATTACATAGGACTCGTAACATAAATAGTGAAAAGTGGGTGTTACATTGTACAGTGGCATAATGTGCACCTCTGCCTACCCCTTCGGAGATAAAAGGCGTGATGTTATGTTATGTAAAACTTCATAAAACATTTACACTAAAATGTTAATTTTCCAAATGTTCTAGCTCAAAAAGAGACAGACTTCAGACCTTCCAAGGACCAAATTAAATCTATTTAAAAGGCTGAGGCAAACCTACATTACGGAATTGGGAGAGTCCCAAATTGCGTACAGTATTTAGCGAAGTGGAACTCGAGTTGCCGGTTCGTTGGCTCCTAAAGCGAGTGAGGAAATCACTTTTTTCCTTAAAACCTCACGTATATCGTATCAAAGCGAGACTTTATTAAAAGCATATCATTATCTGATTGCGTATTGAGTATTGAAGAGTACCTACTTATTGAGAAGTAGGTCGTCTGATTATAAAGGTTTTAATTATCAAACAAGTATTATTGTAATACACTGGGTTTTTTAAAATCTCAGTAGTCGCACGGAGTCTGGAATAGTGCCTGGTATATGGCAATAGGCTCACCCCCTAGTAAATGACACTCATAACATAAATAGTGAAAAGTGAGTGTTACATCGTACAGTGACATTAAATGCCGTAATGTGCATCTCTGCCTACCCCTTCGGGAATAAAAGGCGTTATGTAATGAGTAACATGTAATAGGGGGTGAGCCTAATTGCACATATACCGGGCACAATACCAGACTCCGTGCTAAGCTATATTTTTTTTTAAATCCCGTAATATTTTTCCTGACCCGGGAATCGAACCCAAGACCCCTTGCTTGGCAGTCGCATTTGCGACCACACAGCCAACGAGGCAGTCTGTTCTGTTTATTTCATCATCATCATCATCACCAACAGCCAGAAGACGTCCACTGCTGGACAAAGGCCTCCCCCTTAGCCTTCCACGTCGAACGGCAACTCGCCACCTGCATCCACTAGCTCCCCGCAACTCTCGCGATGTCGTCAGTCCACCTAGCGCGAGGCCTGCCCACGCTTCGACTACCGGTCCGTGGTCTCCACTCAAGGACTTTCCTGGCCCATCTGCCGTCAGTCCTTCGAGTGACGTTCCGTTTATTTACAAACATATAATTAAAAACAAAGTTGAGTTCAAGTCGGAAACAAATCCTTAATTCCCTAATTCTATCAGACTAAATCAATACAAACGCCAATTACTTTAAGACAACTAAAGTTTAACTAAATAAAAAACACGATCAAACTTGTCTAACAGAACGATTAAGCAAGTTATAATTGAAAACGTTAACCCTATCGGGCCTAATCTTCGGGTCGTCGGGACCGGCCCACTTGTAAAACTAACTTAATCAAACTGTCTCGGGGTATAAAATGGGGACCTTTTGTGATTTTTACAAAACACGGGAGGGTTAAAAAATCATTTGGGTTTCTGTGGTGAAAAAGACTCGGATCTTTGGAGCTGGCTAATTTATCTGTGCTCGTTTTTTGAAGGCTAGTAAAGTTTTAAGATGGTCATTTGTTTTTTTTTCATCAAAACATACATTATCAAGAGTTTTCGTTTTCAGAAGGATGGGAAAATCTACTTAATTAATCAATGTACTATTTATTTTTTGTCTCTACCGTTATGTCAGTCATACAAAATTTATAATTCTATAAAATAAATGAAAACAGCTGGTGCTTTATTGTTGATTGAGATTTTTGATTAAAAAATATTTATATATAAGGAACTTATAACTACGGACAAAATGTTTAACTCCTGTTCATCCTTTTGCGAACAATAGAGCAATAGGCAATCAAACATTTCTATACCAATATATATACCACTTCGAAACCAAGACCCATTAAATCACAGAACACGAAACTAAAACAAAACAAAAGTAACTCTACTCGAAGACCAATCGATCCACTTCACAACGAAATTCCGAACGCACGACTACCCGAAAAACTTTAATAAACCACCCACGCACGTCACTACACACTGTATAATCAATAAAGCGGGCAACAGAAATAAAATCGACCTGTATAATGGGGTCGCCAGGGCCAAATTTTGTTGAACACAAACCTACTGTTCAATACTTCTTTGTTACGTTAATGTAAAACAGCAATCGTGTTTTTGTCTATTCGTCTATAATGGGGTTGTTAAAAGTATTATTTTTGGCGTCTTTTGGGGTGATTTTAATGGTATTAGGTATTGGGCAAAAAGGATTAGGCTTTTTGTAATGAATAATGTTAAAAAATGTATTGTGAAAGTTAAAGTCTCATATTAATCAGGTTAATATTGACGCATGCGTTGCGTTGGAAAACGTTTCGCTATTTCGCTAGTGCTCAACATAACATCATATAACATAACATCATGCCTTTTATCACCAAAGGGGTAGGCAGAGGTGTACGTTATGCTACTGTACCATGTAACACCCACTTTTCACTATTTACAGTCCCATGTAATAGGGGGTGAGCCTGTTGCCATATACCGGGTACAATTCCAGACTCCATGCTACTATTGAGTTTTTTTTTAAACCCAGTATTACTTTGCCCGACCCGGGAATCGTACCCGAGACCCCTTGCCCACCGGCAGCACTTTACCCGGCAGTCACACTTGCGACAACTCGTCCAACGAGGCAAGCTAATGCTCAACCAATTCCGAAACCAAACCACATATAAAACATATACTATCAACACGTTTAATTAATTAATTTACTGTATAAGTACTACAATTTCAAGGAATGATAATATTATTGTGTTAAATTTTCCATTATCTCTTTCATTTTTCTTTTCTTTAGCAATTTTTTTTAAATCACTTTATATCCTTGTCCACAGGATTCCCTCACCCAGAAATGCCTCCGCAGGGGATATTTAGCGCGCTAGAAGACGACTATATAGAGGTGATGTCGAGGAGAGGACAAAGTCGGTCGCCGTAGCCCACACTAACTGTTCTACCCACGAGAAGAGAGAGGAAGAGAAGTCGCCAGTAAGTATACAACTTTTTGTAGTACGATAATCAAAGGAGAATATGGGTACAAGATTGTTACATAGAATAAATGGATAATGAACTCATGAACGCTGCCAAGTTGTTCGTTTCATTCATATTTCCAAATGAATTGTTAATCCCTCGAGCGTCCTTATGAGCACCCGGTGGATCATAAGAAAAAATGCTCCAAATGTCACGTGTGCACCCGTTAGATCATAAGGAATGCGGACGCTCGGCGGGTTAATAAACTGTCGTTACACCAAGAAAAAATAAACATTCATAAATAATTTAATATATTGTCTTATCAGATATATGAATAAAATAATTATATATTGAACCAGTTAATTTAATAAACATAGCAAAACTGGTACCTAACACTGATAACTGTGCACATAGCACTAGTTTTAGCAACCCATAATTTAACGATAAACAGTTCGCAACAATAAAGCCCTATTTTTATCAACAGCAAAAATAGAATAATGAAAAAACAGAGTATAATATTAAAAGTATAAGTAAGCACTTGTACGCATAAGCTCTTCACAAAACCACTTTATCATCCTTTATGAAAGCCAAACCACAACAAGGATGAAAAGAAATACTCGTATATTGTTACCGAGTAATATTTTCACATACAAAGCTATTATTGGCACATCAGCAACATAAACAGATTTCCTCCCATGTTTTCTTTCACGCAAAAATATATGACGACTGATTTTTTCCCCTTAATTGACCATGGACGGAGGCCAAGATACGGATTATATCGCAGTAAAATATTATTTTCTCATTCATGATGTTATCTGGTCAATTAGAGATAGTTTATCTCCTTATTTACAGGAAGAAATATTATATCTTTCACAATGTGGATTCATCGGGTGCCCAGTAATAGTAAGGAACGCATGGTTGTATATTTGTACGACTAATCAATTAATATCAAATGACAGGTGATGTTAATTCATTTGTGAATGGTATCGAGTGTATTGTGTACACATTTTATTGATTAGATGTAGTATACATAGTACCTAATGTCAAAGACATTTATACAGAACAAATCATCAAGTTAGATGGTTTAAAATTAAAAAAGAACTTTACAAAACTCAAAGTAAAGATTGTAACTTTTCAGACAATTTTAAGACTTCTCAATCTGAATTTAAAACACATTTTAAGTCGCACAAAAAATCGCAAAGATATAAAACCTACGTGTGACGACCCTTAGCTAAACAATAAGTGTTTTATTTATGTTTGCCTAATATAATCTGCTGTTATAACAATGAATGTTGTCAGTAAAAAAATGATAAATGGTCCTAACTTTCCATTCTTCTCTACTTATAACCTTTCTTTTCATAATAATTTATTGTCCTCGTAATTTATTAACAGACTTGCTTCTTCAACTTCTTTTGGTATAGATTTATTGGCATCAAAACCTATGTTTGGGTTTGATATCAATAAAACAGAACTTTCATCAAGTGAAATTGAGTACTTATCTTAATATTATGATACTAGCAAGAACTAAGTGGCTCTTATCGAATAATAAAACAGATGTTGGTTATGAAACAAATTGATAAAAGACATTTCGGTTTTACTAACTTGATGACGAATAAGAAATGAAAACACCCACCATTACCTACACTCAATTGAAATATAAAATTGACAACAGAAGAATAGGAATTCTCAGTCTATAACCTGAGTGTATAATATTTATTTTTGAACTAATATTTAACTTTGGACTTATTGATCAAAAGGTGTGTCCCACAAAGATCTCTCTTCCTAAAAGCTATGCTTTTGAAGGATTTTCTATTTAAGAAAAAATATTGCCCCACATTAGGATTTCTTCCTGTGTCGTGGGTGCGTTTACAAACATACAAGTTCACATACACAATGACACCCAGACCCGAAACAACAATTTGTGGATCACACAAATTGTTGTTCCGTGCGGGAAACGAACCCGTGACGCGTTGCACGGCAGCTGGTTGCCCAGCCACCGCACCAACCGTGCAGTAAACCGTTAAAAACGCATTTCTCATTCCTAATTTTTCACTTATATTTTTTACTACCAGAAATGAACCTCCTCAACATGGACGCGGAGAACCGCGTGGTCCTGAACGTAGGAGGGATTCGTCACGAGACGTACAAGGCGACTCTGAAGAAGATCCCGGCGACCAGGCTCTCCCGGCTGACGGAGGCGCTCGCCAACTACGACCCCGTCCTCAACGAGTACTTCTTCGATAGGCACCCTGGAGTCTTCGCCCAGGTCTTGAATTATTACAGGTAAGGAAGGTTACGTTTCTTCATCGTCACATTCAGAACCTTTAATTAAAAGCTGTTTTATTAGAATAAGTCGTCGTTTCTCAAGATGGGGCTTCTGTGATCTTAGGGTCTACTTACTTCTGGATGAAGCTTTTTGGTTTCCACGATTATAACAGCAAGAAGTCTGGAATAGGATTCGGAACAAGCTAAGATTACTTTCTAAGTAGACTTTTCTATTCCCCTTTACGAAACAACTTCAACAATATTAAGTTAAAGGTAATAGGGTAGATGCCTTATCTTTATTTGAATGTTCGTCTGATAGATTATTTTAAATTATTAGACACGTATTTTTTATTTTCTTACAGAAACGAATACTTTCGACGATATATTGATTTGAAATGTCGCGTGACGTCACTTCTATGTACATTTTATACGTAGAGATGACGTTTTAGCCCCCACTCCTAAACTTTGATTCCATTTATCTAAGTATTGTTTTATTATACGACAAAATAAAAAAATACGTGTCTAATATTTTTTCATTAAGTACTTAACTTACGGACTAATTAGCTTTTTAATTTTCATACCCTGTCATCATCCCAATTCATAATAATAATAATTTCAAACACCACGATAAGGAAGAAATTCTCGCTATACTAATGATTACGATTAGGAAACGTCTTAAAATAACAATTAGCAACACAAAATTCAGCGATTCTCGTTCCTTTATTATTGTTGATAAAGTAAACATTTTAATTACTACGAACCATTTGCTTCCATTCTTACGTTAAATTCAGATGATATAAAAACAGTCCCTTTTGGGGCACTCTCAATTCTGTTGAAAATAGAAAAATTACGTCCCAAATGTCCTATATTACTTACTAGCTTTTACCCACGGCTTCGCTCGCTTCACAAAAGGATAAAAAGTAGCTTATGCGACATATACCAATACACACAGGGCCATCTATACCAATACTTTTGTTTTCACTCGGCAATATCAAATTTTTCCGGGATAAAAAGTATGCTATTATTTAATCCAGACTTCTAACTTTACGTCTGCAAAAATTCAAAGCAATCGGTTTAGTAGATTTATAATATTAGTAAGGATTATCGCATTTTTTTTTTGCCCCACACTTCACGGTAGGCAATAAGATTTCTGAACGCGATATGCAGAGTCGTTTAGCAGCATTGGCATTTCGAGACAAAAGCGATGTCTTATACAAATGTCTGACATTTCGTGCGAAAGGTATTTCAGCTATTTGGACGACTTGTTCCAAGATGTTATTTTTAACTTTATATTACTCTTTGTATATGGTAGACTGTGGACCTTTGTATAATAGTGATTGGTCATTAAATGATTTATTTTTTTATAACATAGCATCACGCCTTTTATCCCCGAAGGGGTAGGCAAAGGTGTACATTATGTCACTTATTGCCACTGTACAATGTAACAACCACTTTTCACTGTTTATGTTATGAGTCCTATGTAACAGAGGGTGAGAGTATTGCTATATACTGAGCACAATTCCAGGACCCATGCTACTATTGAGATAAAAAAAACCAGTAATACTTAGTGATTTATATAAAAAGATTCAATTTCTCTTTTTGAAATTATGAAACCAAAAATTACTAACCCTAAACTCAATCATAAACATTGTGAAATCAGAAATATTCATAAATTTACATTTCAATATCAATGTCTTTTAAATATTCCTCACTAGCGACTCGCTCCGGCTTGCACGGGTGCCATATATATGTATTATAAAAAATATAAACCTTCTTTAAGCATCACTCTATCTATTAAAAAAACCGCATCGAAATCCATAATGTAGTTTTAAAGATCTAAGCATACATAGGGACAGATAGACGGCAGATAGCGACTTTGTTTTATACTATGTAGTGATAATGATATCTACTAAAACATGCCTAAGTAGATTGTGTGTGATAGAGAAAACATTACCCTCCTTCTTTGGCAGTCGGGTAACAAAGAATGAGCGAAAGAGAAAGAGCAAAAGTGATAAATGACCTTATTATAATTCTGTAATATTAAAAAATTAGGCTGACTGGAACAAATTATTTCGGCTTAGGATACTGGGATAATGCTTCTGTTATTTCGACCCTCATTTTGGTTAGGTATATTCGTTTGCGTTGCTTTTCTCCACTTTGTTGAGGTCGACCCTTTGTAAACATGGATACTGTTAAATATCAGTTACAATGGCTAACTTTAGGCTAGGATTCTTCGAAATGGTATTTAAATAGGAGAATTATGAATATGTTTTTAAGTACTAGAATCGTATTATTCTTGAAGTAAGTCTAAAAACGTAATAATTTAATAATGAATCTACTTTACAGTAATGTTAATACCATCTTCAAATGATGTTAAGTGTGGGAGAGCCATGCTTCGGCACGAATAGGCCGGCTCGACCGGAGTGATACCACGGCCTCACAGAAAACCGACGTAAAACAATGCTTGCGTTGTGTTTCGTCGTGTGACGTCTTCGAAGGCCCAAATATCCCCCCCCCCCCTCCTTCCCAGTCTCCACAATCCTCAAATCCCTGAAAATCCTCAAATTTCTAATCTCTAAAAGGCCGATAAGCACTTGTAACGCCTCCGGTGTTTCAGGTGTCCATGTCTGTTTGCTTACCATCAGGTGATCCGTCTGCTTGTTTAATGGTTTATCCCATAAAAAATGTGGCTTCAAGTGTACTTTAGTGTACTCATTGTTTCCCAATCCCTAATAAGCAAAATGTACTATTGAAAACATGTGGTGACCTGAATGAAAAGACACATTTAATTAGGTTCTCTGGCGACATTACATGAATAAACATAACATAACATCACGCCTTTTATCCCCGAAGGGGTAGGCAGAGGTGCACATTATGCCACTACAATGTAACACCCACTTTTCACTATTTATGTTATGAGTCCCATGTAATAGGGGGTGAGCCTATTGCCATATACCGGGCACAATTCCAGATTCCGTGCTACTATTGAGATTTTTTTAAAAACCCAGTAATACTTTGCCTGACCCGGGAATCTTTCTCCGACGCTGTTTCTTCTGCATATCAATGATTTGCTGTCTGTTGAGGGTATTCATTGCTATGCCGATGATAGCACCGGGGACGCATCTTACACGGGCCATGCAAAGTAGCAAAAAACTACACGTGAACAATTTTACTACTAAGTATCATACTTGCTTCTAAAATCAAAAAAACCTTCTCATAGAAATCGTGACGTAATTTCTTCAGTAGTTTTTGGAACTATACGTGGGTTGTGGTCATACTTGCCTCCGGGTTGAACCCAACATTTTCCGTAAAACCACAAGGGACGGTGTCAACCGCAGTATTTGGGTGAGTCCTGCGGTCGAACCAACCTGCACAGTGGCACACACGGGAACACCTCAAACTATACATAACCAGTATAAACTAACCGTTGAAAGTGTTGAAAGATTATATAAAGCGAGATCAGGTTAAACTGGTTTATTGGCTTGACGTGTTGCCATGTATACCAAAGGCTTGACGTATGAATTTTTCGCAACACATTTTGCAAACAGGACGCTTGTGGTTACAGCGGCGTAAAAGAAAGTGACTACAATGTTGGTGTGTCTCTTTTTGTTTTCTGATTTTTTTAACCTAAGAAGTCAGTTTTGAAAATATTGAGGTTATAATCACAGCTGAGTTTAGATAAAGATAAAGATAGTTTTATTTTCCAAAACATGTCTAGGTTACAATAATACATGCAAAAATGAATGTTTACTATAGATGTACAGTATTGTTGGTATCAACATGCTTAACCGTGACCGGTGTCCAAACATTAATTAATTTTGCAATAAATCTATAAGGAAATGTCAAGATGCACTAATAATGTTTAAACTTTGAGTCTAAAGTTGACACAAGAAATGGTTAACGGAAGTTAAAATAAACTGATTACACAAAACTTCTACCATAGTCAATCCTATACGTCTGTTTCTGTTAAAATCATCTTTTTTAATAAATGTATTCGGTGAAATCTTACAGATGTGTGGCCTTAAATCTAAACACGCCAAACTTTAACGTTCGATGGCAAGAGACGCTCATTAAAAATAAACAATTCGATTATATTATATGTACGTACTATTGCAATCATTTTTTTTTAAATGACAGTCTAAATTTTTGTCTAGTTACATCACATTACATCACGCCTTTTATCCTCGAAGGGGTAGGCAGAGGTGCACATTATGCCACTGTACAATGTAACACCCACTTTTTACTAACCCTATTATATACTCAGGGCTCCTGAGTCTCATGTAATAGGGGGTGAGCCTATTGCCATGTATCGGGCACAGTTCCAGACTCCGTGCTACTACTGAGAATTTTTAAAAACCCAGTATTACTTTGCCCGACCTGGGAATCGAACCCGAAAGCCCCTTGCCCGGCAGTCACAATTGCGACCACTCGGCCAACGAGGCAGTATTTATCTAGTTACCAGAAATAAGTTAATTTCACTTCAGTTAAAACACTCAAAAACAAGATAATCACTAAATTCTATATTCCTAAACCCCAATCATAAATAATCGTTCCTTTTTTGCTCCAAACCCACTTGTTCCTAAACTAAGCTTATGGCCATATCGACTATAAATCAATATCAACTAAACATAAACTAACATTAATCAATCTAAGCCTAAAGGGTTTAGCCCTGATATTATCCGAAATTTTCCGAAGTTTGCCGAAGTTGGAAATTTATCAATGAATTAATTTGAGCTATGAATGACTGTAGCGATCGTTAATGACAAACAATTCAAGGAAGTTTTTGGAACAAGTTATTTATTTTTAAATCCGTCGTATTGCCATTGAAAAAATACAAGTTTTTACTAAAACATCTCATCATCATCATCAACAGCCTATAAGTGCCCACTGATGAGCAAAGCCTCTTTTCACACGGAAAAGGTATGAGCATTAATCACCACGCTTGCTCATGCGGGTTGACGATTTCAAACTTATAATTAGAAACTAGCTGTTACCCGCGACTTCGTCCGCGTGAAATAACGACTTCTGTATAAATTGGGTTTTTTAAATTAGTCTTTGTCAAGGTATATTCTACGGCTGTACAACTGGAACAAATATCATCACAATCGATTCAGTACCTAGGTTATATTTATTGAGAAATGAATTTATTTTCGTGGTTTCTAAAATAAACAATCCCATAGAGGTTTTACCCGTACAGTGCCCGTCTCGTGAGGTTTCACTATTCTATGTTTGCAAATCAATGTTGTATCGCATTTCAATCAAATAGATATAGTGATTTTAACAGCACAGTTCCCGGTTTCGTGGGTTTTTCGGGTTAAAAACTTTTAGATGTCCTTTCCCGGGTCTCAAACTATCGCTGTACCGAATTTCACCAAATAGGTTCAATGGTTTAAAAGTTAAGAGCCCCTCTTTATTTCAACGTCCTTGGTCCTGGTTTTTTAGCGCATAGTTTCCGTCATTTTGGGATTTCCTCTCTCCTATAATGTGACCTGATATGTACCGGTGCGACGTGCGTTACTATCGCAAACATTTAAATGAAAAAATAGGTATTCTGACATTAGGTTAGTTACATATGATACATGTACTTTAATGTTGATATTAATGTCCTCTATAAGACTTAATACATCCCTTGGCTCTATTGTCCATAATTTCCACAGCGTAATCAATACCAATAATATAAGGAGTTTTTTTGGTAGTTTTTCACACATCGGGTAGTCATTACCTAAAGGAGATTTTTTTTGAGGTCGGAAAATCATCCAATCACTTCTCCCGCCTTGGGTTAGGTGAGAGGGAGTGACAGATTCTTACTGACTAAAATCCACTCCGTTCCTACTCCTGCTCGTCGAGCCGGAGCCCCGTCAACTCGTTAGGCCTCCCGCGGCACCGTATCGAGCATCAGCCCTACTGGGCTCCATCTATGATGGTGTCATGGCTCTGTAAGGCGCTCGCCGTATGCACGGGACTGGTTCTGGTCGGGTGGCGAGCTACCCTTGCTCTTCGTCTACAGACCCGCACTTACGGTGGCCGGTGGCCGGCCGATCTCCGACGCCCAGAGTGTCTCCCGCGACGGCTGGGGCGTGAGGAAGTTCATTCCCTCACGCGCTCCGCTTTCTCCTTGGCAAGCATAACTGCTTCGCAGAAGGATGCGACTGCATCCCAATCCCCCTCGCTCCATGGCCTGAACCAGAGCCGACCGCGAGAGGACACCGTTTCCTACATCCCTGAGAACACGGCGGTGCTCAGCCCATGCAAGGTACACCGCCACGGTATGTTCCACCGTGTTCTCCGGGCGGTTCTTGCATTGATGGCCTCTCTAAAGCCACTTTTAAAGAGGGGACTTTCCGCTGCACTGACAGCAAGCCAAGCCCTCGATTACCTAAAGGAGTGTTTCGCTGTGTAAGTGAGGTTACCGGAGGCCCAATTACCCCTCCCCCAGCCCCCCCAATCCCTGACAATCCTCAAATTACCAATTCCCAAAAGACCGGTAACGCACTTCTAGCACTTCTGGTGTTACAGGTGTCCATGGGCGGCGCAGATTGCTTACCATCAGGTGATCCGTCTACTCGTTTACCGGCTTATGCCATAAACAAACAGCTAACTATCATAGTGAATTTGGCCTTGAGGGTCTAAAATGAAAAGGACTAATATTATTTTTTAGCTATGTGTATTTAGCTAGTTTTTTTGATATACATATAAAAAATACGAATTCAAGTAAACTGAAAATATTGTATTCGTGGTTTTATCTCCTTAGACTGCTGTCAACCTCTTTGCATACCTTAATATTAATACCATAGTATAAAAAAAATCTATGACACATTGACTTTGTAAACTCACTTGTCACACAAATGTCAGATGACTTAAGAAATGTATACTAATAATATAAATTTGTATGTGCTTGTTTGTTTGTTTGTCCGTATTTCACGACAGAACGGGGTCAGGAAGGTTTTTGATTTGAGATAGTTGAAAAGATGGAGAGTATCATAGGCTACTTTTTGTCTTTTTCTAACCCCCTTCCACTTCTGTGAAACAGAGGTGAAAGTTTGTATGGGGTATTTTGCAATTTTCAATGTGGAAAGCTAACAATTGGTATGCGGATTATTTGTGACCAGCATAGAATCGTGCATCATTTCATTTTTTTATTGTAAATCCTTCCCTCACCCAATTAAAAGAACGCGAGAGAAGCCGCAGACAGAGGCTAGTCTATGAATAAATTGTATTCAGTCAATTGAATTCGTATTTTGTCTTTAAAATCCCTGATCCCTGATGCAGCTGAATACTAATATTATTCCTTGAAAACCCACAGAACTCCATTTTTATATGTTGATGCCAAAATATATTATGAAAGTAGGACGCCATAACAATTACAAATCATTAGGTTGTTACCTGTCAGATATCCATTTTCAGGTTTTCAACATTTTTTTTCATCCTTACAACCCTTTTTTCGCAATAAAAAGTAGCCTATGTTTTATCTCGAGGTCAAGAATATCTGTATACCAAATTTCATTCAAATCCGTTCAGTAGTTTTGGCGTGAAAGAGTAGCAGACAGACAGACAGACAGAGTTACTTTCGCATTTATAATATTAGTTAGGATTATAAAGTCCAGATTTCCTCACGATGTTTTCCTTCACCGTTTGTCAGTGATGTCTAAATAATCTTAGATATAACTCGGAAAAGTCACAAAGCCTCATGAATGAGAAGAGAGGGTCTTAATCTCCAGGCCACCACGACACTATACGACCACTAAGCCATTTGGCGAGGACTAAAATGCCGAACAGGGCACTTGTACTTCTTCTACTGCTGTTTCTGCTGCCCATGGGTGGAATTGATAATTTACCATTAATAGATCTGAAAATGAAATGAAATGAAAAGAGTTTTCGGCATGAGTGCAAGGAATAAAAAATAACAATAAAGTACAATTTGATAAAATTACAATATAAAAGTTCAACACAAGAGAGTGAGAATAAAAAGATAAAAGCTAAATCTGAAGATCTGTCTGCTCGTGTCTCAGTTACCTGTTGAAAAACATGTTTATCCCTAACCGGACAGATATTTTTAGATTTCTTCACAGTCATTTAAATGGCATCTATCTAATTATAAAAAAAATCTATTTCTAAGACTCAAGCGAAGAAATTTTTCCCTATAAGAATGCATATGGAACAAGAATATATTCTTAAGAAAGTAACGGACAGTAGGAAATGGAATCTTCTTCGAATGAACAAACTGACATCAGGTCAGAACTAAACTTCACTGTTAGAGCGTCAGATTTGAATAGAAATCCAATTTTGTATGAGAAACTCTCACTTTGCAATTACAAGTTCTAACGCTATTGAAGCAAGATGCGTCAAACTTAGCATTTATTTCAGTTAGACCAAAAACACATCGTGAAATCTATTTCGTTTTCGTCCTGAAGAAAAATGGTTATGTCTTTGTAACACAATAGTTTTACAAAGAAATAAAATGTTTAAAACTAAATGTGACTGGTGGATCATTGCAAAAAGCAAATTTCGAAAGCGCATACGAACTCATAGTCCATTTTCAAAACATCATGCCATTATGTATTTCTCGTTCGGTAGCACGTTCGATGCGAATAATGCCTACAAATTTACGTCTAGTGTTTCATGTGCAATTTCCATGAAAAACTTTTTTAACTAAAGAAATTACATATTTATTTTTATTTTACAATCGGAAATACTCCTTAAGAGCTCGTACACAAAATTGCGACGCAACGTTGCACAGCAAAAATTTGCGATCTCCCTCTATGCATCGCAAGAACTTGCGAATTGATTCGCATCGCGCATCAAAATCTTATCTTCCCAAAATCTTCTTGTTTCTTTTTCCTGTATCTCCTAAGCAATGACAGAAGTACACACTTCTTTTTACAATCCATGTCACGACCTAGTTTTCAATTTAAAATACGTAAATTTAAAGTACGGTTGACGGTCGTCGAAGGAATGGTTACCCTGGGAGACGCCTTGTCGCACGAAATCGCATCGCAGAAATTAGCATCGTAGTTTTTTGTGTTGCTAATTCGCATCGCATCGGAGTTTTGTGTACGAGCCCTATGGGAAGTGGTTTTATAGTGGGACGAAAATGAAATAGTTTTAACGGTATAGGTATATCCAAACCTACCTTTTTAAGCCTAATTAAAAATGTCATTAGTCTCTCTCAGTCTGTATCCTAAATAGAGTAATTAAACTAATAATAGCAGTACTCTTATAGTATGCAGAAATGGAATCGATAACGATCACATCAAGCTTGTCTTATTTGGCGAAAAATGTGTATAAAATACGTCTATCGCCCGAATTCTGAAATATTAATAAATTTTAAGTTGTACTTAAATGTAGTGCTGTCTCTGTCATTTTACCGATTTTTTTTACGATTTATACGAATTCAAACAATTCTTAATGTACTGAGAAAAGCTCTACTAGTTTCGAAAAGGGATTCTTCCTCATGAGCAGCGTGCGCGACGTCGCAGCGACCGTGGTTCGAAACTAGTAGAGCATTTCGCAATATATTCACTTGAGTAACCCGCGATTTTAGTTAATTTAGTATGTCTCACGATAGTTATTATAAAAACAATTCTTAAATACTCAACAAGCAAACCAAATAACAAGCGGTGCGTTGGTTTGTAGTGTTAGCTTCGTAAACAACGTTGGTGCGTTGCTGCCACGAAGACCTAATACAGTGAAACCTGGTTAACTGAGACATCAAGGGACCTGCAAAGTCGTTTCACTTATAGCGGTATTCCACTTACCCAGTGTCTCAGATATACAGGTATAAATAAATATCTGTCTCATTTACAGAGGGTTCCATTAATAAAGGTCGACTTGGAATTACGTGTGGAGTTTGTGGGTAGAATAAGAATGAGTAAACAAACATTGTTATCTCAGTTTCAGAGGTTTATGCATATAAAATTTACTCGCTGTCTCAGTTATAGAGGTAACTATGATGATAAATCGAAAGAACAAATCCCAGATATAGAGGTTTACCTCGTCCCACTAACAGAGGTAATTCAGTGCCAAAGTGTTGGGACCTCAGCATGAGTTCCAATTATGGAGGTTTCTCACTTATCCAGGTCCCACTTAACCAAGTTTCACTGTATTATTAAATTGAGTTTTTGACCATTTCTACCTATCTTTAAGAAAAAGAATATATATTATTTACTTAAGTATTTTTTTTTTGTTTCATTAGTTTTAGTCAATAGTTAAGTTTGTGTATGCTCTCTTTTTGATTTAGTTTTGTCTTGTTTTAAATTAGTAATTAGGTAGATAGATCTTTAGGGGTAAACTATCGCAATGTAGAAAACTGTAATGATAGTTTTAGGTAAGGTTTTAAATAAATAAATAAATACATCTTCACTAGGCGAAATAGTGCCCATACGTCGTCCCAGCATATATAAAGGAAAATTAAAAACTATTCAATCTAGCCAAGCCATAGTAGTATGTTCATTATTGACTCCTTCATTTGTGTAAACAATTTTGATATTTGAAACTATTGGTTTCCGATGACCCAATTACAGTCGATTTCCGTGTCGACTCGTTTGAAAACTATTTGGTTGAAATTTTAATGATGCTAAGTAATCTGTATTTAGCGTGTTACATTATTTTACGAGTTGATTGGAGTTGTGGATTAAATATTAGATAACTATCATTCGTTTTCGATTTTATCGGTGGTTGTTGGTTATTGTGAATTCTTGTTGGTATATTTTTTTATGGCATAAGCCGGTAAACGAGCAGACGGATCACCTGATGGTAAGCAATCGGTGTCGCCCATGGACATCTGGAACACCAAAGGCATTACAAGTGCGTTACCGGCCTTTTGGGGATTAAGAATTTGAGGATCGTTAGGGATTCAGGAATTGGGGAGATTGGGCAAGGGGAGGGTGATTGGGTCTCTGGTAACCTCACTTATACGACGAAACACAACGCAAGCGTTACTTCACGTCGGTTTTCTGTGAGTTCACACTTAAATTTTAGTAATTGATAGTAGTGATGTAAGTTTTTTTGAAATCATTAGTAAGTATATTTTACATAAGTAAAATAATTGTAATGTATATTCAATGATTAGCAATTGTTTCAAAAAACTTTTCTTTAAAAACTTTCTTCCTTTAAAATCTTTTCTGTAGATCAGATAATTAATATATCAGATATTAATATCTTAGTACTCAATTATTGCCTAATGCTATCTGCGGCTCCATTGAGTCCACATCCTTTAAATACAAAACCAATAAACAGGTATGTACTTACGAAAAATAAAGTCGACGTAATTCAAGCCGTGAAACAAATATTGGAAAACGCTTGACAATTTATCATCTCAAAAGGTGAAAAGAGCATAAAAATAATTGGTACGCCTAAACTGGGACAATCATACACACTTCTGTACAAATGTACAACACAACACATCAAGCTATAAAACCAGTATAAACTGACCTTCAAATTTGAGGAAAGATGCTACAAAGTGGGGTCATGATATACTGGTGATGTTGCTCGTGTAGTGTGTATATGGAATGTTCGTGTGTATGTTCGTACAATCCACATAACATAAGAATACTTTTAGGAATATTTTATCGCCTAAAAGGGGAGGTTTTATAAGAAAATTTATAGCCCAAACTCGTTACAGTAACCGATGAAATAAATAAAAAAACAGAACCGTTTACTGTTTGAATACATTTATAATGTATCAAAGGATCAAATTGGAAGTTCGCAACTGGATCAAGTTATGTAAATTTAACGTCTTTTGGGTTATTTTAATTTTCTTTGCAGATGTAAAAATGTATTGTTTTGTGGTCTTGAATTGGGTAGTTTCCAGGGTAAGAAAATTAAAAATCTAATTAGTCCGTCAGTTAGATAATGAAAAAATACTAGACACGTATTTTTTATTTTCTCGTATAAAGTTACAATACTTAAATAAAATGGAGTTAAGTTTAAGAGCGGGAGGTAGTTACATCACAACGTGCTACATTTTGTTGGACGCTGTGACGTCACACGACATTTCAAATCAATATATCGTCGAAAGCATTTAATTTTGCGAGTAAAGAAAAAATACGTGTCTAATGTTTTAAAATAATCTACCAGACGGACATTAAAATAAAATTTAGGAAACTAGCCTATTCTTCTGTCAAACTTAAGTGTATCTAAATATTTTTCTATCTCTATAATACCGGGTCTTGAAAAATCTTCGAAGCTTTTTGAGACAGAGTAAAAGACTTATGGGACGACGTGCTCCATCGTAGACCGCATCATCGCTTACCATCAGGTGAGATAGTGGTCAAACGTCGCCCCATCAAATATAAAAAAAGACAAGTGAACTTTAACGGAAAAGTGATAAAGTATAAAATCACCTGAACAAGGAAAATTTTCCTACTTCGTACAAAAATAGAATTCCCATCAATCCCATCGCAGCTGTTATTATCCAAGCCAGGACGAATAACAATCAGGAATCATCGGAACAACTCCCTAATCCATCGTTATCCAAAAAACGGATAAAACATCCCTTGCGGGCGATTATTCTTTGTCCCACCCCAATTAAATGGTACAAAATGTTCATCCATCATCCAGGATCAAAGATAGCAATGTAGCCTTTAACGACAACAACCTGGAGGTAACCCTTTTGTTATTGAAATGTATGGAAATCGGGTAGCTGCTCGTAATTGTGACAGTGTAGTAATATTTTACTTGTCGGTCCATACGTTCAGTGTCTGGGTTGGTTTTTTTCCTCTTCAATGATATTTATTTGCCTGTTGATCTAGCAGACCTGTTAGATTTACAAGTTGTTTGGTATAATGTATTGGAGTTTCCATAATCATGTTAATAAGTATTGTTCTTCTATGACTAGGGAAGTTTTTGATGTCGTATTAATTTATGATTGATTTTTTTTTATGAATTTAGATGTGTTCATCCAGTGATATAACATACTGTGTTACGTACTCTGAACTCGAGATAATACCTACCGACCTTAACACTTTAGTGTTTTTTTAATGTTTTCAAATGTACCTATATGATTTTTGTTTTGACCATCGAGATCAGCACTAATGCTTCTGAAAGCATGACTTGCTACAATAAACTTACTATCGAACGCATCCTCACAACTTAATAAGATCACTCCATCAAATCATCTCCAAAGTCTAACCAAAAATCTTTATTTCTAGAACGGGCAAGCTCCACTACCCTACAGACGTCTGCGGGCCACTCTTTGAGGAGGAGCTGGAGTTCTGGGGCCTGGATGCCAACCAGGTAGAACCGTGCTGCTGGATGACGTATACGCAGGTGAGGATACTATTCATCATGTAGATGATGATGATAATGATAATAAAGTTTAAGAAGACAAACTCTTAAGGCGCGTCCATGATAAAATAGACGATAGAATAGATCTACAGGTTTCTATCATAAATGAACTTTATAATACAAAATTATTATCATCAATGATTATAGACGAAACTGAATTACGTATTTGCTTTTGATCTAGAATGAATAAATCATTACGAAATGCGACAAAATATTTGTCTAAAGTTTTTCTCTAACGCCTTGTCAGAGAAAACTTAGAAGTTAGAAATATTTGCGACATAATTTACTAAAAGCACTAAAATTTTAATATTATTACTTCAAACGAAACAGAACTAGTATTCAAAAGTCTCACTGAACATATTATATTTAATATTCCTGTCAGCGTCTCTTTTCCAGACAAATAAACTCATGAATATGCTAAGCAATTCTTGACAGCATTCTAGAAGTTTATAACTATCGTCAGATTTAAAGATCAGATGTTCAACATAACAACATAATATAACATCACGCCTTTTATCCCCGAAGGGGTAGGCAGAGGTGCACACAGAAGTAACACTCACTTTTCACTATTTATGTTATGAGTCCCATGTAATAGGGGTTGAGCCTATTTCCATATACCGGACACATTTTCAGACCCCGTGCTACTACTGAGATTTTTTTTTAAAATTCAGTAATACTTTGCCCGACCCGGGAATCGAACCCGAGCCCCTTGCCCGGTAGTCGCTCTTGCGACCACTCGGCTAACGAGGCAGTCATATATATAATGTTTTTTTATGGAATGAGCTGATAAACGAGCACACGGGTCACCTGATGTTAAGCAATCAGCGCCGCCCATGGACATCTGAAACACCAGAGGCGTTACAAGTGCGTTACCGGCGTATTAGTAATGGTAAATTTGAGGATTGTGGGGATCGGGGATTGGAGAGATTGGGGAGGAGGGAAGGGTAATTGGGTCTCCGGTAACCTCACTCATACGACGAAACACAATGCTAGCGTTGTTTCACGTCGGTGTTCTGTGAGGCCGTGGTATCACTCCGGTCGAGCCGACCTATTAGTGCCGAAGCATGGCGCTCCCACACTTAAACGTAACTTTGAGCGTTATTTGTAACTTAATCACGTCAAAACAGCTATCCCTTCAGCTGTTCTTCAGAATGAAATTTGGAACAGCAGTGGATTATTCTTTTTTTATTTTTTTATTTCAATTATAGTTATAGTTATGGTTAAATGATTAATTATGCTCGGCCCAGTGTTGTGGAGTTGCACACATATAAAACAATTCTTTGTGTTTGTTTTTCATAACTTATTGTCCGGATCTGGGTGTCATGCGCATGTGAAATTACAAATACAAAATAAATAATAGTCTGTCAGTCAGTCCGTCAGTGAAGCTAGGTGAAGCTAGGTACTCATTCCAAAATGTAGATTCGAATGGAGAAGAACGAGCAAGAAACACCGTCCGTTACTCTTTTTAAAAAAGTATGTTCTACAATGTCTCTGATACATATTCTGGATCTACATTATGGTCTGGAATAACACAGAGACTACTTTATATCCCTCGGGAATACGAGTGAAACCACTGACAGAAGCTAGTAATCCTTACTTATATCCTTACTTATATTATAAATCGGAAAGTGAGTTTGTTTGTTTGTTCCGACTTCACGCCGTAACTACTAAACCGATTGCTTTGAATTTTTGCAGACGTAAAGTTAGAAGTCCGGATTAAATAATAGGGTACTTCTTATCCCGGAAAAATTTGATATTCCCGAGGGAAAACAAAAATATTGGTATAGATGGCGCTGTGTATTGATATAGATAGCGCTGTATGTCATTTAAAACCAGTCAACGAATAACCTACTTATTGGAAAAATCTAAATAGCGCGATATAATCGAATTCCACGCGAGCGGAAAGCTATTTGTTAGTTTGCCTGTCTTAAACAGCAGAACGGAGATATTAATTAACGTGATTTTTTAACTGAAAGGTAGTTGAAGGGATGGATATTCACATAGGCTACTTTTCCTTTTGTGACGCCAGCGAAGCCGCGGGTAAAAGCTAGTACAAAATAAATAATAGTCTGTCAGCCAGTCCGTCAGTGAAGCTAGGTGAAGCTAGGTGCTCATTCCAAAATGTAGATTCGAATGGAGAAGAACGAGCAAGAAACTCCACTCGTTACTCTTTTTAAAAAAGTGTGTTCTACAATGTCTCTGATACATATTCTGGGTCTACATTATATTCTAAAATAACATATAGAAAGAAAGAAAGAAAGAAAGAAAAACCATTTATTTTTGCGCAAAACACACATAACATAACCAAAAATAAAAATAAAATAAAATACTACATAGACTACTTTGTATCCCACGGAAATACGAGTGAAACCGCTGACAGAAGCTAGTAATATTATAAATAACGTTGGAAACAATACCGATTTTTCAAGGTCATCGAATAGAATAATTTTCTTGAATCGATTGATCGTTTTCGTATTATTTGTTTGACTTGGAGAATTTAATTATGTGTAATGTAATAGAAAGATTCGATTACAAAATGAAGACGGGAGGTATTTGTCGGGAAATATTTGCGTCGAAGTAACTTTAGATCTCAATTTCATTAGGAGATTAAGGATGAACCAATGACATCCAGCTTAGTGCTAATAAATTGGACTTCTAAAGATGATCTTTTCGTAGAATTCGTTACTATTTATATATATCTTATTTTTTCTGCTGTACACATTTAGTATGACAAAGTTGCTTAGATAAGTAGGTACTTTTATTTTACAAAACTTTTTCGTTTAGTATGTCAGCATGCAAGTAGACCTTAACTATAATTTATGAGATTAAGGCAATTGTCATACTGCTGCTACTATAATGCGAAAACTTAACAAGAGTGGAAAATCGTGCAGAAACTAACACCAGCCACCCAACAGCAAAAACCTACATAATAGTTTAAGTAGCAACATATTTTTTACTAACAACAAATGAATATTTTCAGCAGTATGCCGCAACAAATTTCATAAGTTCTATGTCTAGTTCTTTATAGTGAAACTTTCCTCGTTTGCTCGGATTTGCCGACATGTTCCTACAAACTGTACTGGGTAACTTACGTAAAAGTTTTAAAAGTCAGTCGAAGAATCGAGGGCTGGAACCGTGAACCGAATATTAAGCAACTAGTCCCATATTGTGTAGAGAGATGTGTCATAGGTCATAGACCTAAAGATAGTATAGACAGCTCGATAAATACTAGAGGAAAATTCTCCTGCTATGCTTGTGGAGGTCGAGCGTACGGCGCGCGGATTCATACTATGATAGTTGGAAATTGTGCTCCAATATTTGACAACAGGGGCCTTAGACAAAGTAACAATTTAAAAACGATAACGAAGTTAGTTAAGACTAAAATGTATGGGATTGACATAGGCCGCGTTAAGTCACGTGGTCAATCGACATCGTTATCGCAATTTGGTAGACAATGTTATATTTCATAACGAAACTATAAAGTAACGAATCGTCATCGTGTTTATTCCATATAAATGCGTAGACAAGCAGACCTTTCAGTGTTCGCCAACGCCTCGATCGTGATCGCCAAAAACGATAACGAAACGAATGCTAAAAGGTTGTAGTTATTGAAACAATATGGCCGAATTTCATTCGGCAGCAGATTTTTGACATTGATTGATCCTGTTATTATTTATTTTGTGTTCGAGGTAATACACTAATACAGATCAAATAGATTAAAAATGCATTCTCTGCGTTTATTGTGGGCTGCCCACAATGAGACCGCCTGGGAGAGGCGCCAAAAACGGTTAAGATAGCGACGGTTCAATATAGGTACTTCATTGTTAAGATCGCGTCATTGTTTACATTACATACTCATGAATGAAACTTAGATTTACTTACGTTTCCATATACTCGAGCAGCGTTGCGAATTGTTCAGGACTTGCTCGCACTCTTGATTCCATGTTTTATCATTAAATATTAAAATATATAAGAAATAGAGAGAGATCCATCATCGTTTGAACACCAGTCACTTATAAAAATGAGTCTATTTTGATTATCACACTCTATTCACTAACGACTGTAAGATTATCGTTTATAATTATTTAACTTAAAAACCATTAAACGCAACACTCACTTTCTTATTAATAAAATTTTAAAACATCAATATCTCGCAAGTTTGATCCGATTTGAACTTTTTGACTGTCACTGACAGCTGGATTTTCGATACCATAACCAATATTTTTGTTTTTTGCCGAATAAAGAATTCGACACAACGATCACGACCATAGTGTTACATTGGCTAGGAAATGTTTATCGTTATCTCAGAGACGATGGCGAATTTACTTTTCGTTTCGCTATTAAGCGATGTTACTTTGTCTAAGGACCCAGGTTTGCTCGCTATTACAATGGAAGTACGAACATTAACAGTGCATAGTTAGTGTATGTTTAAGTACATTTCTGTACGCAAACGTTATGTTTTTTAACCTATGATCCTCACTAAAAAGTATAATCTTTTTTTAAAAAAAAGCAACGAGAAATCTTACAACCACCTGCCAGTATCATCATAAAAAATATTCAAATTTTGATTGCACAGCAACCAGTTACAATATTGCCATCGCAAAAAAAAACAACACAAAAATAAAATGGGAAAAGTTCATTATTTCAATTGGCAAACTTTTATATAACGTAAGTCGTTATTTGAGAAAACTCGTGTAAAATAAATGAGTGCATAAAAAGCTGCTGTTGAATCAACACGTTTATTGCTAGGTACGCTTCATAGTACTCTAATAAAACCTCAAATTGTAGAAGGACGAGTAGCTACAACTTTCTAGATTTATCTCTGAGTAGTATAACAATGATTGCAATTGGGTTAGAAGTACACTTTGTTGAGTTACTCGCAAGAGCATCTCCTCCAGTCTTACGAATGCATTAAAGTGATTTGAATTTCAATATTGAATACTTTTCTTTAGGTAAACTTATTTTCAAGATGATTTGTTTCAATCATATTTCATTTCTTATTATATCTGATAATTGAGCTATTAAAAAAATTCTCGGATCGGATTAGAGACTCTCACACACCTGCGGACGGCGAGCACGGGTAGCTCGCCGCCCGGCCAGAACCAGACCCGAGCGTATGGAATAGTAGCCATCAGACCACTACTGATGGCCCAATAGGGCTGATGCCGATACGGAGCCGCTGAGAACGTAAATGGTTACCGGGCCTCCGGCTCGAAGTGTAGGAGTAGGAATGGGATGGTTTTTAGTCAGTAAGAGTCTGACGTTAGATGAGTTGAAAAATCTACATCTTATACTTTTATATAAAGCGTTTGTTTTTTTTTTGTTGTTTGTTTGAACGCGCTAATCTCCATAACTACAAGTTTGATTTGAATAATTCTTTTTGTGTTGGATAGCGCATTTATCGAGGATGGCTATAGGCTATAAAACATCACACTACGACCAATAGGAGCTGAGCAGAGCGTGTGATACTGCGTGGAAGTAGCTAGTAGTATTTAAAACAATACCAACTGTCACAATATATCAAAAATAAAATATTTGATTTAAAATTCAGCGGCAGTGTGATGTAAACTCGTATTTCTATGCATGAAGAGTCGCATGGTGTATCAACATATTTGCGTCCGTCACATTGAAGCCGCGAAACATTCATGCGGATTTACCAACATAACATATATTGTGTGGTGTGTGTGTATGTGTATTGAATTTGGTGAGACAAAAATAGACAAGTGAACTATGTATATATAAAATGCAGTCTTTTATCTTTTCTGTCGTACGTGTGTACGTTTTGTCGAACAATTGGGTACTTTCCTACTAAAAATAAATTATTTTGACTGTCCAATACAATAAAATATTTAAAAATAATCATACTTTAATTAATTGATTTTATAATCAACTTAATTTTATTATATTCCATTATTTTTTAAGAAATAAGTATACTGTTTATACTCTAAAAAAACGCGACGTCACGATACACAAAACTCAGAGAAAACTGTCGTTTTTGAAAAAAGTATTGAATTTGTCTATTTGGCAAATATCCAATTACTCCTTTTCCTTTAAGGTCTTCATTGTAAAACAAATCTGGTTACCAAAAACTCATTATCAAATCCAAGATACTCCAAATTCCCTATGACCAAGAAAATATACCTTTCTTTCTTTTGACCCTTCTTCTTTTTTCCCTTCGGTTTTTGCACACGTTACATACCAATAAATAAAACAATTTAGTTGCATTAATTTCATGTACTACTGAGATTTTTTTTAAACCCAGTAGTACTTTACCCGACACAGGAATTGAACTCGAGACCCCTTGCTCGGTAGTCGCACTTGCGACCACTCGGCCAACGAGGCAGAGCAAAAAAATCTCATCGAAATGTGTCCGGTATATGGCAATAGGCTCACCCCCTATTACATGGGACTCATAACATAAATAGTGAAAAGTGGGTGTTACCTCTGTGTGCACATCTGCCTATTCGGGGATAAAAGGCGTGGTGTTATGTTATGTTATGTAATTTCATGTATCATATCACATAGTTTGATCAGTACATATCTCTAACTAAATCTTTCATTAGGTACATGCGTAATTATTCCATTCAGTACATACTAAACGAGCGTAAAGTGGAATCCCAAGAAACAAAAGACGATCAACTTAATACTTAAACATTTCATTTTATATTACAAGCTCAAACACGCTTAAAACAATGCCATCCATAACAATAATACCGTGAAACTCTCCCATCTTCAACACTACAATGTAATTTTACACTGCAGTGCAAATAAAACGTGTTACGAGGTCGGTATCCCGAGTATTTCGGTGTGCAGTTTATTGTGCAGTACAGTGTACGTGACGAATATGTTAGCATGTCATTCGGACGTGACGGGTAGCGTTCGGAACGGCCATAGCAAATAAATGTTGCTCTTGTTTGCAGCTTTCGTGTAAATATTTGGATTTTGTCGCGTTTTTATTGTGTAGAGATTCATATACAAAATGTATCGTGACTTTTGCTGCTCGTTGCCCGAGTGGTGGTCTGCTCGTTGCAAGTGCGACTGCCGGGCAAGGGGTATCGATTCGTCCCGGGTCGGGCAAAGTATTACTGGGTTTTTAAAAAATTCTCAGTAGTAGCACGGAGTCTGGAATTGTGCCCGGAATATGGCAATAGGCTCACCCCCTATTACATGGGACTCATAACATAAATAGTGAAAACGAGGCAGTTTGTCAAACGTTCTTACTAAGCAAGAAATAACCTAACGAAGAACTTCTGTCATAAAAACGTAACATAAAACAAAAACAAAGGTACAAACAGATCACATTACACGTATTCTGTTTTAATATAAACAAGAGAGAAGCATGCAGGACATGTTTCAATAACATTCCATGGCGATGGGAAATATCCAGGCTTACAACCATTGCGGTACATGCATATGTATGTTCACGCCCTTCGGTGAAATGGGATGAATTGCGTTATTGAAGTATTGGATGTATGTATGTTAGACTAGGGCTTTTGTTTGTTTTACAGGTTCAAAACAATGTATTTTTAGATGTTTAGTATGATGTAGACTTAAAGAAATAACATTTTCCTTTAGATCAAAGGAAAGTCTTACTGTGGGAATGGGCCGGCTCAACCGGAGTGATTCCACGGCCTCACAGAAAACCGATATGAAACAAAACTTGCATTGTGTTTCGTCGTGTGATTCCAATCTTCAACCCAATCTCCCCAATCCCGAGAACCCCAAACAATTATCAAATTCCTAATCCCCAAAAGCCCGGCAACACACTTGGAACGCATCTGGTATACGACGATTGCTTACCATCAGGGCGATCGGTCTGCTCGTTTACCGGCTTATTCCATAAAAAAAGCAAAGCAAAGCATTGATATTTGACTAACAAATAAATTTTCGTTTTGATATAGATCATGAAACAAACAACTATTTCGGACATTGGATTTAGGTTGAATAACCTTACAAAATATGTTATGCTTAATTTCGTGCAAATGAAGGTAGTGCTGTAGGTATATTTTAACAAAAATATTTAATATTGTAATCTTGATTAACTTCCGAACAACGTAAGCCATGTAGACTATAAAAGCGTCGGTCACTTTAACATCAAATTGTCCATTAATAATAAAATATCGTCAATGCATTTCCAATTTCAACCGAAAACAGGGAATAAAATATTCCAATTACATTCCCGCTGAAATGGGAAATTCAGGTCCAATGATTGTGGGTCCGATATTTTCCTATTATTTCGACCGATGCTCTGATACGAAATATTTTTGTGGTCCAACCCTCATATTTTATACCAGCGAAATCGAAACCTTTGTCCAATTAATTTTATTTTCAACTTAAATGTGAAATTAAAATCGGATTCACGGTCTCTGATATTATTTAAAATTATTTCTGTTTTCACAGTCGGCCATTTCGTTATTTAATTAATAGGATCCATTGTTTTATTATTGCGTTCCTTGATTGCTACATTGTTTGTTTGTTTGTTTGTCGTTGGAATAGATCAAACAAAATGAGCGTGTTGTCGTTTTTCTGTTGTTTTTAATACTTTTAAAGGTTTAGATTTGACTTGATTTGATATAATTGCAAAAAAAGGAAATTTAGAGACATAACAGGTTGTGACCATAAAGCTCATTGAATTTTATAGTCATCGAATGTAGCATACACAACAAATACGTAGTATAAAATTTTCTTGTTCCCAATTTTCCTGAGTTCGAAAATTGACCATTAAACTCCCTATGTATTATTTTGATCTCTAACTATCTTATGAAGTCGATAACAACAGTGATAAACGAAGATAAACACGAAAAAAATAAATATTAATTAATGTTTCTTTTCTTAATCCTACAGCATCGGGACACCCAAGAAACTCTAGCAGTCCTAGATCGGCTAGACTTAGACACTGAGAAGCCGACCGATGAAGAAGTAGCCCGAAAGTTTGGCTTCGAAGAGGACTACATGAAGGGGACGGTGTCGTGGTGGCAGCATCTGAAGCCACAGATGTGGTCGCTCTTTGATGAGCCGTATAGCTCTAATGCTGCTAAGGTAAATGTTTATTATTTACTAGTTGCCCGCAACTTCGTCCGCGTAATTTTAAAACATATTTTTTTGTTTTAATTTTCCAAATTAAAAGCAGCCTATGTTACTACTTAGTACACAGCTACTTGCCAATAATAATGGGTCCAGTCATTTCAGAGATTAGCCAGAACAAACAGACAGACAGACAGAAAAAAAAACAAAAAAGTAATTGTTTTGCATTGCATTGTTTGTATATTAATATGCATGTAGTAAAAAGCGGTTATTTTAAAATTACAAACATGCACTCCAATTTTATTTATATGTATATTTGTGTACTACGCGTGTTATTTTATAAAAATAGAGATTATGTTGATGTAGCTGAGATGGTTAAGTTAAGAATGATAAAATTGTTGAAATAATTCAATTCGTCATATAGGACAGTGTATCAAGAAAAAATAAAACGCCATTGTCATATTGAATTCTCAACTTGATTGAGAAAGAAAATATATTAAGGAAACTCGGTTAAGGTTAAAGAATACACTGTAGTCAATTTATGTCTATGGATCTATATCCAACTTAAATATGTTTAAATATGGTAATTACATTGTAATAAAAATAAACAAAATATAAAAAAAAATCTAGAGGATTTAATTTTAATCAATATGATCGTAGCTCAATTTAATGTCTTTGATGAATCATGTTCTTAGAAATCACTAATAGATTTTAAAATGCTTCTTCTCAAGTCAAGAAGTTACTTGAAATGTTAATAATTTTAATTCTTAGTAAAAACATCTTCATCTACAGTCAAATATTTCTGAAAACATTTTGGATAACTGTTTAAATTCACGTGGAATTAAAAATTCCTTACAAGCTTAAAACTGTAACCATTTTGTTTTAGAAAATATTATCCTTACTATTATAAATGGAAAAGTGAGTTTGTTTGTTTGTTTGTTCCGCTTTCACGCCGTAAATTCTAAACCGATTGCTTTGAATTTTTGCAGACGTAAAATTAGAAGTCCGGATTAAATATAGGGTACTTTTTATCTCGGAAAATTTTGGTATTCTCGAAGGAAAACAAAAGAATTGGTATAGATGGCGCTGTGTATATTAGTAAAGGCTACTTTTATACTTTTGTGACGCGAACAAAGCCGCGGGTAAAAGCTAGTATAAAATATTTTGCAGTAAGCTATCAAACTTCGAACGAAGGCACTTTTAGTAACAATTTTAATTCAAATTTATGCAAATCTAAATATTCTAATTTTGACCTTGAAGAGTGGCAACAACGGGCCACAAAACCCTCGCCTTTAATGGTTTTTTATTTATATTTCCATTGTTATTATTCACGTTGACATTGCCAATTTTCACATAAAAACAGTAACTTTTGTCATTCTTTTGAAAATTTCAACTTCAAAAATGTATAGTTACTTCGTGAAAAATCTATCAATATGTTTGGTTGTATTCCAAATGACGATAAGAATATTTTTGTTCAAATCGAATGAACAATAAAATTCATGATCAAATGTTCAATCATAAAGAATAAAATGTTATAGAGTACAATTCAATCTATTAGATCGAATGACAATCCATTGGTCCAATTGAAATAACTTATCAGGGCTTCACAGATGAAATGTAATTTGAGGCAAGAAAATATTTGTAATGAAGTATCGCATTACCTAGAAACGCAATCACGGCGATATGACATTTCCCACAAACACGTAGAAGTCAGAATCCCCCAACACTAAAACCACTTATGTCTAGGCAATCATGAACTCACTAATGTACTGTCATTAACATATCTCATTACCGACGCAGAACCTTTTCACAGTACTTGTTTTTTCCTCAACAACCTTTTTAACATTTGCAAAAAAACTCTGTTCTGTGTAAATACTATCATTTGGCTCGTTAACCGTTCGTGTTTCAGTAAATAAAAGCACCCTTAATTCCAGCAATAAAAGCCCTGTATTTACTTTAATTATTTTTTACATGAGAATGTAAACGTAGTAATTTTTATGTCCCGCTGAAGGGCAAAAGGTTTGTTGTGAAGGCTGCTTTAATCTCAACAAAAGCAATGTTGATCTCGCCGTTTAATGACTCCGGGGATTTAGAGACTAGTTCAATGAATTGTTTGATGTCGGGATCGTGTGATAAATCTTAACCCTTTACACGTTACCCTAAAGGATTTGTAGAAGCAATTAACTTAACTGATTCTTTGTTTTCAGATAATCGGCGTCATATCTGTGTTCTTCATATGCGTGTCAATAATATCGTTCTGTCTAAAAACTCACCCGGACATGAGAGTGCCAGTGATTAGAAACTATACAGTGACGACTGCCAACCAATCGCAGGGTTGGGCGTTGGACAAAGTGCAAACAAACGCCCACGTAGCGTTTTTCTATATAGAATGTGTGTGTAACGCTTGGTTCACGTTAGAGATCCTAGTGCGTTTCATCTCATCACCCAATAAGTGTGAATTCGTCAAATCTTCCGTCAACATCATCGACTACATAGCCACCATGAGCTTCTACATAGACCTGATCCTTCAGAAGTATGCGTCACACGTTGAGAACGCGGATATTCTGGAGTTCTTCTCTATCATTAGGATCATGAGGCTGTTCAAACTCACGAGGCACTCTTCGGGTCTCAAGATTTTGATTCAGACCTTCAGGGCATCAGCGAAGGAGCTGACGCTGCTAGTGTTCTTCCTAGTACTGGGTATTGTAATATTCGCTAGTCTGGTGTACTACGCGGAGAGGATACAAACGAATCCTCATAACGACTTCAATAGCATACCGCTGGGGCTGTGGTGGGCGCTGGTGACGATGACGACTGTTGGATACGGTGACATGGCGCCGAAGACCTATGTTGGCATGTTTGTCGGTGCGCTTTGCGCGTTAGCAGGCGTAAGTATGCGTTTTATCGAGTTGATATCTGAATTATCTAAAAATCATTACTATCTAAATTTAACACATACTTTTAATTTGAATGAGTTTTTAATGGCATATTTTTAAAATGAATGTATAAATGCAAAGCCACCTCAAAATATGAATAGAACCAGAAAGAACAAAAATATGTTTAATACTTCCCGAAATGTTCACGTATTTTTTCAGAAATGTAATGGTGTTTGGTAAATATTTGAAAGAAATGTCATCTGCCTCATTCGTCACTGTCACTTCTACAAATAAAATATTGTTCTTATTCCAACAGGTGTTAACCATAGCTCTTCCGGTGCCAGTCATAGTATCCAATTTCGCCATGTACTACTCGCATACACAAGCGAGAGCAAAGTTACCGAAGAAGAGGCGAAGAGTCATCAATGTAGAGCCTACGAGGCCACCTATGCGTAAGTAGTTTCTGAAAAGAAATAACTATATACAATAAAAAATTCCACCAGAAGTAGATTGTAATGAAATTGCTAACCCTTAAATAGCCAAACATCATTTATCACTTGAACATTTGGAAGTTGTTTTGATATTTAAAGTAAGCGTTGTTGATCTAGGTGCCCCAGTGCCAGGTGCTCCTAATCCCTTAGCGCCAGGCATGGGTCCCCAGGTAGTAAACCGCAGAATGAATGCCATCAAAACCAATCATCCTAAAGACATGATAGGACCTAACATGGGTAAGTTCTATGAATAAGTCACAAAGCTAATAAATGTCACTTTATCTGAAGCTGTGGATAAAACTATAATAAAAGAAAATGAAAATGCACTTTAGCAAAATCGGAACGATCAAATACAATTTAAAGAACTGCATGATAATAAATTGAACCATAAAACTGAATTTTATAACCATTTGATGTCTTCTTTATTTAAATTATTCATAGCTTCACAATTTTATTGTATTTCACACAAAACTGTGGAATTAACACCCATAGCAAGACAAATGTAAAATATTTCCAAAATTTTACTTGAAGGCAAAATTTTAATATGGAATATGGCCTTTGTAATCCACTTGTAGTTTTAAGCACTTTAAATGTTTGATATCACGAAGTAGAAACAAAATTTTATGGACATGAAAACAAATTGGCGTTGTCACAAATATAGATGAACATATCACATTCACTGGTGAATTTGAACAGAAAGATGTAACACCATACAAATGGTAACAAACATACTAACTTGACTAATTGATCATAACTGCGCATTTAATTACCTACATGGATGTGGCTAAAATAATGTAACTTATCAAAGACTTTGACTTCTACTTAAAAGTGCAAGTTGTTTTGAAAACTGAAAATTTTTGAGCACCTCCCTGTATTGACAAAAACACGAATGAAATTGAATGCATCCAAGATAGAAGTAATCTAAAACACAATGTCTTGAAGGTTTCTGTACACAAAGTCATTGATAATGTACTCCGTACCATAATAATAACTGATGTACTAGCCACGTGACTAACAGTAGCTTATGCAATGTAATCCTCCACAGATGGTGATCGTAGCGAGCTAGAGGCTATGATCCAAACGACACCAAACAACTGCAAAAGAAAAAATTTAAACATGCTTTAGAAAGCATCACACAACGCCGTTGGAACCGAATGGGCTTTCTATATCGCCTGCACACTCGGATTTAGCTTACAGGAATGCTAATATATCTTTAGTCACTAATCAATCATTACCATTGTCATTATCATGTATGCACACGGCAGTATCTTCAAGCAGCACTGGATCCACCGTCTAGGTCCCTTTGCTTCGAGGGGATGAAGGTTCGGGACTTTGTATATCTGTGTTTGTACCCCGAACTTGTTTGCTTTGCTTCCAAACTTGGTGTTGTTGTAGTTTGTTTATGATTTTGTAAATTTTTAGGTCCTTTCATTTTGCGATATCCGTGAATGCTTATTTGGTCGATTATTTATGAATACAACATCGTTTGTCGTTATCTTATGTTTTAGATAGTGATGGTTCAGTGTTTTTTCCAGGCAACAACCACACACCTCCACCACCACTAAATAGTCAAAACAATACAACAATTGAAGTTCCAAACTCACAGCCCGTCACATCGGTACACTTTTAGATAACTTAACACTAATATAAACACTAACACAGTGTCGTTCTTGTGCTTTTTATATTGTACAACGAATGTTCGTGTTTCTAGCACTAGTTTATGTCTTGTGAGAGTCTGTCAATGTTATATTATTATGTGTTTATTTTTTTTTTAATTTCTATATAATCTTTCTCTATGATACTCTTTCTTAAATATTTCATCAAAAACGCAATCAGTTATCCCAAATAAAAATGAGCATGCACATGCATGATTGTTAAAATAAATAATCTTCTAAACCGTTTTGTGTCTGTTGCCTGTTTTATTGTGATGGTGAGACATTAATTTGTTTTTGTATTCCCTACAGTTGCAACTTTGATGCCGGGGATGGATCTATCGGTCACGACTCGTCTCTCTCCCAGCCCTCAAGGCATGAGCCCCGCGCTGGCGATTGCAATTCCAATGATGAAATCTGTAAATATAGTACCATCTCAATGTTTCGACAACATGGCGTACCACAGTGAGAAATCAGAAGAAAAAGAGGCGGATAACAATAAAGAAAGCAGTAAAAGCTGCAGCCGTCAGGAATCTGTGGAAAGCGACAATACTGTCAGAGTAATGAACTTCAAAAATGATATATTTATGGATAAAGTGAATGAAGAGAAAACAGACGCGCGCACGCCTCTGCTGAGGGATCACAAGATCGAGTCATTGGATGAAACGAAATTAAGGGACAATAAGACGGAGAAAAGGAAATCGTCTGCTTCTACATAACGTTAATAATATAATGACCAATAGTGCTAAGAATGTTTTTTAAAATTCGCTTGCTGTGAGAACGATATCTTAATCAATGTAACATTATGACAAAGAAAATCAATAGTCGAATGAAAGAAAGACTTTAAACACGGTTATACATATTAATATCATTGGTGTCAGTTATAATAGTTGCATAAAAGCCTTTTTGAAAGCAGTTACGATTCTATATAAAATTGATATGAATAATCATCATTGATATAGTATTTTATTGGTAAGCGCATTCAAGGCCGTGATAGGTGTAAGATAGCTAAGTGTTTACAGGCACTTATTAACATTTTATAACACATACGTATTAGAATAGCTGCTATCACAATCTAGTAAAAAATAAATGTAAGCCAACGACCAGTATAGATAGGCCCATTATATCTCTGTCCTACATACCCATAGACATGACTTCGAAGTCTAGTTATACTGGTCGCGTAGTCATCGTTAATGACCAGAAAATTCGTAATCATAGTGAAGTATGTTTACTGTCCATTAGTGAGAGAGGTGAAGCTTGTTTAGGTCTAATAAATGCAAATATTAAATTTGATTTTGTGAACAAGCAATGTTTAGCAATAGTTTTGGTTAAACAAAAATATGAAACTACAGCAGTTTGGATACTTTATACATAATGTTACTTCAACATCGCTTGTTTTGCTTACACCCCTATCATGGGAAACAAGTTCATCACTATTTTCTGTTCATTCATCATTTTCTTTTATAAATCTTCGAGCCCTAACCAAGTTTTGCCTCATCCAAATAAGCTAACGATAATTTTATTGTAAATATTAGTAGCGTTACTAATTTTGTATCTTTAACAGTTAAAATAATCACTAGACAACACATATCATTGGCACTTTCTTTCATTCTTGGTGTTATATACCTGTTTTACATGTATATAGATAAATATAAATAGCATAAACTATACATAATAAGCGTAGATAGTGTTAAAGAAATTATTTAAAATAAACAAAATACAGTAAATTGGCTGAGAATTTTAGTTTGCGTTTTGGATATACAAAATTAAATTAAGCCTCAAAAGATATAAATTTGAGGAATGTATCGTACTTCATAAAGCCCTTTCATTGCGACTTGACAAAGATTAAAATATGATATGTTGATACATTATAAACGAATGAAAACCTGACACGGGAGTTGTCGTTTTAACTCCAAAAATTTGAAAAGAGTAATTATAGCAAAGCTGCATCAGGTTCTTTCGTTATTATGCCTTAAGAAAAGGGTATTCAAAAAATACTCATGAAATAGGAGACGCTGTTTACAAAATAGTGATGAAAGGGTACTAACGTTCGAAAAGAAAAATGTTAAGTGGGCTCTTTTGTTTATATGTTGCTTAGCAACGCACGAGAAGTATTTTCCTTCAATAAAATAAATTGTAAATCATGTCTAAATTTGGGGACCCTTAATGTTTTATAATATGTATAAATATCGCGTGGATTTTATAATATTATCTTGTGTGCCAGGAATCTCTGAGATGCAAGTTGTTCTAATAACTTCTTTACGTCTATAGTATATTTCTACTTATAATCAATAACAAAAAATATTTGATTTGTTTTATCTTGAGTATAACATCTTTTCATTACATTCTCTCACTTATGTACTGAAATCTAATAAAAACTAAACGGTAGAAGACAGCTTGTGTCATCTTCCTGGCACCAAATCGGTACCATATCGTAATTATCAATTATTTATTTTATCATTTGTTACTAAACGAAATTCTAACGCTAATATCTATTTAACGCATAAAATGCAATAAGTTTTAATGTAACCTAGATAGCACAACGTTTTGTTACGGAGCGTATTTTGTATATAATTTAAGATAAACTTTAGCTACTAATATTATACTTTATTTATTGTTTTCCTCTTTTTTACTAATCAAAGACTTGCTTCTGAATTGTGACTGAACTTCAAGTTGGGACGATTACATAAAGCGAAAAATTAACATCACCAAGATGAATAATTTACCCTAACTTCAAGGTCATGATTTCAGTAACATTTAGAAGCTGCAGTCTAAACCAAAATCCAAATAAATGTAAAAAATAGTTTTGATTGTGGGCTGAGATCGTGAAACGTAAAAAAGGATACCAAACCAGAAACAGTGTAATTAACTATTGAACATGTTAATTGTAGCCATGATGGATAGAAAAAAATAATTAAACATCTCGATTTTGTACATAAAATATAGACGCACAATGTAACTTAATTACCTACAAACACAACTTTAACAAAACTAGATGGTACATATAATAAAACAAAAGAAACTCGCGGCACTATAGTTTGTAAAACAATGCTTAAAGCGTATCCACTGTTTATACTTTACAACACACGTACAATGGGACAGCCTGTGTCAGCGACCGACAACCCTATTTTGAAATAATTTATGACCCCTTCCCAACCAAACAAGTACACTTAGGGGTATTCATCATCTGTGTTGTTAAAATTCATATAAATTGCCAAGCGAGCCTTTGGCAGTGCGTCTGATGCTACGTGACAAGGTTCTGTGATATCATGTCGCTCCAAATTAATGTATGGGATATGTTAATTATTGTGTTTGTCATTTGTTAACTTTAGCTAAGGTGCCACTTGTATTCGTGAATTGTGATGCCTAAAACAAGTCACTTTACTAGTACCAATATATCTTAGATAGTTGTGATGTTTAAACAAGTTTGAACTTTATATAATTTTGAAATATTTATTATTTTAAAATATTAAAGATACTTAACAATATTTCTCTTGAAAATGTAGTTCTCTTTAGTCGCGTGTTAAGACGTAGATACATTTTACTCGTTAAGTTCTTAGCGAAGGCAAAATCAAGTCAAGTGGAATGTTATGTGTCAGTCTGCCTGACGTTTATTTATTACTGCGGCGTCTAATCTAACCTACTTAATTCACCCTAACAAGCTCCAACGGTGCATTTTGTAAGAACCTTTTTAAAATTCCGTCTAAAGTATGAAGTATCCAAAAATGTAGGACCATCATTTTTAACTTTCGAGCTACATAAATCTTTTCGCTGCCTTTCCGCTTCAGAAATAGTTTCCATTTTCTAGCTATCTTCAAAACTATAATTTTTACACCACACGCAAGCCTGACATATCACAGTCCTAGAAAATAAATTTTGTTGGTAGAACTGAAATAAGGGCCAAAAGTTTTGGTCTCACGTTGACAGGTCAACGCTACCTGCCACTGGCAAGCTTGCTAGAAGCATAAGTCATATTTTAATTAAAACTAACATAATTAACTTTGTAAAGTTGGATAACACAATTGGTTATACGCTGAAACTTTAAATTTAAATTGGCTAATTTGTTTCTCGATTATACTATAGACAAAATGTCATATTGTAAAAGTAAATTCTGTTTGGTAGACGAATCAATAATTAGTGTAGCGTCGTAATTGCGAAGTTGTGTTTTCAAGTTAGTAAGAAGTACTTTGGAGCTTGGCTCGACTTGTAACGGTACTGTTTTATCGCCTTTTAACATGGAAGGAGCATTGGGCTATAATTCTCCATTTAAAAGTCAAACTGTATTTACACGCCTAACGCCACGATCGATAAGTCCATAAGAGAGAAAAATGAGCCATTTCGCATTGTTTATGGGGGTCCCACTGGCTTCACGATCTCCGTCCAATCTCAAAACATTGAACATTATTGCGAACACCTTACTTGTAGCCTTATTCTCATCTACTTTATGCTAAATATATATGTAAATAAATTTTTAAAGCGGATCTAGAGGACCATGAACAAGTTTTGTACTTAATTCTTTAAAACTACTCGGATCGCGAGTTTTTATTTAAGACTTGTATTAAGTTTACGTTTTGCACTTTAATGAATAAAATTGTGAGATGAGTTTAGTGGATAATGTTATAATTTTGCTGTCGACATTAATATTATACAAAACAGCCCGCGAAATGTTGATGTAATTTGTTAAAAATTATCAGTTAGGTACTTTGTGACGTATAGTTTTTCGAAAATATATAACTAAATTGAAATGTAAATTAATTATTATTTTTGTTATAATATCTAAAAATTGAAAATTAAACTGATAAATCAGTCCAAAAATAAATTATGTATGTAATAATAATGGAAGAAATTCAATAAAACCCTCGAAAAGGTGAAAGCTAGTCTAGTAAAAATATAAAAAAAGGTAACTTGAAATTCAATAACCAATACACTTTATCGTTAAGCTGTTTATTATTTACATTTTGTAAAATACTGATGGTATACCATAATGTTTTCTAAATTATGCACAGTGTTTATTGTACGTCTGAGTTTGGTACGAAAATTCGTACAAAAGCCCAGTGGTGGGACACTGAGACACACTGTGTCTAATTTTGAACACTCACGAGCAAAGACGTAGGTAATAAGGCTTTCACATTGAGTAAACAGGGCTTTGGTGTTATTATATAGCGTTCTATATACATTTACAATTTTGAACAATACAAAAACAAAATTATTTGAAAATATTGTTCATTAAACATGTGAAATTATTGTGTTGTTTCATTTTCTTACTTATTATTTACAACCTCAAGGATTTACCTTGAGATAGTCCCAAAACTCCTTTATGTATTCTTTTTTATGAAATAGACAAACGAGCAGATGGATCACCTGATGGTAAGCGATCAGCGCCGCCCATGGACACCCGCGCAACACCAGAGGAGTCACAGGTGTATTGCCGGCCTTTTAAAAAAGAATACGCTCTATTCTAGAAAAGTTTGAAGGTCTTATCGGTTTGGAAATACAGCCGACGACAGATCATTCCACGGTTTTGCTGTGCGGTATTGTGTAAGCAGATTCGTCAGGTGATATTGTATTGTTGTTTTGGGACATTTCGTATATTAATCATTGATTAGACCATTTATTCAAATACAAACCTTAAATTAAAAACTATTACTTTAAAAAATTAAAACTAAATATTACTAAATTAAATATATACAACTTAAGATTAAAATTAATTATAAGAAAAAACAAAAACAACTATTTACATAAAGCGTCGAAAAATTCGTCCGCATCGACGTCAGTGGGGAAAGTAAGTATCATTGATTGGTAAGTATACTTGTTAAGTATAGAGTATTGGATTTAATTCACTAATTAAAATTGGATCGAACAGTGGTATATAAAATTTTAATTCTAATATGTACAGTTTTAGGGGATAAAATTCTAATGTTATTAGGATTCAGGCCTTAGGGGATTGTACTAAAATAAAATTTAGACATTCCGTTTGAACAGTAAAATCCTAATACCAAAATTAATTGCAAAGGTCGCCCTCAAACCTGATTGAATGACCTTGAATGAGTTTCCAATATTTCGGAATACATAAACAGTTATAAAGATATTTAGCACCACGCAAAAGAGGCTAAACGAATATAAATGAAATCTGACTACTAGATGATCCAAATTAACACATGACTGCCTCGTTGGCCGAGTGGTCGCAAGTGCGACTGCGACTGCCGGGCAAGGGGTCTCGGGTTCGATTCTCGGACCGGGCAAAATATTACTGGGTTTTTTTTAATCTTAGTAGTAGCACGGAGTCTGGAAATGTGCCCGGTATATGGCAATAGGCTCACTCCCTATTTGAGTGAAAAGTGGATGTTACATTGTACAGTGGCATTAAGTGCTGAAATGTGCACTTCTGCCTACCCCTTCGGGGATAAAACGGCGTGATGTTATGCTGATGAAATAAAGCCATGTAACAAAATTTTTAGTATCAAGTTACCTGCCTTAAGGACTACACATTAGACAGAGATAGTACAGCAGCTTTCATTGATAAATCTGAACCTATTAACGCGATTTGCTAACCCACTTGTTAAGAGTAAATAATACGACAAACCTTCATACGTAGAGGAGGCCTATAGTACAGCAGATCACAATGATAAAAAAGAAATTGATACAAAAGCTGAACCCTTCGAAACCAAAACATCGGCTAATCATAAAGAACATAACAATAACAGCCCACTTGAACTCCGAACACAATATACTCCTCATAATCTTAAAAATAAAATTAATTCAAGAGTACCTGTAAGGGCCAGGGTTGTCGTAAACAAAGTTAATACTGCCATAAAGTGGCTATTACACCGAATGTTCGACTAGATACCGGTGACCCTAACCGTTTATATTGTTACAAGGTAACAATTTGAATATTCCACGGATATAATTATAAGGTTTTCGTATGGGATTAAAAAGGAGTGTGCTGAGAACAAATGGTATTGAAAGTTGTGGTGATATGGAAATTCTGATGACCATTTAACGATGTCAAAGTTAAAGTAAAAATCATTTATAAAATATCAATTAGACCAGAAAGACAATTTTGAACGTCAACAATAAACAATTAAAAGTGAAGCTACTTGCTCATTCCAAGGTGTAGATTCCTATGGAGAAAAACGAGTAAGAAACTCCATAGGTTGCTTTTTTTTAATCAGGTTCACAATACAATTCTCTAGTTACATAGTTTTGTTTGGATTGTGCGAGAACAATGTAACACTAAAATACAGTGTTAAAGTCATCGAAAATAAATAACCTTAAAGGACAGTAAAAATTACAGTCTGGACCAGTCCTAGTTGACAGCGCCCGGTCACGAACATAACACGTACACCAGCACCGCCCAACTCAACAATTTTGTAGGGACTCGAGATGATGATGTAATGTACGGTGATATAGCTCGTATTGAAATAATCATGGCGCAATCTACGTACGTGGATGCGGGTGGCGAGTTGTCGTTCGACGTGGAGGGCTAAGGGGGAGGCCTTTGTCCAGCAGTAGACGTCTTCCGGCTGTTGATGATGATGATGATGATGATGATGAATCTACGTATATTTCGATGGTGCTACCATTGCAACTACTCAAAGCTGAAGCCATAAATAAAAACCAACTAAAAAGTACCGATACAATATTACTACGGATCATTAGGCTAAATTACATTATCTACACACATGAACAAGCAGATTTCTCAAAATAATTAGAAAATATCATTTGAATCAGGAGAGTATTTATAAAAACAAGTTAAGCAGTAGACTAGATTTGTCTACTGAAGATATATTATTTAAGTACCTTTAGGTCTTATCTCAAATATCATCTATCTCCAGTATCTTAATCCACTCCTAAACAGGACATTGCCCGTGGATATGTTACTGTAAAAGCTCGAACTACGGTAAATCTTAAGATTTCAGTGTAAGTCTTAGGATTTACCGACATGAGTTGGTAAATGTAAGTATTTCTTAAGATACGACGATTTTTTCGAGCTTTTACCATTCGAACTCAGTATATGCTAGGTTTTACCACTGTCAGCTGGTAGATGTTGGTTTTAGGAATAAAACAATGAGTACATAGTATTTTAAAGATATAATAATGATAGTGACAAGTGTCCTTGTTCTTCCACCGTGTCCAACAGCAAAATGCGTTTCTTCGAGAATGTTAAATAAATCGTCATAACAAACATAATATTTGATTTCATCATTATCTTCCTTCATCGGGGCATTTAGCTTTTCTTCGCCGCCTATAGTCAAAATATCATAGCGTTTTATACGCCTGTAATGAACAGCTTCCTTCTTTTTAATGTTCTTTGCAGTTTTTACTTCCTCTAAACACTTTGTCTTTATCAAGATAAAAGTTATTATCTTTCTTGTTTGCCACAAACTCGTCCATTATTTCATAAAATCTTTGCTTCATACTCATTCTGATTCACAAATAACTTTTAAACACCAAAAATATAATTAGAAATAAATTTATCGTGCGAGTTCAAACGTGTCAAACGAGCGACTGAGGCGAGCGGAGCGGCGGAGACGGTGCGCGGGTAGCGGTAACGGCGAGCTACAAGTCAATGCGCTGAGTACGTTATGACATGTTTTGTTTTTCACCATTTACCATGCCAATAATGTAAATCCTAAGATTTACCAACGGAATGGTGGTAAAAGTTCGAATCGCAAATCTTATTGGACATTTTTGATTGCTATGGGCTTACATTCAACACCTACATGGAAAAATTAGAAAATTTACAAATAAGGTTCCTAAAATTACTGGTTGATAAAAAAACTAAAAATAAATATAAAAATGACTACTATAAATTATTTAAAATCTGTAAAGTATTACCGGTCAGACTTAAACATAAATACATTCTCGCAACCAATAACCACAGCAAGCAGGAACATAATCCACCACTGATAACAGTTTGTAATAAACACAACACCCGATCGATGTCGTCTGGTAAATATGAGGTACCAAGGGTTAATAATGTTTATGGAGATCGATCAATGAAAAAGCGTATCCCGTACTTACTCAACCATTTGCCAAACGAAGTCAGGGAAGAGAAAAATAAAAATAAATTTAAGACTAAATTAAAAAAATATCTGTTTAGCACACTACCATAACCACATGTATTTAAAATTAATCATAACCATAACCATTATCATAGTAAACTACAAATACCTACTAAATAGTAATTTAAATATAGAAGATCCAACAGTCAAACTATTTACATATAGTTTTGTTGGACATGGCGTTAGATTATAAGGCATACCTACCATGTACCTTTATTATTATTAATAAATAAAAAAATTTACCATTAGGAATTGGTAGATCTTAGGTTTTACTGGAATATCTTAGGATTTACTGCAGTTCGAGCTTTTACAGTAACAGATAGACCATGACTAATCACTTATCTTTGACCTTTGAGACTGACTACATATAAAATTATCTTCATGATAAAATCACGCCAATTCAAAAATAGTTAGATATACATACACAATACTTGTGTCGTGTATGTCGTGGTGGCCCGGAGGTTTAAGACGCCCGCTTCTCATGCATGAGGGTGCGGGTTCGAAACCTACCAACGGCAAGTACCAATGTGACTTTTTCCGAGTTATATATAATAGTTATAACTTTCTAAGATTATTTAGACACCACTGACAAACGGTGAAGGAAAAACATCGTGAGGAAACCTGGACTTATAATTTCTAATTATAAGTTAGAAATCGCCAACCCGCATTGAGCAAGCGTGGTGATTAATGCTCTAACCTTCTCCCTGTGAGAAGAGGCTTTGCTCAGCAGTGGGCATTTATAGGCTGTTGATGATGATGATGATGATGACATAATACTCAGTAATTTATTGCATTTCATAATTTATTTAACAACAGTTGGTATTGATAGAAGGTACAGGTACAGTTGTGCACCCTGTCGGGTCTGTATAACCAAGCATGCATAAAAAGACTGATGACTGTTGATGAAGCGAAATAGGTATGATAGAATCGTAGTAATTGGCGGTCCATAGTCTCTGTCAACCCTCATGGCATGCAGGCGTGACGTCATGTATGTATGAATGTACAGAGACATAATTCGATTGGATGATGATGGCTTTGTTACAATGCAACACCCACTTTTCCCCAGTTCGGTGCTGAACGCTTATTATCGCTTGCGTCGACGTGCTCTATCGTAGACGTCATGTACGTCATGACGTCATGTAGAGATAATTGCTTACCACCAGAGAGTGGTCAAACGTCGGCCCATCGCATATAAAAAGTCAGGTGATACGCCTGCTCGTTTGCCTCCTATTTCATAAAAGAAGTTATGTTATAAGTTCCAATTTATAGTTTGAGAGCATATCGCCACTTTAAAGTTAATGTTTCAACTATGTTGCTCTGTACCGTCCTTAATTTCTCTCATGTCGTCGTGTGTGTTTACAAATATGTATCACACCCAAACAGTGAATGTTCAACCATTTGGATCCCATAAGAAACTACGTTACGTACTACCCATTTGCGTAGCCACTGCATCAAGTATAAATTAAAGTGGTCTGAATCAACTCAGTTTAAGTCTCCAAAGTATAAAATCTAAGTCTGAAATCTATAGTCTCTGATACTTGAGCTTTTCAATCTATTCAGCCAGTGATATAAGTTTAGTAGTTATCGAGGTGTGGACCTTCTTATGTTCCATCGGTTATCGTCCCGTGCCCGGGTGATGGTCGTGCCATCTGCTGGCAATAACCTTAGTTATATGATTCCACCTCTTGCTATAGGGTTGTACAATACAAAATGTGAATTTCGTATCAAAGGTTTTTTTCATTGGCATTAGCCATTAACTTATTACTTATACTTAAAACTAATTAAATAATATTATAGAATAGAATTTTTATTATGGAAATTGAAAATGAACCAGTTTCATTGTAGTAAATTCTATTAAGATTCACAGTTCGTCATATACACAAAACAAAGGATATTATTTTAATAGTAAGTATTTTATTGTATATAACTTCAATAAATACCCTACTTCTCCACAAATACCAACTACTCAATAACTTTCCTTCACCTACAAAAACTGGACACTACCAACCCTACACCCTAACCGTTCCTCCCTAACTGAACTGTCTCAAATAAACTGCTTCTATAAGCGACTGTTAAATATTATTTTACTGCCATTTTATGCATAACTAATGAATCGTGGTCATATAACAAAGGTTTAACTACTGAGGAGATTAGAGGAAGACGTGTAGAATTAACTTATGGACCATGGGATTAAGATGTAACTGACTGAGATGCTGGGAATAACCGTAAAGTTTACTTTGACGGTGCACGTTATTACCTCGCAGTATGTTATCGGGAGTATTTTAGAACTAGATGCTATGAGGTACCCTTAGCAGACGAGCATGCATGAAAAGACTGGATGAAGCGAAAAAGGCAAGTAAGAATTGTAACAATTGACGTTTCGTAGTCTCTGCCTACCTCCATAGAAGATAGAGGTGAAATTAGTTATGTATGTATATAAATTGTAGACGGTGTAAAATAAGTATCGTCCTAAGTTGAGATACGAGGAGTATTTTCTTAAAATCTGTCTCTTGTTCTAGGAAATCCTTCACTCTTATTTTGGTAAGCCACATTTAACTAAACAGTTACAAATAAAAACAAAAAAACCGACTTCAGAAAATCATAAACTTATAACAAGCAAAAAGTCAGAACGAAGTAATCGAATTTTTTTGAAGTCGGTAATGAACAATAAACATAAGTACAGACCCAAGAATCGAACCCGAGACCTTGCCTGGCAGTCACACTAGCACGAGACAGTACCAAAAAATATTATTGAACTGAGTAGTGAGTGTTCAAGGTCACACTTCGTTGGTGAAAACGACCCTAATACGAGCAAATTATTAACATTGATGAAAACTAAATTACTTCTACAAAACATCTTCATACATTTAACAAATACCGGGAAAAATCTAATACTTGAATATTCTTCAAAAGGCGTTTAATTAGAAAGTGAATTATCATCTGAAAATACCTTGTGAGCTCCACCGTCAAGATTATCCGCGAAGGTTAATAACACGGTGAGCTTTGGTTTTATAAATGTAATAATAATGATGAAAAATACATTTTATGGGAAAAAATACCACGAACAATGACATCTTCGGTGAAAATATTGCGTATACCTAAGTTAAGTATGTGTAATATAAAATCTGTGGTTCTTTTTAACTATAAAGAATAGAAGCAGATATTCTCTTTTTGTCGTATTTTATTTTTATTCTATTTGAATTAGGTGTTGGGTATGCTTAAGATCATCGCATCTACAATACCTAAATCATAGTCAACAATACCTACCCACGATGCAACGTTGTTTCGTTCGCGTCGATTCGCCGTCGGCGCTCCGTAAGCACACGGCACACGCCTGTTGTAGGCAAATCCTCTCTCTGCTGAAGTCGGGCACCGGTGACCCCCATGGCGTTTAATGTGTTAAGTATACTTATCGTCAAATCAACAAATGAAACTGTAACTATTTTTCAATATTAAAAATCATTTTCATCAATCAATTTGAAAAATCAAAATAATTTATTTTTGACACAGGAAACTATCGAATTTGTAAGGAACTAATTGACAAATAGCTACATAAAATTGTTTACGTCACGTCTATGTCGTGTAATTTTATTTTATCAAACACATCAGCAAAAAATGGGTTAAATGGAATTGTTATTTAATACCACGTATTCGAATATCATAACAAAAATCGAACTGGGAATAATTGATACGTCTACATGTGTATTTCAATTGAGTAACGCAATACATATTAAATTTTTGCAATGTTCCTGTCATTTCATTTAAAAATTCATTGCATCAAAAATGTTACATACACGTTTATACAATGTTCAATGTTTTATGATTTAATTGTAACTGAATTTTATTTATTGCCTCTTTATAATTACAAAAAAAAAAATTTTTATTTTTTGCTTTTGCATATATGTATGCAATAAATGGTGATCAGGAGAGCTCCTAAAAAGCCTAAATTAGAACTGCGATTAAAACCATTAGACCTGTGATCTGTGAATGGTCTGCATCGTTAATATTATACGTATGTATCTGCATATCATTAATAATAGATTGATAGTATTATAGCAAAGCTGTCTTTTTTATGTAGGAGACTGGAAGTAGATATTTCAAGTGTGGGAGAGCCACGCTTCGGCACGAATGGGCCGGCTCGACCGGAGTGATACCACGGCCTTACAGTAAAACCGACGTGAAGCAACGCTTGCGTTGTGTTTCGTCGTGTGAGTGAGGTTACCGGAAGCCTTATTATCCTCCCCTTCCCCAATCTCCCCAATCCCTGAATCCCCAACGATCTTCCAATTCCTAATCCCTAAAAGGCCGGTAACGCACTAGTAATGCCTCTGGTGTTCCAGGTGCCCATGGGCGACGCCGATTGCTTACCATCAGGTAATCCGTCTGCTCGTTTACCGGCTTATGCTATAAAAAACAAAAGATTATAGCAAGCTGTTAATAATGACGAAGAAACCACCCAAAATGATTCATATTAAAAGTTTAAGTAGCAAAAGTTTGCCCTTTTGGCTTTCCGATTCACATAAAATTACAAACACAATCAATATCAAAAATAGACATTAGTCGGACTCTCCTCGGCTATTACTGGCAATAATGTAATTGTGAATAGTGGACGGATACAGGTGGAGACAATTATATCAAAACATGATGAACCTGGTCGATATTCCGTGAGAAGTAGCCAGTTGTGGTCTTACAAACAATATTAAGAGATCTATGTTTAGACTCGGAGTATCTGTTGGATGTGGATAACCTTTGCTCACGCTCTTTAATTTATGAAGAGGTAGGCAGATAGCCACAAATACCTTAAGGGGAGCAAAATCATCCAATTATTTCTTCCGCCTTGACTGAGGCTAGAGGGAGTGTCAGACTCTTATTGACAAAAAACCATCCCATTCCTACTCCTGTTTCTGCTGTCTTCGGGTACATATACCTTCAACCTAGTTCTAAGTTTTCACCAGCTGTTATGTCTATGCCTATGTAATACCGTGACTCCATTGCCAAACCAGATATGATTCCAAATTCCATGCTCTCACGGAAAATTTTCGAATAACCGAAATATCTCAAAATAGGAGTTAGTCAATTTCATTATTATGGACTAAGTGATTAGTAAAATTGTAAGTTTCTGTACTTATAATAACAAATACCTATAGATCTACGTAACAATATGTCACAATATCGCAATAAACATCTGTTTAGGGACTATGTTTTGACTTATAACCATCAAATTGTCTTTGTTTTATCTTTGATAATTAAATAATAAGTTCGATACAAAATAGGAAGTTTCCGTAAACATAGCCCAGACGTGGCGTATATAAAAATTTAAACAAGAATTTATTTATTTATTTATTTATTTATTTATATAAAACCTTACCTAAACTACCATTACAGGTTTCTCCATTGCGATAGCTAGGCCTTAAACTAAATCTATGTAACGTCAAATTATAACAAAATCATAAATTAAAAAACAAACAACAACTAGTGTCTTGGCATACCTTGTTGAATGCAATCTGCAATCTGATGGAATGTCAAACCAATATTGCTCTGATACATCAGGTGCTAGCTGCAGCGACAGATTTATGCAGCTGTATCATGCATGTTCAATCACACGTCTGTTCAAGTTATTGCATTACTATTTCAGGATTGGGATCAGATGGGATTTTTTCTTTAACACGTTCAGACCGGCGCGGCGTGTACCTCCGGTGGAGCTCGGAGTATTTGCTGCCACGGCGAGGTACTACTGGTGGTACACGCCGGTCTGAACGTCTTAAGGGGGAAATTCATCGAATGACTTCTCTTATCTGGGTGAAGCGGGAGGAATTGATAAACTCTTGCTGACTAAAAACCACCCCGTTCCTACTCCTACACTTCGAGCCGTAGCCCCGGCAACCCGTTAAGTCTTCCGCGACTCCGTATCGGCATCCGTGATGGTCTGATGGCTTTCTTGGGATCAAATGGGATAGATGGTTGGTTAACTTTGAACAGCCAATCAGAGTGTTGAACTTGGGAACGTTTCGATTCGACAACTCGCACTTGGCCCCCAGAAGTATAATTATAAGTTTTTACGTGACGATGGGTTTACTACTGAAATATAACATTAAGAAACGTAACGTCATGTGTTTTTTATCAGTCATTCGATGATTTTCCCCCCTTAAAAAAAAATAGGCTACTCTTTGGAGATATAGACAGTGCGCTCTGTGACAGCCTTATATAGTACACTAGCGACCCTCCCAGGCTTCGCACGGGTGCAATATGCATGTAGGTATTATACATATAAACCTTCAGACTCCGAGCTATATTAGAAAACTGAAATATCACCAATAGCTGTCACGGAATGTTAATGATGATGTAATCCCTTTATGTCACTTGCTCAACTGTCACAGTTGCAACCACTCATCTATTCACTCAGTAATAAATACATCTAAATCTAAGACAATTCCTAGATAAATCCCGTTACTATACAAGTATACATTGCAGACAACAGCAATGAAAGATACACCTATGTGCCATATTTCTTCAATCGATTTACAACTTTATTACGAAAAAACAAAGAAGAAAATGTAATAAAAAGATGTGATGGAATGGTATAGGGTGACCTGCTTATGTGTAAGTACGTATTTTATAGCAATAAATTACTCTCACGCGATGCGGGTACGTGAATGATGGCCGCCGATATTGTCCTTCTAAAGATTTCTTGTTGAAATACTGGATTCTTGTACAATATTCCGACTGTCTAGTTAATCGGACAAGGCTATACTCAAGGAAAAAGAGTCTTTAGCTAACATAACAACGCGCCATTAATACTTGAAGAGGTAGGCAATCACAGCGTCCACATATGTAAATACAATGTAATTTGTAATCAATTGGGTACTTGCCAACTAGTCAAAATTCAATACTTTTTTCGAACTGTCAAAAACGACAATTTTTTATGAATTTTGTACGAAATTGTGTATTGTCCATACACTTTAAAAAAAAATAAAAGAAAAATTTGTAAAATAAGTAATTTGAATTTGTTAGTATGGTTGTTAGTACTTCACACAATAATACAATAATAGTATTGTGACGTCATGTTTTTTAGCGCCAATCGGCATAAGAAAGAAGCATGCTTATTTTTTTTTTAAATGTTGAGAATGTACTAAAATAAAGTTGGTCATAAAATCAATTAATGAAAGGGAATGAAAGATTATTTCTTAATATTCTATTGTATTGAACAGTCGAAATAAATTATTTTGGATTAAAGAAGGTACCAAATTATTTTACGGGTGTCACGTAAAACTGATGAGCGTATTAAAATGATTATTATGAATAAATGACAATAATCTAGACTTGTTGCCATTACTGAAAAGTCCCGAACCCGAATTGAACCTTCTAACTCGTCATTCGCACGAACAATCATTTAAATAATAAAACCTTGTTATTTCTACTCCATCAATAAAACCAATAATATAAACACGACTAATAAATCCGCAAGTAAAAGCTAATCATAGGTAAAGTCGACAAAATAATTGGGTAGTTTCCAGGGTACCAAAATTAAAAATCTAATTAATCCGTCAATTAGATAATGAAAAAATATTACACACGCATTTTTTTTATTTTCTCATAATAAGTTGCAATACTTAGATAAAATGGCGCTAAGTTTAGGAGTGGGAGGTTGTTACGTCATAACGTGCTACAAAATATGGCACGCTGTGACATCACACGACATTTCAAATGAATGTATCATCGAGAGTATTTAATTTTGTGAGAAAAGAAAAAATACGTGTGTAAAGTTTTAAATTAATGTACCAGACGGACATTAAAGTAAAATTTAGGAAACTACCCTATTATTTTACCACAAAAACAATGACCCAAAAAGAGAATAATTCATCTCAATCCTTATAAGTTATGATCATCAAAGCGTAATTTAGTTCATCTTAAGTTAATAAAACTGTAAGATTTAACCCCTCAGAGGAGGTGGGGGCCAGCGCGATCCCTACACATCCATCACTCGTAACAAGAGTTACAACTTTCTTGGTACTTTCGACCCCAGTATGTAGTTAATGACTTTTTAATCAGAGTACCAAGAAAACAACGTCTGTACCACTTGTCAATCTGAAAGTTGTTATGTAAAGCAGTGTGTACAAACTGTTTAGTATGCAAAATGTTTAATAATAGTAATATAATAATAATAAGTTTATTTCAGACTCTACATGATATGTCCATAGGTTTGTTAGTAATGGTGTGTTAGTAACAAAGAGTGCTTAAATAATTAGGTTAGTATTGTTAGTTATTACGATCTTTATTATTAATGACTTCTCTTCGATCTTTATTATAATTAATGTGTCAATGTTTTTATAATCGCCCTGTATAAGTAGGGTTGGGTATTTAAAGTACACTACAAGTTACTGCTAAATTAGAACTCGGGTGTGTGAGGTGAGAAGTGTAGGAAAGCCATGCTTCGGCACGAATGGGCCGGCTCGACCGGAGTGTCCACGGCTTCACAGAAAACCGACGTGAAACAAGGCTTGCGTTGTGTTTCGTCGTGTGAGTGAGGTTACCGGAGGCCCAATTACCCCCCTCCCTAGTCCCCGTGTCCCAAATCCCAGAATCCTCCACAATCCTCAATATCCCAATTCCCAAGAGGCCGGTAACGCACTTGTAACGCCATGGTGTTTCATCAGGTGATGCGTCTGCTCGTTTATAAACTATAAACGAAACTATAAAAAAAACTAAGTTGATTATAAAGTATGGTACAGATACAATTTACTTAAAGATGATAAAGTCGGTGGTACATAGAATAAATAATTAAAATTTTTATTCAGATTTGTGTGACAGATGTCAATTTTTTTTTGAAAAACGTAGTTTTATAGTGCATGTTATCGTCATCGTCAATTATATCTTCAGTTCCACGTAACAGCAGGCATGTGATCAAATAATTTAATCATCTATGAATAAACTTCAGCTGAAAATAAACATTTCATTTCAGTAGTCGAAGAAAATTCGATAACACAGCATTCTTATTAAAAGGTTTCTGATTGATGAGCCATAATTTACATGAAATTCAGTTTTTAAGATAAACATTTCCGAAAATTAATATCGTGATCGATCGGCTCGTGTTGTATGTATGTACCTACGTTACTTCGGCGAAGGTTTCCATAAAATATTGTTAGTAAACAATATTTCGATTTGTCAAAATTTGAATGAAGACTTTCATATCACTAATAATATAAAACAAAGTCGCTATCCGCCGTCTGTCTGTCCCTATGTTACTTAGATCTTTAAAACTACGCAACAGATTTTGATGCGGTTTTCTTTATTAGATAGAGTAATTCTTAAGGAAGGTTTATATGAATAATACATGCATATTGCACCCTTGCGAAGCTGGGGCGAGGAAGCGAGTCGCTAGTATTGAATAAACAGACAACTATATAGTTTAAACTTTGAATGAGAGTATATTGAAAACTTTAACCCTATAAATAGTATCGTTGGCTGAGTGGACACAAGTGCGACTGCCGAGCAAGGGGTCTCAGGTTCGATTCGGGTCGGGCAAAGTATGACTGGGTTTTTAATTCTCAGTAGTTGCACGGAGTCTGGAATTGTTCCCGGTATATAGCAATAGGCTCACCCCCTATTACATGGGACTCATGACATAAACAGTGAAAAATGGGTGTTACATTGTACAGTGCCATAGTGTGCCCCTCTGTCTACCACTTCGGGGATAAAAGGCTTGTTGTTATGTTATATTACGTCTTAAAAAACGGAGGGTGTTGAAATCGGTTATCTAAAAACGTAGTTCATAAAACAATTATTAAACAGCCATCGTGAAGCTATCTCAATACGTTTATTTTAATGTGGAACTTCCTACGAACACCTTAGTTTACTATACATAATATAGTATTGCAAATAGAATTAACATATTATTACAAATGATGTAAGAAGCCGACACAGTCAGCTGTGTCGAGCGCACTGCCCTCTAGACTCGAGTGGCGAACTATTAATACTCGAGGGTGCTTCAACTGTTGCAATTGTTATAGATTTAATGGGAAATATTAGTTAACATGGCTATGGCTTGTTAATTAAATCTCGGTACATAACATAACAATACAATGTAACACCCACTTTTCACTATTTATGTTATGACTTCCAGGTAATAGGTGGTGAGCCTATTGACACACCGGGCCCAATTTCAGACTCCGTGCTACTTCTGAGTTTTTTTAAAAAAAAGAAAATTATTACAATACTTTATGTAAAAATTCCAACAATTGACTTTCCATAGTCTCTGCCTAACCCCATGGTAAACCGGCTAATAACCGGCATGGTAAATGAGGTTATATATGCATGTATTATTATAATACTTAAGATTTTTTAGAGCATGAAAATGGCATTTCATTTTTTACAAAAGCAGTATTTTGTACTCTATTTTTCTCAAATTTTGTTCAATATTAATAATTATTTTTATGCTGAATTTATGATATTTAAGTGCTAATGACTTTCACCTGAATTTTTTTTTATGAACAATATTCGCTGTAAAGTGGGTTGTATAGCCTTTCATAAGCCTACAAATGCTGGCGACCTCTCGATTTGAAGTGTACTTCAGTTCTTTAGGAGCCCGACGAACATTTGTGTTGCAATTAATCAAGATTTTTGTACAGAAATGTTTTTTATTTTTTTTTCGACCTCACATGAACTACCATCCCCGAAGGGTAGGCAGAGGTGCACATTATGGCACTTAATACCACTGTACAATAAAACACCCACTTTTCACTATTTATGTTACGAGTCCCATGTACTAGAGGCCTATTACCATAATACCGGACACAATTCCAGACTCCGTGCTATCACTGAGATTTTATTTAAAACCCAGAATCACTTTACCCGACCCGGGAATCGAACCCGAGACCCCTTGCCCGGCAGTCACACTTGCGACCACTCGGCCAACGAGGCAGTCTAAATCATCTAAATCTGACTAAAAAAGATCAAAAGCATTATAAAGAGACTGTGAAAATTGTGAACAACACGCCATTTTAATTACAAACAACCTTAACCTTGAAAGAGGGGCCTTAAAATAATCCCATCACAATGAATTAAGGGAAGAAAATACCGTCATCAAAATATAGAGCTGTGATACAAAAGCGATAATTACGAGTCATTACAGGTGCGTCTCCTAGTTTAAATGGCTTTAATTAATTCTGAACTGGCGCCAGTGAGAGAATTAAGTGCCTAATTCTTGGTTGATGATACGAATAAGGAGGTTGTTCCTTCATTGCTGGCTGGAGACGGTATTTCGTAATAAATTATGATTTTATGGTTACCTGCTTTTTCTTTGGATGTGCTTTTTTTAAGGGGGGGAATATTATCGAATGACTTCTCCCGCTTGGGTGAGGCGGGAGGGAGTGCCAGACTTTTACTGACTAAAAACCACCCCGTTCTTACTCCTGCACTTCGAGTCGGAGCCCTGGTAACCCGTTGAGTATCGGCACCAGCCCTAATTGGCCCCCATCCGTGGTGGTCTGGTGGCTCTTTGAGGCGCGCGCGGAACGCGACGCACCTTACGCTCGGGTCCGGTTCTGGTAGCGCGGCGAGCCACCCATGCTCGCCATCCGCAGGCCCGCGCTTACGGTGGCCGGAGATCGTCCCGCGATCCCCAACGCCCGGAGTGTCCTTCGCGACGGCTGGGTTATGAGGAGGCAGCGCTTTGCTGCCTCATTCACCCCGCCTCCTTGTCTAGCATGACTGCTTCGCAAAAGGAGCTTGAGAGAATTTTGTTAGGAAATTAATTTCTGACCGTACGTGATAAAGTTTTGAGAATGACAGATGTTACCTAAAGGACTCCGTAACCTGCAATGCACTTCTATTTTCTCTAGAATTATGGGTGTCCATAAGCAATGTTTGGGGAAGGCCTATGTTCAGCAGTGGACGTCTTATGGCTGATATGATGGATGATGATGATGATGATGATGATGATAATGATGACGATGATGATGATAGGCACTACTGATCACTTACTAGATTATCAATATAAAACCTCAATGTTGTTACTTATGTTCGAACTAAACTGCCCAAAGAAATCAAGCATTTTATCTAAACCAGTAGATAAATTGAAAGATCGGTAATACATAATAATAAAAAATAGACACTTTTCCCATTTTGACTTGTAAGTAGAAATTAATATTATTTGAAGAGTAGATAAAGGTCAGTTCACACCACAGTTCGTTCATTAGGGCAAAGAAAATCTTTAAAATTATGATTTAGAATGCAAATCGTATGCCAAGAGACCCGGTTGGTTTAATTAAAAATTTAAATTCTAAAGAAAGATGATTAGATTGAAGTGTTATTTTAAAAGTAGATATTAATCTCCATTACGTAATGTTACGAGAATAAAAATCTAAATTATAAAACAAGACTAGTGTGGTCTTGTCAAAAACAATATTGAACATTTCTACACATAAAAATACCATTTTTTAAACGAAAATTCCAAAAAAATACATCAGACACAGTTAGACTTTATTTTAACCTAACAATTAACCTTACACGATAAAACTTGGTAATCACTAAAAATACAGTGCATACTGCTTACAAAACGCAAAATATCGATACGCAAATGAAACTCAACAACTTGCTATATATCGATAGGCACAAAGCCAGCTGGTCTGTTCTACCGTGACCAAATACTTCCACATTGTATTGGAAAGCAAACAACCATAAAAATAGATCCTCTTCAACCTTCCTTTTTAATAGTTTGGCTTCACTACATACTCCACAACGAACGCCCATTCTGTTAAGAGTCCAAAGATAAGCCCCTCCAATGCTTTGTGATGTACTTTAAAAAGCCCACCCCATTTCCAACCCTAGATCACCGAATCACGATTCAAAATCCTTTGCAGGAAATTATGAGAAACATTCTCATCATCTAAGGTGGATTGTTGACCGAATTTAAACTTTATGTTGGTGGAATAAAGATGGTTGTATGGCAGTCTATAAGTGGTGCTCTAGAATATGGTAGGCGGAAGGATTTGGAGGTTTTTCATGGTAACATCGAGCGAGGACGCGAATGCTTCTGTTATCAGACATATGTAGTTGCTATCAATAAGGAGACAGAGTTGTAGCTACATAAAGGGTGGAATATCAAGTCTTGCTTTACAAAACACTTTGTCGTCGTCACTATTTCTCAGGTAGATTATGATCAATAAGTTCTAACTGCATTTGCAACTCATTTTTTCTACCTAGAGTACCTACGGTATTAGTGATTTCAAAATGTTCTTAGCACAATTGTCATTCAAGTATGGCTATGAAAGAATTCAGATTCTATCAGTGACATAACTCCAATAAGTGAATCCAGTGAGTAATCAGGGACGATTTTTCAATCATCGTTTAATTTCTAAATGCAAAATAAAATTGACAATTGACAGTTTTTAGTATGGAAGAAAAATATTGAAAGTTATACCTTAGTTAAAATTTATGTTAGTATTGAAAAATTGGCCTATGAAAGTGATAAAGAACAATGAGGTAGTTTTAAGTCAAATGACACAATGACATCAATCAAGAAAAAAAAATTACAACATCTACTTAACATCTTTTCTCTCCGCCACGTTCTCTATCTATCTAAGTTCAGCAAGACGGGCGGAGAAATTTTATGTGTGGGAGAGCCATGCTTCGGCACGAATGGGCCGGCTCGACCGAAATGATACCACGGCCTCACAGAAAACCGACGTGACACACAACGCAACGCTTTAGTTGTGTTTCGTCGTGTGAGTGAGGTTCCCGGAGTCCCAATTACCCTCTCCTTCCCCAATCTCCCCAATTTCTGAATCCCCAACGATCCTCAAACTCATAATACCTAAAAGGCCGGTAACGCACTTGTAACGCCTCTGGTGTTCCAAGTGTCCATGGGCGGCGCCGAATGCTTACCATCAGGTGATACGTCTGCTCATTAACCGGCTTATGCCATAAAAAAACAATGACAGTCAACTCCTTCATTCTCATTACCATCATTTGCGAAGTCAGTCATAGCACCTTTAAAATTCAGGGTTGAGACAAATTAATGTCAGTTTATAATGTTCCCTCCTACATCATTCGGTAACGTACAGCCCTATTTATTCAGGGCCAACCCTTTTGTGTGAAGAAAAGGAAATGGTTCCTTTCTATTTATTAATGTTCCGAGGTTTGTTCTGTTCAATATTTCGGTTGAAAATGCGAGTAATGCAGGAAAATGTTCAGAAGTAGTAGTAAACTTATGAAGTCGGACAATGAAACGCTCCTCAATTTTAAAATTGTATAGTAGCCTTAATTAAATCTATTATAGTTTAGTATAGTATAGCCTTTCGGTATTCGGGTGGTAGTGATTGAAAACGAAAATTGACGGACCTCTGAGTGTGTTTTGGCATTTCTTCCCAGAGTAGTCAGTTAGGAAATGTCGACCTCATCGTTCGCTTGATAAAATTGACGTGTAAAAGTGCTGCCTTGTAGCCTATTTGCAGAAATAAATTCACTTGTTTCACTTGTTTCACTTGTTTCACTTGTTTCACTTGAGGCAGCTGTAGTCGTATTAGCTATATAAACCTAGTGCCGGTGTCATAAGAACTAACCAAACATTTGTCGAAGACCAAGCAACAGTCTCTGATGATGAACCTTTTAAGATGCGATGTGTGACCCTTTCGAATAGAATAAGGCCCATCGTCTAGCATTAGAATGTCAAGGACTGTACATAACTAGATTCTGTCAACAGCTTCGTCCGCGTTCTTTGGGGTAAAAAGTAACCTATGTGTTACGCCAGACCATAATCTATCTAATCTACATATATCTCATCTCTGTTCCAAATTTCATCCCGGTCCCGTCAGCCGTTTTTATATCACTTAGTAACAAACATACACACAAAATCACATATTATACACATTGTTGTGTGTGTTAATTTCATATTCAGTGTTGTGTTCAGGATATTAAGGTATAATCATAGGAAGGAAGGAAGTTTCGTCTTAGTCGAACCGGTAGTTTATGCATGATGCGTGAACATACAGATAAGCAGACAGACAAAAGTTGGTATCTATCAAGTAACACAATTTACTTTTTAATATTTCAATATACAAAATTTACACTTCTACAGTTTAATTATATGTAGGTATAGATATTAAAGTAATTCTGATCATTAACTCGTCGAGTACCGATTTTATAGACACAATTAAAGAACAATAGGTCGCGGTCACCGGTGACCGCTTGGTGTTTGACAGTTTAATACGGTTCAGTAACAATGTAAATTATTTTGTATTTGGAACAATAACTTTTACACACATTTTTTTCATTGGAAAAAAGCAGTAATACATCTATTTTATCTGCTTTTTAAAATAACGGACATTTTTCCATAGTTAGCGGAGTTTTTTCAGTACTCTGCGGCGACGTCCGGTGGTCCAACGCACACAGTTAGCAGACGGAGATGAATAATGTACTAAATTAATACGTATAGATGATGTCGAGTTAACGTTACCATTGAAGATATGGTTCTTTTTACAAATGTTTTACATCACGGTGATATTTGGTTTTCGTTACAAACCCCTAATAATTTTACTTATGTTGCAATGAGTGGAACTTCTTAACAATTTCTACTATGTTTATCACTATTATTGTACTGTGTGACTTCAAGACTTTTGTATTATATCGCTTTCCAGTTCCAGTAAGTGAGTTTTGACAGTAACTGGCTTGTGGCCAGTTGCTTTCATATTGTTTGTACACACGGCTACACATCGAGCTTTACATAACCAGTATAAACTGAACGTTAAATGTGCAGAAAGATGATTCGACGCGACACCAGGATAAACTGGTTTAGTATAGATTGATGTGTGGCCGTGTGTACTAAGGATTACACACACCGGACGCAGTTTGACGCGGTGAGCGTAATATTCTTTCTAGGTATTTCTTGGAACTTGTATAACAATATGAGGGTTAAGAAAGAATGAGAGGATATACTCTTCGTTGCTCCAATTTTCTATTATACATACATACATAACCTTACGCATGGGGATAGGTATACCTAGCTATGGAACACCAATTGCTACTTACATATCTCTTTTGCCACGACTGCCTTGTTGGCCTAGTGGTCGCAAATGCGACTGCCGGACAAGGGGTCTCGGGTTCGATTCCCGGGTCGGGCAAAGCATTACTGGGTTTTTAAAAAAATCTCAGTTGTAGCACGGAGTCTGGAATTGTGCCCGGTATATGGCAATAGGCTCACCCTCTATTACATGGGACTCATAACACAAAAAGTGAAAAGTGGGTGTTACATTGTACAGTGGCATAATGTGCACCTCTGCCTACCCCTTCGGGGATAAAAGGCGTGATGATGTTATGTATATCTGTTTTGCTTCCTTAACAGTCATCTGTCTTCTATCATAGTACATACTAAAGTTTATTTGTGGTTTTGGTGTCTAGAGATAGGAGCCTGACAGTAAAAAGACTTTTTCCTTAGAGTCGAGTCGCTAAACACCAAATTTTGTTTTTGTTAAAAGTATGTTAATACCCCGCGCTACTACTATATCCTGTATCGTAAAACACATTTTTTTTATGCAGATAATACACAAACTCTGAACAACATCTTGAGCTCCTATACCTTCAAAAACATAGTCGCGGAGAACCTAACGGGTACCGGGGTCCGGCTCGACGTGCAGAGAAGGACGGGGTGTTTTTAGTCAGTAAGAGTCTGACACTCCCTCCCGCCTCACCCAGGCGGGAACAGTCATTTGATGATTTTTCCCCCTTAAAAATAACTTAAAAACATCAGTCAAGAACATAAAAATGTTAAGAAGAATAAATCAAATCGATGCATTCAACCACAACATGCTGAGCTCCTAAAATCTTGAATAGATCTTGATATTAATGAATTTATAGAATTGTTTGTGCACCACGTAACTGTGCCAAAAAGAGTTATCTAGTTTAATTTGCCAAATTCTGTATAAACTGCCAATTTTCAGGTAAGATACCAAAGATTTTACATTTAACCATTAGTAGATTGCATTATGTCTTTAATGGATGAAGAACTCCATGTCTTTTAATCACAAAAGGGTTAGGCGTACATAGCTTCCACTTATTACGTAGGAAGTCCCATGTAATAGGGGGCTGCAATTCTTTCCGGTAGGCATTCGAACCTCTTGCTTGACAGTCGTATTTGACGACCACTCATCTAGTTCGCTAGCCACCCGAGCGCGGCGTGTCTAGCGTTCTATAGAGTGTGAAACATAATTATGGTGTTTGAACGGCACGGCGCGATGTAGCCTGCCCCTTTCGACCCGCACGATTGTTCTTCCCGCTCATGCAAACCCAAGACCCCGTCTGTTCCACCAACAAGGCAGTCTAATAACTGACAAATAAGTGAAGAAGTTGAAGAATAAATTTCTCTTACCGTTTCCAAGAAATAAAACCCAATTTAATAGGCAATACTATCTCCTACAAAGCCTAAATAAAAGCCATTCTATTACATAGTAATGAAAGTGAAAATTACTTCAAAATTGACTATGATCAAACAAAAGGACATTTCTAGTCCCTTCTGTGCCTTATCCTAAAATGATTTGAAATCCAAGACTTTAAGATCGTTTTAACCGTACTCTTCAAACAAACGATCAGAATTAACCGGATTGAATGTCCTTTTAAAAGTACAACGACTTATTTTGATGGTAAATCGCTTCTTTTATTAGATTTTAAAACGTCTACCGTTCTTTTATGGTCTCCTGAATATTATCTGACTATTTGAACTGCTATAATGGAGTTAGAATGCTATTCTAATCTTTCTAAGGAACTTTCGTTGTATATTCCGTTGGTCGGTTATCGTTATCGTTATTTTTATAATGGGTGGGAGATATTATGATTGAAAGGATTCCCTAGTGGGTGAATGTTTCCCAATCTCCTTCTTGTTTTAATATTAAAGAAAAACTCGTATTAGCAATTTCTTGGGAAGAGCCTAAGTAAGTAATTCCAAGTAAATCAATCCAAGTATGATAGAATTCACAGAATATAAGGATAGAGCTTTGGTTACATAGAATGTAGTAAATGGTAAATTTATTTCAATACAGTTTTAATGTCGTAACTACTACGTTTAAGTGTGGAAGAGCCGTGCACGGCACGAATGGGCCGGCTCGACCCGAGTGATACCACTAAGACTAACCTCACAGAAAACCGACGTGAAACAACGCTTCAAATTCAAATTCCCAATTCCCAAAAGGCCGGTAAAGTACTTGTAACGCCTTGGTGTTTCGGGTGTCGCCGAATTGCTTACCATCAGGTGATCCGTCTGCTCGTGTACCGGCTATATGCAATAAAAAAAACTGCGAGCAAATTCAGTAGCATGAAACTTGAAAATGCATTTCAAGTTTCATGCTACTGAATTTTACCATTTACAATGTAATTGTGATAATGACAGGGTATGAAAATTAAAAATCTAATTAGTCCGTAAGTTAGGTAATGAAAAAATATTAGACACGTATTTTTTAATTTTGTTTTCATTTCTGTAGTATTCGAAAGTATTCATTTCTGTAAAAAAATAAAAAATAATTTAAAATATGTAATCTACCAGACGGACATTAAAATAAAAATTAGGCATGTACCCTATTGTCAATGCACAATCAAATAAACGTGAGCATAATCGACTTTCAAAATTAAACCTTGTCACTTATGCATTAAAATAGCTATTACAATACAGCATGGAAAAACATGTCGTTGTAACAAAATATTTGACTCTGAAGGTTAAGAGATGATCATAAGTTTGTTCCCTTCGGACCGAAAAAAATATTCAAAAGTTAGAATATTTTTGTGAAGAATAACTCTGCATTACCTTCGAAACTATCTGGGTATCTTTTTTATTATTTCACTCGGGTTATGTGTTATAAGTTTGGCATCATTTGATATTTGATATTCTGTTTTCATTTGTTAGTTCTTTAGGTTCATTTTTGCTTGATATGTCATGGAATTTAGAAAGGTATTTTGATTTTTACATTCGAATTTCTTGTTTGATAATTACTTAATTGGTCAGAAGTGTGATCCCAGAGACTTGTATGTCTAGTGGTGATAGCAAATGGAATACATCAAAGACCGCATCATCGCTTACCACCAGGCGACATACATTTCCTAAATAAGGATGCTGATAATGTTGTGAGGGCCTACTAAGAGATTACACTTTTGATATAAACTAGGCTGCAGCGATCCCTGATAAACCTGAACCTTGTATTCCACCTCACCTGCCAGGTGTGGAGATAATGATAAACCCTCTAACCATTTTACGGTAAGGAGACCCACAGTCCAAGAATTGACGATAATGAATAACCTCGAGAGTCTAATGATTGGCCTCAACTAGACTGTGCGTTTCACAATCATAATTGTTGGTGATTGAAATTACATAAAATCACGCCTTTTTTCTTCGAAGGGCAGAGCTGCACATTATGCCGCTGTACAATGTAACACTCACTTTTCACTATTTATGTTATGAGTCCCATGTAATAGGGGGTGAGCCTATTGCCATATACCGGGCACAATTTCAGACTCCGTGCTAAAACTGAGATTTTTTTTAAAAACCCAGTAATACTTTGCCCGACCCGGGAATCGATCCCGAGACCCCTTGCCCGGCAGTCGCACTTGCGACCACTCGGCCAATGAGGCATTCACATGAGGAAGTGATTGAAATTAGTTTTGCATTATATATTATACGTAAGTATAGATTTTTTGCCAATACATGAATATTTCCTATAAGAACAAGTCTTATAATAACCACTAAACCTCCTTTAGAGAAATAAAGAGGTTTCAAGTAACAAATAAGATAACACGTAATAGGCTTTGAAGGAGTTTCAGAACTTACAGGTACAATAACTGTATTTTTTAAAGGCTTTATTGTAGAGCCTATAGGAAACCTAAACGCTTTAGTTATTGTAGTAATATTAAACTCAAGAGACTTTTCTCGGAATCAGAAACCATTAGTATTCTTACTTTTGTTATCTCAGAATATAAAAAGAAATATTTTTCTTGACAAACTTCGAGGTATAGGATAACTGAAGGCAGTTTGTTTGTAGTTAATGTTTGTCTTATAAATGAATATTATACAATAATATTAACGTCGTTTTTTCTCAAAGGGATAGGTATAATTATGTAGAATACCTAATTTTTGGACTAGTTATAGTTTATGCGCTATTTGCGTAGAAAATACTATTTTAATGTTGTTAACGACAGTTGCAATTAAGCTATGATGAGATAGGCTAAGATAGGATACACTAGAAGACGAAATGTCCCAAGACACGTCAAGAGAAGCCGGCCGATGTCGCCTAACATAAACGATGACAACGTGCAACTTATGTCCACGGTGACGTTGATGTTGCCAAACACGTCGACTAAAATATTTATTACCAAAATGATACCATCTGAGGAACTGTTTGACCTGATACCTGCCGCATCTTTTCGTCGTCGACCCTCACGACAGCATATGTATCCCCATCAAATAGATGGTTGGCAGGCCACAACTGTGCGCTTCTCACATAGCTTCCTGCCTCGCACAGCAAAACTGTGGAATGATCTGCCGTCGGCGGTTACGACCTTGCGAGCCGATACGACGTTCAAACCTTCAAGAAAAAAACGTATTTCTTTTTAAAAGGCCGGCAACGCACCTGTGACTCCTCTGGTGTTGCGAGTGTCCATGGGCGGCGCTGATCGCTTACCATCAGGTGATTCGTCTGCTCATATGCCTTATATACCATAAAAAAAACGTCGCGCTATGTCACACGACGTCGCTGGCGACACGTGTCGCGGGACATTAGAAATTGGAAACTCAAGAATAATGTACAAACTTGAGATACATTTCTAAAGAAATTAATTAATTCCTTTCTTATATATGTATGAAGTTAAAATGTAGTCACTTTTACAACAAACTCTCATACAAACATTACTAAAATGAACATTACATTATTAATATCGAAAATAACCCCAAAAACGAAATTACCACCAAACACCAATTTCCACAGACTTATGGCATAGTACACAAGTGTTGTTAACACGGGTATTATCGCCACATGTTCCCTCATTCCTCCAAAATCCACCCTAACTCCCCCATTGTGGGGAATCTCGATTATGTACTGATATTACTGTTTGTTATCATGTCATATTCACTGATTGACGGACAGACAAGCGTCATGGCGGAACCAAATGTTAGAAAACATGAGACTAATATTAGAAGAATTGGAAATGATATGACAGCTAATTATAAACAAACAGATTTGATTAATCTATTTCGGAAACATGTTCAGTTTTTTGAAGACATACAAGAGCTGCTATTTTTGTTCCATATGGTTTCAGATGGATAATGCGTTTTTTTAAAGGGGGAAATCATCCAATTACTTTTCCCGCCTTGGATGAGGTGTGAGGGAGGTCTGACTCTATAGAATCGTCTTGCATGTACCTACAATCACCTTGGTTACAAGTTTTGCCTTAAACCCTGAGTCGACACAACTAATATTGTTAAACAATAATATGGCTATTTAATAAAGTTACCAGCAAAAATCCATGTTATCTTTCGAATTAGAGGGATAATTTCTTGATTTCAAATTAAAAAAAATTGCAACACTCTTTTTCTGTTTTCTTCTTTTTTCAAAACCTTGGTACATATTTGTCTAAAGACATAAAAGCCAGCTATCCGCTAATCTGTGTGATAGAACTGTGTGTAATCACACAGTTCTAATGCGCAGAGAGCATGAGACGTCCGCTAAAAGCGAATCAGTGTTCTCGTTAATCACGTTTAGACCTATCAAATACAAAACATTTCCTAAAAATCATAATCAATGATCATGATTATGGGCTACAGCGTAGTTTGAAACTAGTCGAAGAAAAAAAAAATATAATCATTAATAGACTCCAAAAATGTAATTTTCTCCACACTAAAACCAACACATCTGTCTTGTTCCTATGGAGAAACAATACGGTGTTGCTATCCTAAACATATTTGTCGGGAAGATGGCCTAATATCGCCCTTATTGATATTTATGTTTTGCGCAAATGACCTTGTTGGGACGAAATTGTATCAAACCTTTTTGTTACAATATTGCTGTAGGTTTATTATGCGGTGTTACAAGAATTTGTTTTAGGAAAACATGAATAGTAATGTGCTGGAAAAGAATAGACGGTTCGCTGTGAATTTTATGGAAGTATTGTTTATTATTATTGGAAAATTATGGGTCTACGAGCACTTGGAATAAATTGCAGCCTGATACACTTTATTTCATAGGTCTTAGGACTTTTAAAGGAAGAAAAAATACTTAAGAGCTACTTATAAACTGTCTTATATATTGTCTTAAAACAATAATATTGTAAATTAAGCCTTAACGTCCGTAATGAATCATCAGAGCGACTGTTTCAATGTCCACACAAGTAGTACCAAAGTCATTTGTTAATCCTCACCTCACCTGTTAATTGAGCTGGTTGTAAACCGACACATGCGTACTGCCTTCAGAACGGGTCCGCTCAAACTGTTGTGGTTCTATCCTCAAAAAGCCACTACAGAAAGAACTTGCACGGTTCTCACACATAATCTATTATACATATTGTCTGGACTTTAAAAGAGACAGACCCCTGAGTTTGTTTCGAAATTTCTTCTCAGCGTAGTCAATTAGGAAATGTCGGCCTCATCGTTCGCTTGATAAAATTGACGTGTAATAGTGATGTTTTTTAGTTCATTTGCAGAAATAAATTCACTTGTTTCACTTGTATTTAAAATTACAAAAAAAAACGTCCAATTAAAAAAAATGTCATCGAAATACAATACTACATCCTTACTAATATTATAAGTCGGAAAGTGAGTTTGTTTGTTTGTTCCGATTTCACGCCATAACTACTAAACCGATTGCATTGAATTTTTGCAGACGTAAAGTTAGTAATCTGGATTAAATAATAGGGTACTTTTTATCCCGAAAAAAATTTAATATTCCCGAGGGAAAACAAAAGTATTGGTATTTTTTTTTTTTTTAAGTGGGGAATATCATCGAATGACTGCTTCCGCCTGGGTGAGGCGGAAGGGAGTGTCAGACTCTTACTGACTAAAAACCACCCCGTTCCTTCTCCTGCACGTCGAGCCGGAGCCCCGGTTACCCGTTAGGTTCTCCGCGACTCCGAATCGGCATCGGCCCTATTGGGCCCCATCTGTGAAAGTATTGGTATAGATAGCGCTGTGTCTTTGGTATATGTCACATAGGCTACTTTTTATCCTTTTGTGACGCGAGCGAAGCCGCGGGTAAAAGCTAGTTATATAATAAATAGTACTACAATAGTTCGAGAGTTATATCCAGCATTAGGAAAGCACTCACCCTGCAGTGGCCGGCTCACTTCGCGTCACTGGACCTGAAACCACAATAGCACACATCAACAGTTAGAAATGACCTAATCGCATTCGGTTCGTGGTTTTGAATTCAAATTAGAAATTGATCCACTTCATACCTATTTATTTCTATGAATAGAATAAAACCTATTTGTTGTTTTTTTTAGATTGTATTTGTGTTTATATTTTTTTCTTTTCAATCATGTTGTTTTATAAATATAATATTTGTGTTTTTATGAAAGCTAACGTTCCTTAGGCCCGATTTTTCAAACATCAATTAATTCTTAACGATAGAATAAAATTGGCATTTGACGGTTTTTTTTGGAGTCAAATATGGAAAAATCGGTCCTTAGTAGATGTAAAATAACTTGACTATGAGTGGTGCTGTAAAATGCTTTTTATTTTATCGATATCGACCATGTAAATTGGACTAGTTGTAATAATACACCTTCTAAAATAGTGGCTAAAAATTAAACTTTAAAAACATCAAATAAAATCACCCCAACACGTTTTTGTACTTTAATCAAACAATGGCTTACAAATTCAATTACACACAAAACACTACATTATTACATACTTACAAACAAAACACATTCAAAAAACAAAACAGAAACCTAGAAACGAGTATGTAAAACGGATCCTAATCCCCATAATCTCCACAATCCCAACAAATAGTAGGTGTAAACTAAAAAGGGATGAACGTGGTCTGCCAACTCAATCACTCAACCTGCTTACACAAAGAACCAACAGCACATCAGGGTACCCTTTCCTGTCAAAAAACCCCAACCAATTTCCAACCTTACCACAAATGATGTAAAGTCGAAATCCTTGTGAGGTTATGTAGAAGTAGGTTCACGTGCTGGTTTTGTACGTTTGTGAATGTATCGCGTTACTGAAGCAACTAGTGTTTGGTTAGCAATGGCTTATAGGATCCTTGTTTACTAAGCTTGGATTAGGGCGTAATTAAATAGGTGTAGAGATATGAATAGTGTCTCTGGTTTAGTAGTTATAAGCTCCACTGGTGAAGGTCATATAGTTTCCAAAGCCAGTTGTTTAGTTGCAGTTAAAAAATGTAGGTAATCTTAGTGAAGTCAAACTTCTGCCACCGATAGCTAATACAGCGCTAAAGCTGTGAAAACATTTTGTCATGCCTAAACTGCTGATGCTGTAAAACTCCTCACCGGCGTGACAGTTCTACAAGCCATAAAGGCCGCAGAGGACAGGGGCGTTTGGAGGAGGGTTGTGCATCAAGTGACGCGGGCACCCGACTAGACACGACCTTCAGTAATGAAGAGAACGACTAAGAGTAGAAACTGCTGATCAGATTTTAATGAAATTCTACGCAGAGATTTTTAAACTTTGCGATTTGGAACTAAACTCAGTATTGACTAAGTCAGGGCAATAAGAAAATAAAACTTAACTTAACGAGGGCTTAACGGGTTACCGGGGTTGTGGCTCGAAGTGCAAGAGTAGAAACGGGGCGGTTTTTAGTTAGTAAGAGTCTGACACTCCCTCTCGCCTCACCCAAGCGGGAAAAGTCATTGGATGATTTTCCCCTCTCAAAATAAAAGTATGAAAAACACTGAAACAGGTACCGACACCAATCATTATTAGTTCAAGGTCAATGTGGCAATGAGGACGTATGGCCATAAAAAGACTTAACTTCTTATTAAGAAGAACTACCGTTTGCGTTAATTGCATGTAACAATATTTATTTATCATCTCATCAACAGCCTATAAATGTTCACTGCTGAGCAAAGCCTCTTCTCACACGGAGAAGGTTTGAGCATTAATCACCACGCTTGCTCAATGCGTTCTTATGTGAATCATCAATATGCAACAATATTTATATCGGGTGTTAATTTGAATAAATCAGAAATAAGAAGAGTTGAGTGAATACAAAGGTAATAGATTCCTCTGAATAGTTATAATTTTGATTAACAGTTCAATTCAATAAATAACCACTACATTAAGAATTCATTGCAATCTAGTTGTCCTTCATCTCTATAAGATCTTAGAATAAAAAACTACCGCTGAAATACTCAAATGCTACTCAATTTTAAAACGCGCTTAATTTTATAGTTCTGTTACTACACATTCTTTGTAAAACGACAGAGATGGCACGATATTTAAATATAACTTAAAACTTATAATTACTTAATATATTATTTCAACCAAATCTAAATGTTATAAAGCGAAAACTATCACCAAAATCGTTAAACAATAACCTCAAAACGCTGAATTGTCAAACCATCTCTGACATTCAAATCTCAAAGAGCGAGGCATTGGATGCGAAGTCAAGCTAGCGGCCATGACAGTGCCTAATAATTAAAGGCAACTCGTGTCTCACACGTCGGCTAGGGACGGTACTCACTGTGCCATTCTACTGGGGAATTAGCGGTAGATTGGTAGTAGTTAGCTGGGTATACAGGCGGTGTAAAAGGTAAGATGGTAGCGGTTAAGACTAGAAATCTAGATGACAATTGAGTAAACTGAAATTTATAAACATTATTCCTGATCGATTTCGACCAGAAAAACGTGACGGGACTTTCGACGAGATCTCTGGTGTGTCCTCTAGTGGAAATACTATGGCATCGGTTCCTACTACAAAATACACATACTACCTCTACAAAAACGTTTGTTCTGACAAAGAGACCATTTTTTTTCGAACAGGACCTCAGTCAGTCTCAGTCAATCATTTTAATAAGACCGCTACAGGCACCCTTGCAGAACCACTTGAGTCAACTTAAGTGATCAGTAACATCAAAACCCACTCCGTCCTATTACACTGCCACAGACTTCGGAGATCCCAAGTTCTCAACCTCTCTTCCCTGGCACCACACCCCAAGTACCATAGTACGAGATCATTATCCGGGAGAATAGAAAAAGTAAGTGGTTTACCGGCTGCTAATAGAATGGTGCGCGGATTTACCGCAAATACGGATAATAATTACGTCGCGGATGTGCGCGGATAAAGTTATTACCGGTGAAGCTTATTTATTTGTTGGTGAATTCGTGATTGTTTAGATGGACCAGAAATAAGGAAAAAGGGATGATCGTTTTTGGTGTGACGTCACTATAGAGGTAATAAATCTTATGGGTACTATAAAATAGTTTGGATAGAAGATGGCTCTTGTCAGTTTAAACTGTCAAACACCAAGCGGTCACCGGTGACCGCGACCTATTGTTCTTTAATTGTGTCTATAAAACCGGTACTCGACGAGTTAAGGTACATCATACTTATTATTCCCCGAAGGGGTAAACAGAATATACATAAAGATCTATTTTTCAACATTTAAGGAACGCCACATTTTACCCCGTAAAGGGCATAAAGTGGGCGTAAAGTAGGCGTTGATAATATTTCTAATTTTTAACAAAATGTTGTTGATAAAAGCAACCTTTTTTGTATTTGTAGAAGACTTTTTAATCTCGAAAAAATAATAAAAAATTGATGATCGAAATATCAATCTATAGAACGTAGATGACTGCCTCGTTGGCCGAGTGTTCGTAAGTGCGACTGCCGGGTAAGGGGTCTCGGGTTCGATTCCCCGGTCGGGCAAAGAATTACTGGGTTTTTAAAAAATTCTCAGTAGTAGCACGGAGTCTGGAATTGTGCCCGGTATATGGCAATAGGCTCACCCCTATTACATGGGACTTATAATATAAACAGTGAAAAGTGGGTCTTACACCTCTGCCTACTCCTTCTGGGATATAAGGCGTGATGTTATGTTTGAGAACGTAGGTGAGTCTAGTAAGATCAAAAACAAATAAAGAAATATATCGGCACGTTCTCAAAGCACGGAGTTTTCCAATCCACTCGATCTTTGCATTCCCAGTGGTCAGATTGGTTTACAACAGAGTAAAAAGTAACTTTATTTTCATGGTGCTGTAAAACTTTTACTGCCGCCCTCAAAGTGAAGGTAAATGGGGATTTTCGCGGTGTGCCTAAATAATAAAATAGTTGTGGGTCAATTGTGATTTTTAACGCCATTTTACATTTCGACAGCACGGTTGGTGTGGTGGCTGGGCAACTGGCTGCCGTGCAACGTGTGCGGGTCCGATTCCCGCACGGAACAACTCTTTGTGTGATGCACAAATTGTTGTTTCGGGTCTGGGTGTCATGTGTGAACTTGTATGTTTGTAAACGCACCCACGACACAGGAGATACAGCTAGTATGGGGCAACGCTTTTTAAAAAAATAAAAACATTGGAAAAATGCGAACGCTTTAACGACATCTGAATGAGTTTTATATTCCTTCTTTGGTTAGATTACCTTACTTATTCAAAATCATATTGCGAGGTTTCTTCATTACTATTGTATCTCATTATTTTTTGGGTATAAAAGAACTGTTATTTTTTGTATTACGCCCACAGACCAAGTAATATTATATTTTCTTTTCTCTTTAATCCTGTTCATTGGATGAGTTTGTATAAATAGAACTTAAGACATTCATTATATAGGCATGTATTTATTATTTCATACTTTATCTGTTTCATAACATTTTGAAGATTTTTTTGTCAGAATGCTTGAAGTTTTGCGAAAGAGATGAATGAATGATAGTAACTAATAATAATGAAGTACTTAATTTTTTTTATATTTTCTTTTCTTTTAAATGTATGTGTATGGCAACGATACAAATAAATTAATTACTTTCAGTATTTGGTATTTTTTTAAATAAATACAGAAATAAATTGTAAAACTATTTTTTTTTAATTTTAGTATAAACATTTAGGTATATATTATATTATATTTGTATGATAGTCTCTCCTGAAAAAAAATAAACTTAAGCTCGTTATACTATTGGAATATAGGCCTCCTCTACACATGAGCGGTTCATCATTATCTCCCTGCTTGGCAGAGAAATTGGAGATCGTAGTAGAAAGGATTCAAGTTTATCAGATAGTAGACCAATCTCTGTTGAACATCTGCCGTGACCATACAACAAAAACAACCTATGATCAGATTTGTGCTGAGCACGGAGTCTGGAATTGTGCCCGGTATATGGCAAAAAGCTCACCCCCTATTACATGGGACTCATAACATAAATAGTGAATAGTGGGTGTTACATTGTACCTACAGTGGCATAAAGTGCACCTCTGCCTACCCCTTCGGGGATAAAAGCCTTTGGGGATAAAAGGCGTGATGTTATGTTATTTCATTACATAAGTGTTGAGTACATTGGAGACTGGATCAAAAGACAATATGCAATCGGCTAAAAGGATCGCTACTTTGCTACGCTAGCGACTAGCGAATGATAACCGTGTAGTATACACAAAATGGTGGCTTGTTATTAGGTGGAACGTATTGTTAGGAAGTTTGTACAGAATTATAATGTAGATTGGATATATGATTATTTGTTGGTGTCAATTATAAAAGGGCGTAAAAAGAGTATACCAAAAGTGAGTGTCGAAAGCCGTTTAATGACTTCGACTCGTTTTTTTATGGCATAAGCCGGTAAACGAGCAGACGGATTACCTGATGGTAAGCAATCGGCGTCGCCCATGGACACCTGGAACACCAGAGGCGTTACAAGTTACCGGCCTTTTGGAGATTAGGATTTTGAGGATCGTTGGGGATTCAGGGATTGGGGAGATTGGGGAAAAGGAGGGTAATTGGGCCTCCGGTAACCTCACTCACACGACGAAACACAACGCAAACGTTGCTTCACGTCGGTTTTTGTGATTTATTACGGTATGCTAAATGAAATATGATATAAATAATTTTTCATAAAATTGTCTAATAGATCATTAGTATAATTTATTATTTGTTACTATTTTTTTTTTTTTGTATAATATTCTAGTACCGGGCTAGTGCTGAAGCGCGACAGTCGCCACGTTGCGGGTCGTGGAATCTCATACTCATAAAAATTAGTCTATAGCATGGCTTGAAACTACCCTAATTTCTCGTCAAATAGGTACGTGAGATTTTTTTTATGACGTAAGCCAGTAAACGAGCAGACGGATCACCTGATGGTAAGCAATCGGCGTCGCCCATGGACACCTGGAAAACCAAAGTCCGTTACAAGTGCGTTACCGGCCTTTTGGGGAATTAGAAGTTTAAAGATCGTTTGGGATTCAGGAATTGGGGAGATTGGGGGAAGGGGGAGGGTAGTTGGGCCTCCGGTAACCTCACTCGCACGACGAAACACAACGCAAGCGTTGCTTCACGTCGGTTTTCTGTGAGGCCGTAGTATCACTCCGGTCGAGCCGGCCCATTCGTACCGAAGCATGGCTCTCCCTCACTTAAAAGTAAGACACTTAAGAGTAAGCCGAAAATATAATAATCAATTAATTTCTTCGTCAAATACGGGAATCAAGTATTTATTGCATACGGTATCAGCCAACAATATTTTACTGAACTTTTAAAAGTCCATGGAAACCAATAAAGTCCTTTGGAAGCCGTAATCTGTAACAATTTCCATTGAAGCATTCAACAGAACGAGTAGGTATTTCAGTCTAACATAAAAATTTAAGATAAAAAGGCGATTTCTTTTTTTCTTTTCTAATAATATCATTTTGGCGTAAGGTATTACGCCAAAATTATTTGATAGGAATTTGACACCCAATGAATAAGCCATTTTTATTATGACAGCTCAGAGGTCGATATTAAAAGCTTTTCACTTATAATTTACTACATAACACAAAATAATTGGTAATTGGGCCTCCGGTAACCTCACTCACACGACGAAACACAACGCAAGCGTTATTTCACGTCGGTTTTCTGTGAAGCCGGGGTATCACTCCGGTCTAGCCGGCCCATTCGTGCCGAAGCATGGCACTCAAAAATCTGTAATGAAGACCATAACAAAAATATACTGTTCGTACAATTAACAACCTATTCACGATGCGGCTGCTGCAATGCAGAGAAAATAGGATTCAATTAAAGCAACATTGAAAAACTACTATTTCAGTGAATTGATGGGTTCAATCCACCAAAAAGTAAAACAAACCCGAATACCCAATGCTAACGTTAATAAGGTTCATTTTTATTTGCAAGAAGTACATTTCAGGTTCATTTTCAAGAAGAGGGCTTTCAATAAATGCAAACAGAATTCGATGCCATTCTTCGCAAATAGTTCTGTATTTTATGCGGTTTGTTTCATCGTATAATTGACCTAAATTGCACTGTAATTCCGTCAGCGTATCAAACCATCTCATATATTTTACTTATTGTAATCTATACATATAGTAATATCGTTTTAAGGGGGGAAAATCATCGAATGACTGCTCCCGCCTGGGCGAGGCGAGAGGGAGTTTCAGACTCTTACTGACTAAAAACCACTCCGTTCCTTCTCCTGCACGTCGAGCCAGAGCCCCGGTAACCCGTTAGGTTCTCCGCGACATAGTAATATCGTATAAAAGTGAAAACTATACAATGAATGAATATACTATCGATATCCAAGCTAAAAATATAGTTTTTATAATTCACTACTACTAATATAATTAAAAATAAAAACTTGTTAAAAAAACCGACTTCACAAACACAAAAACTAAAAAACAAACAAAAAGTAAAAACAAAAAAAGCAAACAAAACCTGTCAAAATATACTGGTTTAAAATACCTATTGAAAATATTATCTAACAAATGCACTAGTTGTGCCTATAAGTTTCAAAAGTTCCCCTCGATTTCCCTGGATCCCAACATCAGATCTTGACCTGGTGACTATGGGATCACCTCATAAGTGTAATCTGTCAGACAAAAGAAGAATTTTAAAAATCGGTCCACAGGTAGCGGCAATATCGGTGAACATACATAAAAAAAACAATGATGCGAACATAGTACCTCCTCCTTTTTTGAAGTCGGTAAACAGTACTGGAAGGGTTTACTTCAAATTTTGTATGTATATTACTAACAGGTCGGGTCCGCAAACAGGCTACATATTATCACGCTATCGCCTACGGAGTAAGCCGCGACTCACGAACGAGGTCGCGGGTTCAGCTAGTAAAAATTTTGTGACATTATTTAAAAATTCGGTACAATGATCCAACTTTATTATAATATTAAAATGCGTACCTTCTATAGAGGTATCTATTTATTTTAACGCCGCTTACATAATATGACGGTATTCAATGATCAAGTTTAGGGATGTGGTGAAGCTGATGCTATCGATATCGATAATTAATAATATTCTTTAATGTTTTCATGTCGTTACATAATTTTAACTATATTGAATAAAATGTAAATGTATGATTGAAATAAATTTTGGTAATCGTAATGAAAACGGCCATGACTATAAAATCAATGGGTAGTTAGGTAAGACAGTTGGGTACATAAAACAGGGATTTTTGCGCATATTACTTGAATGATAACGTATTATAAAGTGTTGATAAAATGAAACAGCCATTAACACATTAAACCCCATGCAGGTCCCCGGTGACCGACGTTAGGGGAGGATTTGCCTTCAACAGTTTTCTTATGACAGTCAAAGGCTTAATTACTTAAATGATAATGTGAAATAGGTATATAAAAGCAGAAACACATAAAGAATAGCAAAATCAGCATCAAACTGAGTCAAAAATTTACAAGTGAGTAACAATATCTTTTCTTTGTCTGAAAAAAAATCGACAGCACCCCGTCCCTATCCACGATCGCTTTGATAACGACTCGCCGCGGGCCCAGATGTTGGCACTCAACTCGAATCATTTGTACCGACCGACTGAGCAAACGTCGACATTACGCACAACACTCATTTATTTTACATGTTTCTCTTAATTGCTGGATAACTTTACCTTTCTTATGAAGTTTTTAATTAATCTAGAATGGGATATTGGAACCAAGACATCAAGTGAAACAAGTGAATTTATTTCTGCAAATAGGCTACAAGGCAGCACTTTTACACGTCAATTTTATCAAGGAAATGATGAGGCCGACATTTCTTAACTGACTACTCTGAGAAGAAATGCCGAAAGAAACTCAGAGGTCCGTCTCTTTTAAAGTCCAGACAAGACAAAGACATCTGGCAAAGATAGCGCAAAACCTAGGTGATGGAGGGTTCAAAAAGTAATAGCCACGACAAGTTCACTACTGGACTTGTACGTACTGCTAAGGAGTATATCTTTGCCAGTATCTGTATTTCATGAAGGGTATTTTTTTTTTTGGGACAAGTCCGCCACAACCTCCCAAAACCGCTGCAACTCCTGTAAGCCAGGATCTACAGTAGATACAACCATGAAAACACCGGAACATTGAAGCGGCGGGTCCCGTATTCATGAAGGTTATATATAACCTGGAGGCCTTCAAGGTCCGAGTGAATAGGTTGCTTATGGGACGACGTAATCCATCGTAGACCGCATCATCGCTTACCACCAGGCGAGATAGTGGTCAAACGTGGCCCCATCAAATATAAAAAGCTACTGGATTATTTTGTTTTGTTTTAAAAAACGTTGCCCCACAGTATGATTTTCTCCTGTGTCGTGGGTGCGTTTACAAATATACAAGTTCAAAAACACATGACATCCAGACCCGAAACAATTATTTGTGGATCACACAAAAAGTTGCTCCGTGCGGGAATCGAACCCGATGCACGTTGCGCGGCAGCCAGTTGCCCAGCCACCGCGCCAACCGTGCAGTCGACGAGCCTTCTCTATATAAAATGGTTTGCTGTTATGTCCACGCCTGGTAGTCAAGTTAGAGGTCTTTGCCTTAGGGTCTAGCTTTTAGGGAGACGTCGTGCAGCAGCTGGTTGCCCAACCACTACGCTTACCGTGCTCTCAAGCTTTAGTCACTTCTTACAACTGTATTGGCTCTGCCATCACTACGACTTAACCCTTTGAGTACCGTCATTATAGTCACAATTAAAGAACAATAGGTTGCGGTCACCGGTGTCCTCGCTGTGTTTGATAGTTTAACCAACACAATTTAATATCATTCACTACGGTATCCGTCACAAGTGCGACTGCCGGGCAAGGGGTCTCGGGTTCGATTCCCTGGTCGGGCAAAGTATTAAAATTATTAAAGTGGGTGTTACATTGTACAGTGGCATAATTTGCACCTCTGCACACCCCTTCGGGGATAAAAGCCGTGATGTTTTATGTGTTGTGTTATGACTTAAATTCTATACTTATAAGTTTCCTACATAATAAGTACATTGCAACGGTGTTGTGGGGCTTAAATTATAACATACTTACCTGTGTGATTTAAAAATAAATAAATAATAATGTTCACTACTGTTACAATAATGTTTACGAGAAATAATAGTCTTTCTACTTCAATATAAACGTCCAAACTACAATAACCACGCATAAACTAACAAATACTAACCATTCATCACCAGAGCATACCACGACAAATCTCATCTCCACTCTGCCATACAATATCGAGTCTCATAAAATCTCATCACGTTGATAACAGAACGTGATTGCGTTGCTACACGACACAACACGTTACCTGCGTCACGCTCGTCACGCTATGGACATAAATGAATCTAGGTCACACTTGGCCACGGAATCTTGTCACGCTGATGACGTAGAAACTGCGTTGCGACATAATTTAGTGATTTTATTAGAGGATGTATGTAGCTTTGTTGTGGATGGTAGTAAGTTGTGATTTGGGTATGTTTTCTGTAAGCGTAGACAGAGGTAGGCGAAGACCGATGCATCCTGAAAAAAAATTCAGAGGTAAATCAACTGTAATCGATCATCATCATCATCAACAGCCTATAAATGCCCACTGCTGAGCAAAGCCTCTTCTCACACGGAGAAGGTTAGAAAATTAATCACCACGCTTGCTCAATGCGGGTTGGCGATTACAAACTTAGAATTAGAAATTATAAGTCCAGGTTTCCTCACGATGTTTTTCCTTCACCGTTTGTCAGTGGTGTCTAAATAATCTTAGAAAGTACATATAACTCGGAAAAAGTCACATTGGTACTTGTTGGTAGGTTTCGAACCCGCACCCTCATGCATAAGAAGTGGGCGTCTTAAACCTCCGGGCCACAACCACCACTGACTGTAATAGATAAACAGAAGTAAAAACGTCAAGTCAAATGTTATAAAATTTAAAGGCATTCCCACTGATATACGTTTTAACGTTGTCTGGAAGAATTCACCGCGTGTGATAAGACCGCCCATTGTACTGAAATTACTAAATTGTAATGTTTACAATTTTTTTTCTGTGTGTGCAATAAAGTATAAATAAATAAGTACATTAGAAGTGTTTCAAAAACCTTAGTGTAGTTTCGAATAAATTACGACGTTCATGAAACATTATAACTAAACTACGAAAACTAATGTTCAAATAACTAAAAACTAAAAACAAATTCAAATAACTAAAAACAAATAAATAAAGTTTCAAAAAAAATAAATAAAATAAAAATAAAAACAAAAAAGCAGAAAAATAAAAACAAAAACTGCGTTTCAAAAAACCAACTTCGAAAACCAAAATCTAAAAACAAGCAAAAGGTCAAAACTAAAAATCAAACAATCCTAACTAATATTATAAATGCGAAAGTAACTCTGTCTGTCTGTCTGTCTGCTACTCTTTCACGCCAAAACTACTGAACGGATTTGAATGAAATTTGGTATACAGATATTCTAGACCCCGAGATAAAACATAGGCTACTTTTTATCGCGAAAAAGGGGTTGTTGTAAGAATAATTATTACGATTTATCTGAAAACCTGAAAACGGATATCTGACAGGTAACATTACTATGGTAACCAACCTGATGATTTGTAATTGTTATGACGTCCTACTTTCATAATATATTTTGGCATCAACATATAAAAATGAAGTTCTGTGGGTTTTCAAGGAATAATATTAGTATTCAGCTGCATCAGGGATCAGGGATTTTAAAGACAAAATACGAATTCAATTGACTGAATACAATTTATTCATAGACTAGCCTCTGTCTGCGGCTTCTCTCGCGTTCTTTTAATGGGGTGAGGGAAGGATTTACAATAAAAAAATGAAATGATGCACGATTCTATGCTGGTCACAAATAACCCGCATACCAATTGTTAGCTTTCCACATTGAAAATTGCAAAATACCCCATACAAACTTTCATCTCTGTTTCACGGAAGTGGAAGGGGGTTAAAAAAAGACAAAAAGTAGCCTATGGTATCATATCCATCCATCTTTTCAACTATCTCAAATCAAAAACCTTCCTGACTCCGTTCTGTCGTGAAATACGGACAAACAAACAAACAAGCACATACAAATTTATACATATTATTAGTATACATTTCTTAAGTCATCTGACATTTGTGTGACAAGTGAGTTTACAAAGTCAATGTGTCATAGATTTTTTTTATACTATGGTATTAATATTAAGGTATGCAAAGAGGTTGACAGCAGTCTAAGGAGATAAAACCACGAATAAAATATTTTCAGTTTACTTGAATTCGTATTTTTTATATGTATATCAAAAAAACTAGCTAAATGCACATAGCTAAAAAATAATATTAGTCCTTTTCATTTTAGACCGTCAAGGCCAAATTCACTATGATAGTTTGCTGTTTGTTTATGGCATAAGCCGGTAAACGAGCAGACGGATCACTGCGCCGCCCATGGACACTGTAACACCAGAAGTGCTAGAAGTGCGTTACCGGTCTTTTGGGAATTGGTAATTTGAGGATTGTTAGGGATTGGGGGGGCTGGGGGAGGGGTAATTGGGCCTCCGGTAACCTCACTTACACAGCGAAACACTCCTTTAGGTAACCGAGGGCTGGGCTCGCTGTCATTGCAGCGGAAAGTCCCCTCTTTAAAAGTGGCTTTAGAGAGGCCATCAATGCAAGGACCGCCCGGAGAACACGGTGGAGCATACCGTGGCGGTGTACCTTGCATGGGCTGAGCACCGCCGTGTTCTCAGGGATGTAGGAAACGGTGACCTCTCGCGTTCGGCTCTGGTTCAGGCCATGGAGCGAGGGGGATTGGGATGCAGTCGCATCCTTCTGCGAAGCAGTTATGCTTGCCAAGGAGAAAGCGGAGCGTGTGAGGGAATGAACTTCCTCACGCCCCAGCCGTCGCGGGAGACACTCTCACCGGCCACCGTAAGTGCGGGTCTGTAGACGCAGAGCAAGGGTAGCTCGCCACCCGACCAGAACCAGTCCCGTGCATACGGCCCGCGCCTTACAGAGCCATGACACCATCATAGATGGAGCCCAGTAGGGCTGATGCTCGATACGGCGCGCGCCTTACAGAGCCATGACACCATCATAGATGGAGCCCAGTAGGGCTGATGCTCGATACGGTGCCGCGGGAGGCCTAACGAGTTGACGGGGCTCCGGCTCGACGAGCAGGAGTAGGAACGGAGTGGATTTTAGTCAGTAAGAATCTGTCACTCCCTCTCACCTAACCCAAGGCGGGAGAAGTGATTGGATGATTTTCCGACCTCAAAAAAAATCTCCTTTAGGTAATGACAACCCGATGTGTGAAAAACTACCAAAAAAACTCCTTATATTACTGGTATTGATTACGCTGTGGAAATTATGGACAATAGAGCCAAGGGATGTATTAAGTCTTATAGAGGACATTAATATCAACATTAAAGTACATGTACCATATGTAACTAACCTAATATCCGAATACCTATTTTTTCATTTAAATGTTTGCGATAGTAACGCACGTCGCACCGGTACATATCAGGTCACATTATAGGAGAGAGGAAATCCCAAAATGACGGAAACTATGCGCTAAAAAACCAGGACCAAGGACGTTGAAATAAAGAGGGCCTCTTACCTTTTAAACCATTGAACCTATTTGGTGAAATTCGGCGCAGCGATAGTTTGAGACCCGGGAAAGGACATCTAAAAGTTTTTAACCCGAAAAACCCACGAAACCGGGAACTGTGCTGTTAAAATCACTATATCTATTTGATTGAAATGCGATACAACATTGATTTGCAAACATAGAATAGTGAAACTTCACGAGACGGGCACTATACGGGTAAAACCTCTATGGGATTGTTTATTTTAGAAACCACGAAAATAAATTCATTTCTCAATAAATATAATCTAGGTACTGAATCGATTGTGATGATATTTGTTCCAGTTGTACAGCCATAGAATATACCTTGACAAAGACTAATTTAAAAAACCCAATTTATACAGAAGTCGTTATTTCACGCGGACGAAGTCGCGGGTAACAGCTAGTAACTATTATAAGCCATACATACTTAAAGGTTACCCACCTACAGATAGGTGAGAAGCCTATAACTAACCTGGACCTGAAATGGGACCACTCCGAGAGTATGACCTTTCCAACAAAAAAAGAATCATCAAAATCCATCCTCAAACGCCGGAGTAATCGGATAACATACACACAAAAAAAAACATATATCAATCAATCAATCAATCATTTATAACTTGTAAAATATAGGTAACGAAAATACACATCTTAAAGGTAAATAACAGTGCGCTATGTTTTGTCTATGCTAAGACATACAAATATATTTTGCAGTTTAAGTTAAGATACTGTTATGGCTTACAAAAGCCGAATTGAGGCTTATAGCCGAATTGATAACGTCATCCCTTTTGGGAAGGCGGTTAAAAATATATAATGTAGGTAAAAATATATAATGTAGCCTACATACATAAGTCCAGTATAAATATAAGATCAACAAGCTCATCACAATGCTTGGATAGTAGAATCTCATCACGCTGATGACACAAAGCGTGATTGCTTTGCGACACGATCACACGATGCAGCTCGTCACCAACGTCACGGTATCGCCTCTTTCAATAAGTAAGCTTTAGTTTGGACACAAGCATGTGAGCAATTTTGGATGTGGTGCTTTTTACTGCCGGGTATGAGGTCTCACTGCCACGTGGTCAAAAGTGCGACTGGTGGGCAAGGGGTTTTCCGGGCCGGGCAAAGTATTAATGGGTTTTTTAAAAAAAAAATCTCAGTAGTAGCACGGAGTCTGGAATTGTGCCCGGTATATGGCAATAGTCTCACCCCTTATTACGTGGGACTCATAATATAAATAGTGAAAAGTTGATGAAACATAGTATCTACACTGGTATTGAGTGCCGTAATGTGCACCTCTGTCTACACTTGCGGGGATAAAAGGCGTGATGTTATGTATGTATGGTATTTTAACTCTGAAACCAGAAAAGTTAACGTGAATTTTAGTGTTTTATGTACTTCGTTGAGACTTCTTATGAATGTTTCACCCTTGATTTGACAAATAAAGTTGTCTTGGAATTTAAGTGTGGAAGAGCCGGCACGGATGGGCCGTCTCGAACGGAGTGATACCACGGCCTTTCAGAAAACCGACGTGTAACAACACTTGCGTTGTATTTCACCGTGTGGGTGAGGGTACCGGAGGCCCAAAAACCCCATTTCCAGTTTCATCCCCGAATCCCAATAATCCACAAATTCCTAAGCCCCACAAGGCCGATAACGCACTTGTAACACCTCTGTTTTTTCGGGTGTCCATGGGTAGCACCGATTGCTTACCATCAGGTTTTCCAATAAATATATGATTAATTATCACATCTTATATCTAGAAAAGTTCCTTATGGATAGCAGATTGCCAACATTGAAATAGTGCTACTAAGTATAACATAAGTAATTCTTACATTTCTAAGCACTCTATTCTAGATTCTCATTACAGAGCTAAGTTAATAATCACATAATTACGTTTATTTGACGTAAATAAAACCTTTGATTGCGAAGTGGGTGGATCGGCCCACGCGTGGTGCGTGTGGGCGAAGGATCGCGTGCGCGCTAACACCTTCCATCACGAAACTCGCTCCTGTCTGTAACTCCTACGTCTTAACATAATGTGAGCATTTTATGGGTTTTAGCTTTTATTTTATTCCTGTGATGATTTTGTTCAAAGTTTGTATTGATAAATGCAAGGGAGGGATTACATCTTATTGATTCAGTAAAAGACGTATGATGGAGCAGGTTAAGTTCAAGCATACTTGTGAGATGCTTTGTAAAAATAACGTTTTTAATATGGAAAACTGCGCACATGTATATTTAAGATTATAATAAATATAAAAGCAGAACCTCATACAACTTGTTTAAATGTTATGAGTACATCAGCCATTAGACGCCCACTGTTTTTTTTATGGCATGAGCCGGTAAACGAGCAGACGGATCACCTGATGGTAAGCAATCAGCGTCGCCCATGGACACCTGGAACACCAGAGGCGTTACAAGTGCGTTACCGGCCTTTTGGGGATTAGGAGTTTGAGGATCGTTGGGAATTCAGGGATTGGGGAGGTTAGGGAAGGAGAGGGTAATTAGGCCTCCGGTAACGACTCACTCATACGATGAAACACAACGCAAGCGTTGCTTCACGTCGGTTTTCTGTGAGGCCGTGGTATCACTCCGGTCTAGCCGGCCCATTCGTGCCGAAGCATGCCTCTCCCACACTAGGGCACAATTGTTGCACAATGACCTTACTGACCAATAATTAGAAGCAATTTAGATATGCCACATCCATTTCCTATATTATAGCCTGGTAAGTCCAGAATGCACGTGGAACGAGCGTACACCAATACACAGGGAATTGCTAGTGTAGCCCCGCTCGTCTTTGTACCTCTAGCTTGTTAGGACACTAACCCACACAATTTAACGAGAGGATTTCAGACTTAGCTCAAACTGAATGCTGGGTGTAGGAACGTTATAACATGTTCCATCAATTTAAAACTACGTCACTTGATTGTCAATTGGTCCTCTAGATAGTGACGATCATTAGCCTGTCATCATCAACAGCCTATGAGTGGCCACTGCTGACCAAAGGCCTCACCATCACCACGCTTGCTCAATCTGGACTTTAAAAGAGACGGACCTCTGAGTTTGTTTCGGCATTTCTTTTCAGAGTAGTCAGTTAGGAAATGTCGACCTCATCGTTCGCTTGATAAAATTGACGTGTAAAAGTGCTGCCTTGTAGCCTATTTGCAGAAATAAATTCACTTGTTTCACTTGTTTCAATGTGGGTTGGTGATTTCAAACTTATAGTTAGAAATTATAAGCCCAGGTTTCCTCACGATATTTTCCTTCGTTTCCTCCGTTTGTCAGTGGTGTCTAGATAATCTTAGAAAGTACATAAACTCGGAAAAAGTCACATTGGTACTTGCCGTTAGTAGGTTTCGAATCCGCACCCTCATGCATGAGACGTAGGCGTCTTAAACCTCTGGGCCACCACGACATTTTAGCCTGTTCTTACTCCTTACCTCTTCACTCCCGAAGAAGGTATGAGCATGTATGAAGTTCATTCTCAGTGGCGTACTATTAGGGAGGTCATAAATGGACTGATAATTATTAATGTTGTTTATTTTGATATATATGTGCACGCCTGCCGACCAATTTAAGATTTAAACTGTTGTTCTATGTTTCTATAAGTCTTTAAAAATTATATATTTTTTTATTTATAACTGACATTAACTAAAAATCGCTGGTTACTCACGTAAATTATACTGAGAAAAGCTCGCTAGTTTTGCATGCGCGGTCGCTACTGATGAGGAAAGACCCCTCTGTGGTTCGAAACTAGTAGATCTTACCTCAGTATTCACGTAAGTAATCCGCGATTTTTAGTTAATTTAGTATGTCTCACGATCGTTATTATAAAAACTTATAACTGACATTTTAATATAAATAAAAGTGAGTACAGCTGTATTTCGCTTCACGTTAATTAAGACAGTTTTTAATCCGATTTCCTTCTTTTGCGCAGCAAGAGTTGCAAAAGCGCTGTCGTACATTTTATGAACGTAAATTATACTTACTTTAATTTTATAGAAATCTTCCTTACTTGACTGCCTGGTTGGCCGAGTGGTCGCAAGTGCGACTACCGGGCAAGGGGTCTCGGGTTCGATTTCCGGGTCGGGCAAAGTATTACTGGGTTTTAAAAAAAAATCTCAGTAGTGGCACGGCGCGCGGCATCTGGAATTGTACTCGGTATATGGCAATAGACTCACACCCTATTACATGGGACTCATAACATAAATAGTGAAAAGTGGTATAATGTGCACCTTTGCCTACCCCTTCGGGAATAAAAGGCGTGATGTTATTTATGTATCTTCTTTACTATCCATTTTCTACAAAATATATCTTAATATAAATGTTTAATGTGGTTATACTACACACGTTAGGACATTAGGAAATAACTCAATATTATGCAAAACGACATCACATTTTACAATAAAAAATTCAAAACCAAAATACTCCCAATTCATTACACGCTCATTCTGGAGAAATCCTGTTCAGGGAGGGAAAACCCAATAAAATTTCAACCAAAAAATACTTCGTAGGTACCTAAGCCACTTCATTTTCAGGCCCACAGCAAATAAATATACATAGATAGATATATGACAAACAATATATATAGGGAAGCCCATAATCTTTTCATTTCATCTAATAAAAGCGTCTGTACAAACAGACAAACACTATTAACTTATATTTGGACAATTTCGTCTTTATAAAGGAACAATGGCGGCTGACGCTTCAACGTTATTAACTTTCATCATTTTTAGGGATCCCTGGACATTTGGATCCTTGAACAGGATAATAATATTTCATTTCCATTACTGGATTATGGAACTTATTTACATATTATGAAGTAAGTATTTGCCACACTTTCGCAACAGATCTTTTAAAAGTTTGAGGTGTATTAGAAAGTGCTGCTGTACGGTTTGCCTTAAATATGAGTTGCAATAATGACTTTAAATTTCTCTACCTATCCATCGACATACGGCAAGCGTGGTTGCTGTACCCGAGTTTCTTTCGTAGACTTTCAATGATAATTGTGATGCGTGATTGCAAGTCATCAACAGCCTATAAATGCCCACTGCTGAGCAAAGCCTCTTCTCACACGGAGAAGGTTTGAGCATGAATCACCACGCTTGCTCAATGCGGGTTAGCGATTTCAAACTTATAATTAGAAATTATAAGCCCAGGTTTCCTCACGATGTTTTCCTTCACCGTTTGTCAGTGGTGTCTGAATAATCTTAGAAAGTACGTATAACTCGGAAAAAGTCACATTGATACTAGGCTAGATTTCGAATGAGGGACATGCATGAGAAGCGGGCGTCTTAAACCTTCGGGCTACCACGACATTGTGATTGCAAGTAGTAATGAGTTTTTTGATGACCAAACCAGCAAAACTTAACACTCAATGCATACCGACTAAATAAAAAATCATATTAAATATATGTACATATACTTCATAATAATATACATATACTACATACCATAATACCTACACATTATTAAGAAATTTATGTAAATACATATTATAATAAAATAAAGAAAATAATGAATAAAAAAAATAATGAAAATAATGTTGAAAACAACATTTCTTATGTTATAATATAATAAGTATTGATAGTAGTTCAATTAGACTATATTTTGCTCCATATGTTGCCGTGCCCTAGCCGGGTTTCATGTTGATACTGTACCTCATGTAACGCCAATTGTACACATGATATGCAATAAAAGAATTTGAATTTTAATTTGTATTGAAAAAATGTAGTACTTAGACATTGTCTAGTCACAAACTTCATAGAAGTCTTGTTACAAGACAACAAGCCAAACTTGTATATTTTTCCCATCGCTACTATACAAGGTGTTGTTTTAAAGCCGCGTCATTTTCTAAGAAGTAACTCGGCTATCGATTCTGAGTCCGAATCAACAAAAAAAATTGTAGGTAAATATTTCTCATTTTTCTGTAAATTACGAAAATCCGTAAGTGCGAACTACACGCCGCCGTCTTGTAACTAGCTTTATACCACGGCTTAACACACACAAACTCAAACACGTAATTGATATTATTTCTAATTCCATAAAACTCTAATAAGAAACATTGCTGTCGCTTATTCTGAAATACTGTCGAACTTAAACGATTTATCATAGCCGCATTTTTAACTATTGGCCCGAGATTATTTTTTACATTCAACCTCTATGACTTCTGTGACATGCCCCCGAGAAATGACCGGCTTCAAAACTGCACCTTGTATTTCGTTATTAACATAATAGGGTAGACGACTAATTTTTATTTTAATGTCCGTCTGATAGATTATTTAAAAACATTAGACACGTATTTTTTCTTTTCTTACAGAAACGAATAGTTTCGAAGATATATTGATTTAAAATGTCGCGTGACGTGACTTCTCAGTACATTTTATACTAAAAAATGACGTTTTAGCCCCCACTCCTAAACTTTGATTCGTTTTATCTAAGTATTGTTTTATTATACGACAAAATAAAAAAATACGTGTCTAATATTTTTTCATTACCTAACTTACGGACTAATTATATTTTTAATTTTCATACCCTGTCATCATCCCAATTCTTTTGTAAGTTGTAACTAAGATAGTTTTCGTAACTTTTTAACTAGCGGGCAACAACCAGTCAACTAATTTAGTGGGATGGTTGTTACAAAGTTCTTCTTTCTTACAATTTGTTCTAGTAATGAGTTGCTAAGTCTTCTGATTGCTATGCTAAGCAATATAAGCTAGCTAAGCAAGTTGCAATATAATCTTGTAAGATTTTAGAACTTATATTATTAGGGCTTTATATTTATTCATTTTTATATATTTGATGGACCGACATTTGACTAGTATCTCGCCTGGTGGTAAGTGATAATGTCTAACTAACATCACGTCTTTTATCCCCAAAGGAGTAGGCAGAGGTGTACATTATACCACTGCACAATGTAACACCCACTTTTCAATTTTTATGTTATGAGTCCCATGTAATAGGGGGTGAGCCTATTGCCATATACCGGGCACAATTCCAGACTTCATGCTACTACTGTGATATTTTTTAAAAACCCAGTAATGCTTTGCCCGACCTAGGAATCAAACCCGAGACCCCTTACTCAGCCAAGGAGGCAGTATAACAATAAGTACCTACCCAAGAAACATCCTATCTCAAGAATTCACGATTAAATAATGATCGAATGTAAACTGAAGTATTTCCTTAAAAAGAAAAACGAGCACCTGTCTCATAAGAATTTGTCACAATCATCATTGTGTATGAATGTCAAAGCGCGCTCTATTAAACTCACACCATAAAATATGGGAGCGCGCAAATTGCTTTGACATTAAAAAAATGGATGCCTTTTATTAGAATTATATGCTCGCGAATAATTTGAAAACCTTTCATTGTGGAGGAGAGAATTACAAATTGTATTGGATATTTTTTGGTATTTTTTTAATAATAAAGAGGTATTGCCTGAGTCTTTGAAATCGAATGATGTTATATAAGGGACGGCTAATTTTGAGAAAACTCATGTTTTTAGGATTTCTGATGTTCGGTCTAATGATTATCGAAATGACATTCATAACTACATACATATATTATTATTTCGAATATTCATTAGTTAGTACGAAATTCGTGGAATTGGAATAAAAGTGAAAGTGTGCCCTTTGAAAGTATAACAATAAACTTATATTGTGCCTACTGTTAGTAAAAACTGCCTGTCTCGTTGGCCGAGTGGTCGCAATTGCGAGTGCTGGACAAGAGGTCTCGGATTCGATTTCCGGGTCGGGCAAAGCATTACTGGGTTTTTAAAATCTCAGTAGTAGCACGGTGTCTGGAAATGTGCCCGGTATAGGCAAAAGGCTCACTCCCTATTACATGGGACTTATAACATAAATAGTGAAAAGTGGGTGTTACATTCTACAGTGGCATTTAGTGCCGCAATGTGCCTACCTTTTCGGGGATAAAAGGCGTGATGATGTTATATGCAAATAATACTTACTTCAACCCACCAGTAAAATTATAGTCATACCTCAAATAATTACGAAGTATTAAAATAAATACAGCTTTTAAAAATAAATAAATAAAACAAGTCCATTAATGCGCTGTAAAAGGGGGCGTGGTTAATCTGAATATAGCCTCAAACCGCATCGAAGCCTCAATATCGTGTCGGCTTTAATCATCACTGATGCTGAAATTTAAGTACCTAGCCGCTTAATAACCGTTCATGTATAAATTAACAGTAGAGGCCGTAAATACGACTACAATTTACCTGAAAAATATTCATGTAAACCTTTATAATTATGTAAGTATGTGACTTATTAATTAAACAACATAACATAACAGAGGTGCACATTATACAACTGTACAATGTAACACCCACTTTTCACTATTTATGTTATGAGTCCCATGTAATAGGGGGTGAGCCTATTGCCATATACCGGGCACAATTCCAAACTCTGTGTTACTACTGAGAATATTTATAAAAACCCAGTAATACTTTGCCCGACCCGGGAATCGAACCCGAGACCCCTTACCCGGCAGTCGCACTTATGACCACTCGGCCAACGAGGCAGTCCTTATTAATTAAACTTGAAAATTAAACTTAAAATGTCGGTTCGAAACCTACCAACGGCAAGTACCAATATGACTTTTTCCGAGTTCCGACACCACTGACAAACGGTGAAGGGCATCGTGAGGAAACCTGGGCTTATAATTTCTAATTATAAGTTTGAAATCGCCAACCCGCATTGAGAAAGCGTGGTGATTAATGCTCGAATCTTATCTCCATGCGAGAAACGGTCTATGGTCAGCAGTGACCACTTATAGGCTGTTGATTCTGATGACGTTGTAATGCTACAAAATATTTTTGCGCTCAAATTCAAAAAAGAACTATAATCTTCGTTTCCGTCATTATAGAAATAGTTTTATAAGGTTTCCAATAAATAATTACAACAAAAAGTTGAAATTTAGAGCTAAAATAATAAATTGGAGCTCCATTTTTTTTTTGTTAATGAAGCATAAAACTCTTGCTCGATATTCTAAAAATATATTCCATGTGACAAAGAAAAGGCATTTTTAGAACCGCCCTTTGTAATTTTTAATTAGGTAAAAAAAATATTCAACTTCTTTAAGAGGGCACGACAGAGATTGTGAAAACTTACAATGCTCCCAAAAATATTAACCTTTCGCTTAACAGTCTCTTTTGTGTCCATAAAATCAACGTGACAGATTTTTTAATTTTTAAAATTGGAAACATATTTTGTGTCACTACGAAACAAAGTTCTTACACTATTGGAACGCGATACTATGAAACCCTCAAAACGCTGTAGAGGATGAAAAAAAAATTAATGCACACCAAATAATATATACCAAATAATTACTTTTTAACCGACGGAAAACGGAAACGTTCTCAAAAGGACAAAGCATTTTAATCTTTACATACATACATATATGTACGCTTATTTATTTTTTAAGGTGGGAAAATCATCGAATGACTTCTCTCGCCTGGGTGAGGCGGGAGGGAGTGTCAGACTCTTACTGACTAAAAACCACCCCGTTCCTTCTCCTGCACTTCGGCCCCGGTAACCCGTTAGGTTCTCCATGACATATATATACGCTATACTTCTATGAAGATCTAAGCAAAGCCTTTCCTCCGTCTGAAGGACAACTAGCCAATAAAATATTACTTTTATATCTGATTTATTCAAGTAAAGATACGTAAGCCATTGGATTTTATGTTAGCTAAATGATTAATGCTGATTTTTTATCAGTACACCGGGAATTTGCACCAAGACGGTCTGGCCAATAAAATTAATGTTATATGGGTTACCCTACAGAGGGAGCCTCAGTTTGTAGGTCAGCATAGCACTTATAAAGTCCCTAGTGAGAAGGCTACGTATAAATGTACCCGGTTTTTTGCTCCTTTCGAAAACGGTTCTTGAATAATTATTGTGGCTTTTTAGGTCTAACATAGGTACTTATTTTTTACGATTATCGAAGAGTTTTGCGGTGGACCATAAATTGGATGATATTGATATCGCTGCTGATCTTTTATGTATTGATTTGTACAACTATAGAGATACAATAAGTGTGTGAGAGCCATGCTTCGGCACGAATGGGCCGGCTCGACCGGAGTGATACCACGGCCTCATAGAAAACCGACGTGAAGCAACGCTTGCGTTGTGTTTCGTCGTGTGAGTGAGGTTACCGGAGGCCCAATTACTCTCCCCATCCCCAATCTCCTGAATGCCTGAATCCCCAGCGATCCTCAAACTTCTAAACCTCAAAAGGTCGGTAACGCACTTGTAACGCCTCTGGTGTTCCAGGTGCGGGCGATGCCGATTGCTTACCATCAGGTAATCCGTCTGCTTACATAAAAAAAATTGTGTGGGCGTTTATAAGAAGTTGAAATGAAAAAATTGGAGAAGAATTTATACTTTACCTACCCTGAGTTTAACTCATTTAGATTGATTCAAAATAGGAACATTGATTCAAAGTATAAGATATAATAACAACTGCATGTTCTTAGTTTTAATTTAAGTACCCAATATACGAGTTTTATCTCTCTTTTCCGCACTGTCTGAAGAATAAAATGAACGTAATATATTTAATTATAATAATGAAATATCTATCTATTAGAACAGATAATTCATCGGACATCGTTACCTGAGGCCCAATTACGCCACTACCAAATTCCCGAATCTCCAACAATCCTCAAAATCCGAATCCCCAACAGACTGATATCGCATTTGCAACAAATCTGGGATTTTGGGTGTGCATCTGTGACACCGATTGCTTACCATCAGGTGATCCGTCAGCTCGTTTACCGGTTTATTCCATAAAAAAAAACATTATTTTCTAAAACGATTTTTCGCTTCAGAAGAGAGCTAAAGCAAAATTGTACCCTATACAGAACCACACACTAGCAGTAAGCTACTGAATTTTATTGCGATAGGCGAAAGGCAAAGGAAATGAGGGAAGAATGTGCAAATATTAATCAATCAGGTCCATTCCAACCTGGTAGCTAATTGAGAGCGATATTTAATTAGTTAAAACGCTCCTGCAATGTTGACAGAAGGAATATGGAACGAACAATCGTAGTCTACATTCTCATATTATGCTGGAGAGACTAATAAGTACTATTTAGTTTGCAAATTATACTAATTACTAGCTGTATAGTAGTAGAATATAAATTTTGGAAAACAACTGATTTTGTTTCTATTTACGAAAAATAATAGTAGTCTATGTTACTCCTTAATACATCAGCCATCTGCTAATAAAAGTCTTGTAAAATTGGTCCAGCCATTCCATAGATTAGCCAGTACAAACAGACAGACAGACACAGACAACAATTAAAAAAAAGGTAAATTTTGTATGTGTATCGTACTTATGTATATTTATATGCATGTAGTAAAAAGCTGTTACTTTAATATTACAAACAGACACAGAACTGGTACACTCTTCAAAGCAAATAGGTGGGTGGAGGAGTACTGATACTTAGGGCACTGGTAATTAATTGTAAAGTCTGCAAGTTTTTGATAAGAATAAGACTTCAGTAGAATGCTAACGAGGTGATAAAAGTAGTGATTTTTTTATTTAACCAAAAATAATGAAATTGTAGTAATACTATACAAATTTTTATTGTAATTATCCAATTTTTTAAGTCTGTATATAATGTGAAAACAAAGATATATCTTAATTAATCAAACACATAAAATACTTGAGATTAATCTCATTTATTACAATCAACATTTAGCAGTAAGTTCGGACCAAGTTTAGCAGTAAGACAGAAGTTCATTAAGGGAGCAGGGTTTATCGCAGCACTCGTCAACAGGACCTCGTTTGCCTCGAACGCCGTTCAGAGCCCTGATGCCTTGGGGAGGCAACCACCAGCCCGCATCACGCTTAGCGACCTCAGAATTATAGCATAATTTTGCTATAGTGATAGCCAGGTTCCGTCCGCAGTAGAAATCAGTTCCTTCCCGAGAAGCGTAGCATGCAGCACAGGCCAGGATCAAGGCAAAGACGATGTAGAACTTCATGATGATGAGGGGGTTGAAGAACTGGTAGATGTGACTGTTTCAAACGCTGAAGCTTGAATGTGATGTTTACCTGCATTCCCGAGCTTTTATACTGGGACTCTTCATCAATATTCAAAACACTAATGGGGACATTTTAATCTGTAATGTAGTATATAGGTTGGATGTTTACCTTGTGTGTCACCTTAATTTTACATTTGGGTGCACCTTATTGGAAGTGGGTGACCGGCGCGACGGGTTACCTAGACTATGACGTATTCGTGGTTTAATTGTAGACTGTTTCAAAATATTGTACCGATTTGTGTTTTTGTATGGCGTTTATTTGAGGATATTTTTTTGAAGTTAAAAACTGGGTTTGCTTACTCGAATATTTTGTTCAGGGCAGTACCACTCTTTCGCAGAATTCCTGTGTAAAACCTTTACACATGTTACTGTTTCGTCAACTAAGCAATATTAAGTTCATCTTCTTCGGAAACTTTGACGCAATCAAACAGTAGCCTACATCGCGTATGTGATGACTCTGGTCTATAAATGTTCTTGGCGAGACGTAAACTTTGTTTATTTACCGATAGCAGTATAACACATACATATACATTAGCATATTGCTTCTGCTAAAATGAGAAATGAAAGTTCTATACGTAGGTGCTTCATTACTATAGGTAGGGCCAAGTACTATACGTACGTATGTAGAATCAAACTTGACATTGATTTTAAAAAAATCTTCTCTGCATTCAATTCATGATTAAACCTGCATTTCGCCATCCATTTTATACAAACATGTAGTCGAACTGAGAAAGAGTAACAGAGAAACAATTTTATTTAAAGTTACCTAAAAATAATATCCAGACCACAATAAGATGACATCACGATTTTCCACATCCTACACAATTAGGTTCAAACCTGCTTAATGTCTGCATATAATTATATCTGAGTATAAAAGCACAGGGCTGTATGGGAATCTTCACATTCCAACTCCACCGTTTGATACACCAACACCATTCAACCATGAAGTTCTACCTGATTTGTGTCTTCTTATTCGCTTGCTTCACCTGTTACTATGCCCAAGAAGGTAATAAGTTCTACTGTGGAAGGACCTTGTCAAGAGCTATAGCTGCTCTCTGCTGGAGTGATGAGTCCAAGAGAGATGCTGGCTGGTGGCCCCATCATGGCTCCAGGATTCTTGCTGGTAACCGAGGCAAAAGGGGACCTGCTGACGAGTGCTGTGAGAAGTCCTGCTCCGTTCAAGAACTGATGTCCTACTGTTGAAGCTGATGACGATAATGATCCAATGTGAATAGAGTCTTGTGTAATTAATATACGATGCAATTTTGTTATTTGGTTTTTTATTTCTTTTTCGATTTATGGTCCACTTTCAATGTTGTACCAAAACGTATTATAATTATCTAGATAGTGAAAACAATAAAATATTTGCCTTGTAATTATTTTGTGTCTTTTGTAAAAGAATATCTTCTTATATTTACACCTTGGTTGGGAAATCACTTCTATCTTAATACTACATCTATGTACAATAACTTTTGAATAAAAAAGAAGATAAGCTCCCAATTTTCCTTGCGTTTATAGCTTTTGATTAAGCACAAAGATAGAAAACATTACGTATGTATTTTTACATGTTTCTAACAATTCATACAAAACTATTTTTATCTTCGCAAAGTAATTAAATACATTCTGACCAGAATTGTAACCTTAAGCGAGAGAGCAGTAGGCTGTACAAAGGTGTAACCGATGCGTCAATCGTAGATAATGGCGAGAGAGGGTTCCGTAGGGCTGTCCACTCATCCACGAGGAGCATTCACACTCCAGCGAATAATTGTGACGTCCCTAAGGGGAGGCGGCAATTTGGCGAAGATGGCGAATTTAGCGAATTTACCGAAATGTGTCCGTGTTTTGTAGGTGGTATGTTGGTTTTGAATGAGGCTAACGTTTTTGTATTGGGTTTTTTAAGTAAACATATTATTATGCCTTTTAAGGTGAACCAAACGATACCTTATATTTAACTTTCTAAGGGCCGATTTTTCCAATGCCAGGTAAATTTTCACCGAGAAAAAACTTTGAATGTTTGACAATTCTTTCATACTAAAAACTGCCTCGTTGGCCGAGTGGTCGCAAGTGCGACTGCCGGGCAAGGGGTCTCGGGTTCGATTCCCGGGTCGGGCAAAGTATTACTGGGTTGTTTCAAAAATTTCAGTAGTAGCACGGAGTCTGGATTGTGCCCGGTGTATGGCAATAGGCTCACCTCCTATTACATGGGACTCATAACATAAATAGTGAAAAGTGGGTGTTACATTGTACAGTGGCATTAAGTGCCGCAACCAGTCGTTTGAGTTTCAAGCGGAGGGCGCGTGAGTACATTAGCAGAAAGCTGGCAGTTTCATAACATCTTTTATTAGTTTTCATCTTGTTTTAATATAGGATAAATTCATATACGGCTCATAGATAGATTATATTATGTATGATGTTATTTATATCTATCTATATATATGTATGATTATATATATTATTATATACGTATTTTATGTGTGCTTTGATGCTCCTTATTAATTTTGATAATTACCATTAACATTTTTGCAGCTTACCACCTACCACATACATTTCTGCACTACCCAAAGGATGACTGGCAGAGAATGCTGTTAGCATTAAGTCCTCCTTATGCAATTGTATTGTATAAAACTTAAATAAAAATAAAATAAATAAATAATGTACACCTCTGCCTACCCCTTCGGGGATAAAAAGGCGTGATGTTATGTTATGTAAAAACTGTAAGATGTTATTTTTATTCTACAGTTAAGAATTAATAATAATAATTGATTATTGTAAAATCGGCCGTTGAAATGCTAGATAGATGAGTCTACAGATTTTACTTAGTATGTTCTTTCCTATTTCAATTGTTATCGGGAACAAGTCGGGAACCGCATTGCTAATAACCTCAAATAAATTCAATAACAACAAATACAATTCAGAAGTATTAGGAAAATCCGGTAGATATAAAGAAAGAAAGAAAGAAAGAAAAACCATTTATTTTGCTACGACACACAACAAGAATTTAGAAACACAAAAAAAGCCTATGGTGCGTCGCAGCGCAAAAGGCTGGAGCTCAGCTTAATACCATGGACCGGGCACAGAGGCTCGAGCCCACGGCGCTGATTTTCAGCACCAGCCCGTTATAGTACGTACTAGTTACACCTACGGTAACGCTGTTCGGAGCACAGCATGATGTATATAATAAATTAACATAAAAATGAAAACAAAATCAACAGCAACGATTACTGTAAGATACGGTCATTTTTCGAGCAAAAGTATAAAGTATTTGGTCTTTCATTATGTTTAAAATACAAAACGATATTTCAAAGACTTCTTAAGATATTATCACAAACTTGCATCGCAAAACAAATCAAGTATAATTACAATGAACCGTAATCTGTCACACGTGTCCCCAGCCTTCTTTCATATTCACCCAATGTCGGTCGTCGGTCTATCCGTAAATATATACATGAAATATTCAGCAGCTTGTTCAAAAGCTGATTGAAAGTCCCCAACTCTGCGGCAACTTATAAAAAATGCAAGCAACGTCGCAGGAGCCAAACTAGTTAGCATCCCGGTTTCTGCACAATATTACGTCGAGTAAAGTATGCGTGATATTAATGGAAACTGAATCTTATTACGTTGATTTTGGTGTGTATTTGAAATGGGTTCTTGTTTTTGAGATTTGGTGTTAGTAGGAAACTAGAATTCGATTATTGAACCAAATAATATTATGACTTGCATATGTCTCCATTGGACGCCATATGGCGGTGTCCATATTCAAGCAATGTTAAACCTGAATAATCACGTGAAGGTAGACTAAAGTACAACTAAAAGTTAACGCAAATAGATATATAAAATAATAACAACTTAAGAAACACCGACATAAATAGTTAAACAATAAATCGACAAACATTAATTAAATTCCCAATATAATACAACCAAAGGATTTCTTGTTTAAAACTCAAAGGGCTATAGAGCGGCCATTTTAAAATCGCTAAGACGTAATGAAGATGGCGGCGCGGCGGCGACAATCTTCGACAATGGCGGGAATTTCCAATATGGCGGACTAATGAAATAACCCGTAGCCTTACCGCTCGATTCAGATGAATCTGAGGCATACTTCTACAACTATATGCAGTTCTACATGACTTTAAATAACTTCATTAGTGCATAGTTCTCTTTAAGTTCCGTACTGATTGTTTGATCTACATTCTTGTGAGACTAGGACAGTAAATCATCTGAGAGATTGCTTGTCTATTAACTAATTACGCTACTTATAATAATGTTACCGCTGTGGTTACCTTAATTTCATTTTCACATCAGGTTTAGTTGCTACACACCTACTACTTGACAATTTATCGACTGCACGATTGGCGCGTTAGCGGATCAACAGGCTAACGCGCAACGTGTAGCGGGTTTGATTCCCGCAAAAAATAACTCTTTGTGTGATCCACAAATTGTTGTTTCAGGTCTGGGTGTCATGCGTGTGTGAATTTGTATGTTTATAAACGTATCCACGACACAGGAGAAAGTCCTTGTATTGGGCAACGTAAAAAAAAATAATTTGAGACCGAAAACATCTAATTCTTTTTCAAAGGCCCGTTGCTGTTACGTTGTGATCACTTGACCAAAAGTAAAACTAAACATGACCTAGCATTAAATAGAGATAATGCTTCTAAGCAGAAACCTGACAAACTAGTAAATGTTACAAACTGACCAAGACTCACTTCACAGTTGCTTTGAAAGTATAATGCCGATTTTCTTTAAAAATATACCCAATTTTTTTATTATAGGGATCATATAAGCCGAAGCTCTGTTTTATTTTTATGGAATAGTAGGCAAACGAGCAGACGGATCACCTGAGGGCCAAGCACGAATAACTCTCGCATTCGTATCGTAACCGTATCGAGTGAGTTAAGCGTTCTGATTGGTTGGTTCACTTGAGCCGGCCAATCAGAGCGCCGAACGCACTCGATACTATTACGTTACGATTGCGATAGTAATTCGTGCTTGGTACTCTGATGGTAAGCGATCAGCGCCACCCATGGACACCCGCAACACCAGAGGAGCCACAGGTGCGTTGCCGGCCTTAAATCTCTCTGGCTCTGTAGTTTATGCCCACCCCATAGCATAAAGGTTTGAAATAATATATTAAAGTACATACAAAAACTCTTATAAATGCCCAAAACGAACTCCAACAGTTTATCATTGGCAATATCTACCCAACTATGACATAAGTGTGGACACAAGTGTCACGTCCCACGACACGAGCAGTACACTGCCGGCCCCAACTTAGATTGAGCGTGATGACTCAGCAACTTCATACAATGAACTTATCCTACTGGAAACTTTGTGTCATCGTTGTTGCTTAAGTAGGTTGTGCTAAGGGTACATTATTATTTTGTACTTACCAGGTTATGTAGACCCTACATCATCACTCATTATGGCAAACTGTAAAGAAAACTGGTGAGTATTATATTGAGGATCTCTTGACCAACAGCAAAAATAAATAAGTCAAATAAACTGGGTTACCGAGCATACGACGCGTCGCGTTCCGCGCGCGCTTCAAAGAGCCGTCAGAGTACACAGATGGGGCCCAATAGGGCTGATACGGATACGGAGCTGCAGAAGACTTAACGTGTTGCCGGGGCTCTCGAAGTGCAGGAGTAACGGTGTGGTTTTTAGTCGATAAGAGTCAAGAGTCTGACACTCCCTCTCGCTTCACCCGGGCGGGAGAAGTCATTTGATTTATTTTCCCTTTAAAAAAAGATTTCTTGACATCGGTCAACATACTTTTCTGAAAACTGATTTATCAGTTTTCAGAAAAGTATGTTCGTTCAGAAAAGACTGCCTCGTTGGCCGAGTGGTCGCAAGTGCGACTGCCGGGCAAGGGGTCTCGGGTTCGATTCCCGGGTCGGGCAAAGTATTACTGGGTTTTTAAAAAATTCTCAGTAGTAGCACGGAGTCTAGAATTGTGCCCGGTATATGGCAATAGGCTCACCCCCTATTACATGGGACTCATAACATAAATAGTGAAACGTGGGTGCTACATTGTACAGTGGCATAATGCGCACCTCTGCCTACCCCTTCGGGGATAAAAGGCGTGATGTTATGTTATGTGATTCATCAGTTCATGGCAAGATAATCACAGAAAACATATATTACATATACTTATATTATTTAATACATGTATTACAGGTACTAATCAAACTGTTAACAACCTTCTTTTTTGAAGTTGGTTACGAGTTACCAAAATGCTTATATTGAGATCTAGATGTTAACCAAAGACATTATCAATAATAGTTAAGCAAGACTGTACCTAGTAAGTAATTATTTACCGATTTAAGTAAGTAAGAAAAATTATAAATAATTCAACGGTGGCATGAGTCCAGACCTCAATTTAGACTTACACAATATAATTGTAACAGCATACACTCAAAAATCAAATTCATTTCTTCACATTTCAAAACAGAACAGCGGAAAGTACTTAAACACACTACACTTAAAATTTCTATGTCTCCAATTCACATTAACATAAGAGACAGGATAGATACAAATACCGTCAAACTAATGGAACAATTTTTACTCAATGAATAATTTGGAATCAGCACGTTTATAAATGAAAATGTCTGTTTAATTATGTATACGGAATCCTGAGGTTTTTGAGGCTTCGTATTAGGTGGCATTTACATTTTCAACTGACGATCGGTGTGAGATAAGGTAATGTAACAGTAACTGAGACTTTGTCGGAAAATAGTAAAATAATTCATGTTTTTTGCTGAACACCGTCTTAGAGATCTTACATTTGATCCTTTGAGCAGAAAAGTTTTCAAGTGTGGGAGAGCCATGCTTCGGCACGAATGGGTCGGCTCGACCGGAGTGATACCACGGCTTCACAGAAAACCGACGTGCAACAACGTCGTGTTGTATTTCGTCGTGTGAGTGAGGTTACCGGAGACCCAATTAATTATTATGTTTTCGGTACTGCGACCTCCAACCCGCCTGCCTGCGGAGATTATGACAAACCGTCTATGTATGAGAACAGCGCGACAGTCACCAAATTGCGTATCTCGGAATGCTGCTCATGAATGTGAACCTCTAGCATGGCTTGAAACTAGTCGAATACCTCGTCAAAAAGTTACGTGAGTAAGCTGAAAACATAAGAATAATTAATGAAATCATCAATGTTCTTATATTAATTATCGTTGGACATACTAAATTAAATTACAATCGCGGGCTCTTCCTCATGAACAGCGTGCGCGGCGCCTCTGTGGTGCGAAACTAGTAGAGCTTTTCTCAGTATTTTCACGTGAGTAACTGTTTATTAAGTAGTATGTAGTTAAATGTAATTTTAGGTAATTTTAAATAAATGTAGAGAATGAAATAAAGATATTATTATCATAAATCCATTTCTGTCCACTACAACCTGCACACAACTGGCAACATTTAACTACATTTCACAACTGTGTTACCCACGATCACTATTTCCCTAGAATATATAATTGCAAAAGAAACAATAACCCAATATGTATACCTGTATGCTTGCAGTATGTAAGAGTACCGTCATAGGGGAACAGCATCGTATTCATAAAAGAATATGTCCGCGGCGGGGGACTCCTGCGGAAGGATTGACGTCACACTGTGATCGGAGAGCGGATAAAATTTTAATATTTTAAATGCAAATATGGTAAAGATACTAATATAAACCAAATAAGTTATTGTCTATATATATGTATATAGCTACAAAAAGACCTCAATCCTGGATTTTATTTGGATTTAGGAAAACAACTAAATTAATTCTATTACCGTGACTATAATATCCTTCGTGTGTAAACTTTTTTAAAGATATAGGTTCGTTTTAGTTTTAGTCTGCGTATGTGTTTATCTATATATATAAAAGAAAGTCGTGTTAGTTACACTATTTATAACTCAAGAACGCCTCAATCGATTTAGATGAAAATTGGCAGAGAGGTAGCTTAGAACCAGGAGACGGACATAGGATACTTTTTATAGAATACTTTTTTTTACTTTTTACCGAAAATTACGAACGGGAACGGGAGGAAAATGGGATTGCGCATACGAAGTCGCTGGCAGAAGCTAGTAAGCTAATAAATTATAACAATCATGACACGTCCCTGACGACGGAGCTCAAAGTAAGCTGCCGGCAAGACCTATCAGCGAGTTCAAGTGACTGTTCCAAACACCTATAACATTCACTCCCGCGCTCGCTACAGCTTTCACTGAAACGTATGTTAAAAACAAACACGACCGACGCTTGTACAGTCGCGTACAAAACATCCGATGAGATTAGTGACATCGTCGCGACGAGCAACGAGAACACGTGTACTGTCGCTAACAGAAATGGTTTAACATTGCGGTTTTTAACATCTTCAGAATACATATTTCATTGTTATTCCTTGCGAAATTCTGTTTTAAGTAAATTGTTGTTTCTTTTAACTCTTACTTTAACATCATTAACAGGTCGCGACAATCCACTGGAAAGACCTCCTTGGCATGAGAGGGTATACCACTTGCCAGGCGGATTGGAGGCAGTTCACTGATGAGTTGTGGATCTCCTCGACATGAAACGGTTCATCACTATATCAGCGCTTGCCAGACGGATTGGAGGTCGAAACTAAAATATACAGAAGTTGTTATTTAATAGTCCATTACCGTAGTGCATTATATTATGTTACAATTCCAAGTAATTATTATTTGGTTAGAAAATTCTGTATCATTCTTAAAGGATATCCTTTTAAGGAGTCTTCTATAGACTGCCTCGTTGGCCGAGTGGTCGCAAGTGCGACTGCCGGGCAAGGGGTCTCGGGTTCGATTCCCGGGTCGGACAAAGTACTTACTGGGTTTTTAAAAAAAAATCTCAGTAGTAGCACGGAGTCTGGAAATGTGCCCGGTATATGGCAGTAGGCTCACCCCCTATTACATAGGACTCATAAAATAAATAGTGAAAAGTGAGTGTTACTTCTGTGTGCACCTCTGCCTACCCCTTCGTTGATAAGAAGGCCTGACGTTATGTTATTAGTCTTCTATAGAGTTTTCTTTAGCCACTCAAACATCTTGGCACTAATACATTTACTGTGAAAAGTGGGCCAAAAGAATCGAAGTCCACAGGCCTTCAATAAAATCAGCTTAATTAAGCACTAAGCTCAACTCCAAGTAAAGTTACTAACATGGTTAATACATTGTTCAGTTTACTACTGTCCTTGCATGAACAAAGGAATTACCTTACAGCTGTTTATGGCTCCTTTTTCCTGTACACCAAATAATTAAATCGAGAGAAAAATTGGGTCAGCCTTTCTAATTAGATTACTTGCAATAATAGTAAACTTTCTTACAAATAAACAGAGTATATATGTGTTTACTTATGTTTTTTTAAGACTTTGACTGCCAATAAAAAACTGTTGAAGATGAATCCTCCGATAACGCCGGTCACCGGTGACCCCCATGGCGTTTAACGAGTTAAGAAACGTGGCCCCGCACTAGTATTTTCTCCCGTGTCGTGGGTGCGTTTACAAACATACAAGTTCACATACACAATGACACCCAGACCCGAAACAACAATTTGTGGACCCGATACACGTTACGCGGCAGCCAGTAGCCCAGCCACCGCGCCAACCGTGCAGTCAGTGTACAACCATATTCATGTGTCTAGTCTAGGTATGATACATTGTATGTATGACGTGTGTATTTAATTTTATGTTAAGTTTCTAGAACCTTTAAGATGAACTGATTGACTTGATAACTGTTGATCCAATATAAAGTTCTCATTGTCGTTTCTCATTCCCATTTTCATTCTTATTCTCATTTCCATTCTCATTCTCATTATTATTCCCATTCTCGTATTCTCGTGCTGGTCTTCTATTTGTTCTGATTCTCATTCTTAATCTCAGTTTCAAGTTCGGATTTCGGTACCGGTGACATTAAAAGTTTGAAGTCATCAATCCATTCCTGGAATTTCTCTATCCAATAACTACATCCATTACTCTTAAAATACTGTCACCAATTTCAACCTCATCCAATTCAATCACTGACCCCCTAAGTGATTGGAACCCTTGAAACCAATGGACAGTGGCGCCACCTGTTACGTTTATAATCAACTGACCATGAAGCCGAATTATTGTCTGTGCCAAAATCTAGGCGCCTATCTGATAGGTTTGTTATAGGCTGTTGAACTTCAAAGAAGGGAGATAAAAATAGATTCTATATTTAGTAAGTACTGAAATTCAAGTTCCTTATTTTGATTCTCAACTCGATCTAAACAATCATTTCTTTTCAAAAATGTTCTGTAGTAGAAGGTTCGTTTTTCATCTTCAGATCAAAGTATTAATAGTTAAGTGTGTGATCCAACTAAGACTTGGCAGCGAAGGGAGAAGTTCATGGCAAATTCGTCATATGCAGAGGAGGTTAAATCTAAGTCAAGGACAAAATCAGAAATTTAAAAACTTCTTATCTGAAATGTTAACCCACCTTCTGAATTATTTCACAAACATAACCTAACATCACGCCTTTTTATTCCCGAAGGGGTAGGCAAAGATGCACATTTCGGCACTTAATGCAGTGGCGTTGTACTGTAGTGTACCTACTGTACTTTTCACTATTTATGTTATGAGTCCCATGTAATAAATGGTGAGCCTATTGCCTATACCGGGCACATTTCCAGACTCCGTGCTACTACTGAGATTTTTAAAAACCCAGTAATACTTTGCCCGACCCGGGAATCGAAGCCGAGACCCCTTGCCCGGCAGTTGCACTTGCGAGCACTCGGCCAACGAGGCAGTCCTGACACCTAGTTCTGTGTTATACCTTGCTTGGTCTGGATATCAGACCCTGGACCTCAGTTGTTGACCAGGTCGAGTCACTCGGCCAACGAAGCAATGAAGTATTTCAATAAAATAAAAACAGACACTTGCACACAATACATTGTGACACGTATGATGGCGCACGTATCGAGTCTAGAATTACTTACACACGTACTTGCTATATAACCCGGAACGAAAGAAATGTGGAGAAAAGTTTATACAAATATATGAGTGTACTTGCAGAATAGAGTTACTATAGTGAATTACAATACAGACAGTACATTATGTGTATGTAGACGCGTTTCATCGTGTGCCGCATCAACGCTTACCATTAGGCGAGATAGTGGTTGTCGCGGAGAACCTAACGAGTAACCGGGGCTCCGGCTTGACTTGCAGGAGAAGGAACGGGGTGGTTTTTAGTCAGTAAGAGTCTGACACTCCCTCCCGCCTCACCCAGGCGGGAGCAGTCATTCGATGATTTTCCCCCCTTAAAAAAAAGGCGAGATAGTGGTCAATCGCTTACCACCAATAAAAAAGGTTTACAACCTTTTTAATATAACTTAGTTATACTCACTAAGTTAACAGTAAAAATGGCATAAACAACCCCCAATCACTTTTAGTAATTTAACGACAACATATTTATTAAGAAATAGCTACAAAAGCATGACATCACGCATTTATACTTAAGTTAGAAGTACAAAATTGTATTGAAATTATAAATTAGATGTCGCCAAATACTAGGCACAGGCACACTGTATGTATATACACTACGTCTTAGTAAAATTATGTTTTAAGAATGTTGCTTATCGAAAAAGGCTAGTAAGCACGCTAGTAAGTAACACCCCATATTTAGTTGTCATGTTTATGATATAACAGCACTGGTGCGGTGGCTGGACAACTGACTGCCACGCAACGTGTCGCGGGCTCGTTTCCCGCACTAAGCAACTCTTTGTGTGATCCACAAATTGTTATTGGGTCTTGGTGTCATGTGTATGTGTATGTTGTACTTGTATGTTTGTAAACGCACCTACGACACAGGAGAAAACCCTAGTGTGGAAACGTTTAAAAAAATGATATACAAGTCAAGTTGTTACTTGCCGTTATCTTTATATATACCTGTGAGTATATACTTCTGTGAGTGTGTATGTCACTGAATTTCTCTCAAACGACTGGACCGATTTTGATGATTTTTTTTGTGTGTGTTCAAGGGGATCTGGGAATCGTTTAGATTCACAAATCAGCCCGGCAGATGACGCTGCAATCGGTTTCTAGGTTATTTATCTTTACCTATTATTACAGGACAACGTCTGTCGGGTCCACTAGTATTGTTATATAAAAGCGTGATAATCGAAGCGTTGTAAATCACGGTGGGTTTCAATATTGCCAAATACCGCATTGAACTGGCAACGCAATGCTCCATTGAAGTATACGCATACTGCCTACTAAATCACTCCACAGCTTTATTCAGTAAATATTTACAACCAGCTTTTGTCCGTGGTTTCACTTACTTTTATACAGTTTCATTAAATTATTAAGACGCCCACTTCTCTTGCGCGAGGGCGCGGGTTCGGTATCAACAGCAAGTATAAGAGTTTTTCCAAGTTATAAATACTTTCTAAGATTATTTAGGCATCACTGACAAACGGTGAAAGAAAACGTCGTGAGTGAGGAAACCTAGATTTATAATGTCTAATTTCAAATTTGAAATCGCTAACCCGCATTGAGCAAGCGTGGTGATTATTGTTCAAACCTTCTCCATGCGAGGAGAGGCCTTTGGTGAACGGTGGACACTTATAGACTAGTGATGTCGATGACTATGATGATGATATATGTAATTATATTACTTAGTATAATAGCACAGACCAATGTATCATGGAACTGATTATATTACTTTCCATCTACTCGCGACTACTCCAACATATAAAATGACATTCATCTCTTGACAATCTTGAATTCCTAACAGTCTCTATCACATTCAGATCCAGTTTAGTCCCGTTTAACTTATGGAGAAAAGATAAACACATCTGTAGAAATCTTAACCTTACGAAAAGTTAAAATGCACTTTACCGACTGACCTTTAACGAATGCCAGACACAAGAGAAACCCTATTCTAAAAAGGAAGAGGTTTTATATAGGCTAAACTACGTTATCATTTAGTCCCCTAGTGAAATAATATCAAAATGTAACTTATGATATAATAATATTGGATTGACCAATAAATATAAGAAGTTACCGGATGAATAAATCAAGAAGGGTGTCAGTTTGACCGGATATCAGGGGCGACAAATCGGCCATCTTACCCGGATTGAAAGTTCGGTAATTCGATAATCGGATTACGAAGATGTAATCTTTTCTGATCGCTTTACGATGACCGGGCTTTTTGTCCACTTCTTAATACATTTATTGCACGTAAGTGTTATTCTATTCGATTACAATATAACTCTATGAATTTATTTCCAGGTGCTATTTTTTTATGAGATAAACCGGTTAACGGGCAGGCGGATCACCTGATGGTAAGCAATCGGCGTCGCCCATGGACACCCGAAACACCAGAGGCGTTACAAGTGCGTTACCGGCCTTTTGGGAACTAGGAGTTTGAGGATTGTAGGGGATTCGGGGATTGGGGAGACTGGAGAAGGGGATAATTGGGCCTCCGGTAACCTCACTCACACGACGAAACACAACGCAAGCATTGAAACAAGAGCCGTGCTTCGTACCGAAGCATGGCTCTCCCACTAAATGTCAAAGAAACTGGTGTTCATGAAGGTATGCGAATCTAAGCTGATGGTGATGTTAAAGATCACAAGTTACCATCACGTTCTTCAAATGCTTACTTGTTCAGTAAAATACAGGTGCGATATGACAAACGCACTGAGGATAGGCATTCAACAAAGAAACTTGGTTTTGAAAAAAAAAACTAGACTAGAATGCTTTAAAAGATCACCGCAGTGGTTTCACATCAAACGTTGAGAAGTACTCTTTGAAGAACAGAAAGGAAAAAAGTACTGAAAAACTCACTTCAAGCAAGTTTTTTTCTCTTTGAAAATTACTTTACGAATATAATTTTACTGAAACAAGAAGTCAAACGCTTTTAAAAAAGCATCGCAATTGTATTCAATGGAGTTTAAACTTTATGTTCAGGATAGGAACGTGCGTAGAAACGTTTACGAATGCATTTTGTTTTTTTTATCTCCTTTACATAATTATGTCTCATTTCTCTAATGAAGAATGCAAGGCTGCATTTTTTATGTTTTACACTTACATTGCATGTAATAGGGCGTGAGTGTATTGTCTTATACCGTCTGCATTGCTGACAAGGATTTTATAAAAGACAATAAGGAAGATGACTAATTTTTATTTTAATGTTCGTCTGGTAGATTACTTAAAAACATTAGACGCGTATTTTTATTTTTTTTACGGAAACGAATAGTTTCATTGATATATTAATTTGAAATGCCGTGTGACGTCACTTCTATGTATATTTTATACGTAGAAATGACGTTTTAGCCCCCACTCCTAAACTTTGATTATTTATAAGTATCATTTTATTATACAACAAAAAAAAAAACTTGTTTAATATTTTTTCATTACCTAACTGACGGACTAATTACATTTTTAATTTTATACCCTGTCAACATCCCTATTCTATTTTTACTTTTTTCGGCTTCAGCATCGACTGTGAGATTCTAAAACAAAGCAGCAGCCATTGGAACTTCTTCACAAATGCGAGGCTAGAGATAATCAAGAAATTAAAACTTTTCAGCTCCTTCTACTAATTCCGCAACTTTCCCGAATTACCTCAGCGATATCCAAATCGCAATTAGTTACAGTTCCTCGTCGAAGAGTTCACTAGTTGGAACATTCTAGAAACTATTTCCATTCTGTAGTGTTCCGTACGATGACCCAATTTCAATAGGCTTGGAATTCTATTATCTATTTCCGAAGAAACTTCATCAAACTTAAATGGGTCACGCAAACACTTGTACGGATAAGCCTTTAGTAGACAAATCTTAAACAATATACACACATTATTATACATAATATCGTCATGCTTTTGTTTCACCGAAGGGGTAGGCAGATAGCCACACAATAGAACACCCATTTTTAAATACAATTCATTTCAATGTAATATTTATTCAAAAACTTAGCAAATGCATTGTAAATGACTTGACCTGGTCAACAATTGAAGTCCAGGGTCTGATCTCCAGACCAAGCAAGGTAAAATATGGGTGTTAAAACTCCCAAACGTTCAAACAAACATAGTCTAGAACTCAGTATAGGTTTCCATACTACAACACCTCTAAAAATATAGGTATGGTAGGTACTCCACTAAAACTGAACAGATTCTCCACTATACAGGTGAACCAGTATTTTTCACTGCTATCGACTCCACGCCACTTGTACTCGATACTGGGAGTTAGTAAAAAGTAAACTTGAATGTAGATTTTTTGTTCATTTTGCGGAAAGCCCGCGGCTGTAGAGATGTAGGTACTCAGATACCGACGGAATATCAGTTCACTCGGGATCTTTCACGATGTCGTTTGTATTTTTCAGTTTTTAGATTCGAACGTCTATATTTAGAAGCATCGATTTATACGTCTGTATGTAAAATAAAGTCTGTTTAGTTGAACTATTTATAATAATGGATTGGTTTGATTATGTTTTGGTGTATTGGATTAATATGCACCTAAACAGAACAGTTATAATAATGACTAGATATCAATTCTATTATTATCAACGTTAAATGCTGTTAAAAATAATTCATTTGCAGAACACTAGTCTTACAAAAGTTTTTTATTTATAAAACACTTAAGGCAACCTGATGGAGGTTTTTTTTAGTGGGCCAAACCTACCGCAACCTTCCATAACTGCTGCAACTCCAGTGCCCCAGGATCTATAATAGAAACCCATGAAAATACTGGAACTTTGAAATTCGGCGCCTCCCAAGCACATGAATGTGTGTCTTGGATCTCACAACGAAATAAATCAGAAGATAGTAATAGTGGAGAAGAAAAGAAACGATAGTTTCATTTCTCTCGGTGAATTTATGTAGAAGAGTGAATTACTTAAGCCTAAAGGCACAAATGAGATGACGTGCACGGCTGGGACAAGTCCCGTCGCCAAGCACCACGGAAAATTTGACTAAAAACTAAATGGGTCCTATGTGTGAGCTGTTATACTTGCTTCCAATAACATATATGTGGCACAAACGCTTAAACGATCGGATGAACTATCGTTCCGGCACTTAACACAATCCCAAACTCTTGATTAAAACAAGTACATTTAGTCTCAAGTCCCTAAACACCACTTCCTATTACCAGCATTTAGCAGGACGGGAGTGCAAAGTGCACCTGAAGTAATAAATCTAGCCAGTGCTAAGTTAACACTAATTTGGCTAAACGCTAAAGCCAAGCGCTTCTAGATTTATAATACAAATTGCTGCAAACGAGATTGTATTTGAGTTATATTTGTTTTGAGATTTTGTTTAGTGTGATTCGTATTTTGGAAGTTTTAAATACGCCTTTAAATCGTAGCCAAAGGTGCAAAGTGCACATGTATCACACAATGTAACACTTTTTTATGGGGGGAAAATCATCGAATGTCTTCTCCCGCCCGGGTGAGGCGGGAGGGAGTGTCAGACTCTTACTGATTAAAAACCACCCCGTTCCTACTCCTGCACACCGAGCCTGAACTCCGGTAACCCGTTAGGTTCTCCGCGACTCCGTATCGGCATCAGCCCTATTGGGCCCCATCCGTGGTGGTCTGAAGGCTCTTTGAGGCGCAATGTAACACTTAGGTACTTTGTACAGATAATATATCTAAATTCAAACAAGCTCTACAAAGTACAGATAATATATCTAAATTCAAACAAGCTCTACAAAGCTTATCATGGTCAGAAGTACTCAATGCAAAAGACGGTAACCAAGCTTTCAACATGTTTCATGATACATTAACAATGTACTACAATCTATGCTTTCCAATTAACAAGGTTAAAATACGTGCTAACTCCACAACGCCTGCTTGGATAACGAAGGGTATAAAAATAGCTGCCTCTCAAAAAAGAAAACTCAGGTACTTGTGTTATAAAAATCCCTCAGATAAAAACAAACAAAATTATTACAAATACTATAAACTATTTAAAAAATGTATATTTGAGTCCAAAAGGTATATAAATAACAAACATGTTAAAAATGCAAAAAATAAATGCAGGGCAACCTGGAATATAGTAAAACATAAATATGATGACGTCAAAATATATGAGAGTATAGACTCAATTAAATCAAATGGTCATATAGTTCGTAATCCAACTGAAATAGCTTTAGCTTTTAACGATTTTTTCATTTCTACTACTAATAAAGTAAATAATACATCTTCCCCCAATTATAACTTGATTAAAACAGTTCCTTCTACAATGTACCTAACACCGACTACAGGCAGCGAAATCATAAAAACAATCAACTCATTGAATAACACAAGAGCTGTTGGTTATGATTGTATATCTACGCCAATCTTAAAAAACTGTAGCACTGAACTAGCTGAAATCCTCAGTCACCTTATTAACATCTCGTTTGAGCAAGGTGTGTTTCCCGATAAGCTCAAGTTTTCAATTGTAAAACCTATTCATAAAAAAAACTGCAAATTAGATATGAACAACTACAGACCCATCACAATGATCCCTATAATATCTAAAATTTTCGAAAAAGTTATGCACTCTCGTCTTGTAAATTTTCTAACTAGATTTAAAATAATAACAAACAATCAGAACGGCTTTCAAAAAGACAAATCCACTACCCTCGCCGTTTTCTCGTTGATAAAATGTGTGACAGAAAATATAGATAAACGAAATCGAGTCTCCACTATATTTTTTGATATGAGCAAGGCCTTTGATTTCGTGGATCATGAAATCTTGCTTAAAAAATGCGAGTTGTACGGAATTCGAGGCAATGCACTCGATTGGATCAGTAATTACTTAAATAATAGATCACAATGCGTTGAACTAAATAAACTTAACAATAAAAATGTATCTACTTCATATAAGTCTTCATTTGTAGTTAACAGATTTGGTGTTCCTCAGGGCAGTGTGCTGGGTCCTCTTCTGTTTCTGCTATATATAAATGATATTCCCCAAGTCACAGAGCATAATTGCATTTTATTTGCAGACGATATATCATTAATAGTTACAGAAGATAAAACTGTAAATTATGAGTTATCTCTAAACCACGCAATATCGTCTATAATGACCTGGCTCACTCATAATAATCTAACTGCTAATGTCTCCAAAACCAAAATACTCCAATTCGTAAACTCAACCAATCATAGCAAATTATATAACAAACTCAGTATCCAACATAAAAATATTCCAATAGAGGAAATACATGAGACCAAATTTCTGGGCATTATGCTAGACAGGAATTGTAAATGGAAGCCACACACGGACATGCTGTGCCATAAAATAAATAAGTTTGTGTATGCACTCAAAAAATTGAAAAAAGTCTCTTGCACTAAAACAACACTGGCTGCGTATCATGGTTATATAGGGTCTATCATAAGATACGGATTAATTATCTGGGGTAACTCTTCCTTCGCAAAAAGAGTGTTTATTGCTCAAAAAAAATGTGTTCGTGCTATTTGTGGCGTGGGACCTCTGGAATCATGTAGACCATTATTTAAAAAATTAGGATTATTAACATTAACCTCACTGTACATATTAGAAATAGCAATATTTGTAAAGAAACATCCCGAACTTTATAATAAGGTAATAGATCATAAGAAGAATTCATCCAGAGATCCAACGCGACTTGCTGTAATAAGATGTAGAAGCACACTATGCCAAAAAAACTCATATATAACATCAATTAAAATATTTAACAAAATACCTAAACATATAAGAGAATTACCTTTAAATAAATTTAAGATTACACTGAATAAACTACTAATAAACAGTTGCTTTTACACCTTAGATGAGTTTCTTACAATGAAAGTTTAATGTGTGCAATATTAAGTGTGTTGTGATTTAGTAAGTCACTAATATGATAAATATGTGAATAAAGAAGAAAAGTAATAATAATATGTTAGGAGAAATAATTATGTTATCCTAGTTGTAAGCATTTTTGTAATTGGTGTTATTGAATGTAAGAAATTAACTTTATTATATTGTAAAACTTAACTTTGCATGCCGAAAACAGTAGGCGATGTATGTGGGACTATTTTTTATAATTATTACTACCTGTAATTACCATACTTCGTGCAAATAAACGTTCTTATTCTTATTCTTATTCTTGTTTTTATAATAACTATCGTGAAACGTACTAAATTAACTAAAAATCGCGGGTTACTCACGTGAGTATACTGAGAAAAGTTCTACTAGTTTCGAGCCACAGAGGGGCGCTTCCTCATGGGTAGCGTGCGTATGATTAATGTAAGACATAATATAAACATAACATCACGCCTTTTATCCCCGAAATGGCAGGCAGAAGTGTACATTACGGCACTTAATGCCACTATGTAACACCCACTTTTCACTATTTATGTTATGTGTGACATGTAATAGGCGGTGAGCCTATTGCTATATACCGGACACAGTTTCAGGCTTCGTGCTACTATTGTTGTCTGATCTGCAACTACATACTGAGTACCACTCCAAATTCCACACTACAACTAAACTAAATCCGCACCAATCAAGGACACTGCAGCGGTCAACGAAACTATGTTACCCACTAAACTATACAACCGAAGTAAATAATATACTCGTAAGGGAATTTCTGAAATCTTTCTCTTGTACTTTCCACAGTATACTGGACAGGCGACAGCTTTCACGTCAGCCTGCATTCACCGCCATCTGTTGCCTCTTATGCTATAAATCCAACAATGGATGCTGACACATGTCAACAGATATTGGACTCTATTTCAGTAATGGAAGAGCAGAATTTAGTTTAGCAGTGTTCACGATAATTTCCGCTGATAGTAAACCTCTTACAGGATTGCATTGAGTTAGGAGTCGGTGTAGTGGCTTTTCCGAGTTATATGTACTTTCTAAGATTATTTAGACACTACTGACAAACGGTAAAAGAAAGAAAGAAATGAAGAGAGAAAAAGCATTTATTTGGCAAATGGCATACAAACATAGATTATGAAAAATAAAATAAAAAATACAGATACTTACATAATATTAATAACAAACATAAAAGCGTAAAGAAAATAACAAAAATCATCAAAATATAAGAAAATAATGTACATACAATACGAAACAAATGCAATAAGTTTTTGATATGAAGAGAAATTAAATATACAAAACAAATTAAATATATTATAAAAGAATACATGGTGAAGAAACCTGGGGTTATAATTTCTAATTATTAGTTTGAAACCGCCAACCCGCATTGAGCAAGCGTGGTGATTAATGCTCAAACCTTCACCGTGTGAGAAAAGCCTTTGCTCAGATTGGGCATTTATAGGCTGTTGATGAATCCATATTAGTACAACACTTACAATATAAGCAAGTTTAGGGCTTACCCGCTTATCGCGATCCTACCTCATTGTAACATACAAGTTAAAACAGTTGTTAAGCTTAGTCCGGGTTAACGTGGCAGTAAACTGACCGACAGACTGTAGCAACATAATATCTAGATAATAACTTACATTGTATCTGTTGTTATAGACAATGTAGTTTAAGTGTTGTAGATCTCTGGGTTAAGAAAAGCTCTTGGGTTTGATCCATAGTGCTGCAGTTATATTTTCCTGGTGTCATTTAGAATAAATATTATCTTCATAGGAGCTGTTATTTAGTATGTCATAAGTAAGTCCTCATCTACAGGTATTTACCAATTGTTTTTTTATACGATAAGCCGGTAAACGAGCTGATAGATCGCCTGATAGTAAGCAATCGGCGTCGTCCATGGACACCTGGAACACCTAAGGCGTTACAAGCGCGTTACCGGCCTTTTGGGACTAAGAACTGTTGAGGATTCAGAGCCCAATCCTTGAAGGAGGAGGGAGGAAATTAGGCCGTCTGTAACCTCACTCATACGACAAAACAACGTAACCGTTGTTTTATGTCGGTCTTCTTTGAGGCCGTGGTATCACTCCGGTCGAGCCGGCCCATTCTAGCCGAAGCACGGCTCTCCCACACGAGTAAAGTATCAAAGAGCATTATGCTGTCAGTAAAATTCTGCTTACCCATTTGCTGTAATGTTGTGTTACAATGACTCTTTAATTAATAATAATAAAATTAAAACCCAGAAAGTTATAAATTTCAACCCAAACAACATACACACAAAGAAAGAGTCTTTTCTACAATCCCCTAGTCACTAGGGCCTAGTCATTTAGATACATAGATTCTACGTCGTTAGCTGATCCTCAATTTCTAGGTCTTTGTAGTCGAGCTGACATCTGAACACTAGCACTTGACCTAACTTAATTGTTGCTAGATACGTGCCTTATTATTCTTCAGCAGTTTTAATGATACAGAGTGTTACTTCTTTCAGTTTATACTGTCTTGGTTCTTCGTCATATTTATCAACAACTTTGTAGTTGACATCGAGAAATAATCAAGTAAATTCAATTACTTTGCGTCCTAGTGTTACAATAGACGTTACAAAGAAAATTTCTATTCAATTTTCGTTCTTTTACATCCAAACTATTCTATTACAACAACGCCTAATAAAGACTTTAGTTCCCAAGTAAACCAGGTCTATATAAGTTACTTAACAAGTATAACAACATTATTTAATCCAGTGATACAATACACAGATCTCAATCTAAAACAAAGTTTCGTCGCAAACCCTAGTCTGAAGGTCACTTCGCGTCGGTATCAAACAAAGAAACGTCAAAGTTCCCAAAAACAGCATTAACAATAAATACTAACGTCGAACTAAACCATCTAGATTAGTCCTCCAACTTGTAACAACTTTTATTGTTCCCAAAATGTCCGAAGTTCGGCGAAGTTTGCCGAAGTTTCCCGAAGTTACCCGAACGTTGCCGACTTTGGTCTAACTATCACAAAAACTTGGCTCAATGAGTACGCTTAGAACCGATGTTTATATTTGGTTGTTTAGTTTTTAGGGACCAGATAATATGTTTAGGTTTTCTTGTTGTTTCAGGCTATATAAATTGTTACGTGAATTCTGTACACAGCAAAAATAGTTTCAATGCCCAAGGGATAACGATTACGTCAAGGGAATAATATCAACAAACGATCCATAAGTATGTTTTAAGGGATTATTTTGTATCTATAGATAATTTCACTTTTGTCACTATTAAATTTTTCCGTACCTTAAAAATATCGTGTTCAACATTATCCTTCCATATCATGTAAGGTGTGATTGGAAATTCAAATTTCCGAATAGACTTCCGAAATAATATAACATCACGTCAACCCCAAAGGGGTTTATGGAAAAAATACACAATTTTTATCTCCAAGTGAGAGGTGTACATTTAGTTAAGCCACCTTTTGACAGTTAGACAGAAAGCGGTGACAATGGTTTTGAGGATTGTATTTCAAAATTGCATAAACGGACATTTGTATAGTAGTCTGTTTGTCAACTGTGCGCTTCTCATGATGCTTTCTGCTTCGCACAGCAAAACTGTGGAATGATCTGTCGTCGGCGGTATTTCCGAACCGATACGACGTTCAAACCTTCAAGACAAGAGCGTATTCCTTTTTAAAAGGCCGGCAACGCACCTGTGACACTTCTGGTGTTGCGGGTGTCCATGGGCGGCGCTAATCACTTACCATCCGGTGATCCGTCAGCAAGTTTTCCTCCAATTCCATAAAAAAAAGATGCAAAAAGTGAAATAGTTGCAAAGTTATATTATATTCATGTAATTCCAATAGGGTAGATGACTAATTTGCATTGACATTCCCACTCCTAAACTTTGATTAGTTTTATCTAAGTATCGTTTTCTTATAGGGCAAAATAAAAAATACGTGTCTAATATTTTTTCATTACCTGGCTGACGGACTAATTAGATTTTTAATTTTCATACCCTGTCATCATCACTATTTTTTAATGTAATTCCAACAGTACGTATTCACCGGCCAATTTTTCAATTAAGAAAAACAAAATAATTCCAACTTGCCAATTTAAATTTTCCACAGTTTTCTTTGTCAAAACTCTCGTTTTTCCAATGTGATTGGGACAGTCTTTTCCTATTTTTTATTCATCTCCGTCTGCTAACTGTGTGCGTTGGACCATCGGACGTCGCCCCAAGGTACTGAAAAAAACCCCACTATGGAAAAATGTCCGCTATTCTGAAAAGCCGATAAATTGGATGTAGTACTGCTTTTTTCGAATGAAAAAAAAACAATAACTTTCATTATACATCGGTGACGATGTATAATGAAAGTTATTGTTTTAAATACAAATGAATTTTCATTTATACTGTGACGTACATAGTAGGTTGCTACTAAATAGACAACGAACCCAAAAATGTGATAAAAAAAAATTATTTGTCTGTCTGTCTATACGTTCGCGCATCATGCAAAAACTACCCGTCCGATTACGATGAAACTTGGTATGATTATTCTTTAATATCCTGTACACAACACTGGGTCCATTTTTCCAACAAAGTAATACTACTAATAATCCTAGTGTGGGGCAACGTTTAAAAAAAACTTAGTAATTCCAAAATGGAGAACAGACTGACATCACCACCTTTTTTTCTGCTTGTAGCCAAACGCCACTTTAGCGCTTGTCTACAGAGAGAGTAGAAATCAAAATGTATGGAGATGACACTCACAAGTGTCAAAATTTACGTCAATTCCATATAATTTGGCTTTCTATTCTACATGTAGACAAGCGCTAAATGGCATTTGGCTACAGCTGTTGTTTACTTAATTCCAACCTGTATTCTGAGTACAGAATGAGTAAAACAAGAGCTCTTTGCTTACGATGCTTGCAAGCAAGAATATTTTGTGCGCAAATATTGACAAACTTTCAACTTATTGCAATTGGATCTCTCTATGTTGCTATTAAACAAAATGTTAAAGTCTAGCAAGTTCAAAAGGTTGTAAATACATCATTTTTGTAAATAAAAACTTGTTATAAGAACATAACGTAACATCACGCCTTTTATCCCCGTAGGGGTAGGCAGAGGTGCACATTATGCCACTGTACAATGTAACACCCACTTTTCACTATTTATGTTATGAGTCCGATGTAATAGGGGGTGAGCCTATTGCCATATACCGGGCACAATTCTAGACTCCGTGCTACTACTGAGAATTTTTTTCAAAACCCAGTAATACTTTACTTAACCCGGAAATCGAACCTGAGATCCTTTGCCCGGCAGTCACTCTTGCGACCACTCGGCCAACGAGGTAGTCCTGTAATAAGAATACAATAGAATATAACACAGTCAATAAATCTCTAGAAAAGTCACAGTTCAACCATTTTTATGTATTTTTAATACATATATAACTACACTTATTAAACATTAACTTTATAAAAATAATAACAATTTCAAGTAATTTATGTTTCATATATTTTCTATTCCAATAGTCTTAGTAAAGCGTGCGGTCAATGAGCGGCGCTGATCGATTGCTTTACATCAGGTGATCCGTCTGGTCGTTTGCCTCCTATTCCATAAAAAAAGCACAAACAATTAAATACTTACACATATTCAAATCAAATCAAAATCATTTATTCATTACATTTTGGGTAAATAATTATGATCACAGTATTAAGTTAGTATCTACCACCAAAATCTGCCCTCACAGGCGTATGAAATAATTTTAGCTTAAGTCAATAAAGATAATAGGTACAACAAAAAATAAAATAAAAATGTCAGTGCTTAAATAATTAAAAGTTAAACTTATACATGTTCACTTACACTTATAAATTCTCACACGAATTGTCCCGTCAAACGCAGTAACATAATTAGTATAAAATTAAAACTATAAAGTATCGACGTCATCGACAGAGTTTAAAATGGCGTTGGCCAATTAAAATGAACATTCTAACATCTCTTAGAAATAATCTGAACGATACAATAATTACCGTTTAGCTAAGTTAAAGTGAAATTACAACAATTAATCAATCAAAAGAGCTCGAGGCAGGCAGATGGTGAAAAGATGAATTATTTTACGAAGACGTTGCGTTTTCATTAATTTTCTTGGAACAAGGTTGAAGGTTTACGCAGAAGTATAAGTTATATTACATTTTTCATTCTCCTTAGTGGTAAACACACACTACATTACATCTGAGAGTTGATTATGTTTGATTCTAAGAGTGGGAGAGCCATGCTTCGGCACAAATGGGCGGGCTCCACCGGAGTGATTCCGCGGCCTCAAAGAAAACCGACGTCAAACAACGCTTGCGTTGTGTTTCGTCGTATGCCGTCGCCCAATTAGACTTCTCCCCCGTCCCCAATCCCTGAATCCCCAACAATCCTCAAATTCCTAATCCCCATAAGGCCGGTAACGCACTTGTAACGTCTCTAGTGTTCCAGGGGTCCATGGGCGACACCTATTGCTTACCATTAGGTAATGCGTCTGCTTGTTTACCGGCTTATGATGATGTCATCTGTGGACCACAGATACATATTTGTTAGAGACCAGGCAGCAGCGCTCTCTGTTAAACCTGGACTTTTTAAACTGCAATTTACAACTTGGAATTTTTAAAAAACCCTCTTATGAAGAATAAACTCATAGTTCAGCATTATCATAGGCCCTCGATAGGCCGCGGAGAACTTAACGGGTTACCGGGGCTCCGGCTCGAAGTGCAGGAGTAGGAACGGGGTGGTTTTTAGTCAGTAAGAGTCTGACACTTCCCCCTGCCTCACCCAGGCGGGAGCAGGCATTCGATGATTTTCCCCCCTTAAAAAAGGGTCCTCGATAGGGATACCTATAATTATTATAACAAACAAAATATTATATCTTACTAATATTATAAATATGAAAGTTGGTTTCTGTGTGTATGTTTGTTACTCAATCACATGAAAACGACTGAAGGGATCGCGATGTCTGGAACAGGGATAGAACTGGAATAGCACATAGGCTTTTTATCCCACAGATAAGCGGGCAAAGCCGCGAGCAGAAGCTAGTTTAGGTAATAATACCTGTCTTTATCGTCATGTTATGACGTCATGCAATAAATTAATTATATCTTCTGTTCCATCCCTACAGTATGCCTACTCCACATCTTCATCCAGAGTGGCCTCACAGTTTGTGGGCACATTAATCTACTGCAATATATTTAGTCTTCTATTAATGGATTTTCGCTGACTTTAAGCTGTGTATACGGATTTATCATGTTAAGACTACGTGAGAATATATCAATTAGCTTTCATAGTTAAACAGACATACATACTTAACCACAAGCCTGTCCCCCATTGGGGCAGGCAGAGATTATGGAACGCTTATAGCTACGATTCTTATTAGTAACCCACCAACATTAGTGACCTACTCGGAACAGAAATAGGACATAAAGTATTGCATTTTCAAACCTGCTTTAGATTCAGTACTTAATACCAATATCATTATGTTGCCCAAAAATTCTTATTATTATTACCGTTATAATTAAAATTGACAAAGATTTATTCGAAACTCATTTGCAATATCCGTCCTAATTCTGTACCCCGAAAAATAATCAGGGATTTTAAACGTAGTCAAATTAAAATTTTGTTAGCCAGCCTGTGTTACCCGCCATTTTGATTTAAAATGTAATTTAAGCAACGTGTGGGTAATTTATTACTTTATTAAGTTGTCGTCTCAACATATTCTTAACTACTTCTAAGATTAGTTGGGGGTAATATTGTAACAAGGAGTATAAAAGGGATTAAACTACATGTTTAAGGGGTAAAAGTTCCTTAAGATGACTTTAGTTACGGATTTTAGGATTACGAATGAATTTGGTCTATCAAGTTATGTTTTGTAGGCTTTGTGTTGTTGTGACTTGTGAGTCGCGTTATAAAGTAGAATACATTACTTTCCTGATTTAAAATGTGCAAACTTAAGGGAAACAAAAGAGCAATCCATTATGTTTCTATCAACTTCTTCATCGTAACATCTCAAGCCTAGATAACCAGTGGACTAATGCTTATTTTCTCTACATCACATAACATAAACATAACATCTCGCCTTTTATCCCCGAAGGGGTAGGCAGAGGTGGACATGCCACTGTACAATGTAACACCCACTTTCACTATTTATGTTATGAGTCCCATATAATAGGAGGTGAGCCTATTGCCATATACCGGGCAAAATACCAGACTCCGTGCTACTACTGAGATTTTTTTAAAAACCCAGTAATACTTTGCCCGACCCGGGAATCGAATATGAGACCCCTTGCCCGGCAGTCGCACTTGCGACCACTCGGCCAACGAGGCAGGCAGATTACTTTCTCTACTCACATCATAATTATTGAAAATTCCATAAAATAATCAAATCAAGGGAAGCCCTGTGATCACGGGATGCGTCGATCAGGCATTTTGAAATATTTTTAAAATAAAGTATGGACACTCGGACTCCACGGACCTAGCGTCTCAACGCCAAACGGCTCAAAAATTTAAGTACCAAAAAGGTTATTGTTATTAGGGCTGGTCTGTTCCTCGGTCAGAAGTTAAGCATTGTCATACAACGTGACAATGCCTTCTGGGTACTTTCCCACCTGACATTGATGCAGACGAATTTTTTGACGCTCTTGGTAAATAGTTATTTTTATTTTCTTTTTTTTTTTGTAGTAGGTTTTAAGGTTTATATTCTTAAATGAATTATGTTAGATAGAAATGGATTGAAATAAAATCCTTACTAATATTATAAATCGGAAAGTGAGTTTGTTTGTTTGTTCCGCTTTCACGCCGCCGTAACTACTAAACCGATTGCTTTGAATTTTTGCAGAAGTAAATTTAGAAGTCCAGATTAAATAATAGGGTATTTTTTAACATAACATAACACATAACATAACGCCTTTTTATCCTCGAAGGGGTAGGCAGAGGTGCACATTACGGCACTTAATGCCACTGTACAATGTAACACCCACTTTTCACTATTTATGTTATGAGTCCCATGTAATAGGGGGTGAGCCTATTGCCATATACCGGGCACAATTCCAGACTCCCTGCTACTACTGAGATTTTTAAAAACCCAGTAATACTTTGCCCGACCTGGGAATCGAACCCGAGACCCCTTGCCCGGCAGTCGCACTTGCGACCACTCGGCCAACGAGGCAGTTTACGAGGTATTTTTTATCCCAGAAAAATTTTATATTTCCGAGGGAAAACAAAAGTATTGGTATAGATGGCGCTGTGTCTATTGGTATATGTCACATAGGCTACTTTTTATCCTTTTGTGACGCGAGCGAAGCGGCGGGTAAAAGCTAGTCACTAGATAAATCAAGGAAATACTCCAAATACCTCAGGCTATAACTGTAAACAGTCGTTTGAAGTTTCATAGTCCCATTCACTGTTTATTATTCAAGGAACAATTACAATACTTCAGCAATCGGATGAAAAACACAAAACAAATACACCTAGTACAACAACAATTCAAAACTGTAACTGAAACTTTAACATTTTTACAAAACTACTTTCAATAATGAAAATTCTTACCGACTTACACAATGCTTAGTACTGAGATCTTTGCAAGGTGAAATGGACTTTGGCTTGCTAAGTTTAGGTTTGGTTTTTGTATGCTGTTGTTATTTACGTAGTCAATAATGTTTTAAAGCGAAGGTGCTTACTGCTATTCGAGTTACAAAAACCACTTTATGAAGGTCTCGCTTTGTATGGTATGTCTGCACATATGACGGTCAGTTTATACTGGTTTTGTATAGTTTGATGTGAACTGTGTACCTAGTAAAATCAACAGTATGGAGCTCTTACGTTACATAAATATGCGCAGATTAATGACGTCAGAATGCAGCTCCACGAAAATGTACAAACAAAATGTATTTTCCATTAATCGGTCGTACACTGCACTGTGTACACTGGCGGACATTTTTATTGTATGCTTACTTTATTTAAGTTTATAATTCATTGCGATATAAGTTTGTGTTTAGTATTTTGAATGTGAAATATTTTAGTTATAGTCTTTTATCTGACTGCCTCGTTGGCCGAGTGGCCGTAAGTGCGACTGCCGGGCAAGGGGTCTCGGGTTCGATTCCCGGGTCGGGCAAAGTATAACTGGGTTATGTTATCTTTTATCTGACTTGTGGAGAATGAGAAAGTATTCTGAAGAAGTCTAGTATAGAATTTTTACAATTTTCTTTTGGTCTTATTTGGTAATTGAAAAGCTATTCCCGGTGGCACAATAGCTCATTATTGTGGGAATAATTTGCTAAAAATGTCAATACATACTTATTCACAATATTTACATCAACAAAACGGTCAATCCTTCACATACAATTTCCAAAACATTCAACTGAAGAATTGGCGAAGAAAATCTAGCGTACTTTTACAAAATGCAACGAAGTTTAAACAAGCCATTTTGAAACTCAGTCACGGTTGAGTTAGGCGTCTGCAGGACCACAAAACTTCACACTTGGCTCACTAAAATCTGCATTATACGTGATCTGAGTTTAAAATACAAAGATTTGACCAAGTTTTGAGACTTGAAATTTATGGTAATCTATTATAGACGATTAGATTATTGAAATTAGCTTCTTTAGAATCGATTTTAGGGATAAAACTGTGCTTTCGTTTAACGTCTGGTGATAATTTTAGATCGCTTATACTACGTAAGCGATGTACGATTAACGCTTATATGACAAAATAAAAGTCATAGCACACTTAAACTAGTACGGCTCCGGCACAGCTCCAAACCAGCAATTAACTTGTCATTTAATTATGAACTATATATTGTATGACATTTTTATTATGGCATAAGCCGCTAAACTAGCAGACGAATTATCTGACGGTAAGCAATTGGCGTCGCCCATGGACACCTGGAACACCAGAGGCGTTATAAGTGCGTTACCAGCTTTATGGGGATTAGGAGTTTGAGGATCGTTGGGGATTGGGGAGATTTGAGAAGGGGAGGGTAATTGGGCCTCCGGTAACCTCACTCACACGACGAAACACAATGCAAGCGTTGCTTCACGTCGATTTTCTGTGAGGCCGTGGTATCAGTCCGGTCGAGCCGGCCCATTCGTGCCGAAGCATGGCTCTCCCACACGTATACTTATACTTAATACACATATGTATACTTCATTCACATATGATATATTTGATAACGTCAATAGGTTTACAAAAGCTGTAAGCACTCCGCCCGTGCCCGACAGCACGCTTTTTGTAATTTCAATGCAAAAAACGCCGTGCAGAACCGTGCCGGAATTTAACCTTTATAGTGCAAAAAATAGTATTGAGGTTTATTTTTGTGCATCTAGATAATGAGATACAAACTAAACATAAACAAGTTAGAATTGAGTTGGGGGAATGTGGTTGTTCAAGCAAACAGGTAAATAACTAAACTAGATATACATGAAGTTAATTTACAAATAAAAATAGAGGGTGCACTCACATTAAACTAGTCCGCGCTCCACACGAGACAAACTTGCAGTTTTTAATGAACGCAACTGTAGAAAAGGTGAAACAACTTGAACATTTTAAAATTTATTATATTTTAATTAAGTCTCTCTAAAGCAGTATGAGATTCAAAGTGAAATGCATAATATTTTAATGTTCATGAGAGTGGAGGAAATATACCGTGGCTAGATATTTTGGGTCATAACTCGTTCGTTTGATCTTTTACAGACTGATTGTGTGAAGATGATAGAAGAGACGTTGACCTCAACTCTTTTTCAGATTTTATAATAGCCGACTAAAGGACTTGTGCATTCAACACAACGACGATACGGTTGGAGCGGTGACAGGGCAACCGGCTGCCGCGAAAGTTTTTTAATTCCGCACGGAGCAACTCTTTATGTTTTTTTTTTTATGAAATAATAGCCAAACGAGTAAACGGGTCACCTGATGGTAAGCGATCATCGTCGCACACGGACACTGGTGTCCGGAGGAGTCACGGGTGCGTCGCCGCTTTCTACCTCGCACAGCAAAACTGTGAAAAGATCTGTCGTCGGCGTTTCGAATCGACGGTATTTCCGAACCGATACGACCTTCAAACCTTCAAGAAAGAGCGTATTCCTTTTTAAAAGGCCGTCAACGTACCTGTGACTCCTCTTGTGTTGCGGGTGTCCATGGGCGATGGTGATCGTTTACCATCAGGTCGTTCATCTGCTTGTTTGCCACCTATTCCATATTTTATACTCCATAAAATATATAGCGGAGAACCTAACGGGTTACCGGGGCTCCGGCTCGACGTGCAGGAGAAGGAACGGGGTGGTTTTTAGTCAATAGTCTGACACTCCCTCCCGCCTCACCCAGGCAGGAGCAGTCATTCGATGATTTGCTCCACTATAAAAAAATGCATAAAATAATTTATATATATGCAGAACTAATGCACATATTCTCAGTACAACATATTACAGTTTGTAACGCATTGGCTTCACCTCGAACAAACTAATCTAACTTATCCGGCTCGACTGTTTTGTTCAGCTGTCTGATACACGCACGCAACATTCCTGAGAGCTTACTCTGTCGTATTTAAATTACTAATACATATTATTTGGTACCAGGAGTAGTAGTAGGAATTAATGTAAACTATACAATTTCCAGAATGCCGATCCAAAGGGAGTTCGCAAGAAGATCAATTTGTCTCCAACTATCTGTGGCGACACATGGTACATGTCAACGGATGACGTCACAAAAATCCTACATCGCACATGCAAAGTTTATAAGCGAATAGAATATCCCAATGAACAACTGTTGGGCAGAAAGCCTGGCACGATCACCTCGCCTGGTCGGAGGATCCTCCTTTTCCGATTTAGGGAACTTTACTCTCTGTTCCCTAAATATCTATACTAAGTTCCCAAAAGAGCTAAAACAAACTAATATTACTCTTCCGCTTTGGGATAAAAGGCGTGAAGTTATGTGTAATACTATATTCGTAATACAACTACACGTGTACCTTGAACGGAGTAATATACCTTTTGTCCAGTAAGAAGGAAAACTGCTAGACTCGGTAAAAATTGTGTACAGAAAAGTTTACTAGAAATGCGAAATTGGCATTCGAAAAATTTAATAATATTTTGCTCTTTCAGCACTCGTGTTTGTGAGTACTACAACAACAAACTAGTCAGAAGCACTTATTCTGTATATTTCTGCGGAATTAGCAATATCATCAATGTTATTTTCTATCCAGGTAAAATAAAATTACTCTTACCTATCTGTTAGAATATTACAGGAATAAGGTAGAAACATATGAATTTCTTACTTCAGTGTTTAGAAGGGGCGATAGTAGGGTGATCTGTCGTGGTGTGTATGTACTTTCTAAGATTATTTAGACACGACTGACAAACGGTGAAGGAAAAACATCGTGAGGAACCTGGACTTATAATTTCTAATTATAAGTTTGAAATCGCCAACCCGCATTGAGCAAGCGTGGTGATTAATGCTCAAACCTTATCCGTGTGAGAAGAGGCTTTGCTCAGCAGTGGGCATTTATAGGTTGTTGATGATGATGATGAGTTTCGCTAATACTCGAGAACGATAAGCTAAACCGATTTGGCTAATAAATATTCGTGGAAGTCCAGGGAAGGAGAGAAAAAATATTTAGGCAGTACGAAGTTTGCCGGGTTCGCTAGTTAGTTCATAAATGGGGTAAGTTGTTTTGCTATAGGTTAGAAAATAATCTGATCAGTTTTCTTACCAATATAAATGTGAAATTTTATGATTTTGTGTGTGTCAAAAGGGCTGAAGGGATCGGGATGAAATTTGAAACAGGAATTAGGTAAATAGTCTGGGATGACTCATAAGCTACATTTTATCCCCCGGGCATGCGGACGAAGCCGCGAAACAGTCATCTACTTTCGCTTCTCATGGCTCTGGTAGTATGTAGGGTATATATCATTTTCAGTTGATGTAATAGAAAATCGATGAAATTATTAATCGTAGGTACTTTCAACCGAAATTCTATCAGATTTATCAACCGCCAATTCAATCAAGTATTTAACAAGACTCTGTATTTTGCCTACGTACTGTTTTACAACCTAATAAAATTACCTAACGTCAGTGTTAAGAATTTTTATGGCGACAATTTGACAATTCCCCGGAATGTTACCAACTTCACCCATTCTATTGGGGACAGAATCGAATAATACCAAAAACTGTTCGCTCTCAATCTTTTTTATTGCTCTAATTTATGGATGACACGTATTTAAGGTGTTTCCGAGGTTTTATTTAACTTTCAAGGTGATTTTTCTGTTCGTTATAAAATGTAGGTTAATTTTTTGGCACTGAATATAATTGTAATGTATTTTCACTAGTTATTTGATTTTAGGGAGACTGTCTCGTTGTTTAGGTGGTCAGAAGTGTTACTCTTTAACCAAGAGGTCTGAGGTGTCTGATTTAATATCTGGGGGTTTAGCATAGGAATATTGTTTTCTCAGTAATAAGACGTACTAGAAAGTAGAGGAAACTAGGTCAGATAGATCACCTACGCGCTGAACTAATCAAGTAAAATCAACAACAGGAAACCCAGTGTCAGACTGCGACAGTCAATCCACAAACAGGGAGAGATGGCAGGAGATCCAAGCTGTATCCGCCTCCAACACAAATACGGCCGCCTCAACGTGACCACGATCGCTTTGCCAAGAGCGAAACGATAGAGAAGGAAGGAGGACGTAATCTGATATTGTGTCCGATTTGTTCATATAAGACTCATAACATAATATAGCAGACTAAAAATGTGTATTATAGTGTAGGTGTATATGCAGTTTAATATACATCTGCTTTTTTATGGAATAAGAGGCAAACGAGCAGACGGATCAAATGATGGTAAGTGATCAGCGCCGCCCATGGACACCCGCAACACCAGAGGAGCCACAGGTGCGTTGCCGCCCTTTTTAAAAGGAGTAAGCTCTTTTCTTGAAGGTCTGAAGGTCGTATCGGTTCGGAAATACCGCCGACGACAGACTGATCATTCCACAGTTTTGATGTGCGAGGCAGAGAGCTACGTGAGAAGCGCACAGTTATGACCTGCCAACCATTGGTGGGAATGTTAAAAGATGAACGAACGACATTATTATAATTAAATAACAATGGGACTAGTTAAACTAAGTAAAACAATAAACAATTTAAATGTAATATTATGTTATGGGTCAATCAAATACCAACAGTATTAAGCATTCTTTGTCACAAGTAGAACCTTTACTCATTGTCCTTCCATCATTAAATATGAAATGTACAAGAAAACAATATGGCGTAAACTAATTACATGTTAAACACAATAAAACCAAAGCATTTTCCGTTAACAACGTTCAAAGCTACAGCGTGTTCTTGTTTTACATACAAATCTTCTGAATCTAGTTACGTCTCCCCGAGCACACAGATTTCTCCTCACACGTAGTAATTAAATTCCCAATTTAATTTGGACGTGAGTTACGAACCTTTTTGTCTAATAAGGGTTTGTGTTTTTACTAAAATTTGTTAATAAGTGTTGTTCTAAATTTAGTTTTAATTGCTTTGAGTTTGATTCGTAATTCGAACACACAATAACTATTTAAAAATGAGCAAAGACTACTTCAGTAATTGGTCACACTGTTTTTTTTTTTCTTTTCTAGTTTTTAAAGTAAATCCTTTAAAGGACATTGCTCTGCGTCCATACATTGTTGGCCCTGGAACTAAGAGTATCGCATTATTATGTTTTGTATTCCCTATCATTTTTAGACTCCTAGAAGATCTATTTTTATAGCAGACTATCTGCAGAAAAGATAAATTTTAAAAAAAGTATCAGGTTTTGAGGTTATAATCTAATCATAACAACAAATATTTGAACGAAAGTTGAATGTTTCAATGATTGTATAGAAGTAAAGAAGTTTTGATTACTATATAATATTATTCTTACTACCTTTTACGACGACTATTATTAATTACATTAGGCGAAGGCATTTGACGTTAGACGAAGATGGCGATCTAATGTTATTAATCGCGTTAAATTCTATTAAAAGTACATTTTGGAATACAGCTAGCATTTGCAACTTATATTATAAAATAGGGGATTAATAATCGTATATTCTGATACTTTTTATTACACAGGGCCATTTTGGATATTGTCCTTTCGCTTTGCATAGAGTACGTATAATATTTTTTTATGATCTTTAAATATAGTTTTCGGTTGAAATATACTGAACTTATAATAATAATAAAACTGAAAAAAACAGGATCGTTCAGATAGGTACCAATGAGTTCTAAATGATGGTTTAATTTTTATTCCAAATGAACCAATCACGAATGAGTAAAGACCCATAACCTACACAAGCGAGCCTATTTAACTCCACGGGCCATTTTACGGCGCGACTTTTGACAGCAAACCCGTAAATAGTTTACGTTTTACGCTGATTTTTATCACTTAGATTACGCGATACGCCTTTTTACGCATTATATTTATGAATAAGTCATCATTCGACGTTATTATGATGTTTTTATTGGGTTGGAATACGGTCGCATAATTATTGTGTGTAGAAAATAACAGGTTTTTTCATAAATGAGGTGACACTTATGGTTTTTGTTAAGTTTAGTCTGTTTTGTTTAGTCAGTTTTATTTAGATAAGTTCAGTCAACAGTTAGGAATATTCCTACAAAGACAAGTTAACTAATCACTCATGAATTCACCACAATTATTCCACTAAATTCCTTGTATTCGAAATTTAGTTTATTACGATACTACAGACATTATTCCAGTCTATGCTTTATTAGTATTTTGCAATAGATCAGCCTGATAGTACTTCAGAGTGAGCTGACACAGAGATCACACAGAGATTCTTCAATGAATGCGGTAATAATCACTGAATGAAACAGTGTATCGACACATACCACAGCTTATACGTAGTACAACAAAGGTAATACTGTCATAACACCGACATTTCTCAAAGAAGACAACAAGGTCATAAGTCAAGTCCACTCATATCGTCGATTACACATAATTATAATAAACTTATGAATCAGTTCCATTCATCAGACACGACACTCAATAGCACTCGCCGTTCAAACAATTATATTACTAAACATCTTATTAACTTCAATATTTACAAATACTTTCATTGTTTGTATGAACAGTAATAATTCTGTATCCAACACATCCACACATTGTTGGATTGTTACTCAAACCGCACACAGTACACACGTGCCCTGCAAAAACTCCAAAAATAAGAAACATATTTTCACTTAATGCAGTAAAAAGTGGTGCTTTCAAATATTACGTAAAATACCGGCGGACTTTATAAAGTGCAAATACGTTCAACCAGTATAAAATTCCAGCACGTTTCTGTTTAAAACTGATGTAATTTGCGTCGGTTAACGTTCAAACTATTCCCGCTTCCATAAAAGTGCAACCTCATTTGGACCCAATAATTCCTGATCGTGAAACCAATTCGCGTTTGTTGGACATTTAAAACAGAAGATGAAACTGTACCCTCTAGTGTTTATAATAGTGAGTATCGAGGCAAAGGCTAGGACTAAATTCTGTGACGTGGTTTCCTCTGACCCGACAAAGCATTGCTTCGTGAAAGAAACTTTGACGACCATTGCACACAGCCCCAACCAACTGTCCGTGGACAAAGCCACCAATACGCTATACTTCAGCTTTGATTTCGGACAAGGAGAGTACGTGCCGGCAATACTCCATATGGATAGCAAAAATCTAAATGTATTAAAAGGGGTTAAGGACGCGTTTGCTATAGCCAATGATCCTACAACAGGAGAAATGTACTTCGGAGGCAGCCATGGGATCTACAAATACAATGCAGTCAGCAAGACCCTGCAGCGGTTGAACATAAACAACTTGGACATCTGGTGGCTGTTCATCAAGAAGAACATATACTTTATCAAGTTTCCAAGTCTCAGTGCGTATTACTATGAGAACAGAACAATAAGAGCCGTTCCTGCACTAAAGGGTGATATAGTTCATCAATTTGTTTTGGATAAAGAGGATAATATTTTCTTTATCAATGGCTCAGGTTTGTTCGGTATTAAGCAAGATGATACCTCGCCAGTATTACTGAGGGATCACCCAAGATTTCTGGGGATTGCGACGGATAACAATGGGGTCGTTCATGTATGTAGCGAGGATGGTATATTTGTTATCACTAAAATGGTACAAAAAGTTAAGAAAGTTATCAACGTGCAAGGAGTATTGGGTATGACGTTTGACAAATCTAATAATATTATCTATTCGGATTCCCACGAGATCATAAGGCTACTTCCGTTGTCAAAACAGAATTACAATGAAAATGATCATGGACAATAAAAGCATGTACAGACAAAAGTAAGTTTTAAAGATTATCCACTTTATTGTTTTGAATGAAATGGAAAACCTGATGAAGAACCAAAGAAAAAAGCAAATCAGTAAATATAACTCACGAATGAAGTACCTAATCGGTGTACAAAATAACTAATCATCGATTCTCAATACGTTTTGCAAACGTAAGTAGGTTAATGTAGTTTAGTTTTAAGGAATACGTATAAATGTACATAATAATTATTATTTCTCTCTCTCTGCTCTGCTCTCTCTTTCTCGACTGCCTCGTTGGCCGAGTGATCGCAAGTGCGACAGCCGGGTTCGATTCGGGCAAAGGCTCGACCCGGGAATTTAAAAACATTACTGGGTTTTTTAAAAATTCTCAGTAGTAGCACAAAGTCTGGAACTGTGCCCGGTATATGATATATGATAACTCACCCCCTATTACATGGGACTCATAACATAAATAGTGAAAAGTGGTGTTACATTGTACAGTGGCATAATGAGCACCTCTGCCTTCGAGAATAAAAGGCGTGATGTTATGTTACGTTATGTTATGAATAATTATTATTATGTAATTTTAATTGTGTATGCAACGAAATAAATTATTAAACTGTCCCGTTTAATGATAGTTTCATATCAGGGACGTAAGCAAAGGGCTTAAGCCTTTTCCATTTTAAAAATCATAGTGGCGCCACCAAGTGTTAAAATGTGTGGATGCAAATGATGTAATGTTGTTGTATTTAAAAAGAAATGCAGTAATTGTTTCATTGTACGCTATTGTTTCTTCTACAATGTAGTATGTCAACATCGTTCGCCATCATTAAATACAAGAGCAGTTTAATAAATGACCTAAAATGCAATGCCTTTAGTTTTATTTCCGAATGTATTAAATTATAGTTTTTGCTTCCTGGCCTTTAGCCAAATGGTGATGACCTGGTCTATTCATTATTATACTAGATGTTAATGTTTGAGGTAGTTACAATAAATTGAAGTAGACTGTAATTTTATTTGTGAAGCTATTGATACAAATATGATAAAGGCCACCAACTTAAACGTAACAAAATTCTCCTTTGTATTAGCATTTTTTAGGAGTAGGTTAGGATTATCGTAACTTACTCCTAAAAAATGGAAAGTCAAAGCATTTATTTCAATTAAACCATAATTTGGTACTTTTGAAACGTCAACAAATACAAAATAAATAATAGTCTGTCAGTCAGTCCGTCAGTGAAGCTAGGTGAAGCTAGGTGCTCATTCCAAAATGTAGATTCGAATGGAGTAGAACGAGCAAGAAACTACACTCGTTACTCTTTTTAAAAAAGTATGTTCTGCAATGTCTCTGATACATATTTTAATACTGTGCGTATACGTGAGAACAATGCAAAGACACGCTTGACGCATTATAGGTATTAATTACAAGCCTTACTAAAATAAAAAATCTTATAGTCTAACATGGTGCTCACATATGCATACTGACAATCCATAAAATAGTGCTTCTATACAAGAAAAAGGAAACTCTTTGTTTCACTAAAGAAATCCTCGATGTCATAAGGAAACTAGATTGTCTACATTAGAATGAAAGTCATCATCATCAACAGCTTATAAATGCCCACTGCTGAGCAAAGCCTCTTCTCACATGGAGAAGGTTAGAGCAATAATCACCACGCTTGCTCAATGCGGGTTGGCGATTTCAAACTTATAATTAGAAATTATAAGCCCAGGTTACCTCACGATGTTTTTCCTTCACCGTTGGTCAGTGGTGTCTAAATAATCTTAGAAAGTACATTTAACTCGGAAAAAGTCACATTGGTACTTATTATTAGAATGAAAGTATTAAATTATTAAATTACCTACTATTGGAATCTAACTACTGACTTCATTTGAGTATTGTCCAGTGGAGCCGAACCAACATGCTGCCAAATGCATCTTTTTTAAACCAACTTCAAAAAAGAAGGAAGTTCTCAGGTTGGCCTGTATGTATGTACGTTTGTGTGTGATTATTAGTATTGCGATTTGCTTGACCGATTATGATTGGTATGGTTTTCAGACAAGTGTTTGTTACATTTCGGAGAAGGTTTTACTTTAGTATAATAATTTAACTAAACTGCCTCGTTGGCCGAGTGGTCGTAAGTGCGACTGCCGGGCAAGGGGTCTCGGGTTCGATTCCTGGGTCGGGCAAAGTATTACTGGGTTTTTAAATATTCTCAGTAGTAGCACGGAGTCTGGAATTGTGCCCTGTATATATGGCAATAGGCTCACCCCCTATTACATGGGGCTCATAACATAAATAGTGAAAAGTGGGTGTTATATTGTATACCACATGCACCTCTGCCTACCCCTTCGGGGATAAAAGGCGTGATGTTATGTTATGTTAATAATTAACTGGTTTAAAAAAAAGAGGGAGTTGAAGTCGATTTTATTGATCAGGAGAAATTATATCTTATTTTAGAGAAAGTATTTTATGATTCCTCTAATCTAATAACTAAAATTAACTTCTTTATTTGCAATTACAACTTTAAATCGACCACCAGCTGAATCAGAATAATCAACAATTGACTCAGTACATTGATTCTGTTTGTATATTTCGTAGTAAATCCGTATGATATCCATGCCCTAGTTAACAAACAGTGATACAAGTCAACAGTGCGATGTATTTTAGTCAGTGTTTACACACATGTTGACGTGGCTATTCCACAGACGTTACAATATAAACATACTGTTATTGTCTGCACTGGATTCATATTGTGAAATGGCCTGCATTGTAACGTTCTTAGGGTAACTGTCCACGTTGCGTCATTTCTATTTATATTTGACTAGCTTTTACCCGCGGCTTCGCTCGCGTCACAAAAGGATAAAAAGTAGCCTATGCGACATATACCAATACACACAGCGCCATCTATACCAATACTTTTGTTTTTCCTCGGGAATATCAAATTTTTCCGGGTTAAAAAGTACCCTATTATTTAATCCGGACTTCTAAAATTACGTCTGCAAAAATTCAAAGCAATCAGTTTAGTAGTTACGGCGTGAAAGTGGAACAAACAAACAAACTCACTTTCCGATTCATAATATTATGATATAGTAAGGATGGGTCGACGTTTGCCCACTATCCCGCCTGGTGGTAAGCGATGATGCCGTCTACGATGGAGTACGTCGTCCCATAAGCAACTTATTCACTCGGGCCTTGAAGTCACCCAGATTTCCCTTCAGGAAATACAGACTCCGGGAAAGAATTCCACTTCTTCGCAGTACGCGCAACGAAGCTTGATGCGAAGCGCTTCGTTTGTTTGGGTGGGATATCTACCATGAATCGATGATGCTTCGCCGATTATCATCATTTGACGAATGCATCCATCCTTCACAAACAATAGGCGGCCTACAAATGTTAAATGCTTGCATTTTGCTTAAAAACAATAAAAACTCTCCTCGAAGCGGCGACGTTAAAGCCGCCTATAGTTTTTGACGCATGCATGCATTCGACAAATGACGCAACAAGACCAGTAAGCCTTAGTTAGGTATAAAATCAAAATCAAAACATTTATTTGCAAGGTTTACAGGAAAGATCTTATAACCTGTATAAGTGACTCTAAGTCACTGTATTCAGCCTGCAAGCAAGCGTGCAAATTATTTATATCTATGTAATTATTCATGCAATCAATTATATTATTATTTGTCATGTAAAGGTTTTATAAATTCGATTAACATAATTATATCAAATGGAGAAATACTAAGTTGGTTTCCACGTTTGTTTGTTGGTTTTTGTAAAACAATAGTAATGTGCCTAACTATGTTTTATGTAGCCTTGACAAGTCAGCCACAAACAATAGAGATATTTTTAACCTTCCGCATTGCCTGTCTACTGGTGCTTCTGGGATATTTTTTTGAGATATCCTAGTTAAAAATACTGGTCAATTAATAAAAAGATTGATATTTAATTTTGAGGAACAGTAACTCAAAATGTCTGAGTAGATTTTGATACAATCTAGTGTATTGATTAATGTTATTAGGTACCAATAACAAAATATCATCAACGCCTAGTTCAGCAGACAGAGCTTGATGTATTGTTGTATGTAAAGAATTATTATTATTTCTTATTTCTATAATTATCTATACGAGCTACGTAAGTAAAGCCATCATTTAGTGATAGAAATAAGATATTCCAGGACAATTCCAATTTATACATTTCTTTCCTCTACCCATTTATCCTCGATAACTGTCATTCTTTCCCAAATCTCACCAACCCTTTGTCTTATTAACGTCAATATGTAAACTATGGATTTTCCTTAACATAAATAGGTACATTCCTATATTTGATTGAAGAATTTGTTTATGTCATTCCCAACACGTATGACTAGGAACTTAATTAAATGCCGACGCAGAACTGAATGATTATGTATGTATGCTGTTTATTACAGCAGGTCAGTTATGAGGTCGGTTTGAGGTGTACGTGTCGTCATTCAAGGGAGACGAAAGGTTAGGTATTGCAGACTTAGACTTAGTAACTACTTTCCCTAGTGTTATTTATACATACCACTTGACTTCAAGAAGACCATTTATTTGTAACTAGCTTTTACCCGCGGCTTCGCTAGCGTCAGAAAAGAATAAAAAGCCAATGTGACATATGCCAATACACACAGCGCCATCTATACCAATACTTTTGTTTTCCCTCGGGAATATCAAAATTTTCAGGGATAAATAGTACCCTATTATTTAATCCGGATTTCTTACTTAACGTCTGCAAAAATTCAAAGCAATCGGTTTAGTAGTCACTTTCCCATTTATAATATTAGTAAGGATAACAAACTCTAAAATAAATCTAAACGCAACAATAATATTTTCAAAATCAAGCGTTTCACAATCATTTACAGTTATTTATTTACAAACTAATATGGCTATTGGTATCAGTATGAACGTTATGCAAACATTAGCTCGCCGAGTTCGTGCTCTATCTGATACGGAAAGCATTACCAATATCAACATAAATATACAACAACATACAATCTAGATTTGTATGAATGGTTGTTTGATCGTTGCAAATATTTGGTACCGATGTGGGTACTCATTAGTAAATAGAAATAAATACAGGTTGGTATTAAATTCATCACCAGTCGTTGATGAGATGAAAAGTGGTATGTACCTAGAAGTGAAACTGTTATACTGCTAGTAAAAGGGCCTTTTTTCGTACAGAGAATCAGTATCACCTCATTAGCTCAAAAGTAATTGGCATAATATAATACACTAGCTGCCTGCCGAGTCTGCAAACGGTCACAGGTGACCGCTCTCCACTTACTTCATTATAGACCTTATTTCAGATGTTTACAGACTACTTTTGTATCAACAAATGGTGTGCATTTTTCTTAATCGTGGATAAAGAAGTTAATAAGGCTTCTGCTAAAAAAATGAAAGGTATTACTAGGAGACCCATAAAATCAACATTATTTTTTTACATTGACATTAGGTACTTTAGGGTAAGTTCAACACCCTCACATAAAAAAAATATACTGACTAAACAAACAAGCAGTAACTCCTACTGTTTAATATTAAGTCAAGTTAATCCGACATCACTGGAGTGGCTGGACAGCCTTTACAAATGGCAGCCCTAACATTTTTATACGACAGACATTTAATTAAAACGCCGTGAGTATGGCTCGCCATAAACTACCCTTCACTGTAGCGGTTTATATTTAAACATGGTGCATATTTTCATTGATGGCTCTTACGTGTAAAATAGGGAGTTTTTTGCATTATTCAACATCATGCTTATGTTTTTTTTTTTTTTAAATAGGATTAATTGACTGCCTCATTTGCCAAGTAGTCGCAAGTGCGACTGCCAGGCACGGGGTCTCGGGTTCGATTCCTGGGTCGGGCAAAGTATTACTGGGATTGTAAAAACCTCAGTAGTAGCACGGAGTCTGGAAATGTGCCCGGTATATGGCAATAGGCTCACCCCCTATTACATGGGACTCATACCATAATAGTGAAAAGTGGGTGTAACGTTGTACAGTGGCATTAAGTGCCGTAATGTGCTTTTCTGCCTACCACTTCGGGGATAAAAGGCGTGATGTTGTGTTACTCAGGAGGTATTTTTGCTTGTTTAAGTGCATCGTCGTCGCTACAGTTACTGCCTCTGCCGATTTTCTGAGCAATGAATGTATTTCAATTTATTGATTGCCAGTATTCAGTAAGTAATATGTCCCTTACCTTTTTTTAAAGAATTTGATCGTCTCATGTCACATCATTTAGAACAGAATTTAGATTTATGAATACCGGGCTAGTCACAGATATATGTCTACCTAGCTCTTTAAGAACTTACAGTCGTAACTCATAAGTTAATCATTTTCTTGTAAACACAACGAACTTACCCTCATTCCTAAACACAAATAAAATACATAGGTATCTCGTCTGCCATTAACCTTTTCGTCTATCAATGAAGCAGTGGCAGCCAGGTCACGTCCGCACATCGAACTCAGGACTTCGTGCAATTTCGCGTAACTTCGCGCGTGACGCGTAATTTTACCGTAACTGCGGCGGCAGCACCGTCGCAAATGGGCTACGAAATGGAACAACGCGACTGCCGCGTGCTTTGGAAGTTTCGAGATTTTTGTAACTAATTGTGCGTTAACTGAGAATCTGAATTTTCTTGTGAGGTGAGTAGACTTGAAGAAAGTTCAAAATAGACACAATGATATATGACCTAGAAGAAGTAAGATTTTTGTGACATACAATATTTATTATAACATAACATAACGCCTTTTATCCCCGAAGGGGTAGGCAGAGGTACACACAGAATTAACACCCACTTTTCACTATTTATGTTATGAGTCCCATGTAATAGGGGGTGAGCCTATTGCACATATACCGGGCACATTTTCAGACTTCGTGCTACTACTGAGATTTTTTTTAAAAAAACCCAGTAATACTTTGCCCTACCCGGGAATCGAACCCGAGACCCCTTGCCCGGTAGTCGCACTTGCGACCACTCGGCCATCGAGGCAGTCATTACCTCTATAATCATTCTTAATTAACATCAAAAAGAAATACGCACAATGCTAAGCTTTCTATCAGCAGTTCCTCATCATCCGAAAGACGTTAACTACTGACCAAAAGCCTCCGCCTTAGTCCTCCACATCTAACAGTAGTTACCTATATCAAAATGAGGTACAAGCCCCTAGAGCCTACCAGACCTTTTAAAATACTCAACCAGAAACTCTATTAAACAATACTACAAATAGAATATCATGTGTCATGGCGGATAAAATGCCGGCAGATAGTAATGTATTGTCTGTCCGTCTGTGTGTGATTGTACAGCCATGTTAGGGTTGTCGCCGATCATGTTTTATTCCATGTAACTTGTTTATGATTTCATGTGCCTTGTTGAACTTGTGAAATTGATGTTAGTATTTATTTTGTTGGCGTAGTATTTATTGTTGGAGAAATAATGTGACACATGTCGGCAGGGCCGTTTTAGACTACGCTGGGGCCCTCGGGAACAATAATTGGGTACAATTGCCAACTGGTTAAATTTAATATTCTTTTCGAACTGTCAAAAATTACATTTTCTATGAATTTTGTACGAGATTGTGTATTGTGACGTCACGTTTTTTTTAGCGTCAAACAACATACTTATTTCTTAAAAAATTTCTGGTTAAATACTAAATTATTAAGTTGGTCATTAAATAAATTAATGAAAGTGCGATTATTTTTTAATATTTTATTATATTGAACAGTCGAAATAATTTATTTTTGATTAAGGCAAGTACCCAGTCCGGGCCCTTTTGGGATGTTTCTAGTGTTTAATCATTATTTTATAAGTAGGGCTTTTTTCCTAAGAGAAAAACATTTGCTCCATTATAGGCTGTGAGTGCATTTAACATACAAGTTCAGATATACGTCATGTATGACCCAGACCCAAACAACAATTGTGGATCATACAAAAATTGGCCAGTTGCCGCGCAACGTTTACCAGGGTGTGTCCATCGTAGAAATTGTCGGTCCTTCGGGGCCCCATGCAGATGGGGGCCCTGGGCACGGGCTCCGAGTGACCTTATGATAAAGACGGCACTGCATGCCGGATCTAACCTCACATAACGTGTACTCACTGCGATTTTTATCAGAATATTATTTTGACAATTTTCTGTTAAGACCCCTATTTTTACACGTTATAACTTAGGTCACCGGTGACCCAATCTTCAGTTCAGTTTCTTCTTTCTACAATCTTTCTTTCTTTCCCATATGGCGTTAAACAAGTTAGGTGTATTTAAAACATGTTTAGTTTAAACTGTCTAACACCAAGCGGTCACCGGTGACCGCGACCTATTGTTCTTTAATTGTGTCTATAAAACCGGTACTCGACGAGTTAATGTAATTAGTTGAATACTATTAATTCTAATGCGGTAAACATTATAGATTCTAAAGAAAATTGAATTACCCAGCATGCGTCTACAATCTACATCGCAGCAGCTAACACAGTAGTCACCTACATCGGTAACAAGCAGAGTTCCGGACAACTAAGTGCAAAAATGTCTGCAAAAGAAGGCAAAGCATTACCGGCTAATGGCGGCGCAGGGAGTGATGCATTATGGGCGAAAAAGTCGCCGGCTTTCAACCGAATACAACGAGATGTGGTTACGGGCGTGCATTACGTGATATCATGTGCTCTACCGACAAAAATAAAGAGGAACCGCTTCAAACTGGCTTTTTGTGGAATGTATGAGATGGTTTGGTAAATATTTGGAGATACATTCAGTCAAAAAAGTACACAGAGCACTATCATATACTTAATTATTCACAGGTTCTACTTCATCATCAATTACTCATTATGTTTTATAATAAATTCTGCCTCGTTGGCCGAGTAGTTGCAAGTGCGACTGCCGGGCAAGGGGTCTCGGGTTCGATTCAGGGGTCGGGCTAAGATTTAGCGGTTTTTAAAAAAAAATTCAGTAGTAGCACGGAGTCTGGAATTGTGCCTGGTATATGGCAATAGGTTCACCCCCTATTACTCTCTGGGACTCATAACATAAATAGTGAAAAGTGGGTGTTACATTGTACAGTGACATAATGTGCACCTCTGCCTACGTTATGTTATGATGTTATGTTTTTATAATAACTATCGTGAGACATACAAAATAACTATAAATCGCGGGTTACTCGCGTGAATATACTAAGAAAAACTCTACTAGTTTCGATACTCTAATTACATTAATTTCTCGGTCGTAGTGATATGTTGTAATTCTGAATAAATGTTAATGTTAGGTATATATTATAATGTTGCAATATTCTTGCCTATCTCTTTGGTAATTTATTGTTTATGTAAGTAGGTATATTTTATGTATAATGCACCTCTGCCTATCTCTTATGAGAATGTAGAGTAAGAGGTTTTATTTTGTATGTATGTATATTAAAATAATGATATTGTTTACTGTTGCATAATGATAAGTATGTAGTTACGTTTTTAGAAATAAGATGTCTTCCTATAAGTGTAATGTATAGAGCTCCTTTCGCCTGCGATACAGGATTGTCCTAGTGCAGGCATCTAACTTTATGAGATCAATTTTACTTACTTGAAACATATTTTTTATTTTGCATTTTTGAATAATGAATAAATTTTATTTTATTTATTATTTATTTTTTTTATTACATTACATTACTTATTTATTGATCATTATTTATAGTACAATGTTTTCTTTTTTATACATAGAACAGAGTCTAAATCAACAGATGAATACCACGTCAAGTCAAGACACAAGTGTACATGCTTTATAAAAAGAGTGCGCTCCTTTTTGAATGTTTGGTAGTCCGACAAACGTCAGTTAATTCGACCTTATTGCTTTGCAATAAAGGTTGATGTGCTTGTCTCTATTCGAACAGCTGTGCACTTCACTTATTGCTAAAATAGAGAGTACAGAGTCTAGTGTAGTGTTGAATTCCGAATAGAATAAAAATAGTGTGAGGTGCCTTTTTGGTTAGAGAAAGTTCACATTATATCTATAGTTATTTTAGAAGGGATAAAAGCAGTAATTATGCTGTTTTTGAATACATTCTCTCCTGTTTGGGTTTCCTGGGATCCCATCATCAGATCCTGATCTGGTGACAATGGGACCACATCGGAAGTGAAACTGTTCAAACAAAGAAGAATTTTAAAATCAAATCTATATATTGGCGGAGTAATCGGTGAACAGACAAAGACCTCCTCCTTTTTTTGAAGTCGATAAAAATCGTTGTAATCTGCTATTATATAGTTTTCCTGCAAAATGCGCAGCAAATAATTATAAGTGTAAGTATGGTAATTTACATCCTATTCATAACAGTTTTTTATGAGAGCAACCACCATCACACTCCTCTCAATAATCGGTCTCTCTACCTAATTATAACAACATGAACAAAAAAAACCTTATTTATAAAAGCCTACAAAAAGCCCAGTAGTTACGTATCTAATAAATCTTATAACGTGAAGTGGTTTCGTGGTGCTTGCGTGGTAACTAATCGGCTTACGGCCGAGGAGGGCGAGTCGATCGCCTACCAGTATTAACCTCACAGCTTACAATATAGCAGTACCTCTTCAATGGAGATTATTAGCAGTCGATTGAATTTTCCACCAAGCTTATATTGAAGTAAGGACCCTCATCTATCCAGCTTACAGTCTTAGCCTTTCAAAAAATCTTTAGAAAGAACTGCATTGAACTCAAGACTGCGATTTCAATTACGGTTCTTTGAGTAAATGGAGGAACTGAGGAACATATTTTCTTTTGAATTAGCGCGTGTTTTATTCTATATTGGGTTATTTAATAACAGTCTTTCGTTTATAGTTTACTAGCTTTTACCCGCGGCTTCGCTCGCATCACAAAAGGATAAAAAGTAGCCTATATGACATATATCAATACACACAGCGCCATCTATACCAATAATTTCGTTTTCCCTCGAGAATTTCAAATTTTCCGGGATAAAAAGTACCCTATTATTTAATCCAGACTTCTAACTTTACATCTGCAAAAATTCAAAGCAATTAGTTTAGTAGTTAAGGTGTGAAAGCGGAACAAACAAACAAACAAACTCACTTTCCGATTTATAATATTATAGTAAGGACTAGCGACCCACCCCGGCTTCGCACGGGTGCAATATGCATGTATTATACATATAAACCTTCCTGAAGAATCACTCTAACTATTTACCTCTAAATAAACCGCAATAAAATCCGTTGCGTAGTTTTAAAGATCTAAGCATACATAGGGACAAACAGACGGCGATTTCTAGTTAATCACATATTTAAATGTCATAACACGATTGTGGCATTTAGATGGTGAATGAGAAGCTGTAGTAACAGCCTTATTTACAGTTTTCTTAATATTCTCAGCTTCTATAACTAGATACTGCCTTGGTGGCCGAGTGGTTGTAAGTGCGACTGCCGGGCGAAGTATTATTGAGCTTTTTTTAATTTCTCAGTAAGCACGGAGTGTGGAAATGTGCCCGGTATATTGGAATAGGCTCACCACCTATTACATAGGATTAATAACATCAATAGTGAAAAGTGAGTGTTACATTGTACAGTGGCATTAAGTGTCGTAATGTGCACCTCTGCATGCCATAACTAGAGAAAGGACAATATTGAAAGTATGGTCTGCTATCATATAATTTTTTAGGTACTTAGGTAATATACAGTATGCGGCTATTAAAAACTCCAACCACATGGTGTCTCGCAGTTATTGCAACGGAAAGTGAGAACCGGTGTAAAAATGAAAAACGACGAATGCATAGAAAGAGGAACGTCGACGGGGAATAAATGGGGACTTTTTATCCCCCACGGTAGGCTTTTCGACGATAGAAGAGAGAAATATGAGCTCTTTGTCACCCTGTTGAATCACTTTCCCTCCCGATATGTAGTAATTCCTGAAGGGGTGGATTAAGCTATATCTGCGATAACTCACCTTGGATTGGATACTTTATTTGGAGTTTGTAACTTCATTGAAAAATGGTACTAGTGAGTCGTTGTTGGTAAATTAAACACTTACGTATTGTTAAGTATAAGTACTAAGTAGATATGTTTTTGTTATGAGATAAGCTGGTAAACGAGCAGACAGGTCACCTGATGGTAAACAATCATCGTCGCCCATGTACGAGACGTTACAAGTCCATTACCGGCCTTTTAGGGATTAGGAATTTGACGATTGTTGGGTATTCGGGGATGAGGAGTCTGTAGAAGAGGGGGGGGGGTTAATTGGGCCTCCGGTAATCTCACTCACACGACGTGAAACAACGCAAGTGTTTTTTCATTGTTGACAGCGGTTTTTGCGAGGCCGTGACTTTGCGCTAAGAATCCAATAAAAACAATGTCGTCACGCTTTAAGTTCACATAAGAAATAAAGCCTGCTCTAAAGACTTCCTCATTGACCGAGTGGTTGCAAGTGCGACTGCCAGGCAAGGGGTCTCGGGTTCGATTCCCGGGTCGGACAAAGTATTGTACTGGGATTTTCAAAAAAAAATCACAGTAGTAGCACAGAGTCTAGAATTTTGCCCGGTATATGGCAATAGGCTCACCCCCTATTACATGGGACTCATAACATAAATAGTGAAAAGTGGGTGTTACATTGTACAGTGGCATAATGTACACTTCTGCCTACCCTTTTGGGAATAAAAGGCATGATGTTATGTTTTGTTTTGTAAGAAATAAAGTAATTGTTCATAATTAACTAAAATCGCGGGTTACTCACGTGAATATACTGAGAAAAGCTCTACAAGTATCGAACCACAGAGGGGTCTTCCTCATGAGCAGCGTGCGCGGTCGCGGCGGCATCGCGCAGCTCACTGACCTAACTGAGAAACCCGCGATTTAGTTAATTTAGTATGTCTCATGATAGTTATTATAAAAACATGTTCATAATGTATGTAAAAGTATTAAGCGTCCGTCTGTCCGACTTCAATAGTGTTTAGAAGATATCTGTTGGCAGTTAGTCTTAGCAGTGGGCTGTCACTGCATGACAGACAGTTAAAAACAATAATTGGATTACATAATATGTCCAAACTAACTGCAATACTCAATCATATCTTGATTCCTTACCATACTACAAATGTCTAGATATTAGGAGAATATTATTCAGCTCAGCAACGTAATGCTGATTTATAAATGCATGCTCTGTTTCACGATAACGCAGCTCCAATGTATTTTAAATGTTAATTCCAAGATATTAAGGTTCTAAGTCCAGGTTGAGTTGTCTGGCAAACTGGTCTGTGAATCTAGAATCATTTGAATTAGTTGGTAATATGTTTAGACTGTCTGACTTGTTGGTTTAGTAGAAGCAAAGCGGACTGTTTAGTACCATACTGACATCTTTGATAGACTTTACGAATAGTTAGAACATCAAAAATAACAAATGTTACAAGGATGTAACCACGATAGTAACCCAAGGATGGAAATGTGGGAGTGCCATGCTTCAGCACGAATGGGCGACCGGACCACGGCCTCATAGAAAACCGATGTGAAACAACGCTTGCGTTGTGGTTCGTCATATGAGTAAGGTTACCGGAGGTCCAATCACCCCAGTTTCTAAATCTCCCCAATCCCTAAATCCCCAACAATCCTCAAATTCCTAATCCCCAAAAGGCCGGTAACGCACTTGTAACGCATCTTGTGTACCAGGTGTCCATGGGCGACGCCGATTGCTTATCATCAGGTGATAACAAGCAATCGGCGTAACCCATATGGTCGTTTACCGGCTTATACCATAAAACGTGTAACGGGTTCGATTCCCGCACGGAACAACTCTTTGTGTGATCCACAAATTGTTATTTCGGGTTTGGGTGTCATTGCGTATGTAAACTTGTATGTTTGTATATGCACCCACGACACGGGAGAAAGTCCTAGTGTAGGGCTTTGTTTAAAAAATAAATAAAAGGAAACAAGAATGTGATACTCTTCATGAATTGTAGTGGATACCTGATTAATAATTCAGAGCTGAATGTAATCCATTTATGACAGAAAGTAGAAAAAAACTAGCACTAAGATCTCACAAACCTAGGTTCTTGGAAAGTTATGTTAATACCCTCATACGGATTAATCATCATCATTTTTTAAGGGGGGAGAAATCATCGAATGACTGCTCCCGCCTGGGTGAGGCGGGAAGGTGTGTCAGACTCTTACTGACTAAAAACCACCCCGTTCCTTCTCCTGCACGTCGAGCCGGAGCCCCGGTTACCCGTTAGGTTCTCCGCGACTTAATCATCATCATTGGTTACCACCAAGCCAGATAGTGGTGAAACGTCGACCCGTAAAAAATATATTATACTAAACAGTTAGTTTAAAAATATAGTAGAAGTAACAAAAATCTGATATCGAATACTCGCCATGCCACTAAAGACCACAAGAAGAAAGTAAGTGGTGTGTGTAAATCAAATCGAGTGTTGCAGTTCTATGCCATTGAATCGTATAAAATACCCGGCGGGCCTGATTTGTGGGACCGCAAATTGCATTCACAGCTTCCTTTTAAAATACTCCTTTTAATACTTTTATTCACATTCTCTTTTCTTGGTGTAATTCTATTTTTTACTTACACGTTGGCCTAAGATCATCAACTAACTAACTGTTTAACAAGCAATGGTGGATTCGATTTCCTCATTTTATTTACCAGATAAAATAACGTTTAAGACTATGAAGATAGTTAGAAGATACTAAAAATGTGATATTATGTTATTTTAGTTGAAAACGTAATGTTAACATTATTATAATAGTAATCTGCCATGTGACCCTTATTTTTTGACCCACGACTTTGTCTGCGTAGAATATGATTTCTGTTTTATCCCATAGGGGCATTTAATCGGGATAAAAGTCAACCTATACGTACACAGCCTGTATACCAAATTTCATCAAAATCTGTTGAGTAGTTTCAGCGTGATTGCCGACAAACATCAAAACATTCAAACATCCAAACAAATAAACTTTCACATTTTATAATATTATAAATGTGACTAGTATCTAATAATTACAAAAAAATCCACAACACAACAAAAAACTGTATGCTGTTTGCAATATTCGATGGCGTATCAGACAAGTCACAACACACGGGGCAAAACTTGCTAGAAACAACAAATAAACTTGTAAACTACCCCATGGGAGTGTATGCAGGTGGCCATGGAGGAAACCCATCCTTTTTTATGAACAAAACATCTCAAATGTCTGTATATATAGAACATTCGCTGTTATTGAACGTACTATTTTACATAGGCATACCGAGACAGAGGCTACAGAACACTGGAACGTGAAATGGAATCTTTGGGATATATGAAGAAATATAAACGCTTTTAGAGGTCCTAAATATACATACTTCTTTATTGATTAACGACGTTTTCAAATTATTATTTTGAGTAAACACTATTCATCTTTAACTCGTCGAGTACCGGTTTTATAGACACAATTAAATAACAATAGGTCGCGGTCACCGGTGACCGCTTGGTGTTTGACAGTTTAAAGCTATGTATTCCGTTTACACTAATTTACAAGTTCAACTAAAATAAGATACAAATAAAAATGTAATATGAGATTTCAAGAACACAAACAAAACACCCTTTGAGTACCTTTTTTTTTGAGTACTTACAGTCATTTTAGACCGAAAACTGTCAAACACCAAGCGGTCACCGGTGACCGCAACCTATTGTTATTTAATTGTGTCTATACGGTACTCGACGAGTTAAAGAACAATAGGTTGCGGTCACCGGTGTCCTCGCGGTGTTTGGCAGTTTAAATAATATTGCTAGTACACAAAAAGAACTTATCGGTATAAGCCAATTGAAATCTTGGGATTATTTATCTTACCAATGTAGTTTACTTTCAAACCAAAAAATACCTTCCAAGTTTAAACAAGGCTTTTGATTCATTAATATTAATATTTAAATTATTTATCAATGTATTCCTCATGAATGGAGTCGTGTATACTTAGATATTCACATTACTAGGCACACAGCCGACAGACGTGGTTGTGAGATTCAATATCCGTTGCAGGCGTCCTTCACAAATGTAGGTACTATTTATTGTTCAAGAGATGTCTTTTTATTCAACAGATTGTATTGATGGAATGTATAAATTCAAATAAATATTATGTACGAAATTTATAGTAAGTAACCATCAACGGTTTTTACATTAAGTACACTTGCTGTATATGTGCATAATGACATCAAAATACACTTTGATTAAATTAAGAATTCAATTAGAAAACAAGTGTTATATGATTTATTTAATTAATATTTTGTAGCTATGAAAGTGGCTCAAGGACAAGCGTTTAAACAAAAAAGTAAATTATATCGATAAATGCCTATAATTTATGGAATGCATTTCAAGGGGAGAAATATTTGGAATGGTATCGTCATCACGTGACATGGACGCCATATTGTCACGCGCCGCCATTTTGTTTGAACGCACGTGCGTGACCAGGCACCCGCCATCAAAAATATATATCGCAGGAACGTTTTCACGATATTTTTATACATTTTTGTCAAAAACATTGCATGTTGTGTTTTGATAAGTTCTTTGTTATTGCTCTATAAGTTATTTGTGAACATAAAATTTGGTTTTCGATCGATATATTCTGCAGCAATGAACTTTGTTACCATTTCTTCAGCACGATTTTTGTAGTGTTCTGTCTATGTAAGGGAATTTTAATGAAAATTAAAAAAGGTCACTATAAGACACTCTTATAAGACTCGTGTAGATTACTAGAAAAGTACTAATTAGTAGTTAGGTACCTACTAATTATTTTTCTTGGTAGCAACCGTAGCCTGAACCTCTACACAATCTAATTTTTCATAGATGTCGACCTATCTTAAATATCAAAAGAAACTTCTTTGACACTTCAGGTGATCGAAGGGCTGGCTACTACCTTGGACAAAGGTTAAGCATTGCCATTCAACGTGGCAATGCTGCCAGTCTTTTGGGCACCCTACCTCACGATAGCGATGACAAAAATTTATTTTTGATGCATTTTTATTATTATTACTTTTTTTAAGGTGTAATTATTTTAGTTCATAGTTATTTATATTTTAAGTTGTAGTTGTTAATATTAATTTCTATCTAAATGATTTTGTAAACAAACTAAAGTACTTAATAAAACACTTCTAAATAACTAAAAACCCACCTTTTCAAACGAAAACCAAACGTAACATTGTTTGATATTACCTACATGTATCACATATAACTATCATACCCCGTGTTATTCTATTAGCGTTTTCAAAGAAATATCTTAAGTTAAAATAAAATACACTCTCTTTGTACGAAATGTTATTGTTATTTATATTTGACGTGGATACGACTGTTTCCTCATAAATATTAAATGTTGCTAAACTGAGTGACAGGAAAATCCAACGAATCATATTGAGTTGAGTTGCCTTTCTTCTTTTATTTTCTGTTGCTTTATGACTATTTTTACAGATAAGGTTTGATATTAGTTCTTCTTTTTTTATTAAAAAATTAAAAATGTTAGGTTTCCGATATAAATAATGATCAATAAATAAATAATGAGTAATTAGACCAAATAATTTATTGTCTACTGTAGATCCTGGCTTACAGGAGTTGCAGCGGCTTTGGGAGGCAGTGGCGGGCTTGTCCATTAAAAAAAAAAAGACCAAATAATTTACGCACCTGTGACTCGTCTGGTGTTACGGGTGTCCATGGGCGGCGCTGATCGTTTACCATCAGGTGATCCGTCTGCTTGTTTGCCTCGTATTCCGTAAAAAAAAATTGAGTAGGTTATGCGACATCGTCGCGACCGGGCACGCTGCTCATGAGGGAAGTTCCTCTGTGTGCTCAAAACTAGTAGAATTTTTCTCAGTATATTCACGCGAGTAACCCACGATTTTTAGTTAATTTAGTATGTTTCGCGATAGTTATTAAAAAAATGTAATGAGTAATTGATGATGAAGTAGAACCGGTGAAAAATTAAGTATATGATTGTGCTCTGTGTACCAATAGCCTTTAAGTTCATAATCGACTAATACTGCGAAGTCATAACAATATTATGTCATTTATATCTGAGGTGTGTGGGTTACATTTATTATGATACTACATACATACTTATAAGCTCACGGCTGTCTCCAATGTAGGCAGAGACTATGGAACGTCAATTGCTACAATTCTTACATACCTACCTCTTTCGCTTCATCAACAGTCATCAGTCGTTTCATTCATGCTCGTCGGTTAAGGGTACTTTAATACTCTTCTATCTATATCTTCAGCTACAAAAGGTGTGATTGGTATATTATTATCTTTTTACGTAGGTACGTACGTACGTTACGTACGGTACGCTTTTGTGAGTCAAGCCGACCGCGATCCCTTGGTGTTACTTGAATAATTGTATTAAAATACTACATTAGGTTGACATATCGCCTATCAACACAACGATAACACAAATCATATTAGCAATCAATTAAATATGAACTATTACACAAACCAGATAGACCATGCATGGCCAGCCAATTAGCATATAAATGTGTTTGGAGACATACCGTTATTACTGGCGGTGCACGTAAATCTAGCCGATGCCATGAATCCAGGTAATTTATTGAACTCCATGGCATCTCTATATGTATTACTGGAGCAGTAGGGTGGCCAAGATGTCGCAAATTTCGTATAAAACCCAATATGTTTGTTTTATTTCTGAATCTGTGTTTCCTGAAGGATAGACTGGACGTCTTCAAGGCCTGAGGGAACAGGTTGATTATGGGATGACGTGGTCCATCGTAGACCGTATCATCGCTTACCACCAGATGATATAGTGGCCATACGCCGACCCACATAGAAAAAATAATAAAGAAACTGAAGCACAAAGGTTTAAATTTACTATATGTAATTGGGCCTACGGTAACCTCACTCACGCGACAAAACACAACGCAGGCGTTGTTTCACGTTGGTCTTCTTTGAGGCCGTGGTATCACTCCGGTCGAGCCAGCCCATTCGTACCGAAGCATGGTTCTCCCACACTTAATATTTTTGTAACATAATTTCTAACTGCAATAATTTACATATTAGTACCTACGGTAGTAGACAATAAAGTTCTAAACTAAACATATTTCCAAAGTACACTTTCAATGCAAACAATTACTGGAATTTAATGAGAAAGTAATAGTATTAGTGGTCGTTAATTATCTCATTATCCTCTAATGAACAACGAGCTTTGTAACATTTGTAATACTATAAACACAGGTCGAATCTAATTAACTAACTGAAGTACACAGTACTGTATGTGTATTGTTTGGACAATCAATACAGTTTTAGATACTATTAATTTTATTTCTCTTTGCTTATTCAAAATAACTAAAACACGTCATGCAATGGTGCTTATGAATATGAATCCGTGGCCTGAACCTAGTCAAGTTATTACGCAAAACAGTTATAGCCGCAAAATATTAATTATAAACTAAAACACATTTAATATGAAGATATTTTTTGCTAATGAAATGTGTAAATTCAATGGTTGAATACTGTACATAAAATACTTCTTTGTTTTATTAAGAAGCACTTAGGACACCTTTTTTTGAAGGGGGAAAATCATCCAATGACTGCTTCCGCCCGGGTGAGGCGATAAGGAGTGTCAGAGTCTTACTAACTAAAAACCACCACGTTTATACTCCTGCACTTCGAGCCGGAGCCCCGGCAACACGTTAAGTCTTCCGCGGCTCCGTATTGGCATCGGTCCTGAGTGCTAAGCTCAAATAATTATCGCATTCGTAACGTAATAGTATCAAGCGCGTTCGGCGCTCTGATTGGCCGGCTCAAGTAAACCAACCAATCAGAACGTTTAACTCGCTCGATACTGTTACGATATGAATGCGATAGTTATTCGTGCTTGGCACTCTGTTGGGCCCCATCTGTGGTGATCCGATGGCTCCTTGAGGCGCGCGCGGAACACGACGCGCCGTAAGCACTTAGGACAGCTACAACACCATAAAAGTTACAAACGCGTTATTAGCCTTTTGAGAGGGCAGTGATTGCACCTCCAGTAACCACACTCACATGGCGGAACACAATACCATTATTGGGCACAATATTTCTTATAAGCAAAAAGAAGTCCTCGTCCCACCACACAGCACAGTCACCCTTCAAAAGAAGTAATGTCTCGCCGTACGCGGGACGCATACGTTTGCTGCACGCCCCTGCTTACCCACCTACCTACATTACGCGACTTGATACGCATACGTAACGTGCATGACTTACAAGCATTCGCCTTGCAGCTAGGATGCCGATACCTTTCAAGAAAATAATTCTGGTTAAGAAAATGAAACGTTAAACACATTGTTATTTTTATGGAATTACTTAGCTGGTTAAAGGACAAACGGGTCACCTGATGGTAAACAATCAGCGTCGCCCATGGACACCTGGAACACCAGAGGCGTTACAAATCTGTTACCGGCCCTTTGGGGATTCGGATTTGAGGATTATTGGTGAATCTGTGATTAGGAAGGTTGGGGAGGGGGGTAATTGGGCCTCCGATAACCTCACTCACACGACGAAACACAACGCAGGTATTGTTTCACGTCGGTTTTCTGTGAGGCCGTGGTATCACTCCGGTCGAGCCGGCCCATTCGTGCCGAAGCATAACTCTTCCACACTCTTGACCCTGTTTTTCTCAAAAATGCATAATAGTTAATGTGTGTGGATCAAGTTATAGCACAAATTGAAGTGCATCTTGTAATATAATTTTGTAGGTTTTGAATAGATAGATAAACGAGAAATTACAATAATGTTGCCTATTAGAGAAGCAGGGTTTGAGTTCTGGTCTTTTCAATAAGGCCAGGCTCACTGCCATGATCGATTACGAAATATGACTTATTTTTGTTCACGAAAACGTTCTCTTAGTTGCAAATAAAATTGCACTCAAAAATGAATTGCTGAAAATACTGCAATGCAATGCAAATTGCGGAATACCGCAAAATTGCTAACACAATTTGTACAGGCGCCAAAACGATCGTATGCATAAACAATGCTTTGCTACTGAATAAAATATATTCAGCTCTGACCATACTTAGAATCTAGGTATAGGTTTTATTTATTACAATAAATCAACCAAATCGAGAGATTATTAAGAGAAAGATTTCGCTTTTATTTCTTCTTCTTCTCTGTCGTTTCACTCTTGGCAGAGCGGTCGTGGTCACGTTGAGGCGGCCATATTTGTGTTGGAGATCGATACAGCTTTCCTCACGATATCCTGCCATCTCTCCCTCTTTGTGGATTGTCTGGCGCAGTCTGACACTGGGTTTCCCGTTGCCGATTTGAGTTGATCAGTCCAGCGCATAGGTGATCTGCCTCGTGATCTGGTTCCCTCTACTTGACGCCATTACGTCACCCAGGGATGTGCTGAAAATTAGCGCTGCGACGCTAACCTCTCGAGGTTTAAGTCGTAGAAATTGCTGAGCATATCCTGTTTTTGCGCACGCATACATGACGCACAATATTGGGGCAAGGGGTTACGCTAGCATCAAGTACCTATAATTGATGCGTATTGTTTTATATAATTAAACTTTTATATAATATTAAACTCCATCCAATTTTATGAAATGCATGCATGAAGTAAGTAGGGTGTTCCTTGTCTATGGTCCACAGATAATGTTAGATATTAAGTATTCTATAATTTCAGTAAAGAATAAGTCTGTGGACCATGGACAAGACTTCACTTCATTTTATATTTTTAGCTTTTATTTTATTTTATTTTTGGTTATGTTATGTGTGTTTTGCGCAAGAATAAATGGTTTTTCTTTCTTTCTTTCTACTTTCCCCTGAATGAGCCGCTCTATAGAGTTGTTATTACGACGACGGGAGACATGGCCAAAGTATGTTTTTTTACGAACGCTTTTATTTACTCATATTTTTCTTAACTTTTCCCGCCTTGGTTGAGGAGAGAGGGAGTGTCAGTGTCACACTGTTACTGACTAAAAACTACCCCGTTCCTACTTCAGTAGGAACTCTAATCAATATTAAAACATATAATCAAAGTACCGCATGTAACAAAATATAGCCTCAGCAGACACACTTCTATCACAAATCCATTCAATACCTGAAAACTTCTACCCATACCGTTACACCCGAGCGTGAAGATAAGATAAACAGCGGGGAGTTTATTCACATGGTCCCGACTTTCCATACAAGAGCACTCGAGCTACAGTACAAGGCAATAAATATTGCACATTTACTTTTAGAAATAAATAATCGATTAAGTCACCGCGTGTACTGGTCATGATTATGAGCCGCTAAAAGTAGTTAAGTGCTTTTCTTAGATCATCATAAAATGGAAAAATAATAAGTTTTGTACCAATCACATCACATCACACATCAATAACCTATAAGTAGATACATTGGCCACCAAAGGCCTCTTCTCATATAGAGAAGGTTTAAGAATTAATGGCGATTTCAAACTTAAAATTATAAATTTTTGTTTATAATTTTAGGGTATACAGGTTTCACCGCGATATTTTCATTCGCCGTTTGTCAATAGTGTCTAAATAAGTAAATAGGCTTAGAAAATATATATAACAGAAAAATAGACATTGGCAATGTTTCCAACCCGCATCCTCATGTATAAATAGCAAACCTCTTAACCTTAGGGCCACCTCGAAATTAATTATACAATTATTACGAAAACATGGCGCTTTTGTAAAGTGGAGGTGCAGTATTTATCGCCAGGTAGTGTAATACATACAGTTCGGTAACTTCTCCAATATTCAGAGATACTTCGTGACATTTAAAAGCGTGGCTTAATCTGATTCCGTAGCGAGTTGGGTGGGATCACTACGGTGTGACTATGCGCCGACTTGTATTACATTGCTTCATTTTTTAGAATTGTAATCTGATAATTACTATTAGTTATTTATTTTGTTTTTTTTTCCATTTTACACAAGCCTATTTTTCGCTAATTTTGTATTTAACATAACGGTTGACTGGGAGAAAATGCCATATGGCAGTAAGTCCGCCTTATGTACCTTATTTTTTTGTGCATTAAAGAGTTAATAAATAAATAAAAAATTATGTGAAGGGAACTTTTTGGTTGTTGAAGTGGTAATTGGTAAAGAAGTATGGTTTGGTGTTACATGGTCATTGTCAGAATGGTTAGACAAAAGTACATAATTACATAATTACATACGTACACTTTTAGCTACAACCACTCTAATTATAAGATTTCCTGCTTTTCATCATCGACGAGAAGACGTCCTTGCTGAACAAACGATCTCTGCTCTTAAGCAGCAGATCAAGATTAAACACAAAATCTTCTAGGTAAAAATTGTACTTACGACCAAATTTAAATACAGACAGACTGCATACATATCCATCCAAAAGACAGCAATTTAGTTAGCGTAAGTTGTGGTCAGTCATAAACTGACCTCTAGCCGGTTGGCTTGCATGCTCTATCTCAAGTGGCAGGCGAATTTATTAGCTACGGCACACGATTTATTGGCAGAGTAATTGACGAGGCTTGCAGGGCGGTTTATTTTCAAGGAAGATACATTGTCTTGGTGTTTACTTATAAACGTAGACATTTTAAGATATTATTCTTTTTCCTTTATTTACTCCTATATCGTGGGTGCGTTTACAAACATACAGGTTCACATACACATCACATCCAGAGCCGGAACAACAATCTGTGGATCACACAAAGAGTTACTCCGTGCTTGAATCAAACCCAATTGAATCAAACCCATTGATACTTGAATGCACCAATCGTGCAGTCAAGTATCAATGCAAATAAAAGGTTATTTAAAGAAAGATATTTGTGTCATGGAAAAATTACTGGTTTAAATCAATTTGGACTTTTTTTTAAGGGGAGAAAATCATCGAATGATTGCTTCCGCCTGGGTGAGGCGGGAGGGAGCGTCAGACTTATACTGACTATAAACCACCCCGTTCCTTCTCCTGCACGTCGAGCCGGAGCCCCGGTAACCCGTTAGGTTCTCCGCTACTCCGAATCGGCATCAGCCCAAATCAGTTTGGACTTGGGTCATGCAAAAGTGAAAACTGGTTTGAATCAGTTTGAACCTGCCAGAGATAAGTATTATGTCATGTTATCAATTTGATATTATCACTATTATCAGTCTCTTTGTGGTAAGGAGTGGCTATTGATGTACATGCATGCCATAGTCAAAAATTCACCGATGAAGCTAAGCGAATACCTACCTATTAAGTAGTTGTATTTTGATTTACAGAAAGTAAACTTACATGAAGAATATTTACCCAGATTTACATTAGACTGGTTCCTCGAGTCAGGAATCGAATGCAAATTGAGCAAGTGTTGTGATTAATGCTCAAACCTTTGAAGAAGCCTTTGGTCACCAATGGCCACTTATTGTTAAACACATTGTTTTTTAATAGAGTAACGAATAGAGTTTCTTGCACATTCCTCTCCATTCGAATCACCATTTTGAAATGAACACCTAGATTCACTGGCGGACAGACTAACAGACTATTATTTATTTTGTATTTGTTGACGTTTCAAAAGTACCAAATTATGGTTTAAACTGTCAAACACCAAGCGGTCACCGGTGACCGCGACCTATTGTTCTTTAATTGTGTCTATAAAACCGGTACTCGACGAGTTAATTGAAATGAATGCTCTGACTTTGACTTTGACTTCATAGGCTGTTTATGATGATAATGATAATGATAGTAACCCGTAGCATAAGCAGAACAAACATGTGTTAATTATAACAAAATAATGCTCATTAGTTTGTAAGTCTTTAATATTCATTAGTAGTACAGACGACAGTAAGTGACAGCTTTATTATTGTTTGTCTATAGTATATTTTTTGTCTATGCTTGTCTATAGAGAATAAAAATGCTAGTCGTTACTGTGAATTCTAAAACTGCGTTTTATTAACATGCACAATTGCACATATTACAAAACAATGCATACAAACGAACAAACAAACAATATCAGTCTAACATTGTAATGTTCGTGCGAAAAATCTACACATAGCACTAACCACAGTTTTGATTTCCCGAGGGCGCACCAAAATTCCCCGTTACATTAGCCACCACTTGAAATAATAATGGCCATACATTTTAGCCGAATTACTTTTCAAGTTGTAAAAGCAATGAATTTTCGGAATGTGCTTTTGTTATGTGATAGAATTATGAACTTATGTTGTAGTTAAGATACCCTTGTTCTAAAGGTCTAATTTACAAGGTAGAACATAATAGATTTTTTTAAGGGGGGAAATTCATCGTATGACTGCTCCCGCCTGGGCGAGGCGGGAGGGAGTGTAAGACTCTTACTCACTAAAAACCACCCCGTTCCTTCTTCTGCACGTCGAGCCGGACCCCCGGTTACCCGTTAGGTTCTCCGCGACTCCGAATCGGCATCGGCCCTATTGGGCCCCATCTGTGGTGTCTGATGGCTCTTTGAGGCGCGCGCGGAACGCGACAGGCCGTACGCTCGGGAACAAATAATTTACCACTTGTTATACCTAGATATTGGATATGTTATACCTAGGTTTGGACATGTAGAAAGGATGGATGAAAGTAGAGTAACGAAAGAAGTATACAGATCGGATATGAATGGGGTCGTCGGTAGAGGGCGCCCTAGACGGACATATAGTGACCAGATTGGCGATATATTAAGAAGGGCCAAATTTAAAGTACCCTTAACCGATGAGCATGCATGAAAAGATTGATGACTGTTAATGAAGCGAAAGAGGTATAATGTAAGAATCGTAGTAATTGGCGTTCCTTAGTCTCTGCCTACCCCCATGGGAGACAGGCGTGAAGTTATGTATGTATGTATACCTAGATAATTCCTAACTGGAAAGTTTAATTAAAGATAATAATACTCATAACTTTTACCACATGAAACGCCATCGTGGTCACCTTTGACCAACGTTAGCTAATGCCAACAACAGTTTTCTTTGGCAGTCAAAGGCCTAAGTAATCTTTTATACAATATCCCTCCTTCTAATCTAGGATTATCCAATTTTTCCATATGACACGATACCCAGCAGCCGGGTGCTCAGTCACTATTTCCTTTTTTTCTTTTTTTAAATAAGTGTTGCCCCACACTAGGATTTTCTCCTGTGTCGTGAGTGCGTTTACAAACATAGAATATCACATACACCTTACACCTAGACCCGGAACAACAATCTGTAGATCACACAAATGGTTGTTCCGAGCGGGAATCGAACCCGCGACACGTTGCGCGGCAGCCAGTTGCCCAGTCACCGCGCCAACCGTGCAGTCTATATCTTCATTTGTGAACAATGAAGTTGAATGCTTCATAAATAGTTTTCAGCTACCTAAAATACAGATTTTAAAAAACTACGAACAACATGATAGCTCTCAAACCTTCTTAAACTTATTGTAATCGCTACTACCAAATACAATGCTATATCTATGAACGAAGCCCGAACTAAATGAACGGAACAAGTTGTTCGTTATGCAAAGCTGCCAAGTTATTAACAACTTTTGTTCGTATTCGTATGAGTTCAAACGTTCGATTTGAAGTGAAAATAGTTTTACTGTAATACGAAATTGTCTGCTATTGATTTTGTAGTCTGCTAGCAGAAATTATAATGACTAGCTACTTCCGCGCGGCTTCACACGCTCTGCTCAGCTCCTATTGATCGTAGCGTGATGTTTTATAGCTTATAGCCAAACTCGATAAATGCGCTATCCAACACAAAAATAATTATTTAAATCAGACTTGTAGTTACGGAGGTTAGCGCGTTCAAACAAACAAACAAAAAAACAAACTCTTTCGCTTTATATAATAGTATAAATAATAGTATAAAGTTATATAATATATAAGATTTCAGGCGAATGAACTTTTAAATGTGGTCTTCATTGGTTTGGATTCTTTTTATTGACACGTTACTGTGACATGCGTCTTTCAATTACGAGTCCACACTTCGATTTCTGGATCGAAATATGTATGTAATATTTGCTTGATTTTGAGTGGTTTCCAAATACCAAAATAAACCGTGTGTTTTAAGCATACATCTGTAAGCATTTTGTCTACCCTTACCATAGTAAAAAATACCCATGTGCGTAGCTACATTTATTGTTATGCAGACAGTTACTAACGACTCTGAATTCGTTTTGGAAAATCTTCCTAGAATATTATCATGAAAAACACATCTATAAAACATTACCAAGAAACTTAACTAAACTAGTAAACACCGCTGTGCCATGAATAATGTTTAGTACTTAAGTTCAGCGCTTTGATATCTGTTAGTGAAACACTACATTTAATTTATCACATAGAAGGTCTATTACATTAATTAAAGGCACTGCTATCTATGAAACTTGTCGCGACACTCCAGACGTAAAGCAAAACGTAGTCTATTCATAAGTAAATAGGTCACAAGTTCAATAAGCAAGCGTATAATGGAGTAGTTCAAGGAAACATAAATGAATACATGAAATATTTATCAACAATATAACAAATGGATTTGTGTTAATGTCTCTCTAGAATTGTTCCACTCTGTTGATCATTACACCGATCTTTTCAATCTCACTGACGATTACGTCACCAGGTCGGAGGAATTCTGGAGGGTTCCTGTACACTCCTACCCCTCCTGGGGTACCCGTGAGGATGATATCACCAGGTAACAAAGTGAAGACGTTGGACAATCTTGCAATAATATCAGGTATCTTGTGAATGAATTGGTTTGTATTGCTCTTCTGTTTCTGAACTCCGTTGACAATGCACCGTATGCCTAAAGCTTGGGGGTCTCCAATCTCATCACTGGTAGTGATGCAGGGACCAATTGGACAGAATGTGTCCATAGCTTTCCCAAGGACCAATTGTCCCATATTCTTATTCTTCTCCCAGTCAGAAGCTCCAATGTCTTGAGCTATAGTGTATCCCAAAACATAATCATAAGCATCTTCTGCCTTCACTTTAGAAGCTGTTTTTCCGATAACGATTGTCAATTCCACTTCACAAACGACCTTCTCGGAGATGTCTGGTTTCAAACGGATAGATGAATTGGGTCCAACGATAGTGCTCGGAATTTGTTGAAGATAAATGGAAGTTCTGGTGGTGTCAAGTTTTGTTCTTCGCAATGGTCCTGGTAGTTCAGTCCGACGCATAGGACTTTATCTATTCCATGAATAGGAGCCTTGAGAGTCACATTTGCTATCGGAACAGTTTCCTGTTCAGATGCATGAAGTTTCTTCACTTTATCAATGGCTTGACTTTTCAAAATCTCGATAAGAGTGTTTGGAATTGTCGGATCAATTTTGTTAATGTCAACTACATCTTCGCCAGCCAGATAACCGACACGTATTTCCTCTGGGTTATTGTTGTAAACAAATTGGACTAGCCTCATTTTTTCTTATGATTCACCGCACTAAATGTTAGAGAATTCCCTTGGTTCTAATAAAAATGTTACTTGGATTAAATAAAATGTTTTGAACACTGAGATAAATTGTTGCTTTCTTTTCCAGCTCTTGTTTAGCAACAAGTGGCGATAGTACTGTCGTCTAGTTAAGATAAACGTACTGTTTTATACGCAATCTCTGGAGTGTTATCTACGATCTTACTCTCGAGTGGAAATATCAGTTGATAGCGTCTAGTTTGATGAATTTACGTATACGCAAACAAAAGGGAATTGTTATGTAAAGTTGTCACGATGCGATAAAAGAATGCAATTTTATTAAGAGGTAAATTACTCTGTATTTTTTATACATCAATCAAATCAAAGTGATATTCTCCTTTCATAACCATAGAATAAATAATAAAATTAATAAAAATTAATTCAAACTATGATCTGTGTGCCGATTATTTTTTGCAACTCAAAATTCCACCTCTATCATAACATAATTTCACGTTAAACCTTGATGGATACACAGACAATACGAAACTACGATTCATAATTACGTTCATAAGATGTTGAATAATTTATAGGAGTTAGCACAAAAAGAATTCTTACACAAGCATTCTCAGATCAAAGTAAAATTATTCGTTTTCTTAGAAGATGTTGAAGGTAGAAATAGTGAAATTACCTTTTATCATAATACGATTCTTGGGGAGAAAGCAAACGTCTTATAATTTAATAATCCTGTGAATAATTCAATACTTATCCTCGTTTAAATAATACTAAGTCTGCTGTAATATCGTTTAAATAGAAACTGTTCTCGTGTTTTCTGGGAATATTAGAGTAATTAGATATTTTGCTTGAAAACGTTTCTGAAGAGACGCGAAGGTTTGATAAATGAGTCGGATTAACGTGTTTCGTAGGTGACGTTCACTTCTTTTATGTTTGTGAACCTTATGTAATATTAAGACTAAGATATAATGGTACAATCCTAATTTCGTCGAAAATGTCACTGTAAGCTAAGCGATTGGGCTCGCAGCGGTAAGTCCCCTCTCTTTGAGGAGTGGCTTGAGAGACGATACGGCGTCTTCACCTACCGGCTGACGCAGGTCCTTACCGGACATGGAAATTTCGGGAGATACCTGTGTTTAATGGGGCGGGAGGAAACGCCCGAGTGTCATCGTCGGAGATCGCGGGACGATCTCCGGCCACCGTAAGCGCGGGGCTACGTACGGCGAGCATGGGCGGCTCGCCGCCAGACCAGAACCAGACCCGAGCGTACGGCGCGTCATTCCAAAGTGTAGATTATACCATCAAGGACCTTACCTACTTACCTACCTATTACCAAAAGCTTAATTAGCTAAAAGAGCCCTTCAGCTAAATAATTATTCCCTAACCTCTATACAAACTAGGACAGATACAGTATGAACTGAAACCAGTAATTATTGACGAATGTAATGTAATTACATTGAGTTAGTAGTTCGATATGAGTTATGCATCAATCCATCTTGTTATTAACTAATTTATTATCTGGTTTGGGATACAATGCCGTCATATTACATGAGCTAGTGATAGCTATGAGTTAGAGATAACAGGGATAGCGTACTTTTATTACCACCACAACTCTAGCCGCGGGTATCCTTAGAACTGAGGAACTACATATTTGACAAAATGCGGGTAGCAGCACTCTCTGATAATCCTTAATCTATCAAACTGCGATCTTCAACTAGGCTGCTAAGCGTAGAGATGATGACAAATACTCTATGTAAGTCTATAGTCTAGGAGTGGACCTTCTGGTGTCAAGCATCATCTTAATTTGCAAAATCATAAATATTTGTGATATGAATATACGTATCTAACCAAATCTATTTTACAAACATAAGTATTTATGATGTGTTTTGCCTAGGATGTTATCATCAGATGCTGATCAGGTGACAACAGTATCAATGTAAAATATAACTTTCCAAATAAATATTTGGACTCAAGTACAATTAATATACAAAGTATCGTGAAAATGACATCGTTTAAGTAATTATAATGCTCATAATAAATAAATTTCTATAGAAACCAATGGCAGCTATTCCGCGTCGAACAAAAAAAAAATCACTTAAATATCGGCCCACAAACACCGACGTAATCGATGTACATACATAAAAAGTACTATCGAATATGTATTATCGATTATAACAATCATGTCTTCCCTCAATATTTTATTACCTTAACTTTGTTATCTCCTTATACTTTCTTTTATATAATTTTGCACCTACCGCTTTAACTTTCTGCACCACCCAATGGTCGACTGTTAGAAAATGCCTACGGCATTAAATCCTCCAATTTCACTATATGTTTAATAAAGTTTAATAAAAAAAATAAGAAAAAATAAAAATAGACCGCCCAAATTGGGAAACTCATCCTTTTTGGAAAGTCGATTAAAAAATAAAAGTTATATAATCAATATTCCAGATTGGTGTATTTTTAAAAGTCTATTTTATTATCTGAAACACTATTTATTACTACCCACCGTATCTCTAGACGCTAGCAGATCTGCATGTAATCAAACGATGTTATCCCAGGCGATGCTAGCTATTGTTACGAGCCAATATCCATTAGATTACTGCATCGTGATTGGCTAGCATCTAGGCAGGTAAATGTATCAAGGATTAGGTTATATGGGCCATGTCTTCGGTGTCAGACTTCAAAGTGGAAAGGAGAGATACACGGATTACTTTGACATAGAAATTGAGATGAAATGCTTAATTAGACTGCCTCGTAGACCGCGTGGTCGCAAGTGCGGCTACCGAGCAAGCGGTCTCGGGTCGGGCAAAGTTTTACTGGTTTTGTTCTTGTAATCTCAGTAGTAGCACGGAGCCTGGAATTGTGCCCGGTATATGGCAATAGGCTTACATGGGACTCATAACATAAATAGGTAGTGAAAACTGGGTGTTACATTGTACAGTGGCATTAAGTGTCGTAATATGCACTTAGTGCGTGCGTGATGTTATGTTATGTTATACTTAGTTAGAACGATATTGACTCGTCGAGTACCGGTTTTATAGACACAATTAAAGAACAATAGGTTGCGGTCACCGGTGACCGCTTGGTGTTTGACAGTTTAAAGGTTGATTGTATATACTGGCTAGTAGAAACATAAGTGTCTCCTGTTCAGGATTAGGTTTTAGTTAGATATTTTTCGTATAGACTTATATCAAACCTTGTGGTCAATTTATTAAAAGGTACCGGTTGCATTTTCGGATTGGGATGCAGCCACGATCGGTAGTTTGCTCGCCCCTATGAAATGAGCCTTACTAAGTTTGTTTGAATTGTGTATTCCGAAACTAATTAATCAATTTGAAAATTTCTTTGACTATTGAGAAGCTTATCTTTCACAGAGTCGCATAGAGTACTTTTTGTATTATAGGTAACTTTCGTGAGACATACTAAATAAATTATTATGTTTTCGGCTTACTCACATAATTATTTGCCGAGGAACTAAGTATTTTTTGTCGGAATGTTCCTATAGTAGTATCAAGGACAATTGGGTAGTTTCCTTAATCAAAAATAAACGACTTCGACTATTCAATACAATATGATATTAAAAAATAATCACACTTTTATTCATTTATTTTATGACCAACTCAATTTTAGTATTTTTCCAGTAAATTTTTCAAGAAACAAGTATGCTGTTTGATGCTAATAAACATGACGTCACAATACACAATCTCGTACAAAATTCATAGAAAATTATTGTTTTTGACAGTTCGAAAAAAGTAGGAATTGAATTTGGCTAGTTGGCAAGTACCCAATTAAAGAAGAATCATCAAGCGAAATTAAATCGACTATCAGAAAGCTAATGTCACTAACCAATACATATTACTGTTATAAATTGGCTTGACTTCATAACACCTTCACAATAAATAAATAGGTTACCTCCAAGACCCACAGAGCTAACCTAATATCGGTTCGTCCTACATATAAACAATAACGTCACGATCAGTGGCTACATCTCGATACGGCCGCCATTGTTACACAGACATTAGATTATAAGCCTGATTGCAAGACCTAACATAATGCCTTTCTAGATAGTTAGAATAAGCTAGATATTAGATAACTTGAAATGATAGATGGTTTTATTCTATAAATAGTCTTGTAGTTTATTAATTTTTTTTTTTAAATATACAGGGTTACTTATAACTCGACGTATTCCTCTCGGGAGGTGATAATACAATTAATTTCCTACAAAATTAGCCCTGAGGTGAGGTCCGAAAGTGGTTATTTTCCGAGATATCCAACATTTTCGGTTTTGGTGAAAAAATCCCGATCAAACTACAAAAACATCAATAAATAAAAAACTATTGGTTTAATTTAAGTGATTTTAGTTTTTATTTGTTGTCAATACATCAATATACTTTTATTAATACTAATACTGGCAGAAATATCATTCGTTTTAAAATAGCAAGTAAATTAGTATCAAATTTTGTTTTGAGTCACGTCCATAAGCAACCTCTGTAGCGATTAAACGCCTGGATATGCAGCAACTGACGTGGCGGAGGGGGTTCCACCAAGCAGGGCTAACATGATTGTTCATTATTGACAGGATAAACCTGGACTCATCGTCTTCCGACAACGGATTATTCACATATCTGCCGCCGCCGTGGCTCAGCAGGATACGCTCATAAGGACCTCCCTGGGTGGGGTGGATGTAGGGTAACTCCACCCCGGGCTTACTACTTCACTACGTAGAAACGGACCCCACCTATTCACCTATTCACCCAGGCCCTAAAGACACCCTTCAGGAAATACAGACTCTGGTAAAGAATTCCACTCCTGAACAGTACGCTTGAGAAAATGAAACTCAATGCTTCTCAATATAACGTCAGGTATTCCAATGTCTGAAAGGGATGGGCAAAGGTGCACATACAAGTGCCCAAACCTGAAACCTCTTGCTTTACAAATGCGCTTACGACCATCGAGACAGGTATACGATCCCAACCATGAAATCTGTAATTTACCCTCATTTTCAGGGTATTGACTGCCTTGTTCGCCAAGTGGTCGCAAGTGCGACTGCCGGGCAAGGTATCTCAAAGTTTTACTGGTTTTTTTCAAACAATCTCAGTAGTAGCACGGAGTCTGGAATTGTGCCCGGTATATGGTAATAGGCTCACCCTCTATTACATGGGTCTCATAAAACGTGACGTTATGTTTTGTTTCAGGGTATTAACTTCAAAGACTTCTGAGGTCACTTTGTTTTCTATGCATTCGAAAACAATATTCACAGTCACATACACGTTTCTTACTATCGTTCCTTACCCAGTTTGCTCAGCAATAACGATACATGAAGATATTCAAGTACCCTATTACAAGTTCCATTAAGATCATAATGGCGTGTCTGCAACCGATCTAATGTTACATCATATTCCATACCTCGTATAACTATGGTAGTTCTGTCTGTCTGTCTGTTTGCTAACTTTTATGCTTAATTTGGAACCTTGAGAGGGATGGAAAATATTTGTATTGTAACTTTCGTGAAACATACTAAAATTATGTTTTCGGCTTACTCACGTAATTATTTGACGAGGAACTCCACCACCAGTAGCTGCGCGACAGTCGCCGCGTCGCGGGTCGCGAAATGCTGCTCATGAATATGAGCCACTAGCATGGCTTGAAACTAGTCGAGTTCCTCGTCAAATAATTACGTGAGTTAGCCAAAAACATAATAATTTTGGGATGTAAAATAAAATATGGTTTATTACTATTGGTTGTAGTATCAATAAAAAGTATTTTTGTTAAAGAACATTCCCAAAACGATTATTAAAAGACTTCAAACAAAGAAGGAGGTTCACAGTTTGACCGCTGTGTGTCTGTTTGTATGTTTGATTTTTTGTGCGCGATTATCTCGTGATTAGCTGAACCGATTTTGATGTGGTTTTCAGAAAAATATTTGTTACGGTTAGGAGAAGGTTTTAGCATATTAACTAACCGACTTCAAAAACAAGGGTGGTTAAAGTTGGTTTTTTGAATCGTAGTTTATAAATGAATTATTAACATCTGTTCACAGATGGCTAGAGAACACAAATGTATTGAGAATTAATCATTTCTGTAATAAATAAATTTCTTAAACCAAGGATACTTTATAAACTTACCGAAACTATGCTTTAGTTCTCTCGTGATTTAATTGTAGTAACAAAACATTATAGAAATCTTACTAATTAAAATAGGTAAAATACAGACGAAGTCACGTGTCAAAACTAGTAGTGTGTATTAGTATATCTCAAATTAACAATTTCAAGGGGTACGGTAGACTCGATCGAAATATTACCTGGATAACAAAATATAAAAAAAATATCGATTTCGAGTCGACAACATACTTGTATCCGCAAAATTCGGATTACGGAGATTATTTCGTATTATTAATTATTTTAATGACACTGACAGACAAACCGCAGTCGCCATCTTGAGTAGACAATAAACGTTCCGTTTCATACTAGCTCTCAAATACGCCTCGCCAAAACTACTCGCCTACAAAAAAGTATAAATTAACAAGAAATATGAATAATTCCACGCGAACGAAGTCGCGGGTAACAGCTAGTACCTATATATTGCATGATCACCATACAAACACATCTATATATGTTATCATACGTAATGGGTTACCTCTGCAGCAATCAAAGTCGTTTACCACATTACCATACACATTAGGTGCCGATGGAATTGAGAAGTGGGTACATGTAATATTACGATTGTGCTTTTTCCAAAGCTGTAGCCAGATATTAGAGATGCTTACTGCTTGATAGATGTCTTCTTTATAACCGACTTCAAAAAAAAGTTTTTATTTTTTTTATTTTATATTTGATAGCTACTTCTGCGCGGTTTCACACGCTCTGCTCAGCTCTTATTGGTCGTAGCGTGATGTTTTGTAGCCTATAGCCATCGTCGATAAATGCGCTATCCAACACAAAAATAATTATTCAAATCGGACCAGTAGTTTTGGAGATTAGCGCGTTCAAACAAACAAACAAAAAAACAAACTCGTCCGCTCTATACCTATAATAAGTAGTATAAGATGGACCGACGATTGACCACTATCTCGCCAGGTGGTAAGCGATGATGCGGTTTACGATGGAGCACGTCGTCCCATAAGTAACCTATTCACTCGGGCCTTGAAAACCCAGGTTATACTCATCAGGTAATCCCATGTAATAGGGCTATTGCCATATATCGGGCACAATTCCAGACTCCGTGCTACTACTGAGAATTTTTTAAATCCCAGTAATACTTTGCCCTAACCGGGAATCGAACCCGACACCCCTTGATCGGCAATCGCACTTGCGGCCATCGAGGCAGTCATTAAAATAGTTACAATAAATAATAATTATAATAGTACAAAGTCAAATCCCTACAAAGTATTAGAAACCTACTTCGTAAACACTTCAGAATAAAAAAAAAACTTTCGTATGATAAATATTATAATTAAAAATCACATTTCCATATAATAAATGCAATGATTCTCTATTAATATTATCTATTTAAAAAGAAAAATACATAACTCAATAAAAATATAGATATCTACTATTTACAGGCAAAACATCTTATTAAAAGACAAAAAAATCATTTTAAATAGACATTAGAACAACACAAACATAATTATATAAATACGACTTTTTTGGTCATTAAATATTTTAATATTCTTCTACAATGGCACAACTACATAATAAAATAAAAAATTAATATAATAACACATTTTTGTCGTAAATTACGTATACAATACAGACTTTTACAATTATTAACATTTCTAGGAGTCATAGGAACTAAGACTTATTAAAATAATTAAAATTAAATATATTTTTTTTACATTTGAGCAATACTACAGGTGAACATAATATTTGCATTATACATATAACTAACTAGCTACTTCCGCGCGGTTCCACACGCTCTGCTCGCCTCCTATTGGCCGTAGCGTGATGTTTTATAGCCTATAGCCATCCTCGATAAATGAGCTATCCAACACAAAAAGAATTATTCAAAGCAGACTTGTAGTTACGGAGATTAGCGCGTTCAAACAAACAAACAAAAAAAACAAACTCTTCCGCTTTATACCTCTATAATAGTATAAGATTAAAATAATTCCCCATTTATACAAGTTCTTATTGTACGTGCCTAACATTGATTGAGCAAAATTAATGTTTTTCTACAATTTTCTACTTAAAACATTCATAAAATGTGTATATGATAAATGCCCTATTCCGTAATATAATTTACACAGAAACAATAAAAAATTCTACATCCTTTAAAAATATAAAAATCGTTTTATAGACTCTTGATTGGCTATTCAAACTACAATAAAAATAAATTACTAGAAAACAAATCTAAACCCAACAAAAATCTCAAAAACTACATATTTACAAAAACAAAACAATTTTTTTATTTCTTATTTTTAAATTAAACGTTGCCCCACACTAGGATTTTCTCCTATGTCGTGAGCGCGTTCACAAACATACAAGTTCACATACACAATGACACCCAGACCCGGAACAACAATTTGTGGATCACACAAAGTGTTGTTCCGTGCGGGAATCGAACCCGCGACACCTTCCACGGCAGCCGGTTGCCCAGCCACCGCACCAACCGTGCAGTATAGTGCAAAACAAGTATTCAAAGAGCTTAAAATGTTCGTTCCAATTTTTATAGGTATAATTTTTTTTACGTACATACTTTGTTCGAACAATCTGGAACAAAATTCATTGATGAAGTCAAAGTCCCAACTAGTTAGCCATAAAGTTTATTCAATCGATTTGTATTCAAAAGGCCGCAAGCTGTAGACAGGTTTACAAATAATGTTATTCATCAACTGAGATTACTGTTAAAACGACTTGTCTCTCAATTCGCTTAGCCCAATGTAGATACTCGAGATTTTAATCTAAAGATCTGTTCTTACTAAGATGGATTACAAATTGTGAATTGTAGCTGTGTTTGCTAGTTATATTTTGTTCAGAAAATTGAGATAATTGGATAGAATAAAGTACCTTGGGTAATAGATTGTCCCAAGACTCTGATTGATTATTATACTTTTTTTTTGTAATAGGTCTCCGGTTTCCTCACTCACACGACGAAACACAACACAAGCGTCATTTCACGTCAGTTTTCTGTGAGGCCGTGGTATAACGACGCACCGCTCGAGCCGGCCCATTCGTGCCGAATAGGCTCTCCAACACTTAAATTAATTGCGTAACGATTTATAAAATGTATCCATCTGATTTCTCAAAATCAATATCTTTAGGTAGGTACTAAGTTTTTTGTGACTTCGACCACGTGGTCAAAGAGAAAATGTAGCCTTTATAATTTATAACTGTCCAGTCTTCTGCCACAAAACCGCTACGTTGCTATGTGATAAGAATACGCATGTTCTATCATACCAATTGATAAAATAACATGTTTTATGTAACAAAACCACAATTCTTTAATGCAGACTTCTACGGGACATATTTTTGATCAGACTTGGAAATAAATCACACACTCATAGACTGCCATCTGTCCTCTACAACTTACTTAAGGTAAAAACATTCTAAATCGATCATATGGTTCAATTTTCATTCAAAAAATGTCTTTTTTACATCACCATTGGAAGTATATTCCCAAACCTCACCCCTTCGCTACACGACCCTTTGTCAAACAATGTAAAAACAATTTGATCGCTCGATCGTCTTATCGTTTATCTAATTCAATACGTGAGATGATCATATTCTTTAGAGATTGTTTCCTGAACGTAGATATTAGATAACTGAATTGTTTTTGAAATGATAACATAACAAATAACAAGGTAATGTTATTAAATTGAATGTAACTTTAAAATTCCAAACTTATCAATGACTTCTTACTTCTTAATGCAAATAAATTAGAATAAAATGAGCTCATACTCATGATGACATGATTCAGAAAAGTCTTTCAAAAGATATTAATGTAATCTTTTGTATATTATTATTTACACGTGTTATTAATAGCCTCGATCTTAGTATTAATGCCCAAATATATATTTGTATCATCTATTATACTTAGGGAGACAAAATCAGCCACAACATACTAATATTCAGATGAACATGAACTAAACTAACAACAGTTCATGTGAAATCACAGGCCATTATAATACACTTCTAAAACACTTAATATTTTTCTTATTACCTTTTAAACACACACTTCAAGAGTCACAAGGCAACTGTGTATATCGCAAGCACATCCCAATGTTTTCCTCTGGACTCCTCTTGACTGTGGGAGGTCCAAAATGCACGGATACTGCGAATGGAGTTATGGAGGTCTCCACATGACAGTTACGCCGCTGCTGTCCAGGACAGAAGGTGTTGCCGCAATGATGAGGGTCGCAAACGCCTGCACCGAAGTACGAGCTCTAGAAAATAAGGAAATGGTTTTGAAGATGGTGCTATAAATTGTGGCCTGTGCTTAACAGACCACAATTTATAGCACCATCTTTAAATCACATTATCAAACCAGATTGTCATGTCGGGAGAAATGAAAATATTCTTTAAATTAAGATTAAAAAACATCGTAGAATAACATAATATCATGCTATCCTCAAAAGGCTAAATAAAGGGGGGTTTTCACAGAATAATCACTTTTCCTTAATTAAGGTTTTAGTGTCATTCTTGCTGCTAGAGTTTAATCTGATGATTTAATCTAGGAATTTTCAGACTCAGTTATGCTACCATATACGAAAACCTCACTCTATTACAATCAGATTATTAACATAATTTATCTCATAAAGTACGCCATAACGTTTTGGAATCTAGATTATATAGGAACAATGTTTTAGAAATACCAAAAACCCAATCCTAAAACCATTAGAAACACAATCACGAACTTTTAACAAGCAATATAAACAAACAAGATATCAGAGAAGCGTTTAAAACTGTACTAATTAGCATAAGATAATGTTAAACAACCTTTAGACAAAATAAGGAACAAGTTGTATGCTTGTTTTACACTGCTCAATTAAAATTTGCCGTGAAGTTTCAGTAACAATATCGGTACAATAGCGAGGTTGTACTTGAACCGCTTCTGTACTTGGTATCAAATTCATCAATCAATTTATTTCTTGGTTGTAAATAGAGTGAACAGGTTTGTAGAGTTTTGATCAGTATGTTGGTTGTTTATTGTAGGTAAGTATATTAAACTGCAATTAACCAGAGAGACGAAAAATGCACCTTTAAAAACCTAACCTAAAAAACAACTTGTCGAGCGTGGGAATATGACAAACCTCTTAAATTGGAGATTTTAGTTGAAATTGCGGCTGATAATATTGTGTTTAAGTAATTATTTTTTAATGATCTGTAGTCTGAAATGTAAGCTTGCAGTGTTTACTTTCAAATTAAAAATATTAATTAGTGCAGATGTAGACGTAAAAAAAGATTAATCACAATTTTATCTGAACCCTGTCAGATAAAAGACATTTAATTATTAATTTTATATAAACTTGGTTCTTTTCGTAGTAATTATACTTTTCAGAAAAAAGCAATTTATTAGTAAAAGTACACACAATAAGTAAAGTAATATGAAATCTATTTCGTATTTGTCGCGCGGCAACATAACTTGCCATAAGGAATACTTTCGATGTATAAAGTAAAAACAAAAAAGATGTAATTTTATTTAGTTTAAAAACAAATTCATGGCAATACGCACATGAAACACTAGATGTAAATTTGTAGCCACCAGCCACTATTCGCATCGCACGTGCCACCCGACGAGAAATATCACTTCGAGAATTACATGTCGTGATATTTTTTGCATATATATTTCGAAGTTTGCTTTTTGCAATGGTTCACCAGTTATTTTTTGTTTTAAACATGTTATTTCTTTGTATTACTGAGACATGACCATTTTACTTCGAGACGAAAGCGAAATAGATTTCACGATGTATAATTTGTTTAAAAAATGACAGAATGTTAGTAACAAGCGTTGTTTGACCAGAAATTTCATCATCATTTTTATTATTATTTATTTATTAGTAATAAAGGTACATGATATGCCTTACAATCTAACGCCATGTCCAACAAAACTATATATAAATAGTTTGACTGTTGGATCTTCTATATTTAAATTTCTATCTATTATGATAATGGTTATGATTAATTTTAAATACATAATTAGTTATGGTAGTGTGCAAAACAGATATTTTTTTAATTTAGTCTTAAATTTATTTTTAATACTCTCTACATGACTACATACTCTGATATAAAAAGGTCCTATCAAAATGACTCCTTTTAATCTCACAAACCAGATATTACAACACCAACACAATTTCCATCTGCGTTCATAATCAATTGAAATCCAAAGCATCCCTTACTATTCAGAAAGTTGGCGAGAACCACTCGAGTACTTGCATCTCAGCAGAATCCAAGTCCACCGAACACTCTATAAACCGGGTCATTCTTAAGGGAACTTTAACAATATTACTTCCTTTCCTGATTATTAACTCCACAAGTACCTCTCACAAAGTTTCTCTTTTATATTCCAGTCCTCTAATGGAAGTCCTAAGCTTTAATACTATTATAATTAGAATCTTCAAGTTCTTTAAGTTTTTGAAATGATATTTAAGTCAGTATTAAAATCTTTAATTTTAGTTTTAGATTTTATGAATAGCTGAAAGGCTTATGTACGAACAGGACGATGAAAAAAGGCATACACAGTCTCTTGAAACAACGTCTGTAGCACCTGGTTACTATAAACTTACACGCAGAACATACACATTGACACGAAGGACATCTGTCATTTTCTTAGGACTGGTAACGTGGTAACCCGCAAACACACGCACCCATAAATACACCACTGACATTTTGGTGCTTCAATCATTTCTAAGTGACATTATGGCCGAATTGTTTCCAACGTCCTTGTGTACGTATATCACCTTATTAAACTGTCAAACACCAAGCGGACACCGGTGATCGCAACCTATTGTTCTTTAATTGTGTCTATAAATACGGTACTTAACGAGTTAATCTAATAAATTTTATTTATAAAACAATTGAAGAATTTACATAATATCCAGATAACAGTCTCGATGTTGTCTAAAACATTGAAATTATTAAATGCCAAATAACTAATGGATTACTGAAACACTACAGAACATTGAATAGAAAGAAATACCAGCAATCACAAAGTAATAAGTATCTTACAAAAACTAAAAAAATCACACAAACAAACAACTCACCGAAATAAAATATTCATTTTCACATGGTATGGTAATCCTGTCGTCACACCGCTGTCTGCCATGGCCAGTCAGACCGATCCCATAGTTCCCATACCCGAAGTACCGGAACTTATCGTCCTCGCTCCCATAGTGCTGCGTGTATGGTGACCAGCGCGACCAGGTGGAAGACCTCGCCTGACCCCACATCCAAGACGAAATATACGTCCAGATCTAGATGTAGGTTAGTTTGGGGTTAAGCTAGCTACGGGGAACTGGGGTCTATATAGTTGTAGTACATAATATACGTATAGGTAATGGGCAAGTTCGATTGAAAGTTATTTATTGGTATTTATAGCATATAGCGTACGTATAAGAGAGGGATTTCTTACATTTGGAAATTAAACCAGGCGATATGGTGATATGGAAAGTGAAAAAGCAACTAATGTCATTTTAAAAATAATATTTCAACGACAATAAGTTTTCACATGGACGAAATGTAAAATCGATCAAATGAAATAAAAAAATAAGGACTAAACCTAAAACATGTCTATTCGAAGCGATTTTAATCACGAATATCGTTGAAAAGAAATTTAGAGACATTTCAATAGAACACGAAACGAAATATCTACATTAGGAGGAAAATTTTCATATGCGATCGTTTCAGTGGAGAACACGGAGACATATCAAGTTGTCCTAAACCAGTATAAACTGACTGTCGAATGTGGGAAAAGATTACACAAAGTAGGAGCATTATATACTGGATTTCCAAACGTCTGTGTGTGTACGTGCTGACGTAATGTACCCGCACGCTTCATTGATTGCGTAAAGAGGAACATCGTAGTATGAAATACAGACTGCGATGAGTGTGGTTGGAAACACACTCATACCAAGCCTTTGAAAGACTAACTGTACTAGGAATGAAATCCATTCGTATTTCGACCTTCAAAGAAGACGCTGTGTATAAAATCCCTCTAGAAAACGACTAAAGTATTGTATAAGACGACTTTTATCTCATAGTTAAGATAATTTGATGATAAGAACAAACGAACTTCTCCATTAAGATAATTGTAATATAAGAACTGTAATAGGATTGGCTGCAAATAAATATATGTAGATGCTTTAATTATGATTTATTAAATACTGTTAAAATTATTAGGAATGACCATTTTATCTGGATTTAGTTTATCAAGCAATAAGTTTAATTATGTTGTATTGTGTAAATAAATATAGGTCTTATAATAGGTCATGTTTCATGTTTCCATGTTATTTTCTGGAGAGGATTGTCATGTCATTTTAGTATCATTGGTTACTATGTTTTAATGCATTAAATACTTTATTTAGTTTGGTTTATGATTAGTTGCACATGAATATGATAAATAAATGAGAACACAATTTAAATACATTGTTCTCTAAGTAGATTGGTGTTTTCGTTTTGTACACAACTTTAATGGTCATCTGAGGATGAAGGCAATCTATTGTCCATTGGTTTTAGCTTCATAAAATACTGACAATTGGGGTAATGACAGATGAAAATTAAAAATCTAATTATCCCGTAAGTAAGGTAATGAAAAAATATTAGACACGTATTTTTTTTATTTTGTCGTATAATAAAACAATACTTAGATAAAACGAATCAAAGTTTAGGAGTGGAGGCTAAAACGTAATTTCTACGTATAAAATTTACATAGAAGTGACGTCACGCGACATTTCAAATCAATATATCGTCGAAAGTATTCGTTTCTGTAAGAAAATAAAAAATACGTGTCTAATGATTTAAAATAATCTACCAGGCGGACGTTAAAATAAAAATTAGTCATCTACCCTATTGAAATCTGGTTCAGATTTTCTAATATCCTTGACCAGATTATTATGTTCCTAGTGTTTGAAGTGCCTTCATACTGGTTAACTCACATTTTACTCTTACAGCTGGAAAACCTTTGCACAAATTTTTTTTTGTCTGCACTAATCGAATAATCGATAAATAGCACAGTGTACTCAACCACTCAGTTACTTTAATTTTTTGCTGTGCTCACGGCACTCTAACTAATTTAAATACATTTCAGATCAAACTAACAAAATGTAATAAAATAAGAAAAATCTTTAACCAAAAGAAGCTTCAGAAAATTTAAAAGGACTTCGTCTCGAGTCTTTTCCTTTGACGTGGTCCAAAAAATGGCGGTTACAGCAAAAATGCTTGGGTATAAAGTTAAAACGAAGATTTATAAGATATTCCAGTATGCACATGTTAGAAACTCGGCAAATGAAAAACTTATCTGCAATGCAGTTTAGATACAATTTATAGCCCCATTGAGACCATAAAACTGTGAACTTTGTTTGTACCTTTAAAGTTTTATGAAGTTTCCTTAGATTGTAATAGATTTCCTCACTCAAAATTGTATTATAAGTTATTATTTAATAAGTTCATTTTTCTAAAATTGCTTCCAGTCCTAATCCTTCGTTACTTATCCTCTACTAAAATCTCGTTTATATTTTGTTTTTATGATCTTACCCTAGAGATGAGACTGGGTTCCTCTCGCATTGGAGTTTCCATTTGCGGTTCATTTCCAGAACCTTCCATTTCGTCTTCTTGTGTCTGTGTTTCATCAGCTGGCATCATTTCTTCTTGCTGCATTTCTGTGAGAAAAATAATAATAAATGTTTTAAAATAGCAATAATGATTTATTAATAAAACGGCACTAGTGGTCACAATTGGCTAGTTTCCTAGGTTTAAAATAAATTGTTTCAACTTTTCAATACAATAAATAATTAAAAAATAATCATACTCTCATCCATTGATGAGATTGGTCAATGTGAAAATCATGTTTTCTATTTTTAACAGTCCAGAGTCACAAAATTGCGCTTTATGCCTCTTCTATGATGCCTGCGGGTCTGCGGACCGCGAGCAAGAATAGCTCGCCGCCCGAATAGAACCAGACCCGTGCGTACGGCGCGTCACGACTCAAAGAGCCATCAGACCACCACTGATGGGGCCCAGCAGGGTTGTTGCTAGATAAAGAGCCGGTGCTCTGGCTTAAAGAGCAGGAGTAGGAACGGGATGGCTTTTAGTCCACAAGAGTCTGACACTCCCTCTCACCTAACCCAAGGCGTCAAAAGTAATTTAATGATTCCCCCCCCCCCCTTCAAAAAATGCCTTCTATGCTAAGGTGATCTGAAATTATGTAGTGTGATCGTCACACTGTGCCGAAAATATAATATTTTTATTGGAAAACTCTACCACCATACCTCATAACAGTCCCAAGTTCAAATCCCGCGGCTGTAAACTTAGTAACGAACGGGCTTTGTTTAAAAGTTAACTGGAATATGAATGGCAGTATGATAAACATGAATAATAATGTTGGACAGAATACCTTCTGTTTTTACGATTTGCATGGCAAAGGGTTCGTCCGCAGCCTAAAGGTCGTAGAGGTCAACGCGGTCAAAGAGCTTAAATTTAAAACTCTCCGTTTATTATATTATCCGTGTTTTTACATTTTCCGCGTTTGTAACGATGTTCGTGATGTGCTCCGGTGAAAAGGGTTTGATTACATATCTCATAGCTTCACGCCTGTTGTTCATTACTGGTTACCCGAAAGGAAGATCAGAGGTATACTTATGACTTACATTGTATAGTATAGGGACCAGTATTTTCTTCGTATATGACAATTTTGTTTAGTTCCATAATAAGAAACAGTGTTGCCATTAGTTAAAAACGTAATTAGTAGGGTTATATATCCTGCTCGCTGCGTCGAGGAGGCAACCGCCTTGACGCCTAATAAGCCGAATCTCGCCTGCATGAAATACAGGCGGACCTTTGAGGCCACGACCAAAAAAAGATCTAAGTTAGTTCACATTGAGTTCAATATTAGTTGTATTTTTTGGTAGTACTGTTTTAACAAGACTTTTACTTTACTTTTTGTTTTACGTTTATGACCATACCTGCAGGGTCCATAACCAGTGGAGTTCCACCACCAGGTCCTATCCTGAAGGAGCGGCTATCACAAGGGGTATAACGCACAGAACAGAACCCTGAGTTTCTTCTAATGCATGCCTTGTAGTCTTGACTGGCTAGGTGACGCCCGTTCGATGCGTAGTTGAAAGTTTTTATTGTACCTAAAAATGGAAAAGGATTTTTTCTACATTCATGGATTAAGTTTTGGTATATACTTAAAGAGTAGTTGAGGCTAGCATTCAGGCATGTACTTACTTGATACTACAGCCTAAATATAATATAACATAAAAAAACATAACATCACGCCTTTTATCCTCGAAGGGGTAGGCAAAGGTGCACATTATACCACTGTACAATGTTACAGCCACTTTTCACTATTTATGTTATGAGTCCCATGTAATAGGTGGTGAGCCTATTGCCAAATACCGAGCACATTTCCAGACTACGTGCTACTACTGAGAATTTTTACAAACCCAGTAGTACTTTGCCCGACCCGGGAATCGAACCCGTGACCCCTTATCCGGCATTCGCAATTGCGACAACTCGGCCAACGAGGCAGGCAGTAAATGTAATATCTATAAACAAAATAATACGTTCAACTACGACATTCTAAGTATTTACAATTACACCCGACATTTCGCAACAGCCTCACAGTCACCTCTTGCTTTTTATTAGATTAGTAACGTTGTCACGTCGTAACAAAATCATGGTATCATACAATTTTCATTTATAAAGATTTTTCCTAAATAGCACTAGTCAAAATCATAATTATTACCATTATCATTCGTAAAATACTGCAGACAATTATGCGGAGCTGTGTACGCTAATGGCATCTGCGCTAGCCTCATCAGCCAGATCCGTGGCATGTCTCCAGCTCGCATCCTCATCGACAGGTTGATGGTCTTCGTGCCAGGCAGATCGCTGTCTTCTCTCTTCTCGCTGCCCGTCGATAGTGTGTAGTATACTGGAATTTATAGAAACTTGATGAGTCTAAGGTTAAGGAAATAAGTTTCTCATTAAAAAATAGTCCCTTCGCCAGTGGTCTTAATATTGACATGAAAACTTAGTTTATCAATGGTCGTGTCCATTGATGTTGCAATTTTAGATAATTGAATTTTAATTTTAATCTTATACTATGTTTTCAGTACCCGAAATACGATATCGATAACGGTTTTGAACAGAGATTCAAAAACTTTAGATGAAATCGATTTTTACTTTATATTTGTCTGATCTGAATAGTTTTTGTGTAAAATCAAGATCAATCCACAAAGTCAAAGTCAAAGTCAAAATCATTTATTTCAATTAGGCCAGAATGGCACTTTTGAACGTCAACAAAAACAAAAATTTAAAGTGAAGCTATTTGCTCATTCCAAGGCGTAGATTCCTATGGAGAAGAACGAGCAAGAAACTCCATAGGTTACTCTTTTTCAATCAGGTTCACAATACAATTTACTAGTTACATAGTTTTGCTGTTTGGATTGTGCGAGAACAATGTAACACTAAAATCCAGTCAAAGTGATCAAAAAAGAAAATAACCTTAAGGACAGTAATACAGTCTGGAGCTGACCAGTCCCAGTTGACGGCGCCCGTTCACGAACATGACACGTACACCAGCACCGCCCAACTCAACCATATTGTAGGGAATCGAGCGATCCACTGCACGTGCCACCGCCAATGAGACCTTTGAGTGAGCATGACAACTCCAAGCTGACACAAAATGAAATCTACTAATCTAATTTAATATTAAGTTAATTACAGGGCTCTCACATTTACAATGGTTATCTAAGTTAAACAATATACAATTTAGCAATATGGCTGTATTATTTACGATTTCATTAAAACAAGTGTTTTTAGTTATCCTGTGGAACCGGACTAGCCTGCATCAAGCATTTTTTATCTCTATATATCATTAAGTTTGTAATATGCTTGTCTACATAAAGTTTTCTTTATACATAATTTAAATTTCGATTCATTTAGTTGTTGTACATCGCCTGGTATCTTAATAACATTTAACACAATCCCATGAACGACTTACTTACTTTCGCTAATCTCGAAATTGGCTGACTTAATCTATTCTTATGTCTAGTTTGATAGTGGTGTCTGTCCGACACTTTACCAAATAACTGTAGGTTTTTCTAAATACATAATGTTTTCATAAATAAATTTACATGGAACGGTCATAATGTTGATCTCCTTAAACCTTTCTCTGAGTGATTCGCGACGACCTAGATTGTAGATAGCTCTGACGGCGCGCTTTTGTAAGATAAAGATAGATTCAATGTCAGCAGCGTGTCCCCACAGCAAATGCCATACGACATAATGCTATGAAAGTAACTGAAATACACTAGTCTTGCCGTGTCTATGTCAGTTAACTGTCGTATCTTCCAGACAGCATAAGCTGCAGAGCTCAATCGTCCCGCTAATGATGTAATGTGAGGACCCCATTGCAATTTGTCGTCTACAGTAATTCCCAGGAAAGTTGTCTCTTTTACAAACTCTAATTTCTCACCATTCAATAATATGTCACAATCGTTGCTTTTAACATTTGGCAAAACAAATTTAATACATTTTGTCTTTTTATTGTTTAGTACTAAGTTATTTAATGTAAACCAATTATGAACTTTCATTAGGGCATTATTTACGTCGTCATAACTATTTGTGCGTCTATTAATTTTAAAAACTAATGAAGTGTCATCAGCAAATAATACCATCTGCATTTCATTCATTTTTAAATAAATGGGGCAAGTCATTTATGTACGCTAAAAATAAGAATGGACCTAGTATCGAGCCCTGCGGTACACCCACAGATTCTGGTAATCTGAAATCATAATCTCTAATCGCAGGAAACAACGATGGATAAAGATTCTTATCAAGTTTCGATCTGTTTATCATGAGTTGTATAGTTCATTAACCTATAAAAAATCTTACCATGTTGTGCATGATTCTGTCCACACAGTGTGAACTTACTGTCCCCATCTCCTAAGATCATGGCATCTTCGTCACAATCTCCTGTGGTTCTGTTAGGCTGACCCTGGAATTGGAAGAAGATTAGCATTAGATCTCTTTGTTAAGTCTTTATTTTAGACTGTATCAAACATTTTTGACTGTAGAAGATAAGTAGAACGTATTTTCTTTATTTAAAAATACAAACAAAATAATATAAAAAACATTTATATCTACACATTGAACGAGTACCAGAAAAAACGTATTTAAGAATGAAGTTTAACGTGACTCACAATAGTGAAGTGTAAGAAGTCTATCCTGAGCTGCATGATGCCAGCGTGTGTCTTCTCAATGGTAATGTTGCAGTCTTCCTCGCCGCCCCACAGCTCGGGGAAGCCGGGCGACATGAAGTACGTCAGGTTATTCTGCACCGTGCCGCCACAGGACACCTCGACTGAAACAAGCATTGTTCAATATACTTCCTAGTTTTCTGACTATATATGTATGTATATTAATAGTAAATAAATGACTGCCTCGTTGGCCGAGTGGTCGCAAGTGCGACTGCCAAACAAGAGGTCTCGGCTTTGATTCCCGGGTCAGGCAAAGTATTACTGGGTTTTTGAAAATCTCAATAGTAGCACGGAGTCTGGAAATGTGCCCGGTATATGGCAATACGCTCACCCCCTAGTACATGGGAATCATATATAAATATGATTCTCATAATATAAATAGTGAAAAGTGGGTGTTACATTGTACAGTAGCATTAAGTGCCGTAATGTGCACCTCTGCCTCCCCTTTCGGGGATAAAAAGGCTTGTTGTTATGTTATGTGTAATAGATAATTGACATGTTTAGTTCATCAAAGGTGTAGATAGAGGGGCACTGGTCAAGTGATTACAACTACAGTTAATGATATTTCAGACCCTGAGACCAACCCAGAAGGAAATGTAGATTTACCGTAAATTTTTAAAAGTACCTAATCTGTGTACTGAGAGTACTAAAATGGGTCTAATGTCGGAATACTGAAACGCTACTCAATTTTAAGTCGTGCTTAAGTATCTCTAGTTCTATCTCTACAAATTCTTTGTAATATGACAGAGATGGCACGATATTTGAGCAAGACTTAAAATTGAGTAACGTTTCAGTATTCCGGCATAAGTTACACATACATGGTGCTCGATAAAAAACAGATTAAAAGTGAGTGTTCCATCTGATATTATGTAGTAACGAAATCCAATATCTACCTTTTCTAGTAGCCTATTCGTGTTGCAAACAATTTATAAACTATCCACATCTTAAAACGTCTCTTGGTAAAACTATTTTGCAATTAGATCTCTTATATTAATTTAGTAAATAGTACCCAGTAGGTAAAACAGTGTAATGAGCGTCCGCGAAACATCTAAAAATTTCAAAGTCCAGCTTAAAACATGGACGAAACTACTAAGCTGGCTAATGAGAACACGACGCGTTCCTTTAAGAAAAACTTTTTATTACAACGTTGAACAAAAAATAAATCTTTATGGACATTTACATTTTATTTTTTAAAGTTAATTAAAATCGTCGCCATGTTTTGCACTTCTCGAAACTTAGGGATATTATTTTTATGCTACATTAAAGGTATTATTGAATGAATTGTTGACTGCACAGTTGGTGCGGTGGCTGGACAACCGGCTGCCGTGCAACGAGTCGCGGGTTCGATTCAGGCACGGAACAACACTTTGTGTGATCCACAAATTGTTGTTTCGGGTCTGGGTGTCATTGTGTATGTGAACTTGTATGTTTGTAAACGCACTCATGACACAGGGAATAATCCTAGTATGGGGAACGTTTATAAAAAAGAAAAACCATCGACCCGCCCCGGCTTCATAAGGAAGCATGCATGTATTATTAAAAAAAAAAAATTAGCATAGTTGCTTCTTACTTAAAGGCGCAGTGGCCGAGCAATCGGATGCTGATTTTTGTTTCCAGCAGCTGTAGCCAAATGCCATTTAGCGCTTGTCTACATGTAGAATAGTAAACAAAATTATATGGAATTGACGTTAATTTTGACACTCGTCAGTGTCATCCCCATACATTTTGATTTCTACTCTCTCTGTAGATAAGCGCTAAAGAGGCGTTTGGCTAAAGGCCCTGCACGGAACAACTGGTTATTACTAAGTATTCTTATAGTGTTTTAGTGTTTGTATAAACGCACCAAGACCACAGTAAATATTCTGATGTACAGCTTAAAAAGAATTCGTATTCTTTACGTAGCACTAGTGTTTAGTTTAGATCAGACCTCACGATTCGTCCCAAACGTAAGAATACTATGCCAAAAGAATTGAAATGTTAAATATTCCGTCCTGCACGCGTATTAGGCGCTCTCCTTACTCCGTGCGAACTGCGAAACCTCTTCGAAATTCCCATCACGCCTACAAAGGGACGCACACGTAATCGAATCTCACTGTTTTTCATAATAAAATGGCACCCATCATGTCATTATGCCTGTATTATTACATCAGCTTTGTAGAACACATACATGTTCATTGAATTAAAATATATTATGTACTTTCTCTGTTGTTTTAATTGGGTTGTTGTACACATTGTAGGTAACTAAATTGTAATGAGTTTGTTAATGAATTGTGTTTTATAGTCTGATTTAGTTGGGGTAATTGTTTGTTAACATAGTTTTAGTAATGACTTTTCATAGAAGAGTTGAAAATAAAAAATTAAATAATGAATGAATAAAAAAATTAACATAGGACTTATTCTCACAAGTGCGTCACGGTAAATGTAATTGTAGGTAAACAGTGGTGATGCATTTAAATAAGAATATAAGAAAAATCCTCTGCAACTACACTAAGACAATTGACAATCAAAAAATAAATTGCCAATTCATTCAAAATTAGAACACATAAAAAATAATACAATGAGCAATATCATAAACGTTAACTGCGTCCACGTTATAAATAAATATCAAAGTAAGTATACGAATAGTTTTTTTTAAGGGGGGAAAATCATGGAATGACTGCTCCCGCCTGGGTGAGGCGGGAGGGAGTGTCAGATTCTTGCTGACTTAAAACCAGCCCGTTCCTTCTCTTGCGCTTCGAGCCGGAGTCCCGGTAACCCGTTAGGTTCTCCGCGACAGTATACGAATAGTAAGTTGTAAGTTGATCTCTATAGACAAAGCGCTTTAAATAAATTAAAAAGATAAAGACATAAAGTAATATCACCAGTACTCATTCTTACGTTTTTATGATAGGTAGGGTGGCAAATGAGAAGACTATCGCCAGGTAAAGGACAAACTAGAGGATTTACAAGATTGTTACTTCTGTTTTTCACTCATCGATTAATAAATGACCATTCAGAAAACTCTTTCAAAGTAGAAACTCTTACAAAGTAAAGACTCATTAGAAACTCTTTGATTAATTATATAACGATATTGGTTTTGTTATAGACGAATATAAAAATAATTATAACATTATTGTAGTTATAAATCAACATTCTAACAACATGTATCTTTTGAATTGCTAATATAAATGAGAAATGAGTAGTCACTGTAAAATCCGCAGGCTTTTTGCGTATTTTTTTACACAGATAAAAACATGTTTAGTAATAAATCATAATAATTTAAAATGCGGCTTAACTTGTTGTAATCCTTGCCTTTCAACGTGTTACAAGTAAAATATCGACTACTTCATGATTTTTTAGTAAAACATCGGATTATGCTAAAAAATAATTTATTACAGTTTTTGGAAAAAAATACATGCCAAAAATACAACATGTGCGAAATAATCGTGAATAATTTTTGTGTGTCACAAAAACCTATATTTCAGTAGGCCAATAGGTAACATGGTGGTTTTTATATACAGTGGTTATAAATTAGCATAATTTATACAACACGCTCGTTACTTCAAAACTTAACGAAAGCGGTTTACTTATAATTACAAGTATTTATCATGGGATTATTTTATGCTAATTAAGGGGATCATTATATCTTCACGGTCTTGTTGTTTTTGTGTGCCAGTAGTAAACAAGACTTGGGTGAAACTGCAGATTACTACCGACTTTGGTTTTTGTGTTGTGTGTATTATAGAGACTTCATGTTGTATTTTTTAATGCTACAGAGACGTCATGTTTTCGGGTTTTAAGTTACAAACTATGTCTATATTTAGTTATGTACCTACCTACAAAGTTTCAATTTGTTTCATTAGTAGAAACGGTAGACGTTTGTGCTTATGCGTAACGCAACATAATCTATTATAATATTTCTAGCTTCTACCCGCGACTTCGTACGCGTAATCCCGTTTTCAACCGTTCCCATAAGATTTTCAGGTTTTTTTTCTATCGTAAGAATCTTCTCCTGACAATAACAAACACAACAAAAAAAATCGGCGAAATCGGTCCAGCCATTTTCAAGTTATAGCGTGACAACGGGAAACGGGTTTCATTTTTATATATTATGTATAGTATTTTTTTTTTTTTTTTTAAGGGGGGATAATCATCGAATGACTGCTCCCGCCTGGGTGAGGCGGAAGGGAGTGTCAGACTCTTACTGACTAAAAACCACCCCGTTCCTTCTCCTGCACGTCGAGCCGGAGCCCCGGTTACCCGTTAGGTTCTCCGCGACTCCGAATCGGCATCGGCCCTATTGGGCCCCATCTGTGGTGGTCTGATGGCTCTTTGAGGCGCGCGCGGAACGCGACGCGCCGTACGCTCGGGTCTGTTTCTGGTCGGACGGGGAGCCACCCATGCTCGCCGTCCGCAGGCCCGCGCTTACGGTGGCCGGAGATCGTCCCGCGATCCCCGACGCCCGGTGTGTCCTTCGCGATGGCTGGGTTGCGAGGAGGCAGCGCTTCGCTGCCTCACGCGTCCCGCCTCCTCCTTAGCTAGCATGACTGCTTCGCAAAAGGAGGAGACGGCATCCCAGTCCCCCTCGCATTATGTATAGTATAGATGTATTCAAACAAAAGGTATGTAATTTAAGTTATTACTCTGATTGTCTTTTTTTGCCTGTAACCTCTGCCTCTGCAGAGTTACTGAGAATTGTCAGAAGATAGTTATAAACCAATAAGCCGTTGCAACCATTCGCTAAATCGACAGGCAATCTAAAATAATACTTATATCCTTCTTTTTAAGATAAATGGCTTTTGTCACATGTTCAAAATACATCCAACGACTTGGAGAAAGTAGATTACTTAGACCAAGTAAACTGGTATAAAATTGCAACTAGTTTTTGACAATGTCCGTCTGTCTGTATGTAAGTACGTGTTACACATTTAATAAATCCGTTACTCGACCGGTCACTGATATACATTTTTTTTATGTCAAAAATCCACTTTTGTAATGGCTGCCTGTACCACAGCTTTATGTGAGAATGACATTGAAAGGATTGTACCACACCTAAGAAAAAATAAGGTCGAAAATTCTTTGATTCTCTATAATTAGACTAGTCTGACACTGTAATATCATCATGTCAGCCGTAAGACATCCACTGCTGAACTTAGGCCTTCTCCAGTGACTTCTAGATAGTCCAGTTGGAAGTAATCTCCATCCAGTGGTTTCCTATGATCCTTATCAGGTCGTCTGTCCACCTTGTGGGCAGACCTCATTCGCCTATGTCCTGTTTTAATATACCTATGATCCTATAATTTTGTCTTGATAACATAACATAACCTCACGCCTTTTATCCCCGAAGGGGTAGGTAGAGGGGCAAACAGAAGTGACACCCACTTTTCACTATTTATGTTATGTGTCCCATGTAATTGTTGGTGCTATTGCCATATACCGGGCACATTTCCAGGCTCCGTGCTACTACTGAGATATTTTTTAAAAACCCACTAATACTTTGCTCGACCTGGTAATCGAACCCGAGACCCCTTGGCCGGCAGTCGAACTAATGTTAATTATCAGTGTAATAACTTTGAACTAATGACAATTCTTCCATACTAAAAACTGTCAAATGTCTATTTTATTCTACAGTTAAGAATTACAATATATAATAATAATTATTATAGTAACTGTGTATTGAAACACGACCGAAAAGATAAGATGTGCAAACTTTTATTGCTTTAAAAGTGAATTGATCCATATTTATGTCTATCAGTCCATCATACTACCATTTTATCATAGTTACTAGTTTATTACATATCTGTCATTCATTTGATTTATAGTATACTCCACAAAAAATAAATGCCCTCATAAAAACGAGAGCAAAAAACTCGTTGAACAAAAAATAACTAATTTTAAACCGTGTGACGTCATTTTATTGAACTCGTTTGGGAAATTATATTCCACTTGTTATAAAGATATTAGAATATTACTTCTACTACCTCGTTGGTCAAGTGGTCGCAAGGGCGGTCGAGCAAAGTATTACTGGGTTTATAAAAAAAAATCTAGTAGTAGCACAGAGTCTGGAATCGTGCCCGGTATATGGCAATAGGCTCACCCCCTATTACATGGGACTCTTAACATAAATAGTGAAAAGTGGATGTTACATTGTACAGCGGCATAATGTGCACCTCTGCCTACCCCTTCGGGGATAAAAGGCGTGATGTTATGTATGTGTTAAAGTCTTGTTTAAATAATTTCTGTTGAAATAGAAGATTAAGTAGATTGAGAAGCTCTCCGAAGGGGTAGGCAGAGGTGCACATTACGGCACTTAATGCCACTGTACAATGTAACACCCACTTTTCACTATTTATGTTATGAGTCCCATGTAATAAGGTTTATAAGTTAATATTGTTTGATATTACTTTTCTTTTTGTTCCTATATCCTCCTTCTCCTCCTCGTATATCCATGTGCCTGGCGAGCCTATATAGTGACTTTCAAGGCAAGATTGGGATCATTGAAATAGAAAATTCCTATTCTTGTGCATATACATAGCCAGGAACAATTTGATAGTTGCACTTACGACCTCTAGACCGTTAAATAAAGCAGGCACGGATCCGCATTGTACCTACTCTAAAAATCTGTATGCGTCGTGGTACATTCACTAAGTATTTAACGTAACATCCGATACTCATCCTTACTAATATTATAAATCGAAAAGTGAGTTTGTTTGTTTGTTTGTTTGTTCCGACTTCACGCCGTAACTACTAAACCGATTGCATTGAATTTTTGCAGACGTAAAGTTAGTAGTCTGGTTTAAATAATAGGGTACTTTTTATCCCGAAAAAATTTGATATTCCCGAGGGAAAACAAAAGTATTGGAATAGATGGCGCTGTATGTATTGGTATATGTCACATAGGCTACTTTTTATCCGTTTGTGACGCGAGCGAAGCCGCGGGTAAAAGCCAGTATAGAATAAAACTTCTGAGTTTCCATAGTCCAGGCTATTACGGTCTCTTATAACTGGCATAAATTCAAGCTGACATAAGCTATTAGTGTCCAAAGTCTGACGTTAACTTCCCCAGCACTATATTAGAGCGGTTTACTTCAAAGTTATTTCTGTATAAAAGTGGAAAATGAAAATGTATTCGATATGTGGATATGAGACTATTGTGGTGTAGGTATTGAGTTTTAAAAATATGTATTTGTAAAATGGGTTTAATAAATTATTATGTTTACGGCTTATTCACGTAATAATTTGACGAGGAACTCGACTAGTTTCAAGCCATGCTAGAGGCTCATATTCATGAGCAGCATTTCGTGACCCGCGACGCGGCGACTGTCGCGCAGCTACTGGGTGGGTTTAATATTAGAAAATAATGAAAAAGGCCAGTGTGTTATCCGTATTGCGTAAGGTTAAAGAGAAAGATGTCGTATCGAGTTCATATTATATTTGGTAGTTTCGTTAGGAAATGCAACAACCCCGAAGTCAGTCAAAGTAGCTATTATTGAGATTATTAATTAGATTTAGCTTCGTAGTAGCACACAGACTGAGTTCATGTCTCTTAAGTCCCCGCTACCTTAAGAATCGAACATAACACAATGCCACTAAAAGCACTTTGCATCAGCTTATATATTTCTAGATCATTTTGAAAATCACTTTAATTTTATTTATATTTATAGTAATTACAGTGGTTACACCAATGACAGCAATTAATTAATTTGTTATAAAATCATTATAACAATATTATAAGTACCTACACATTCAAAACCATGTCAACATTAAAAGAAATAAAAAAATTCAACTTCATGTCAGAACCCAAACCATATGAAATGTCAAAATTAACAGAAAAAGTCATTAAACTTCCTTATGTCAGATTTGTCGGACTCAAAGTACTCACAAATCCTTCAAATTCATGTCAACATTTGAAAAAAATAAATAATAACTATTATATTAAAGTAATTACTAATAAAAATAATACACAAAATCCTATCTATTACCTACCACTTACTATTATTATATTTTCCCAAACAAACAGTACCACTCCCCTCTAATCTGCAAAAGCTTTTCCATATTCCGCATAACTACACAACATCAGGCAGCCAGTGGCAGACTCCTAACACTTGGGAACAGCACTTAGTTCCAGCCGCACATAACACGGTACATTCGGCACGAAACGCCAATGTCCGGACTCTGGGGACATTTCTGAAACCGTTTTGAACCACTACACTTAGACTGGCTGCTGGATTGTTCGATAACGGGTTTAGAGGGAGTATATTGTGTATATTGAGTACATACCTACTGGTTGTATGTAACTGTAAAATATATTTGAAAAGTCTTGGAAACATAGATTACCTACATAAAAACTGCTCATTTTATTTCTGATTTAAGTATGTTGACTTGACCAGCGACTGGAAGCGAAGAGCTAGAGATTGAACTAAGTAAGGAAGATCTACATAATTGTCCAGAACCGAAGACTGGTTGGTCTTGATGAGGGTTGGATTTTATTCCGTTCTATTCTACGAGACATTTCCACGCTTGAAGCTAGTTGGGGACAAAGTGTTATTGGCTTTTTCGACTGTGCAATTTCAGTGGTAAAACCGAGAATTTGTAACTCGTATGTTATGGCAAAAACTCACTATGGCACAAATGGTGATAGCTGGACAGTGTGGTTTTTTCAATTTCCAAATTCTCATAAATAACACGGAATTTGGAATTGCTCCCGATTGGTAAAAGTTGTCCCCGTTGTAATCGAAACTCCAAAATTGTCAAAGAGTTGTGCTACATACAGACAGATGCACATAATTTTGCAAACGGTAAATCTTAAAATATCAAGAAATATAATATTCTACAACACAAGTTAACATTAATTAAATAACTGATAATAGAGAGACTGCCTCATTGGTCGAGTGGTCGCAAGTAGGACTGCCGGGCAAGGGGTCTCGGGTTCGATTCCCGGGTCGGGCAAAGTATTACTGGGTTTTAAAAAAAATCACAGTAGCAGCGCGGTGTCTGGAATTGTGCCCGGTATATGGCAATGGGCTCACCCCCTATTACATGGGACTCATAACATAAGTAGTGAAAAGCGAGTGTTACATTGTACAGTGGCATAATGTACACCTCTGCCTACCCCTTCGGGGATAAAAGGCGTGATGTTATGTTATGTAATATAGAGATTATAAGACTATAAACAAAACCGAAGAAAAGGTTCTGCCTACAGATTCCAGTAATCCAGATAATATTACCAACATTTTTTTTGTTTCCAATATAATTGTGTGCTTTCACAATATTTCCTCGAATAAGATACCGCAGTTTATTTTCTTTATTATATTTGACTACGATATTACTATCTTTTCTGTGCGCATAAAGGTTTTGTAGACAATTTAATATTAATGGTTATCAAGAAACGGCTACTGAACTAAGATAAAGAAAATCTTAAGTGTAGGAGAGCCATGCTTCGGCACGAATGGGCCGGCTCGACCGGAGTGATACCACGGCCTCACAGAAAACCGACGTAAACCAACGCTTGCGTTGTGTATCGTCGTGTGAGTGAGGTTACCGGAAGCCCAATTACCCTGCCCTTCCCTAATCTCCCCAATTCCTGAATCCCCAACGATCCTCAAACTCCTAATCCCCAAAAGGCCGGTAACGCACTTGTTACGCCTCTGGTGTTCCAGGTGTCCATGGGCGACGCCGATTGCTTACCATCAGGTGATCCGTCTGTTAGTTTACCGGCTTATGCCATAAAAAAAATACGTTTTTGATACCTAGTATATAAATCAATCGAGTCGTGAAAGTTTACTTCGCTCACCAGGACACCTACAACTTGATGCACACAAGACGCTAACGCTAACGCTATCCTGGTTGAAGCAAACTAGAACTGAAATTTTAGGTCTTTTTTAATTCTCATTTATACCACGGAATTAGTAATTGATTGTGCCCAAAGTTCAGTGGAAAATCAAGTATCGTTACATGTATTAACCGGTTCCTCCTGTAAAGTTAATTTCATTATTTTCTTAACAGTTTCTATCACAAACCTGGACACTATTTTAGATATAAGTCTTAGTGTAGTTTAGCATAGAAATTCTAAGGAGTTTTGTAAACAATGTGTCGTAAACCACAGCTTATGCATGTCAATAATATTATGTTCTGCGCGTGAAAGCTAGTCTTAGTCGTAAAATCTGACAACAGACTGAAAACTGTACAAAATTAGCCATCACTTTTAGTACTTGTAAATTAAAAGAGATTTGATATATTGCTTTTGTTAAATTTTCTCAGCATGAGCTTTCTATTCAGTGCAGTGTTGTTGCTTCTTCGTAATAATCTGTCTTTAAAGCTAATGTTTGACTTTACGTAGGTAAATGATGTCTGTATAAATTTAATTATTACAATTAAAGAACAATAGGTTGCGGTGTCCTCGCGGTGTTCGACAGTTTAAAGACAGGAATATTACATTCTCGTCTTAACTTTAAAGTATGTAACTTATTTTATCTTTACTATTTGATTACCAAATTAGGTTTCCATTACTCTATTCTAAAAGACAAATATTATACTATTCTAAGACACATATATGGGAATAGTAAAATTAACCAATAACAGCACTTCCATGCGTTATGTAGTGAACTACATATTGAGAAATTCAAAATTAAGGAACCTCACATTTTGGTTTAATATCTATTCAAAAATTATTTAACTACATCATGACAACAACAGATATTAAAGTCAGACAGCATCCAAATCTATTAATTTTTTCATTGTAATTTCGACTTTATATCAAAACAATAAAGACTAGATGTTTCAATAAAACCGTACATAGTGACGGAAATTCAATCGTTGTCTGCCATTCCCTATCTTTTATGGTAAGTGGCTGTTGGAAGTCAGACTTGAGGAACTAGGAATTGACATGAAACATTCGTTTATAGGTTTAGTTACCTTACTGTGTGGGTACTGGTTTCATAACATCGCCTTTTATCCCCGAAGGGGTAGGCAGAAGTGCACATTAGGCGACTGTACAAAGTAACACCCACTTTTCACTATTTTATTATGAGTCCCATGTAATAGGGGGCGAGCCTATTGCCAAATACCAGGCACAGTTCCAGACGCCGTGCTACTACTGAGAATTTTTTTAAAACCCAGTAATACTTTGCCCGACCCGGGAATTGAACCCGAGACCCCTTGCCCGGCAGTCGCACTTGGGACCACTCGGCCAATGAGGCAGTCAAAGGTGATTTTATAACTACATAGAAAAGTTTTTATAAAGGGAAATTATTTTGAACAGTTCTACTTTTTTCATATTCATGAGTCTTGAATGGAAGTTAAAGTGTAGAATGTAGATGTAATAACAGTGTCCTAAACTGCGTACTTATTCTTTTTATCAATTGATCAACACTGAAAAATTTAAGTGCGAGAGTGGCCGGCTCGACCGGAGTGATACCACGGCCTCAAAGAAAACTGACGTGAAGCAACGCTTGTATTCTGTTTTGTCGTATGAGTGAGGTTACCGGAGGCCTACTAATCTTGTGGTGCACAATCTCCCCAATCCCTGTATCCCCAACATTCCTTAAATTCCTAACTCCCTAAAGACTGGTAACGCACTTGTAACGCGTCTGGTGTTTCAGATGTGGGCGATGCTGATTGCTTACCATCAGGTGATCCGTCTGCTCGGTTAGACTCAGAGAAAAAAGAATAGTGATAGCTTATTATCTGAAAACACAAATCACAGTTATCTATTATATGTCACACACCTAAATAAAAAATTCAAAATCACAATAGACAATAAATAATACTTTCTTAGGACACAATATTTTCGAATCTACTTTGTGTTAAAATAAGCAGAAGTTAGAAGTAGCAGATCCTCTTAATAATATACGTTATTAACATTAACAGTGAGATTACGTATAAATATATGCTTGCAAATGTAATAAGTTCCTACAAGCAACAATAGGTACACAGGAAATATAGAGAAAATATTCCAAGACCAGCTAATTGCTTGCCATGCAAGATTTCCTCGCAACATTTGGGAGTCAGATATTTTGTTAGTTAGTACTTATTAAGTTTCAGTGGCAGATTTTCTTGTCAGTCAGACAAAGGTTGAAACTTCAGTTTTATTTTATCTACGGTTCATTGGAATTTGAGATGTCAATGAGAGTGAAAAAATATAAGGAATTAGAAAATTTATTACTTACAACTTATTTAATATATTTTTTTAGAAAAGTGAGATTCCTCTATTTGTAATAGGAACGTCGCCTTTCGTCGAATCTCGCTGTTCGAATTCTTTAACTCGTCGAGTACCGGTTTTATAGACACAATTAAAGAACAATAGGTCGCGGTCACCGGTGACCGCTTGGTGTTTGACAGTTTAATCCGACATAAACATTAATCAATGATACAGACGTTAAAGTTAATCAGAAGATCATATGTCAGAAAAATGGCAGCAAAAACATTGAAACGTTTTTGCTTATTAACGCCTCAGTCTAGTCAATGTAATAATAATTATGTATTTTACTCACAAACACAGCACACGCCGAGCCCGTCCGCACAATCCCCTGAAGCTCTGCCGTCCCTCTGTCGACAATCGTACTGGTTGATGCAGATTCCTGCCTTCGCGATATTGTGGCCCTCCGGCTGGCACTCCCGCTCTCCTCCCACCGGGAAGAAGTTGAGGACTTTGCCGAGGGACAATAGACCTCCTGAGAACAAAGAATAGTAAAAATAAATTAGACGTCTCAAATTTCAGAAGTTTCATCATTTGTATACCTATATAAAAGTTGGAATAGATACCCGATTGATAAAAACAACTGTTTAACAAAGCCACAATGCAAACACATAATTTCAAAGAAAAGTTAGTTCAATAGTTAAAACAATGAAAACCAAAGTGTCCAAACTTCAAATTTTGTTAAAGATATCTTTGATGAGGTAAACAGTAAAGTACGAAGTTAAAAGTATTACAGGATTATATACAGCTAACAACTTCTAAATATAGAAACCGAAAACTCGGTATCTTTAACACTTTCAAAAGTTCCAAAGGTATCCAACATAGATAAGGGGAACATCTTGATAGAAGTATTTAATTCACGCCTCTCACAATTTGCATAAGAAAAACATCTCGTTTGGAGGCGAAGTAAGGTCTTGTTTTAAATAAAAAAACAACATTTAAAGCCCTTGGGAGATACTGGGGCGCCTGTAAAGGAATATTCGCGAAAAATATGGGTGTTAACAGGGCCGGATTAAGGCAAGCCTATGCGATGCGACGGTGTAACGCGTCAACGCAAAATAAACAGACGGCGTGTTGTCGTAAAATATTTTTATTTTAAGCACCTGTAGCATGGTTAGCAAAGAAATATAAAATCTTGCTGGATTTCTGTTTTCTTTACATCTGTTTGTGTTAGTTTCACCATATTTGCGCAAGAAAATATATTCAAACAAATCGTATAGCATTAGCGAATATCTGCAAGCAAGAAAAATAAATTGAAAACGTCTAATACAAAAAAAAATACGAGGCAATACCAGACTGTAAAATACTGTATTCGTAATAATTAAGATACTTTGTGTTTTGTGACACAGATTTTTCTTTTCTGGCCAAAAATACGAATACAAACAAAATAAATACGCGATAGTAAAATAACAGGCTTATAATAATAAACGTCAGAAATTGGAAATAAAATATGCGAATAGCGCTGTAGAGGAAGTCGAAGCTACAACATTTTTGGGTATAACATTGGACAAATATTGTAACTGGAAAATACACATTGACAAATTATGCACTAAACTACAAAGATTTGTATTCGTCTTACATAGGATAACACGGATAGCCGGTCTCAATGCAGCACTTTGTGCCTATCACGGATACGTAGCATCTATTCTCCGCTACGGCATCATAGTATGGGGCAACTCCGTAGACATTATTAAAGCATTCCGAGCCCAAAAGAAATGTATTCGCTCCATGTGTAAAGTCGACCCACTACATAGCTGTGTTCCACTCTTTAAAAAGTTAAAAATTCTACCACTTCCATCTCTGTATATATTCGAACTGTGTATCTTTGTGCATAAAAATATAGGTTTATTTCAAACACATAATAATGTTGTAATAAGAAAAAGCAGACATACTCATAAGTTATGTGTACCACAACAAAGAATTCAACTTTTTTCTAATAATGTATACTGTATGGCAATTCGTATTTATAATAAATTACCAAATGATTTTAAAAGCCTTAATCTTATAGAATTTAAAAAGAAGCTGTTTTGTTTTCTATTGCATAAATGTTATTATTCAACAAATGATTTTTTGAATGAAAAATTTAACTCTAAATTCAACCTAGACGACTTTTTATTATCCTTCAAATAAATTGTAAGAATAATCTTAATTTTGTACCGAAAATAATTTTACTACATTGTGATAACTAATCGTCCATATTATGCAATTTTTTATTTTTGATTGTATGTTTTTACCTGTCTTATTTTAATTCTAACTTTTAATATTTGTACGCTGGAAACAGCAGAATATTCAGAACATTAATTTATTTGTAACACCTTTGTAACAATATTCTAACAAATAAACGTATTATTATTATTATTATGTATGTCTTTACCATTCACGGGACCACAGGGTCCCGGTCATTTGGGAGGCGTACGAGGGGCCGAAGCCAACTGCGCAGAGGCCCTTTAGACAACTTTAATCTAAATGTAATGGAGACACAAACCGGCGACTATCCCTGTATGCACTATGGAAATGCACCCAAGGACAGTCCCCGGTTAGTGTAGGACTATTGTGAATAATGGAAAAAAAGGTAGGGCTATGGATGGGTTGCTGTGGACTGGTAAATTGGGAACTATGGATGACTATGGCACCTGCCGAAACAATGTAATTTTTACACGTAAAAATGGCAGGCGGAGACTCGCCAACTCACCGACCGGGCCCCGGGAATGGTTGCTAGATATAGCAACAGAGGGGCAACGAGAATGTGAGTGGCTGAAGGGTTAAGAAACTACCACCGCTTTCTACTCAGATCATCTGCTCCAGCCGAAGCCTCCTGCATCCCTGGCCCACTCGCGACTTACGAATAGTTTCTTACCCTCCGAGCAGGATCACTGCTCTCGCGACTCCACTCTGGACGGCCAATGAAGGCAAGCCAGAGGTGGGAGACCTGTTCCTTGTCATCGTTCACTCCAGCCAGCCAATTAAGGCAAGCCGGAGAAGAAGGAACGGTGACTTCTCCCTGGAGCACTCGGGATGATGGTAGCCCGCGGGATCGCTAATGCCCGTCACCTCGCCTCAAGGTGCCCTGCGGGCTTATTATTATTATTATTATGTCTTTACCATTCACGGGACCACAGGGTCCCGGTCATTTGGGAGGCGTACGAGGGGCCGAAGCCAACTGCGCAGAGGCCCTTAGAACAACTTTAATCTAAATGTAATGGACACACAAACCGGCGACTATCCCTGTATGCACTATGGAAATGCACCCAAGGACAGTCCCGGTTAGTGTAGAACTATTGTGAATAATGAAAAAAAAAAAAAAAGGTAGGGTATGGATGGGTTGCTGTGGACTGGTAAATTGGGAACTATGGCTGACTATGGCACCTGCCGAAACAATGTAATTTTTACACGTACAAATGGCAGGCGGAGACTCGCCAACTCACCAACCGGGCCCCGGGAATGGTTGCTAGATATAGCAACAGAGGGGCAACGAGAATGTGAGTGGCTGAAGGGTTAAGAAACTACCACCGCTTTCTACTCAGATCATCTGCTCCAGCCGAAGCCTCCTGCATCCCTGGCCCACTCGCGACTTACGAATAGTTTCTTACCCTCCGAGCAGGTTCACTGCTCTCGCGACTCCACTCTGGACGGCCAATGAAGGCAAGCCAGAGGTGGGAGACCTGTTCCTTGTCATCGTTCACTCCAGCCAGCCAATTAAGGCAAGCCGGAGAAGAAGGAACGGTGACCTCTCCCTGGAGCACTCGGGATGTTGGTAGCCCGCGGGATCGCTAATGCCCGTCACCTCGCCTCAAGGTGCCCTGCGGGCTTATTATTATTATTATGTGGCGACGCATGCCACATGTCAACGGATGACGTCACAAGAATCCTACATCGCACATGCAAAGTTTACAAGCGAATAAACACGGATAGAAAATCCCAACGAACAACTGTTGGGCAGAAAGCCCGCCAGGCACGATCACCTCGCCTGGTCGGAGGATCCTCCTTTTCCGATCTTAGGGAACTATACTCTCTGTTCCCTAAAGTGGTGACCCCGACGTGATTGGAAAACAACCTTCACTTAACGGAGCAGATTAGCACCGTCATCCGTATCGCCATCCCTCTCATTCATCACTTCTCCGCTGAGCGGTAACCAAGTCGCAGCCAACCAGCATCCTCGGCCTCATCAGGGACCACCATTACCTGCAACGAAGTTGTGCAGCCTGGTTCTTCCCTACGGCCTCACCAGCGTCTAGGCACAGCACTTCTGCACACGGTTCTGAAGGACATCTCCTCCCGTCAACGCAGATGCCGGCCACTACGCACCTACCCTCGCAGCATCTCTTCCCCGACTCACCGTGGGACACTGCGAACTCATCTCTCCGACTCACTGGAGTTTCACCCTGCACCGCTGACCCGACTCACTGGGCACTCAGCGGCACGGTTCCGACCCACTGGAACTAGGGACGTTCTACACTGGCTCTGGCGCCACTCATCTCAAGCATCGACAGCCGTCTCAGCGGGATCGACCTCCGGTCTTGGGAGGGAGTGATGTGGCGACGCATGCCACATGTCAACGGATGACGTCACAAGAATCCTACATCGCACATGCAAAGTTTACAAGCGAATAAACACGGATAGAAAATCCCAACGAACAACTGTTGGGCAGAAAGCCCGCCAGGCACGATCACCTCGCCTGGTCGGAGGATCCTCCTTTTCCGATCTTAGGGAACTATACTCTCTGTTCCCTAAATTATTATAACCTTAATACCCATTAGCTTAAGGCTCAGTTCGCTACTGATATTAAATAACTAATTACAGCTGCCTCTACATCGCAATTAATATAAATGAGTTATATTTCTTTTAGGCATTTCTAGATATTACAGTTAATTGAAAATAAGTGTTTGTTATTTAGGGTAGCTAGCGTTGGTATTATGTATACTTATTCTGAATCCGTTAAACAAGCGAAAGTAATAATGAATAAGTATTTCGTTTTAAGTAGTAGATACCAAATTGCTCAATTATTTTCTTGAGCATTAAGATTTTTTGCAGTACTTAGATTCCAACGAACTACATGTTTAATTTTGCACTAATTCTTTTTTAAATGATAGTTTTTATCTACTCATTAGGAACCATTTTCATAAATTTATAAATTGTTCTTTAACAAATCATCTTTGCAGGTTCTGCTTAACGAAATCCGTCCCTGTCTACATGCATATAGTGCCCGGAGGTACTTCTTCCCGATGCATGTCGAGAGCGAGTCGCTGGAAAATGTTCATGCATAAGTATAAAATTCACTTTTTACATTACTGGCGCATAATACTCTGCATGTTCGACAGAAACTCCAAATGCCAACCCGCTGTAAAATTCGAGGATTTTTACTAAGAAATAAGTTAGCAAACTTAATATGGTATTCGTATTATATTTAGATTTTTGTAACGAAATGCTTTTAACTGGGGCATATGAATACATTTGCTTGCAGTAAACAGACTGACTGTTGTGTTTGTCACCCATTAAAAACCTAATAACCAGTTTCAGAGTCTCTCATATAATAATCAAAATATAACTATATGGAACTGCAAATAATAAAAACACTTATCCGTTACAGCACGCTGCTTATGAAAAAGAGTCCCATTTTTCTGTGACTCGAAACTAGAAGTGTTTTTATCAGTCTACTCACGTGAATAACCAGTCATTTTTATTTAAACCGCTTATACCTCGAAGGAATGGACAAGGATGCACATCTTAATATATATAAACCTCGTGTCACAATGTTTGTCCTCAATGGACTCCTAAACCACTTAACCGATTATAATAAAATCACACACCATGTGTAGTTCGATCCATCTTGAGAGATGGGATAATCTATTTTTCATTAGGGTACAGTAGAATAGGGTAGAGTAGGATAGAGTAGGGTAGGGTAGATTATATCATTTATGTCTAAGTTAATCAGTAATGGTTAGATAAAAACTGGTGCACGTTAAATATCAAGGTCATGTAATTATAGACCGTATAAGCCTTAATTGTTAAATGGTAATCGTAGCTTGCTTAAATATATGAATGTATGTTACAAACAAAATGATCATTAATCTCTTCTATCTATGGTTTTGCTATTTTAATCCTAATTAAAACGTATTCATCAATGTTACCAGGGCCGTCTTAGACTACACTGGGGCCCTTCTTTGAATGGTTTTTAGTTTTTTTTTAACCAATACCCGAAACAACAATTTGTGGCGCACACAAAGATTTGCTCCGCATAATCGAACCCGTCTGTCGTACGTCGAACGTGTGTGTCAGTCGTAGAAATTGTCAGTCCATCGGGGCCTCCTGACGATGAGGGCCCAGGGCACGGACCCTGAGTGCCATTATGGTAAAGACGAGGCGAGATAGTGGTCAAACGTCAGTCCCATATAATATAAAAAAGACGATACTGAATGTGACTAAAGATGATGAATGATTTGTGTTAGAAAGATTTAACTTCCATGATCAACTCTAATAAAACTAATCTTGTAACCTCTTTGTGAAAAGTCTATAGTTAATCTTTTCGAGACATCTCTAATGACTTTACTAGACATTATGTTTATACATAATGTTTATACATAATGTCTAATAAATATTACGAAATACTGAAGGAGCCGATAACTTATGGCTCCATAAATGTCTAAACAACATAGTAATTTAGATTCCGTTAAATGTTATGTTTAAAAATGTAACCACAACTATGGTAAACTTCAATGCACCATGAAAATACATCAATTTAAGTTGAACTCTCTATAAATATAAGTTAAATGTAAATAGGTACCAACGACTAATGGTCGTGGTTTTATCACCAAACGTTGCTAAAATGTTATTGGCAGATTAATTATGCGCTAAGTAAGTACTTTCTAAATGTGTCGAACATGATTAAAAATGTAATTATGTGGCCATAATTGCACGGACTTCCCCAAATAGATGATAATCTTATAAGGATGTCTATTTTTATTAGAACTGGGGTTTTTTTTCTTTAAAGATTTTTTACCAGTAACTAGCGATAAGAAAGTATTATTTGAATGTCTTGGATATTTCCAATAACTCTTTCCAAAAATAAGAGTTTTACTCAAATGTCATCAATTAACTGTTAGTAGGAACAGTTAGTTGCAAATTTCTATGAAACGCTTACCTATACAGAAAATATATATAGCACTGCCTCGTTGGCCGAGTGGTCGCAATTGCGACTGCCGGGTAAGGGGTCTCGGGTTCGATTCCCGGGTCGGGCAAAGTATTACTGGGTTTTAAAAAAAATCTCAGTAGTAGCACGGAGTCTGGAACTGTGCCCGGTATATGGCAATAGGTTCACCCCCTATTACATGGGACTCATAACATAAATAGTGAAAAGTGGGTGTTACATTGTACAGTGGTATAATGTGCACCTCTGCCTACCCCTTCGAGGATAAAAGGCGTGATGTTATGTATATATAGCACTTGTTTAAATATTTGTGCATAGAAACGTAAGTATTTTACATTGCAAGAGCTCATAACCTATAAAACTGACCTCTACAAATGCACTTTCGCTTAAACCAACGTTCTAACAACAAAAAGAAAACAAATAGTTCATTGAAGACTCGATCATAAAAACTTCGCAATGTTCATTCTATTTAACTAACAAAAAATCTGCGAATATTCCCCGGCGGCTTCAAAAACACAGTAAAACAATTTATTTGTACTCTAAAGTGAAATCCCCAATCAAATCGGACAGTTAGATGGAACTGTTATCAGTGGTTTTGCTTTTATTTTGTTTACTCCTAGCCAATTGCGTCCGTCGGTGTCGATAACACATATTGTATGGATAGGGCTGTCGACTGTTACCAGATATGCTAAAAGAAACATATAAAACTACCTTTTGTACTATAATAACTTTGATTTACTATATTTTTAAGGACCTCAAATATCTTTTTCAAAAGAAATGTGAAAATACTTATAGCTACTAATTGCTAATTGTTTGAAACAAATGGTTTTTTTTCTCAAAAACAGTTTGCACTATAACACTTCGCATTTAATGTAACAATTAAATTTAAACTAAAAAGTACTATTTTACCTAAGGCCATATAAACCAACAAAATAAAAATGTAACACGAAGCACACCCCTATTAGTGACCAAAATTAGATCACACAAAAAATAAGACGAAAAAATTCAACTGGCATTGGACTTTCCGAACCACGTTAGTACCTCCGGAGATCCGCGAAACAATTAAAACGCGCTTTATAAAATAACGAGATGCCTTTAGGCAATCTGAGAGATATATTTAGAAGTTGAAACGATCTTTATTAGAACTCGGCTTTAATTTGCTCTGGAAAACTCTTGGAATTAAGGCTAAGTTCTCACATTTGATGCGTGTCGGCAACGCTGTGTGGATCTCATGATAATAAAAGTTGAAGCTGATTATTAAACTTGTTACTCTGCTTAACCTCATCACGTAGATAATGCGCATAGATTCGATGCGAGTCACGCACTAAAAGCATTCTGACCTGATGTGCGGTTTATTTTGATGCAGCTGATGTATAAAGTGGTTTGTGGTGGCACCATAAATAATATAATAACTGGGAGTCGTAATTATTTTTATTTCATCTCTAGTGATGGCTAGAGTTGAATACAGAAAGGTTTTATTTTATGAAGCCTCTGTGTGTTTGTGTTTCTGAGGGTATATTTTACATGTACATAAAATTTATATTTTGATCTTTTTAAAATGCTTTACGAGCTAAGCATTAGCATTCCGTGCACCAAGTGATTGTCACTTCTAATCTTAATCTACATAAGTGCATGTTGTACTCAATATCGCGTTCATCTCATTCTGACAAAACGGCCTGTTTAGTCTGATGTTTGTTCATCTTGTATTGAAGATTGTATTAAGAGCTCTTGGATATGCATGCATACAAGACGAATACATCTACAACTTCAATTCTATAAAGGTTCATGTTTTGGTTTATTGATTCTTTTCGATTCATGCCTGTGTCCTTTAAAACATAATTTGAAAAATTTAAACCTATATTATCATTATCTAGTCTACTTATCTAGACTAATCCATTGTTCTATTTTCAGCAACAAATCCCTAGCGAAAACATGACAGAAGTTGGTAATGGCGTCGCAGATTTAATTGGGGCGCCGACCTCTATGCAGAACAAACTTACATATTGCGGGCGGCCATTTTTCAAAAGCCGATCCTTCAACTTTTTTAATTAACTGCTCTTACAGTTTCATGACGGAAAGGTTACGTTATCACACAACCTACGATGAGTAATTAAGAGCGGCTTACTCTGTCGTCTTATCTTTCCCTCTTTCAAAGTCAATGGGGGATTGGATAATTAAACTGTCAATCTAGTTGTTATTACTTTAAAACTTAGGTTGCTTTTAGATTGTATCTTTATGGTTTAGTCTGCTGTGTTATTAAACTCGAGTTTTGTACCTTCTAAACTGCATGATGTTGCTTTATAAGTTTGCTTGTGTAATATTGTTTCTTTTCCAAACTTAATTCAACATTTTTACGATTTTCTTCAATCCTGCCTTTGTTTCATATTACTAAAGGCTGGTGTACATTTTCCTTCTCTCCTTTTCGTACGCCCTCTTCCTCATAGATGTTTAAGTAACGCTTTATCACACAGATATTAAATAGACAAAAGCTACGGAACCGTTCGCAAGTACCATGACATTTTTACTCTTATTTCCTCGGCCGTGGAGTTCCATCTGCTTTGTATCACTTTCACTGCATGATGCTGTACTAACAAACAAGCATATTGGGCCATCACTTTTACCTTCATACACTCATTAATTTATTACATAGTTACTTATTGAAACTAGAGCATAAATTACTAGAAGCTTCCATACTATGATTGAATGATTTCTTGCTTTTGTAATATATTTTTTTAAAGTTATTGAATCGATTTAAATGTTTATGATTAGTTTATGACAGCGATATCCGATTGATTGACGATAGCTGTCATGGCGTTTTTTACTCGTACAGTTTTTGCACATGAAATGTTTAAGTTACTTGATGTGTAAAAAGTGAATGTTACGCTTCCCTTTTCCCGTAGGAGTTACCGAAGTGTGCACTCACATTTTACAAGTTGTATTATTAAAGCGAAGTGTCGTCGTCGTGTCGAAACGCACGCTGAGGTGGAAATGCGAATCCGGGATCACATGTTCATTTATTGACATATGCATCAATCACAAAACTCGATACTTTAATAAATAATTGTAACAACAAAACAAGACTTGGCAAGAAGTTGAGGCAGTTTTCTCAACAGTTACGAAACCAACGAGGTATCCAATTCTATCTACTTATCTTTAGTGGTATTATTTGGAGTAAAACGTAGCTATCTACATAACAAAACAGATGAACGCCAAACCCAGAGGGCGTATACGATAGGCCACGGTACGATGACCACGGCATAACATAAAAATAAATTTGAATTTCAACCGAGTCTCGCCCTTTACTTCAAAGTGAAGGATTCCATTACGAAGCTCATCATAAATGTATTGCATATTGAATGGTCTTGATGGCTCATGGATTTCCACGAAATTTTCGAGGAAAATTGTTTGACAATATATTTTCATGTTTGCTGGAATGATTGAGGTTCGGCACTTTTCGTATTTAACTTTTGGGTAACCAAAAATATTGGTTCTGTGAATACTTGTGTGTACTACGGGAAATTAAAGACTTTTTATACTTGGAATTGGATCAATTTAAGTTTATTAGCTTACTTTGGATGAGGATACGCTATTGGCGATTTGATGATAAAATTGTTGCTACTTTATCTTCCGTCTTAAATTACAGTGTCTGACCTCGACGTCAAGATAGAATAATTTCTTATACTCTTCTTTTTCCTTACTTCAATAACTTGGGGCATTCAATGTTGTTCTTCCTCAAATCATACGTCATCATTATTCCTCTCACTATATATTATACTGAATCGATATTCTGAACTGGGCAATGAGTTTCTTCATACTTTTGCTTTTGACAATTACTGTCGCAACAGAGAGCACCAGTTATTTGCCATACCATCTTACAGTGTTCTGTAAGATCTGTGACTGTTGTCGGTAGAGCCAAATCTCCAATACCGCGTACAATTAAACTACCGATTGCTACTCTACAATTAAACTACCGAACCGACATGGGTTTAAAGAATTTATTTCTCATAAGAACAGATACATTGTTCACTTAAAATGAGATACAGAGGTTCCTTATCTTCTATGATACATATGACAAAATCCTCTAGTGCGTTACATTAATCTTATTTTAACGAAACTTACAATGTTTGTACATGTTCCTTAAGTTTAGTTTTAAATGCCTTAATGTTATCGCAGTTTTTTATGTCATCTGGTAATCTATTAAATAGCTGTGCTCCCTCAAACAAAAGTGTTTTTTGATTCGATTCCTGGATTCTAAGCCAGAGTGTGATGTGTTTTCGACTGAAAGAAGATCATTATTGTCGGTATGCTTTGAGCTTGGCGGAAGAATGGTAGTAACTGATAATAATTGAGTAGATATTTAAATTTTGTACTTTATTTTTTATTTCAATTGTACGTGTATTGAATAGTTTAGTTGCTATTTTTACCGTTCTATTGAAATAAAATAAATTAATCTTTGATTTTCTTTGGACAAATACAATACAATTACCTATCTATGCATAGACTCTTTTTACCGCCCCATAATCGAGACAATAATTTCGTACACCCACCAGCTGTTGAATAATGAATTATATTCGAAGACCGTCCAAAATTAGCATACTTTTAACAAAAACAATCACGGTAAAATCTTTTTGTGGCCGTATTTTGTTATTTTAACATCACCAGACCTTTTTGTAATGTCCCGCCATAATAGCATTTGTGCTGAATAATTTAGAATAGGTGCTAGGTACTCTGTGATTACAACATAAAGAAAACTAAGACTATATCCCACATAACATCACGCCTTTTATCCTCGAAGGGGTAGGCAGAGGTGCACATTATGCTGCTGTACAATGTAACATCCACTTTTCACTATTTATATTATGAGTCCCATGTAATAGGGGGTGAGCCTATTGGCATATACCGGGCACAATTCCAGACTCCCTGCTACTACTGAGTTTTTTTTAAAAAACCCAATAATAGTTTGCCCGACCCGGGAATTGAACCAGAGACCCATTGCCCCGGCAGTCGCACTTGTGACCATTCGGCCAATGAGGCAGTCTATACTATATCCCTATAGTCTGTACTATATCCCAGTAAACATTATTTTAAGTATATAGTCTAGTATATTGTATAGTATATGTTATAATAAGTCTTTGTTTCAAAGTTGTTAAGTTTTTCAAAAATATAATAGACGTAATCAAACATACAACTTAAATTCTATAATTATTTCTTATTTCAGACTAATAGAGATCAGTACTAAAACACCTTTTACAAAAGAGAAAAGCTGAAATCCTCACAATACGCTTAAAAATATTTATTGTCAGTATCGTACCAAATTCGGTCAGACATCGGCTAGACAAAAATAAAAGAACCCGTATTGTTTTGTTAGACGGAGAAATTGCAACGATTCAATACCAAGATGAATCTGCTATCTGTCTAATCATAGAAATTGCAAGTTACATTGCATCTTTGATTGTATACTTTAAAACAAAGTGAACAGGATTTTTACATAATTATATGTTACAAATGGTTTAAGTGGAGACTTATACATATGTATATATAGTATTATATAGTACAGAAAAGGCTACTCGGGCATATGTGTAACTAGCTTTTAAACACGACTTTCCCTTGTATTCCTGTTTCATTACATGGGATCGGGATAAACAGTATCCTGTCACCTAAGTCAACCTTTACCCTGCCTGTAGGTATACCAAATTTCATCAAAATTTCGTCGTATGAGTGAGGTTACCGGAGGCCCAATTACCCTCCCCTTCCCCAATCTCCCAAATCCCTGAATCTCCAACGATCCTCAAACTCCTAATCCCCAAAAGGCCGGTAACGCACTTGTAACGCCTCTGGTCTTCCAGGTGATCCGTCTGCTCGTCAACCGGCTTTTGCCATAAAAAACAATCCGTTCTATAGTTGCAGCATGATTGAAAATGATGATGATGATAAAAAAACATCGAAAAATAGAAACTTGCACATTTGTAATATTAGTTTGATTAGAATTAGACTACCAGTGCGTATAAAACTAACGCTTTGTGGTTTCAAGCCATCCCATCGAACAAACATTCAAATTGGAAGAAATTCCAATATTAACGAAATTAAATACGAAAATTCAGTACATTCTACATGTAGTATTTATCTACGTTACTCTGTAACGCAGTCGGCTTTAGATATCCCACATAAATAGTGAAACACGAGTCTCTTCCAGGAAAACACACGTTCCCAATAAAATGTGGCATGTGTAATGACCTGAAAACGAAGATAGGTGGCGCCACGTTGTCATGCTCAGTAAAAGGTAAATGGAATTTAACGGGAAACGCTCCAACACGGTCTGTTTGGAAATCTCTTAAGGAAGTCTTTTATTAATCAGGATTTAGCAATAGCGATAAAAGTGACATTTGAAGATTGTGAGGAATTGAGTCATTAGTAAAAGTTTTAGATATTTAACTAAGTATTTAACAAAGATCTAGAACGGAAACATGTTATTGCCGTTGCAAGAAACGTTATTAGTTTTAAAATCAGCTGTAATTGGCGTCTCATATTTCTTCTACACAGTTATCAGTAAATACTTTCGTTAGTTGTGAAGTGATCTATGCAGAGATACTATTCAACTCAAGACACACACTACGCAGCATAACTTAGGCTGAAGATGGCACATATGGAATGAAGAATTAAATAGCACAAAAATGTTGAAAACATTATTTTCCATAAATCCGCTTAGTCCTCGTATCCTACATAGAATTTCTAACAGAGCTGCTGATACACTGAGCACCTGCATTATTCCTCTCCTTGGGGTACAGACCGTTACACATCAAACTATACCAAACCAGTTAATCAAGGTCTCGGTTTGTATGATCTTCCCACACATGCGACGGTCAGTTTATACTGGCTTTATTAACTTGATGTGCTTCTGTGAGCACAAGTCTACGTTGGAGGTTCGCCCCAAGCGACATTAATATGAAAGTAAAGCAAAATGCACGAAGCAATGTATTATTAGTTGAAATCTGCAACTGCTGGTGACGACAGGTTGGAACAACGCCTTTGGTGAGCATGACACTGCATTCTGAAATAAAATGGTGAGTGTAGATGCTTATCTGGTAACCTGCTCGAGGCATGGCTACTTAATCTCTGTATTAAACTTGGTTTATAAATTGGGCAATTATTTCTGAGTATATTCCAGGTACATACTATACTACACAGCTGTGTTTGACCCATTGAAGATAAATATCTACATTTTAGCCAATATAATGCGTAATAGCAATTAAAACTCGAATGAACAATGTGAAAAATTACACTTAATTCCTTTGTGTCCAGAATAAAAACATCTGCCTTCACTCAAACCACCAAAAAGAAAACGGCGACGATCATAGGATTATCTCCGAGGATCATTAGTTATGGAGGACCTCAGCCGGGCCTTTCTCCGCCGAAGATATCTGTCTACTTATCCCCACACATTCGTACCACAGATAAACAAGCACGTAACTACCACAGCTCCTTAAAACATTAATCACAGAACATAGTATCGTTCTTCGTCGGTTTTTATACAATTACACGATCCCTAAGGCAATTAAGGCTTAAGAGCCATTGCGGTAATGCCAAATGGAAACCGCAAAGTTAGTTTCAAAGATACCACTAATCCGATTATAAATACTTGGGATAGAATTAACAAGAACGTAAGAACGGTTCACTGTAATTATGTCTTCGGGATATTACGATGTTCTAAATCAGTCCTTATTTAATTATTTGCTTGCTTTTTGTGCGGTTCGATACGGTTCACACTACACTAAACTTTTACATTAACAATGAATTTAAGAGATGGCTCTTCAAGACGGCTTTTTTACAAACTATGTGCTGTTGCAAAAGTAAGGCTTACATCCATCATGTTTTCAGCAAAACTACTTTCACCCGATCTTGAAAATGCAGAAAGAAACGGAGCTTGAGACTTTAAAGAAAATTCCGCCAGGTGGCGCTGTTAAGTAAACACCTACTGTGTTATACTCTCAGTGAAAAATACAAAAATAAAATACTTTAAAGCGACAATTGAAGTGAAATATAGTAAAAACAGTGACTAATTATCGAATACGGATGTGCGAATGTTATCTTGACTTTACAATCAATATTGTGAAATTAACTGCCTAAAACTAAATGTGACCTGTATATGACTATAAACATTGTAAGTAAACGAATGAGTGTCAGTATGTAATAGAAATAACCAGTGCAAATTGTGAAACTCTAATATTACACGACCAAGTGCTACAAATTAAACGATAACAGTGATAAAACTAAATAGAAAACCGTTGTGAAGAGATAATTTAAAATCAGTGAAAATAAGTGCCATCTGTGTTCACAAAAAGGAACTAATGTACACAGGATTGTCGGTAAAACAGATTGTTAAGAATAATCAATATGAAAGATACGATTAACTAATTTGAGTACATGACGTGACGTCTAGATAGCATAACGGAAAGAACCGTGACTGCCGAGTAACAGTGTGACTGTTCGGATCCCGACTACTGCATTTCTTTTTGCTGCATTTTATGATTTTTTTTCTAACATTAATCGTAAAGGCCTGAATTCGTGCCCCACTGGATGGCAAAATTTTGAACATTTATGATTTTTTTTTTATTTATTTGCATGAATGGTTTTTAATATTTATTTCTACATATCCTGAGAAAATTATTTTAAATGAATATAGTAGAAAAAATATAGTTTGGAAAATTTAATATCAATAATGGATCAAACACCTATCACAACAAACATGAATGTCACAATACGACCAAAGCGATTACATAAAGCAAAATCAATAGAATCTATGTGTTCATCACTCAATTTATCAGCAACAGAAGCACACACAAGGAGCTTGGATCTATCTACTGGCCAAGATTTGGATTTCCTTGAAAAAATAAAGACTGAAAATCAATTACTATCTGAACAGTTACAGATTGCAAACAACGAAATAGAAAACCTTCACTTGGAATTGAATCAACTTAAAAATGTGGTTAATCTTCAAACACGACAAATAAACTCTTTAAAGAACATATGCACTACACCCCCTGCACAAAATGTCAAGAACCAGATACAATCAAAACGAAGGAAGTCAAGAAGAATGCTGATTGACAACTCTAGATTTGCGGAACCTGAGACGGAGGAAATCCAGGTCTTAAAACAAGACACTGAGGATCCGGTGTTGAGCATCAAGGAGACCACAGTAGATCAAACATCAGGGGAAAATAATGAAAATATTCATCGGAAAAGTAATAATAATGTAAACAAAATTCACATATTTGGAGGAGAACAATGCCGAGGGCTATCTAGTGAGCTCGTAAATTCTCGACTTAACAAGAAATACCTAGGATATTCTATTAGTGCATTCATAAAACCTGGGGCTAGAACTAAAGATATACTCAAAGGAATCCAAGATAACTACTCCCAAATTCAAGAAGACGATAGAATTATTTTATCTTTAGGAGAACACGACGTAAATCCTACACATATTATGACAGAAACTTCGGCTGCTTTGAAACTTCTCTCCGATCGACATGTTTTTGTAACAAGCGTAATAAGTAATAGATATTTAAACGAAAAAATGTTGAATAATATGCTAAAAATTATTTGTAAGGAATTTAAAAATTGTCAATTTATAGACCTAAGCATAGGAAAAGGGTATAATAGTAATAAAATCATGCCATATAATTATCATGACAAGGTGGACCTCAGTCAGTTATGTAATCAAATTAATTTAGCAATTGACTATAGTGACTACAAACAAAAATATTTGACATATAATAATAACAATCCTAAAAATATATTTACTACATGGCCGGTATCCGTCCCAAACGACGATAATAAGGTTCTAACACATATTTCAAAGAAGGGTACAATACCCTATTATTTTCAAATACAATCTCAGCCAAATAGACATGCTAGTATTCCAAATGCACCATTGGTAAATAAACCAAAAAAGGGCACAATCCCCTATTATTTTGTGAAAAGTACTAAAATCGTACCACTTCCCGAGCCTAAAAGCTTTCTTTTTCGTTCCCAATAAAAACACTACTTCTTGTTTCTATATCCTACATCAGAATATAGCAGGGTTATTATGCAAAAGAGATATTCTTGAAATTACTCTAACTAATTTACAGATCAATAAAAATATCCCGCATATACTGTGTTTTAGTGAAACGTTCTTAATAAAAGGTGATATAAAAAACGCTAAAATTGATGGATATTCCCTAGCATCAACATATTGTAGAGAGAAAAAGCGAGGCGGTACTTGTATATTCGTTATGAAAGGGATAAAATACAACGAATTAAATATTATACAGAACTTTGTCAGGGAAATGGTTTTTGAATGCTGTGGTATTGAGGTGCCAACTTTAAAAATGGTAATAATATGTATTTATCGTACACCTCAATCAAGTGTTGAGTTATTCTTAAAGTATTTTGACACACTTTTATACAAATTATTATTTAACAGTAAATACAGCAGACACAAAATTATACTTTCAGGTGACTTTAATATCAACACGCTCAGGGATTGCAAAGACGTAAAAAACTTTAATGACATTATACAGAATTATGATTTGACATTACATATTAGTGAACCGACAAGACTGAATACCTGCATAGATCACATAATTAGTAACGTAAAAAAAGCTTCCGGCAAAATCTTAAAATTAGGATTGTCCGATCACGACACAGCACAAATGTTAGACTTGACGATAAAAACCAAAATGTTTCATTCATCAAAATATCACATAATAAAAAAGATTTTTGTAAGGATAACATTCGGAAATTTAAGGAATGTTTAGAAAACCTAACATTTGATACGGTATATAATGAATCTAATCTTAATTTAGCTTTCGATATCTTTCATGACGAGTTCTGCTTATTTTTTGAACTATGCTTCCCAAAGATTAAAAAAAATTACCACAAAATATCGTGATATAAAATGGATCACTAAAGGATTACGACTTAGCTGTAAAACAAAACGTCAACTAAGATTTAAATTTTATAATAAGCGCACAAAAGAAAATAAAATTGTGTATCACAGGTATTCGAACTTGTTGCGGCGCTGTATATCAAAGTCACAAAAAATTACAAATGACCATTTTATAACTAAATCAAACAATGTCTGTAAAGCAGCGTGGAAAGTCATAAACGATGACATGGAATATAATGTTCGTCAAGAATTTATAAAAGATATAAAAACTGACAATGGTATGGTAACCAGTCCATATGACATAGCAAACAAATTTAATAAGTACCTAATACAACTATCTAACAGCGATAATGGATGCATACAAAACACAAACAAGAACCGCACAAGTAATAGTATTTTTCTCACACCAATAGAAGACATTGAAGTTGCAAATATTATTATATCTCTGAATAATACTAGTTCTGTTGGTTATGATGGTATCACAACACACATTTTGAAAAAATGCATCGTCAGTCTTGTTCCTGTTTTAAGATACATAATTAATTTATCCTTCGAGCAAGGCAGTTTTCCCAGTCGGTTAAAGAAATCAGTAGTCAAGCCGTTGCATAAAAAAGGAGACAAAACAGAAATGAGCAACTATAGACCTATAACTTTAATTCCTATTATTTCTAAAATATTCGAAAAGGCTATGCACAAAAGATTGTCATCGTATTTGGATAGGTATAAAATCATTAAAAATGAACAATATGGTTTCCAAAAACGAAAATCAACCACACATGCCGCATTTGACTTAGTGCATAATATTTTAGTAAATGTTGATAAGAAAAAGCAGACCACGGTGATATTTTTTGACATGACAAAAGCTTTTGATTTTGTTTCTCATAATCTGCTTCTACAGAAATTGGATAATTATGGTATAAGAGGGCCAGCACTAGAATGGATAAAACAATATTTAGATAGTCGTGAACAATGTGTGGAAATATCTTGTGAGGAAAATGCAATGGTGAAACAAGTGAAGTCTGAGTATCTTGTAAATAGCTATGGTGTTCCGCAAGGAAGTATCCTGGGACCACTCTTTTTTCTTATTTATATTAACGATTTGCCTGACATTATATCCGATAAATGTATACTATTTGCAGACGACATTTCCATAATATTGACATATGATAATTTAATTTATAATGATTTTGACAGTGAAATAAATAATACTATCGATTTAGTTGTAGGATGGTTAGCAAGGAACAACCTACAAGTAAATATCAGTAAAACGACCTTCATGCAATTTCAGACCCGTGGCTCTGCGACTATTCCAAGGCAAGTCTTGTATGATGGTACAAATATCAACGAATCTACCAATGTAAGATTTCTAGGATTCACAATGGACAAATATTTGGATTGGAAAGCACATGTTAATGACGTCTGTAGGAAAGTTAACTCTTTTGTTTACGTGCTAAATAGACTTAGAACTACATCAGCCCAACAAACGGTATTGTTAGCATACCATGGTTATGTGGCTTCCGTGTTACGATATGGATTGATATTATGGGGAAACTCAACAGACTTACAACGGGCATTTCTATCCCAAAAACGTTGCATAAGAGCCATTGCTGGTATTCCCCCATATGAGTCCTGTAGACCTTATTTCAAGAAGCTCAGCATACTACCTTTGCCAAGTATGTATATCTTCGAAATCTGTATGTTTGTAAAGACTAATCCTAACCTATTTATAAAAGCATGTGACATCTACACACGTGACAATACATATCCACGTAGCTCAAGACATGGTCAACGACTAGTGTTAGAATTTGTACCAAAAACAGCAATGTTTAAAAAAAATTGTTCAGCAATGTGCGTAAAAATATATAATAGGTTACAAACAACAATCCAAGATCTTCCTTTACCAAAGTTCAAGAAAGTGCTAAAAGAGTTACTTCTTAAGAAAATGATTTACTCTATAAATGAATGGTTTCAAAAATAGTTTTAATGTAAAAACGACTACTGGCTTGTATGTTAAAAGGGACATTGTTTAATATGATAAATTTTTAACTTATTTTATTTAACTGTAAATAGTATTTGATGACAGAGTTTAAAATTGACATTGTTTAGCAAAATAAAATATTTGACTTCATACTTGTATTGGACTCCGACTCTAATTTAATTGAATTATATTGTGAATGTTATTGAATTGGATTATTATTGAATATAATTATGTACTACCATTACTTTCCTTTATTAAATGTACTTAACTTCACATGCCCTAAGCAGGCTAAATAGACTATAAGAACAAAGTATGTAACATAAAAACCATCAAATGTAATAACTCTATTTAAATGTGAATAAATGAATTTTGATTTTGATTTTGAAAGCAGAACTTTCGATTAATCAGATCGGATGACCTTTTAAACTTGTGACTATAAGTAAGTTATTCACAAATTAATCCGCATGAATGTCTCCCGGGAATTGAATAGATAGAACACATAAATAACTAATAGACATTATCGTAAACCTTAGATGGAATCTCGGCTTACAGGAATCTGGAATGTAATTCAATTAATTGATAGACTACACCTACGAGAACCTGTATGTTTAATATAATACGTAGGTACGTATACCTATTACTTAATTAACATTAGTCATGAAAAGAAACTTGAACCCAAGACACGATTATGCTCAAAATGTATGTTAATACCACCTGTTTCTTAAAACTTCAAAACAAAAGAAATACAATTGAGTACTTGCCAACTAGTCAAATTCAATACTTTTTTCGAACCGTCAAAAACGACAGTTTTCTAAGAATTTTGTACGAGATTGTGTATCTCTCGTCACGTTTTTTTAGCGTTAAACAACATATTTATTTCTTAAAAATTTGCTGGAAAAATACTAAAATTAAGTTAGTCATAAAATCAATTACCTAATGAAAGTGTGATTATTTTTTAATATTTTATTGTATTCAACAACCCAATTTAAAATAACCATTGCTGAAAAGTTCATTCTAAAAATATCAAACAACAGATTCTCAAAATAACTAATTCTTGAAGAAGCAATTAACTAATTCTTGAAGAAGCAATTAATTATTACAACTATCTCACTAGCCAGTGCTTAACAATTGAAAAAACTCCAATGAGGTCAAATCACGGCTCCCCGAAAGTTAAACAATCCGCCATCAACTTGAAGGTTCATAGTTAGGTAGGTAGTTACCAATCGCATTATCTCATTACTACTGAACAGTTAGGGAAAGGAGGAAAAAGTTGCACATGAGTCCACTTCCCGCTTAGAAAGTTGAAGAAGGGATCCTGTTGTCAGTCTTAATCGATGAGCTTCTATCTCTGCTGATGACTAATTATGATAAATGATTATCCGTTTTATTAATGAGAAAACCAAAAGCTTAAACGAAAACGATTAGTTAGAGCTGTAAGTAGTAATTAGGATTAGAGATTTGCAAGGTGTAGAATTCGTAACATTAATTTTATTTTGGTTGTGATAGGCACAACTCAAGCTATTCTCATCAAGCTTCGTTGTACGTACTGCTACGGAGTGGAATTCTTTGCCAGAGTCTGTATTTCCTGGATGTCTTCAAGGCCCGAGTGAATAGGTTGCTTGTGGGATTACGTGCTCCATCGTAGACCGCATCATCGCTTATCATCAGGCGAGATGGTGGTCAAACATAGGCCCATCAAATATAAAAAAGGAAATATAACATTAGCATCGCGTATGATCGCGGAAAATGTCTACTAACATAACACTGTCTGTAAGTGTTATTTTTTTTTAAACAAACCCCATAAATGAACCCATGATGTTAAAGGCATTAAGTCGAATTTCTGAATTTGAAATAGTGCAAGTTGTATTTATACTGGCGACGTTATTATGTTTTCAAAGATGGCTGCTGCCTCCGCAAGTGCCCCATATGTAACGACAATACATAGGATAGGTACTAAATTAATGTTTTCACATCGCAACGGGGCGTTTTCAAGGTATAATTTTTATAACTGGAGAGTGATGCTACATTTCTGTTTTGAGCATGCAGGCGAAGCCGCGGGTGTAAAGCGGTATAGCGTTGTTACTTATATTGATCTGGAGCACATCTAGGGCTCATAGCAGACGATTGATGCGTGAAATCATGTAAATGTACTAGTAATGACATGTTCGACTTAATGGCACCTAATTGCTCAAGTTGCTGGAACATTGCTTTGAGACATGCCGATAATTATCGCACATTGAGCTTAGAAACTCAATTATAATGTTATACACTAATATGGTACATTATCTCCGAAGTGGTTAGTGCTTACCAGCTTCAGCTTCTCGGTCGAACTCGATTATCTAGTGCAGTTTTATTAAGTTAGTCCCTACTGAAACCATCTTTCTCTGAAGTGATATTAAGTATAGAATATGTCGATATATATTTGTATTTTCATTACTTTAGGTAAAATATTTAAAACTCAAACACAAATAGATTATCCTAAAATTATTAGGAGCACGTAACAGAGTCCTTTATTATTAAAATTAACTTTACCTAAACGCAATTTCTAGAAATACAAAATATATTTTGTTGTTTCTTAATGCTGTTTACATAACTTATGTCCAACAGCCACATGTCATTACTAACTACTTAATACTACGAATTGGCTGTACTTCAAACACCATCAGAGAATAACCCTATAAAAGCTGAATGATAATATCGAAACCAGAACTCCCAGAAGTGACGATTGCAATCACCCGACTGATAAGACTATGCATGTTATACCTAATAGTAATAATATTTTATGTGAAACTATATTTACATAAACATCTATCTCCTACAATTTATCTAGGATCGTGTTACAATTTTATGCAAATGTAAAACTATTACTTCGTTAAGGAAAGACATAATAAATAAAGTATAAGGTGCCATCGCCATTGCCCTTAGGTACAGGCGCCACGTTATATGAGCGAAATCGATAATCTCTTTGCATTAATTTATGTATTTGTATGAGATCATCCATAACGGGGTTGTTTCTTTAATATGTTTATATGTTGAAACTAGTGTTTTTACTTTTGTTGTATATAAGAAGAACAATTAAAGAAGATAAAATCAGTTGACCAACTCTTACGGCCAATCGTCAGATTGGCCTGTGTAATTCATGAAAAATTATCTTACCTTTTTATATATTATTAAGGCAACAATTACGTTATCAGTCTCATTGTAATGAGTATATTGCCAAGTAGGTAAAAAGCAAAACTTCTTACAATTAGTAATTTCTTAATTGGGGCATTCATAATGTGGGGCAAGGCTTTCTTTAAATAAAAAAAATTACCGGAACTAATTAGTCATAACCAGTTGCCATTTCTACTACCAAAGAACCAAAGTACAAGTCAACAATAATTCCCACATTTCAATATAAGAATTTATATTACAGAAAGTGTCCGCTTCCTCGCTCATACCCTACCTAGCACGTGTGATCCTCTTGATGGGGAGCCTGTCCTCTTAGTGTTTAAGGCCGTGACGACATTCCTACATCCTACATTATGCGGAGGACAGGTTCCATCGCCTGGTACACTTATGAGATGAGTCCGTGTGCCGTTTGTACTACCGGTTTCGTCTGTTGATCATTTTTTATAGGCACTTTAATATTTTATTAACGTTTTCCCTTGAAACGTAAGTAAATTGTGTTAACACCTGTTTTTTGTTGGTTTTAAGTGATTTTATCAGACTGCTGCAAGTAAGTGGTTTACTCGATGATGAGTAATGAAGATTTTTATTAGTTACAAGCTGAACTAGCAACTTCGTCTGCGTTTTTCTAAAATAAAAGAAGCCTATGTAACTCTTTAGTACATTAGCTATCTGGCAATAAAAGTCACCTCGAAATCGGCCCAACCATTTCAGAGATTAGCCTATAAACAGATAGACAGACAGACAAAAAATTTAAAAAATATTATTTTGTTATATACTCGTTTGTTTCAATTTTAATATTACAAACAGACACTCCAATTTTAGTGATTTGTATAGATGTAAAGGTTATATGAGTGAGTTAAACTGTTGTTCATCATTTCTTAATCCATATTTAAAACGTATTACTTAAAATTGTGTACTATAACTCTCTTGTGACATATTCAATTCATTACGTTCTACGGCTCACTCTCGTAACTATTTGACGACTATTTTCAAACCACGCTAGAGGCTCATAGCAATAAGTACCACTGAGAAACAAATCACTTTGTCCCCTTCCTCTTGAGACTGCCATGACGATTTTCCAAAAATATGGAATGTTCCAAAACTTCATTGATGTATAAACATTATAGAGCCTGGCTTACTGCCAAGGCCGCTTGTCAAGAAGGTCGTTAAGTCATTAAGAACCGATTTACTTGTTCCTCTATTATCATAATCCTTCGCTAGTTTGGACTTGTTCAATCAAAATATTATTATGTAGATTATGATTTAATTCTGAAGATTAAATATGGGTAGATGACCTCTTCGCCATGTTTAGAAATAACTTTTGTGCATTTTTTTCTGCTATAGATGATGATATATAGATGCAGTAGTCGAGCGTATGACGATTGAACTATTAACTTTTGTTTGTTATTAGACACATCAACTTATTCCAACAGTTGTAGCCAAATGCTATTTTGCGCTTGTCTACATGTAGAATAGAAAACCAAATTATATGAAATTGACATAAATTTTTACACTAGTCAGTGTCATCCCCATACATTTTAATTTCTATTCTCTCTGTAGACAAGCGCTAACGTGGCGTTTGGTTAAGGCCTTGATTAGATAGATAATTAACTAACAATTTAGCTCAAATTAATAGATCACATTGATTAGTACTACTGTGCATAATATTTAATGGGTGTTATGGATTGTACGGTTTCTTTTTATCCCAATTTATGTGTAAGGAAATCATAGAACTATACAAGAAATATCACGAGCATATTGCTTTAAAAATAAAATTCCAAAAATCCATTTACACACACACAAATGCATTGTAGATGAAGCAGCAGAACAGAAACTACGGAGAGTCCCTCGTGACCTCTACCTCCTTGCACTTTCACTGCATGACACTGTAACTATACAAACTGAGTCAGGAGCAATACTCTACAAACGTGACGATGCAAAATAAAAAAACGTCTCCGAAAACCTCTACCGAAGAAAGTTCGCACAAAAAAATTAAAAAGAATATCAACCGCTCTATTACTCTCGTGAAATAGCCGTGCGACTCGTTTTCCATTTTATGATACAAGTATTTTATATATTCGCCTAAAAAGGTATTGCAGTTGCGATAAAACTTTGAACTTGTTAACTTCGGCTATTTATTATGAACATAAATAATATGCTATTAACTCAAAAACTTGAAATATACTTTCTCTGTAAAGGTTCAAAAGAATCGTATTAAATGAAATAAATAATTGTGATTTTCCATTCAATTTCGAGCGTACCGTAAAATGGGGTGAATAGGGATCCAGGGGTGAATAGGGAAAAAACCAAGTATCATTTTTAACTCTAAATGCTAGTTTGCAAATCGTTCCAACTTTTACCATTTTTTGAGGGATAATAGTAGATTATTGGAACTTTTCTATGGCAACATTGAACAAGTGTAAAATCAGCTGCAAACTATCAAAAATTTCAATTGAAAATAGTATAGACAAGATACCGGTTATTACAGTGTATAAAACTTAGCTGTGTAAAGGTTATTTTGTATTAAGCGAATACGAGTGTTAGTTTTATACCTTATTTAGGGTTTGGGCCGTCATATCCACGAAAGTTAAGCATCAGTTATTAATTAATATGACTATAATTTAGATTTTTAGAATGGCATGCGAAATTTGTATTTTTTGGGGTGAATGGGGACGTCTCAGGTATGAATCACAACGAAAGGGGGGTTAATCGGGATGAGGATGGGATGAATAGGAACGACTTATGTATGAATAGGTACAGCTTTATAGGGTTGTCACTAAGCAGACTTAACATTTTTAAATTGTGTAATCTAGGTAAAATAATTTTTTTTATTTCATAAAATTAGCGAGGTATTGCACTGCGTCGACTAGCGTCAGGCACCGGTGACTGACGTGGCGCTCTAAGGGTTAATTAGTTTATTGCAAGTGCAACTGCTGACCATGAAGTCTCAGGATCGGTTCCCGAGTCGACCCAAATTTTGTTGAATTTTGAAATATTTTACGGAGACCGAAATTGTGTCCGGTGTATCTTAGTAGGCTTGTCCCTATTTCTTGGGCTGACAACATTACTGACGAACACTGGCTGTCACATTTAATACGTAGGTACATTATTTTTTTTGGGATGGGAAAATTATTATATGACACCTCCTGCTCTGGGCGGAGCCGAAAGTTTATTTTAGTGTTGATATATTGAGTAGAAATTTTATATAATAATGTAAATTTATTTATCAGATATGCCTCGCGTGTATACCATGATCATTAATGAATAATTTGCAAAGGTTTGTTGATTAAATAAATAATGGAAGTAAAAGGGATTTTTATTTCAGTGACTAAATAGCTATTAAATAATCAGAAACTAGTGTTATGTAAGAATTAAATAGGGGCAATAAGTAATAATGTAGAATAAATTAAAATACAAAAAAATGGTGTAGCTAGAAATTATAATTTATTAGGTAGGTACCTACACAAGGGCAGCCCTAGAGAATTTCCCTATTGGCCTTATTTTCGTCCGATTGACCCCAATTTCTGGGTGAATGGGATAGGCTATATTTTAGCTTTTTTATGCATAAACTGAAATGCTAATTGCATAATTTATGTTTAATCACAAAGATACCATCACGACTCAATTATTACAATCGCCTTACAGCAAATTTTCTATAAAAAAACGCCTTAACTTTCTTTATAAAGTTCAGATTTGTCCCTATTCACCCCATTTTACGGTAATGAATCTGCATGTATTGATCGCCTCGGGCAATGATACCGCGGTATAATCTCAATATTAAAAGACGATAGTAGACCTGAGTCATGATTTCTTGAGTCATGAGCTCAATGATGGATGCAGTTTTATCAACCAATAGGTCATCGGTATCAACCTGAATCCCAGTTTGTTCTTGGCCGATTTTAAACCGGTAACTATACTAGTCTAGGTATTGGAACCTGATGTCCAAGTTAAAGAAATAACTGCGAGAAGCCGTGCAGTTTTCTATTGAAATCGCTTAAAAGAAAAGTTTCCTAGAAATGTTAGAATGCGTTGGACGTTAAAGGTTTTAAGGTTTAGCTTTAACTGTCATGGTGTCCGATTTCTCTAGATTCTCTTTAGTACATAGGTTGGTAATGGGTAATTTATTGCTAATATATTTTGATCTAACGGAGAGACGCATTAAACTTTGCACCTAAAAGTTTCTAAAGTGACCTTTGAAAGAACGTTTAAAATAATGTGTTTTAGGTCTTAACTAGAATTAATTAATTCTATGCCAGAGTCTGTATATCCTGAAGGTTGTTTTCAAGGCCCGAGTGAATAGGTTGCTTATGAGACGACATCAACGACGTGCTCCATCGTACATCGTAGTAGACCGCATCATCGCTTACCACCAGGCGAAATAGTGGTCAAACGTCGGCCCATCAAATATAAAAAAATATATTTTATTGCGTAAAGCAAATTAACTACTTAAAGATAGATCTTCCTATATATTATTATATACACCTACTTACTATTTCAGTTAGATATTAACTATAGAGCAGAAAAGCCAGTTCCATATCCCCACGTAGTGTCTAAAATAAACAGAATATACACCCCTAGAACATGTTCAGCAAAACGCAGCCTTAATAGTGGCTGCGTAACAGTTTTTGCTTACGGATCCCTCCGTAGTTTAAAATCCCGTTGACCATTTATGGTAGTAATTATAATGTCGTTTTGTGCAATTTCGGGGCCCATGCCGACTATTCAGAACGGATAAAGTTAATTAGTCTATTATCCTCCCACACACGGGACAATTATGTGCTACGTATAGTAGTCTCATTTTGCGAAGTTTTATAAAAACCTTTTTGCAGTAGGGTTCTGTATTTCATTTGTTTATAAAGGAATGCTTTTTAAATTTGACCTGTTTAATTTATGAGTTATTGAATTGTACTGAGTAGTGATTCGTTGTTGAGTTTGATTCAAATAAAATAAAGGAGAAGGCACTGACTTCTACCTACCTGACCTATCAGTGGTTGGGTAACCTATTAGTACTAAAAATCGACTTCAAAATTTAAAAACAAATCAAAGTATAAATAAACTAAAAAGCAAAAATGATCTATTATTGGCCATACGTACTTATAGCTTAAACACCTTCTGATAGGTGAGAAGTTGTTTTTTTAAAGTTTTTTTTAAAGTTGGTTTTTTAAACGCATTTTTTATTTTTTTAATAAGTAACAAACTAATGTCTGTTTTGAAGGTATATTGTTGAATATGTAAGTCTAGGGTGTTCAAATACAAAACGACATTATAGTAATATTGATGAAACACTTGACAATAGCAGTCGGGATGATCTACAGTGTTAAATACCAATAAATAACAATAGTTATAACATAAAAACAAGATATAATGATAAGACAAGATATATAATATAATATATGAGTCACAAAACTAAGTTTATTCAATAAAAGAAACTGGAAATGAAAATTAACATAAATAACTTCAATAGAGAAGATTTGAAATCTAAATGTGATATTATTAAAATCGATACTATGCGTTGGTATCTAGTTCGCATGAGATTTTGCCAACATATTGATACTTTTGGAGTAGAGTTTAATAGGAATATCCACTATTCCTTCCTAATTCTAATATTATAATACTTCATGAGATTTCTGCACAATTCATTTTAACCAATTGCTGCATTGATCTTGTATAGATTTTAAATACTCTAATAATGAAGGCATAAAACGACAGATTTCTAAAAGGTTGTCACCGCTATAGATGTGTGCAAACAAACAGGTTGTCTGATTTTAAATGACTATGATCACATGACTACATTTGAGACACGTGGGCCTTAGTATTAGCACGAAACCTAAGTTTTAACCTCTGGTATATCGGAGCGTAGACCTACGCGAGACACAATGCTTTTTCTATTACAATAGGTACTATAAATTATGTCCACTGTTAGACATAAACCTCTCCAATATCAAACCACTACTTTTTGTATTAATTTATTATTTTTAATCGACTTCAAAAAGAGGGCAATGTCAGTTTGTACCGATTTTGATTCGAACCGATTTTGATGGGGCTTTAGAAAAGTGTTTAGGAGTTTTACACTTAGGAGAAGGTTTTAGTACTTATATTAACTAACCGACTTCAAAAGAGGGGATTGAAGTAGGTTGGTAGTTGGTGGTAGTTGGTAGGTGGTATTGGTAGGTTTATAAAATAATTATTGTTATTTCTATGTTAAGTACTTGACACTCCAAATTTATCACCATGTGGGTAATGGTCCAATACCCAGTAAGGATTGAAAGGTTACGTTATGTATCTATAAATTAAAAGGTGTCCTTATGGCCTTAAGCTCTTGTAGCCGGTGCTTATTATGTGATCTGAATTAAAAACGGAACGTGAGTTTCCATTATCTAATCTTGATACAATGCACAAATAGGTACTCTCTAACAACCTATATACATACACACATAACATAACATCACGCCTTTTATCCCCGAAGTAGTAGATGCACATTACAACAATTAAATGCCACTGTACAATGTAACACAGACTTTTCACTATTTACGTTATGAGTCCCATGTAATAGGTAGTGAGCCTATTGCCATATACCGGGCACAATTCCAGACTCCGTGCAACTACTCAGATTTTTTTTTAAAACTCGTCGCACTTGCAAACACTCGGCCAACGAGGCGGTTAGAGTTATGTGATCTCAATTAAAAACGGAAAGCGAGTGGCCAATATCTAATCTTGATACAATGCACAAATAGGTAAGCTATTCTCTAACAAGCTAGATAAGGCAGCAAACTAACTAAAATAAATTGGCATAAACTTTTGTTCTCTTTGGTCCGCATAATTTTATTTCTTACACATTTAATGACAGTGAAACGAAGTCACGATGCGTAGCGTAACTCAACGATAAACGTTAATTCATTACATTATAAAATTAAAACTTGGTCTAATCTCTTCATATTTGCAAAGAGTAATTAAATAACATGACTAGCTCTATTAGACAGGCGTGATACAATTTCATTTACACAATATGTGCAATTCACAAAGACTAGTAAAGTGTACAGACGGTGGTAAGTAATAATACTAATAATAAATGATATTATGTCTAATAAATAAGGTACAAAAAGCATTTTTAAGCAAATCATATCAATGTTTAATGACCTAAATAAGTTTTATCTAACTAATCGTGGAAGATGGTTTTTGGGTATCAAATTATTCCTCCGCATTGCTACCAACAGAAAACATTCCCGGAAAACTGGCTGCATAGGTTCTGCATAAGTAGCCACATTTTACTATTGGCTATTTGTTTCATTCATACATCCAAAGAAATAGCTAGCATTCTGATTACATCGTTGTAAATCTACCGTGTAAATAGGTCTGTAATCTGAATTGTACACCAGACATTATACATGCATTTGTAGTATAATATCTAAGTAATAAACTAAAGAATTCACTGAGCCATAAAAATGCTATATAACTCATACAATCGTGCAATACATAAAAACGGCACAAATCAAATAATCATGCGACTTGCAATCGAGATTTCTTTTGATCCTAAATTTTTATAAATATTACGTTTTCTGTCACTATATACTTTTGAATACAGTGTGCATACATACTATTGATGTCATACACAAATCCAGACTCAGTGGTCATCAATGTTTCAGAAAATTTAATCCCTGAAGAGAAACACAAGTCAACAACAACATAAAACCACAAAACACATGGCCCCAGCCAGTACGCCAACCATGACATTAAATTACGCCAAAATCAGATTAAAAGATGAAAACAAGAATTTTCTCAACAAATATGAAACAAAATAGAGTTGTAATTGGCTACGAGACTGGTCTGTTAGTCTGTTGGTAGATCGGCTGCAATGCGATTAAGTGCGGCAGTAAACTCCACTGGTTCCACTGCAAAGGTAAATCTGATTCCCAGCTGATTGCAAAAATGAAGCCAGTAAGTTTACAGAGATGAGGTCGTTAATCAACTATTGATCGGTGTGCAACGAGTTTACATTGTCATCCTTTTTAATTGTGATGAAGTTAATTATGTTTTAAAGATGTTCTGCTGTTCTTATTTTTTGACCGACTTAAAAAAGGAGGTTCTTTGTTTGACCTGTGTATGTACGTTTGTGCGCGAATCTCTCGATTGGTAGAATCGATTTGGATGCGGTTTTCAGAAAAGTGTGTGTTACACTTAAAAGTTTTAGTATATTCATTCACCGACTTCAAAAAAGAGGGGGTTGATGTCGGTTTTTTTAAATGTAATTTATGAAGGCACGTATACTTTGCTTCTTGCTTTCCTTGAGTATGTAATGCTATCAGAGGAATTTAAAATTCAGTCCTATTATACAAATGAATTCTGTTAGTAACACAATGTCTACTGTCAGAAACATTTCTGGGATAATGAACATTATCGTTCTTAATTCTGAAGAGATTGAGGTATTTTTTTAAGGGGGGAAAATCATCGAATGACAGCCATGGGTGAGGCGGGAGGGAGTGCCAGACTCTTACTGACAAAAAACTACTCCGTTCCTTCTCCTGCAAGTCGAGCCGGAGCCCCGATAACCCGTTAGGTTCTCCGCGACGAGACTGAGGTATAGATGGTAGTCTCCTATACTATATGAAATTGGGCTCGCTGCCATTGCAGCGGTAAGACCCCTCTTTGAGGAGTGGCTTGAGAGACGCTACGGCGTCCTCACCTACCGCCTGACGCAGGTCCTCACCGGACATGGAAGTTTCGGGAGGTACCTGTGTCTGATGGGGCGGGAGGAAACGCCCGGGTGTCATCACTGCGAGGACCACCCTGAGGACACGGTGGAACACACAGTGGGAGAATGCCCTGCGTGGGCCGAGCACCGCCGTGCCCTCAGGGAAGTGATCGGCGATGGCGACCTCTCGCGTCCGGGCCTAGTGCAGGCCATGATGCGGAGCGAGGGGGACTGGGATGCCGTCTCCTCCTTTTGCGAAGCAGTCATGCTAGCTAAGGAGGAGGCGGGACGCGTGAGGCAGCGAAGCGCTGCCTCCTCGCGACCCAGCCATCGCGAAGGACACACCGGGCGTCGGGGATCGCGGGACGATCTCCGGCCACCGTAAGCGCGGGCCTGCGGACGGCGAGCATGGGTGGCTCCCCGTCCGACCAGAAACAGACCCGAGCGTACGGCGCGTCGCGTTCCGCGCGCGCCTCAAAGAGCCATCAGACCACCACAGATGGGGCCCAATAGGGCCGATGCCGATTCGGAGTCGCGGAGAACCTAACGGGTAACCGGGGCTCCGGCTCGACGTGCAGGAGAAGGAACGGGGTGGTTTTTAGTCAGTAAGAGTCTGACACTCCCTTCCGCCTCACCCAGGTGGGAGCAGTCATTCGATGATTTTCCCCCCTTAAAAAAAAAAAAAAAAATACTATATGAAATCCCTTGATGCAAAAGTTATTTATCACAAGTGGTACACAAGTGTGTAACCAAATAATCTCCAATAAACTACACAACTTTGACTACCGTATATTAGTTAAACCAGCTCAACTAGTTTAGTGCATAGTTTGCTCTGTAAAGTGTACACTGTCCTAAGACTTGGCCAAGATGTTCTAACATGTTCTAAAGTTATCACATCACAAGTTTGTTTGCTTGTATTAACAAATAGGGACTGGGATAGAAAATTAAACCTCAAAAGCATTTAAATGGCTAAATAAAATTTTATTTGCAGTTTTTCTTCTTTAATACTATTTTGAATTTAATGCAAATGTCAAGGAATGTAAATAATGCAGCTTACAAAAGCTAGTATTAATATAGTACATTATTATTATAGTATAGTAATTGCAGCTTACAAATCCGAAACATTATATGAATGTTATCACACAGAAAGTTTTACTAAAGTAAAAAACACCGAAGGCAAATTTTAATCCAACACAATATAAATCCGATACACCGTAAAATTGCAGATGCATACATTACAAGTGAATTCATATTAATGCATGAAAGCCTTCTTTAATATTAAAGGTGCAGCCACATAATTTCCGTACTGCATTTTGCAAAAACCTTTGCAACATAATCTCTGACGTTTGCCTCGCCCACGAGAGCTCATAAAATACAAAAATATTCTGAAACTATTCTGTAAAGTTTATACAATTTTGATAGTTTTTTAACATTAAACACTTTCTTTATAAGTAGCAAATAAAGCAGGTGGAGGTTGGAGACGGAGATTGAGTTCAGTGGTTGTTGTCGAGCCTCATCGGTGGTCGAAAACAGGCTAATGACAATGAGAAGTGACATTTAACAGTATGTTAATGAAACAATGTCTAATTAAATGCTTGGTAAGTATCTATTATTTTCATAATACCGTTATCTCTCGTATGCAAATACGGCTGGAGGAAAACATTCAACAATAAGTAATAAGCTTCGAAATAACACAACTGTACATGGACATCGGATATGAATTATTGACCTTTATCACCTCACGCATCACGATTTCAATAATGTGGACCCACCTTAACATTAACAACATTATTTATTTGACGTTTTCAATACTTTTTCGGTAAAACGTAAATATTTATGGGCAGGTATGTCCTTGTTGGACAACCCCAAAACCTCATTACATGCCAGTTTCGGTTTTTTATCTTCTTTTGGAGTCATTTTGAAGACGAGTTGGGAATACTAATCTTGTATGGGAAACGGGTCGAGTGCGTATCAGCGGAGCGAGTGAATTATGGCGATAGGATTTGTTGTTAACTTGGTGATTTATTGGAAGCACCGATGCTCCCTTCTCATAGTGATTAGGGCATAAATAACACCCGGATTCTACAAACAAGGACCTACTTACCTAAGTAAAATTGTTGAAGAACGATATTAAAAGGGGAGACTCAGATACTTGTTCGACTATTTGTTCTAAAGCGTACAATTTATTGTAAATATAGAATATTAGCTTTCCTGCAATTTTATGTCGCATTTGATGTTTCATACCGACAGCCCGATAGCGATAGCTCAATCTTTTTGAAAAGCTTTTAGAATCACCTGCACGAATAACAGAGTTGCGGTCCATAACCGTTTACAACTTGATTGCACAGAACTGCAGTTAACCACAGCTACAGTACAGCAGAAATGGACTGGGAAAATTGTACCTAGTCCCTACTGTAAGTACAGATTAGCTTACAATGTTTTGGTTTACTTTCTCAGCAGTTATAATGAAAATTAAATATAAGCACATACTGCGCTTGGAAATGCGACCTAACTCCTTGATGTTTAGTAATTCTGGCTTTATCACAGCAGCATCAGGAAACCATCAAGTATTTAAGATCATAACTTATTAATAATTAAATGAAGTAAGAATTAAAGTTTAAAATACTTTCTAGGTCGATTGATAAATAGCAATTTTATGCGTCACCATCTGTAGTAGTTACTACAAACGCAAATCATTCCATTTGATTTGAAAACTTTTGAAAGTAACTTCATAGTGTGAAATTATCCAGCGAGACGTGTTACGATCTTGATCTAATTCTGTTTTCTATATCTATTTCAACTTTACTTTCATATCTGATTTAATTAAGGAAAACCATTAAGCTAAAACGTCTATGTATTTGCAATGTGGTAATGGTTATGGTACCATCGAACAAGTAGACCATCGAACAAGAGCTTCCTGAAAGAAATGTCATATGCTACAAAACTAAATGTGGAAAGTATAGGTAACTACTAAGAAAATACTCAGCATATGAGTCATAGACATATCTAATAGGTAGGTACCGATAAAGTGCCAGAACTCTCTCATAGCTGAACGCTTGAATTAGTTTTTAAAAAGCTAAATACACAAGGGTGTATTACGGATATATAAATGCAAGTACTTTAGAAGACAATATGGATATTTCCTGCATAAGGTACCAATAACCGATAAGCAAAGCACCAATAAGCTTCAGTTCAGCTTCGTCCATGTGTATTCAAGAATATTCTACAGAGAATTTGAAATCCTTTAGGTTATTTTGTAGTATAACCTTTATTTACACCAAGAATAGCAAAGAACAGGTAACACTAACATCAACATTTTTATGTATTTAACGCATGGAAGGAAGGTTTTAACCTGTAAAACTCTTAATGGGAATCTGTAAACAAGTTTAAGCGTTTGCAGCGTCTTAACAAATTATCGGTTGACTACTTAAACGTAACTTGTTTTGGTCGCATCGCGATGCTTCGGAAAATACTGAATTTCTTGGTAAACTCATCTTACCTACCTTTTATTAATTTTGTTTTTTTACGCGAAGTTTATTAAGTACGAGTGTAGTTTGTGTTATATCGTAACCTAGTACCTAATTCTATTAAAATAGAATGGATGTCCATGTCCACCCTGCCGTAGTGGTAACAAGCCACTTAACAGGAAATAAAGAAGAGAATAGAATATGTATCATCTTCGATCAAAATAAGGCTGTGAGAAAGATATCGTTTTCAGTTTCAGATTAAATGAAGTTTCAATTAAAAGTGATGGAAATAGATACGTAATTCAAGTTGATAGCAGGATATGTAGCAATAAATTAATGGATTCTGTACATAATTACCTAAATACGTAGTTAGAATTGAATCAGGACAAGAGTTTCCATAAACGTTCATCAAGTTCAGATTGTTGTTTAGGTTTCAAGTTTTTTTAATGTTATTGAAACCAAAAATATCCCCTATACCCTTTGTCAACCCGTCAAAAATTAGCACAGCTAGGTATAACCAATCTCCGCTTTCTCCCCGTAAAAGCAGACGAGGATCACTTTACATTTTTACATTATTAACCTTGTCCTTAGCGAGTGGGCGGCCATGCGGCCATCGCTGACCCTTTGGCACGGTAACAACGACATGGACATAGCCAGTAAATTATAGCCTTTTTAAAATTCCTCGAGTATTCGGGGCGAGAGAAAAAACGTCTGGTGTATCTTCTTTAGTTGGAAAGTTACTTTATGTAGGTAGGTCGTAGGTAGTGTACCTATCAACCTACATTTGGTGTGGTTCCTACTGATCAAACAACCTCGTTGTTTTACTTATTCGTGGTTGTGTTTATGATAAACCTGCTCTAGAAGTATTAGAACAATATATGAATATTGTTACTTAGGTATATAGGTACTCATGAATGAGTAACACAGGTAAATACCTAATGCATTTCTCATCCCATTTCTGCATTTTTTTACAAAATCATCCCAAAGATAACTCCATAGATAATTATAATATGTAAATGAAGTTTTTTATATTTCTGCGGGTAATGTAGTATGTATGTACCTAAGTACTTGGTATCACTACCTATTGATAGATAATATGTGGTCTTTTTAAACGTAGTGTTTCTACTTTCAACCTAAAGCAGATTTAATAGAATAGAATACTTACATACTATTAATAGAATACACTAAATATGTGTAGAATGTAATTAAGAGCCTAATATCGGATATTTCAACCCATTAAGTGTAATCGGGTGTGTTAAATTCCACGTTTGGTGAATTTTCCACAAAAATTCAAGGTAACGCAAACACCTAACAATCACCCTATTAGGTAGGTAATTGTTCTATTTACTAACAGTTTACTAATAAGGTAGGTACCCACTTAAAGTTATTTATTTTTTATTAGACCAGAGTAAAATAAAATTGTGGGTGCTACTTACCGCCAAAGAAAAATCCCCTGCCTTGCTCCTTATTCGTCGTATTTTTCTCCACACTTTGTAAATGATTCCACGCATTTTGCACTCCACTATCCTTTCTGATTTTATTAACAGTTCTACAATCAGCATTCCGTACCAAAACTAATATCACTACAAATATCACTTTGTAACAATCCGATTGCGAGCACATTTTAAGCGTTTCATAATTGTAAACTAACAAATCTTTGGCTAAAAATAATAAATAAATATAATTTAAACTTATTTGTTTAAATGAAATTCACTTTTGCTTTCGGTAAATATTTTTTTCGTTTCGCGCGCAAAATTCGCGTCGGCCATTTTCCCGGTACGCGCGGCGCATGCGCTGTGTCGACGGTCACACTGCCGTTTGGATACACGCTCGTTCAAAATAACAGAAAAGTTGTGTCTCGGAGTGATAGTAAATCTTATTGTTTTTTTTTTATCGGCCTTGAATTTTAGGAAATGTTGTGGTCGGACCATGCTTAGGAATGCGCTCGAATTACTTGCGGAAGCTTTAATTTCTTATCTAACGGATTCACTTTCTGTCCGTAGGCTTTTCTCATCCATTTCAAAAATATAATAAAATGCCTGATATTAAAATTCAATTTGAAATAGGTAGGGAAATAGTTTGCATAATAAAACCAGCTGATCGTACAGGTACCAAGACATTACTAATTGTAATTGAGGATGTCGAGTGACTTGGCCGGAGTAAAACCTGCTTGTCCCGTTTTGTCAGTCCCTTACATGCGAATAAATCTTATCAATTAAGTACCTACGCAGGTGATTTTAACGTCTTGATAAATATTATGTTAACATGCTCCAAATAATATTTTAACTTTGACCATTAATAATTGATTACCTAAATTATCATTGTTTTCAGATTTTTATGGGGATAAACCGGTAAACGAGCAGATGGATCACATGAGGGTAAGGAATCGGTGCCGCCCATAGACACCCGGAACACCAGAGGCGTTACAGGTGCGTTGCCGTCCTTTTGAGATTTTGAAATTTGAGGATTGTTGGGGAATGGGGAGATTGCGTCCCCCTTCCGAATCTGACCCGAATAATTGTGTCTCCGACTTATATCTTTTGCGTCTAATACCTAAGTGCACCTTTGCCTATTCTGAAATATCGTAAAAGCGTTAATAAATGATTGATAGGAATTTTATTTACCTATTTAAACGCTCTTAAAGTAAATAGCCAATGAGTGGCCGCTTACCTACCTATAGCAGAGCTAAATTATAATTTTAGTAGACGTTTCATTAAAAATCTTATTATTATAATTATAAATTCTAAACTTTATTATTTTTACGATCTATAAACGAGTATTTTGATACAGGATGCAAACATGTGCCTATAAGCTTTGTGGCTCGGTAAACCGGTGCTAATCGCCGGTGGGTACAGACGCACGAGCTGACAGCATTGCGACGATTTACCTACTTCCGATACTTCTTGATTAGGTAGGTACCTACTGCAGTCAGATTAATTGGACCAATTAACTGTCGAATAACTATTTACAAGACATTTATGACACGCTGCAATTTTATTATATTGAAAGTGTTTTAGCAGTCAATGCTTTTATTATCTGCGAGTCAATCAATATAAGAAACTTGTCTATCGTGATAGAGTCATAGTAATGCTTGAAGACTATCAATACCTATTGCATTAACTACATGATAATAAAATACAAATATTCTTACTTAGGAGTTCTAGGTCTAGGCCAAGATGCAGACATCATGGAATAAATTAAGCAGGTGTGTGCTACTGGCCTGAGATAGGTGGGTCCCTACTACAGTAAGTTTATACTTACTTAATTGAACGGTTAAAAAATTAGCAGATAACCTAGGTAAGTACCTATGTCGCGGAGAACCTGACGGGTTACCGGGGCTCTGGCTCGACGTGCTGGAGAAGGAACGGGGTGGTTTTTAGTCAGTAAGAGTCCGACACTCCCTCCCGCCTCACCCAGGCAGGAGCAGTTTCGATGATTTTTCCCCCCTTAAGAAAACCTAGGTACCTATACAGTTATTCTCTAGCATTTTTTGAGAGTGACTGGTTTATACAATTTCTATGACATCACTGCAGAAATCCACCAGTCCATCTCCTAGTCTAGTCAAGGTGTAGGTAATTACTTGCACGCATAAACGAAACTGGAATACCAAGGTTTGATGATCGTAATCTAGCAATCTTGTAACCATAACAAAAGAGGCTCACATTCACATTTATTTTCACTTTAGTGGTTTAGTTTAGTTAAACCTATAACCTAGAATAGGTATCAATCTAATCTATTAATATTTTATGTCAATTTAGATACAGGAAAATACGGTACCTACTTATAAAATATTTTTGGCTTACTTTTGTAACATAGGTAAGCTACTACGCTCTCTATCCTTTTGTTTTGCACCGAACGAATGTTATAACTCTCCAGCGACCTCTATCTGAACCTAAATCAAGAGAATACAAGTAAAAAAACCAACCATTTCGATTCAACTGAGGTTCGGAGAGCATATCAGTTTTATTTTTCCTATTGCGTGCTGTGCAGGCCGCACGCTTTCTCTAATTACTTTGGCAACTCGCGTCCACAGGATGTAGCCGCTTACATTTGTGGAGCGAAACTATTAAACAGATACTTATATACTGGATAGGCACTTTACCCGAGCATTTGCATTAATATAGTAAGATCATAGAGACTATTTAGAGGGCCTTACCCCCAACCTCGATAGTTAAGATCAGTTAAACCTTTGTTCCTACGTTTTACGTCAATTTATTGTGGAGGAAAGCATACCTAAATCTAGTCGTGACATCTCATTGATCAAGGATAAAGAGAGAATGTGTGGCTATAATAAGGAAAGACAATAATAGTAATAATGTCATGGTTGTTTTTCCGAAACACGTTAGAAATGATACAGCTGGTTTCGTTCCTCACTAAGTATTTCAAAACATTGAAAGTGACAGGTAGAGAAGTTCTCATGGAGAACACAATTTGTTCCGATAAAATGATGATGAAGATGGCGTTTATGATTTCATTTATATTCTAGTGGAAAATGCCGTAGGTTACACATTTGTTCGAACTACCTACCTATGTATTTTATCATCATACTGTATCATGTCATGTCACTGTTTGTTTTAAACAAAATAAAAAAGTAAAAAACAGATTTCCTTACCTCTAAAATATATGAACATGATTCAATAATAACAACGTCTGACTAATAGACGTCTTGAATTTAATTTCTTGACCGACTAAATATCTAGTAGGTAAGTACGTACCTACTTAATGCACCTGCAAACTTAAAATACTTAGCACATCAGCCTACTTATAGACGGAGGTAGGTACTAGATAGAAGCCCCCAGACTTGTCACAGCGTTATATGCTCTTGTTCCGAGTCGTAAGCCGGATTATAGCTACATGCCTCTCCTCGATAATTTATTCATTCAAACTTGTAAAGGCTTCACTTTGAGACGACAGCTAGAGTTGCGTCGATTTTACGCGTAAAATAATGTCGTTGGTAAGTATTTGAGATTTATGTAGGTAGGTATGAAAATTTGTGTCTGTTGGTATTGGAAATGAGTTCTTTTGTTCAAAATTTTATTACTTTGAATCTCTTTCCTTCTTCTTCTCCTTTGAGGGTAGGGTAGACAAAGGTGAACTATCTGCAGAGCAGCTAGGTAGGTACTTTTTAATCCTACATGTGAACAAAATATCGTTGTTTACAAGATAAGTACCTACTAGATTTTAAACTTACCTACTAGATTTCATTAGTCTTTAATACATATGTCTTGTTGATTATTTATAAGTATATGCTAACTAAGGATAGATACTTTGTAAGAATTACTCTGATTCTGATTACTATTTCAGGTGTGGGAGAGCCATGCTTCGGCAACAGCCCTTACAAAAAACCAACGTGAAGCAACGCTTGCGTTGTGTTTCGTCGTGTAAGTGAGTTACTGGTAGCCCAACTACCCCCTCCCCCTTCCCCAATCTCCCCAAACACTGACTCCCCAACATTCCTCAAATTCCTAATCCCGAAAAGTACCGGCCTTTTCGGGATTAGCGCTTGACACGCCTCTGGTCCTCCAGGTGACTATCAGATGATGCCTACTCGTTTACCGGCTTATACCATAAAAATTACAATAATAGGTATGTGTTGTTAACATATTACGATCTTCCACACAGATTGCAAATGACGAGGTTTTAGCTTAGAATAGCTTGACGTGCTGTTGATACGTTTTGTAGATAGTTACTCATATAATTTCGGTCGTGTGTTCAGCTAAAGAACTTGACTTTCTGTACTTAAGATAATGACATAATGTAAGCGTGGTGGATGATCATCATTACACGTTCATTAGAAGCGTTGCGTGCGGTCTGTGGACGTGCTGGCTTTACTTTCCGAGTCATCTGTGTGTGACCTGAATATAAATACATATTATAAAAAAGTAAGTATCTAAATAAACTGCCTCGTTGGCCGAGTGGTCGCAAGTGCTGACAGACTGCTGGGCAAGAGGTCCGGGTCGGTCAAAGTATTACTGGGTTTTTTAAAATCTCAGTAGTAGCACGGAGTCTGGAATTGTGACCGGTATATGGCAATAGGTTCACTGCCTATCACATGGGACTCATAACATAAATACTGACAAGTGGGTGTTACATTGTAGTGGCATTAAGTGCCCTATGGTTGACACTAGCAATAGTATAAAACTAGGCTGAACGAATGACTTGTAGCTACAATTAATATACATAATTATGGCACCTTATCATATACTTTGATATAGGTATCACCTACATTCTGTTTGTAATAAATATGCACAAACTGCACTAAATACTTCTATAGTCGTAGTATCATTAATTTTATCTAATCTTTTTTATCTTTAGGAAGTTTAAAACAAAATAAGACTGGATTAAGGTACAGGAAATTTCTAAAACCCCTAATAAAATTAAATGGGGTTTAATAAAACTCGAGTAATCTAGTTTCATTATTTATTGCTTCGTTTTATATTGTAAACAATTCGTTGAATTATCTCTTACTCATCTACTTGGCCGTAGAAATATACATGGGCTTAAAAATTAAACAAAAAAATAATACCAATGCAAATACAGAATAGTCAAACATCAACAGATAATATAAATATATCTCCAAAACAAGAAAAATTGTATTACAGGTGTGAGGTTCCCGCAAAACTTCTATAATACACGGAACCAGGAATCTACACTTTGAGTGTCCAATAAAATCTCTGCGAAAACATCACACCACTAAAATTTACATTCAAGTCAATAATTTAAATACTGTTTTATTTTATTGTCAATTTTAAAATACATCAATTAACATCACTACTAAGTATATAATTTATTAAAATTTACAAATATTGTATAATATAATAATAAGAATATGTATAGTTTTTAAAAATAATATTGTTAGCAACATACCAACCAACTAATGTTTAACTTAATCAGATCAAAATTATAGTTAACTATAAAACTTAATAAATTGAACTGTTACTTTTGTGCAATGGGTTTTTGTAAACAAATTATTATATGGTAACTATTTCTTCAAAAACGACTCACATCATCAACCGCACAAGGTACAAAGAAGTTTGCTTACAGACACTTAAAAAAAGTTAAAAATCATTCAGTTATAAAAAGCCAGAAATAAAAACCATCAAGAGATATAGCTGACGAAACAAACAATATCATCTATAATGATTTTAAAATTAAAGAAACCTGCTTGTCATTAGAAATACTTTCAAAAACCTAATTTAGTAACTCAACACTACAATTTAAATTTCTTATTTTGTCTCTATTCATAAATAATGAAAGACCCCGTTACTTAAGTTACTGTAAGCAATCTCTTAAAACCACCCGAGTTAACTTTAATATCAGTTAAATTTAACTCACAAATCCAAAAACCAGTAACCGCGACCCATTTCGATCAGTGTTAATAAAAATATTGTCTAAAAAATGCCAACCGGCTTAGGTAAAAGCTGAAAGCTGAAATTAAATAATAAAAACTGCAAAAAGCTGAATACAAATGTACTAGAGACAATAGTAAAATAAAGACTAAGAAAATTCTAGATTACTTCAAAAAGATTATCCAAATCAATGGAAATGAATTAAATATAGAAATGGTAAATTATCGAGTGTCCAAGTATTACTTCTATTGAAAATTAATCTTGATTACCGATTGTGTCATTCATTAATCCAGTATTGTCCGAGCCTAAATTCCAAATCATCCATAATACATTTGTAATCCATCAGCATTGAAACAACGTATTATTAAAAAATCTGTACAAAAAACTTAAACTACAAATAAAATGTGCAGAAAAATTATTAAAAATCTGTGTCAATAAGCCTCATCGCACGATAATATCAATGAGATCGCTTTACATCGCGTCAAACAATGGAGTAGTCAGCTCAGTTCATAATGATCGCAATATCTTTCGAAAATAACTGTCTAATTTACCACGAGACGAGATGAATTCGTCATTATCAGTATTGTATTTAAGTCTAATTTCCATTATTCAGCATAATAGTGCACGTTGTATCTGATGTCAACTTGAAATGAACTTTTTACTGTATGTTTAAAGCTTCAATTTCAAAACATCTCGTCTCATTGGCTGTTTCTATTCATTGTCGCTCGAAAGCGGAGTTTCTTCCATCGCGGTATTTGTATAGAGCAATAAAATTTACTGTAGAAACTGCCGTTGGAAAACCGCAATGGATTAGGTGATCGATGTTCGTTTTACAACCTGCGGTAGATACCCGGATACAAAGTCAATCGAATAAAGTCCAGTACAAAAAAGCCGGTCAAAATAATTAATCATTTGGCACCTGAAAGGGTATTTGATAATGACAAGTTAATGATAAATAATACTTAAAGTATGCTAACGCCAGATTTCTAAATGAACCAAAGCTAATTTGATATTCAGACTTGCTGCTAGGTCATAAGATAAATGAAATTAATAAATACTGAAACCGGGTATTAGCACACATAACAAAAACTTCATACAATACAATATAATATATAGGCCTGTAAATTCTCTATAGGAGAAGTAATATGTACATAATAAATGGAAACTATAAAGAAATAACACGTGTTTACGAGACGGCGTCGTTACAATACCAACTACTACATGTAGCACTACAGTCTTACGAAGTCGTATAACTTTTATCTTTGTAATCTAATCAAATATAAGGACCATCTGCTAGAGACACTCTTTTTTCATTCTCTCCTCATCGATGAAGCATAATAATCGCTATATTTCACAAGATTACAGAATCTAATGTTCACATAAGTATAAGAAACTATTAGAACTACAATTGGGGCAGAAAATATAATGTGTCATAAAAACACATAATTGGCAACACTTTACTTTTTAGAAATTAACACAACACTAAAATTGTGACGATGTATTTAGTTCGTTGTGAACCTTCCATCTTTGAATCGGTTTAAAATTTAAATGAAAATCTTTCTTAAATCTTTTTTTTTTCATACGACCACACTACCCATTAGAAAAATGGCAACCCCAAAACAATTAATACTCCTACACAATTAGGACTTTGAAATCACCGTTTAGGTACTAATTCATGCATATAGTGACTATATAAAAGTCTATATATTTAGCTAAAACACTATTTATGTATAAACAACAAAATGTAACTATATCATCACTAAGTGATCCCTAAGGTACTACTATATTATATATCAGTGATAGGCAAGTCAATGGGCGTCATATTGTACTCTCAAATGTTTTTCTAATAGCCTTACGTTGTAGGCAAAAAGAAACGTACTTATATTTCAACTTCGTAATCATAAATCAGTCCATTTGCGCTTGCACACGTGTCATATACCTTCATCTGATTCTATAAAAAAGATACATTCGAAAATTATACTTGTCGTTATTTATTTAAAGAGGTTTTTTGTTAAACTTTTCAACCGCTTTTATTATACTCTGAAATTAATATTATTCTTCATATTACGATATGACGATCAATTGACTTGTGATTTGATATAATAAGGACGCATGCAATTACTAGTGGCCCACACTAAGTTCCAAATATACTATCAAGACCTACAAATGTACCAAAGTACCTAAGTATGGAACAGTCCAATGTCTCTAATTCACAGATACAATAAAAAGATTTTTACGAATTTTTTCTTCTAATATTTAATGTCATACTAATTTTAAACATCCATTTACCATCTTGATAGACAGAAATATCTAATTATTGTGACGTTCGTGCGTATAGGCCAAGATTATTCATATCATGTGCATTAAATTCCATAGTAGTTGTAAAAAGTGATGATAGTTCAATATCTTATACTTATTTATAAATATTTAAGAAAAACAGTGTTTTATATAGGGATCGGTTCATATTACATTGATATAGCGGAAAGTTAAATTTAGACGTCATTTTCTTTAACTCTTGCGTAGATGCCACATCGGTTTTTTGTCGTGTAATTCTGCCTCTTATTTATGCAGTTTTAAAAAGGTAATTAGAAAGTTTTTTTCATTTCATCCTCTTCCTATGCAACACGAACCGACCCATAATACAATAGTTATTGCACACATACGTATATATTTGTCTATGTATATATAATCGGAGTATAATGTGAAGTATAATACATTGTGTAAAGTTGTATAACGCTTTCCCCACTAGCACCGAAACCTTGGATTTCAGTTTCCTTTAGACCAATTATGAACACGTACGTTTTATAAGAAATATAGAAACTACACTTCAAATCAGTGGCATGACGCCTTATCCTGTCTATAAAGAGTCGATAAATCCATTTATTTTATTGATTACCAGCGAAATGTACGTAGGATCGACATGACACTAATTTGAAAATCTGCAGTGTCAAGTAAAAAAGCACCAAAAGAAAAATAAATAAACTTAAAATAAAGATCGACAGTTCACGTCAATATACATTTTACAGCATCGATATCGATTTTATATACTTGTGAAACAAAAACAACATTGTCAGTAAAAGTTGGCACATGTATAAAATTGTAAATGATTTGCATCAAATATTTGGTCAATGCTCAACCACTGCGTTTCAATAAGATTTCCACAGACCTTTTATAGCTTTCAGTTTTGGAGACTTCTTTGTTGCCTCGAATTCCTGTTTGAAACTCGTAATGAATTTATCGCGTAAACTTTGTCGCGGCGCTGACGGTTTCAAGAGAAACTTCTTTAAATCATTCGTAAAGCTTTTTGCCGTATAGTTCGGTTCTTCCCTAATCGATTCATCGTTACTCGATTCAAGGAATGATACCGATTTATTTGATTGTATCGAGTTTTTTCGCTCCCGTGAGCCTCTAGGTGTTGATTTGGAGCGCGATGTGATCTTAGGCTGGCTGTAACTTTTCGATACCATCGAGTATTGGTCGTCGTCGATGGAATCGAGGGTGTCCGTGGATCGGTTGCAGACCCTGCAGCAAAGCTGACAGTGTTCCTTCTCACTGTGGTACCTGCCATTGCAGTACACGTAGTTTTCCTTGAGCCGAGAACTCCTCGGTGTCTTTGTTTTATCTTTTGAGGACTTTTCCTTATATTCTCCGCGGTCATTCCGTCTCGATCGTTTCCTGCGGCACTTGGGGCAGTTGTTGCGTGCGATGCGACGGAGTTCTTTGAGAAATTCGTAATCAATTTCGAAATACTTGGCGTCGGGTTCGGAGTAGTACCTGAGGTCGGAGTCGGTGGAGTCGCTGCGGGGCTGCTCCTGCTTGCGCACGGGCTGGTCGTCGCGGCCGGGGTCCGAGTAGTAGGAGGCGGGGCGCGCGGGGCGGGCAGCGCGGGGCGCGGCCGCGGAGTCGGGGCGCTTGGGGCGCGGCCGGTGCGTGCAGAAGGTGACGGCTTTGTCCCGGCGGCGGGGCGCGCGGGGCGGGGCGCGCGGCGCGGCGGGCAGGGGTCAGGCCTGCACGGAGGGCACCCACAGCGTCTTGTTCTGTTCCTCCTCGACGGCCGCCTTGATCTGCGTGCACGTGTACGCTATGTTCACGCCCGCCGGGATCTCCGCTGGAACACATATTACACATTAGCATTCATACAGTCCAAGAGGATTTTAAAACATGATCTCATCTTTTCTGCTATCGTAATTAAGAGCTTACAATACACTATCAGGGATTACAATGACCCAGAACATAGTACAAGATAATATTCCCTTACATACCTGATATGTAACTTCTGTACTCATTTTCGACCTTAAGTCCATGTTCATACATCTCCTTGGCCGCCTTAGCGGTGACCTTGTCCGCGTGCCGCGTATCCTTGACCTCTTTGATTTGTTTGAACGACTTGAATTTTATGAACAGAACTATCGGGTAGATCTGCTGCTTGTGAAGTTTCTCTATCGTGGCTACACTTATGTCTAGGATGCAGTGGATTCCCTGTGGAGGTAAATAGAAAATATTAAGCGAAAAGCTTATTTAATAATTTATACATAAGCAGTACGTTTTGATTTAATGTGAAGTATGGACGAAAACTTTTTTATGGCATAGGTTAGCAAACGAGCAAACGAATTACCTAATAATAAGGAATCGAAAGACATTTATAACATTAGAAGGGGGTTACAAGTGCGTTGCCGATCTTATGGGAATTGGGAACATGAGGTTAGGGATGAAGAGGAGGATTGTGGGGAGAAGGGATATACAAGATATTTGTAAATAGGTTTTTTTTCAAAATTATATGAACTTTGTGTTGGAAGCTAAACCATATTCGTATTTTGGGTACAACAACGTCATAGATAACAAATAAATAAAGCGTGTTTTCAGGAAATTGCTAGACACATGTTTGATATCATTTATGGTCAATAACTCAGTTGTGAGTAATTTTAGTATTTATGACGTTATTTATGTTATAACTTTCGTGAGCGAAAATTAATTAACCATTATTTTTTTTGGCTTAGTCACGTATTGTTTTCAGTAACAGCACGACAGTTGCCGCATCGCGGGTTGCGGAATGCTGCTCATGAATAAGTTCTTCTTCAAGTAATTACGTGAGTAAGCCGAAAAACAAAATAATGTATGTATGTAGAGTACCTTCTCTGCCAGGTCGCGGATGGCGTGCAGCGGGATGCAGTCGATGTGCGTGCAGTCGGGGCGCAGGCGCGGCTCCAGGTGCGTGCCGCGCTGCAGCGCGGGCGCGGCGCCGGCCACGGGCAGCGCGGCGGCGCGCGCCAGCCCGAACGCGTGCGGCCAGTCCGACGCCAGCCGCGCCGCCACCGCGCCCGCCAGCGGGCCCAGCACCACCACCGGCCGCTGCGTGCCGTCTGCCGGGACAGCATAAACATAACATCACATTACGGCACTTAATGCCACAATGTAACACCCAGGCACATCTCCAGATCCCGTGCAATGGGGATGATGACAGGGTATGAAAATTAAAAATATAATTAGTCCGTAAGTTAGGTAATGAAAAAATATTAGACACGTATTTTTTTATTTTGTCGTATAATAAAACAATACTTAGATAAAACGAATCAAAGTTTAGGAGTGGGGGCTAAAACGTCATTTCTTAGTATAAAATGTACTGAGAAGTGACGTCACGCGACATTTCAAATCAATATATCTTCGAAACTATTCGTTTCTGTGAGAAAATAAAAAATACGTGTCTAATGTTTTTAAATAATCTATCAGACGGACATTAAAATAAGTCGTCTACCCCTTATGAGTTTAAAATTTGTGAGCCAACTGATCCTGCTAAAAATGCTTTTGCTTTTGCTTTTGCTTTAAACTGATTTTTTTTATAAAATTGACGCTCTAAAATTGAAACCCACAACAGGTTCATCAATTAAACTCAGTCAATACTTGTCGAATCAAAATATTAAAATTATACAGGAAGATTATTACCCACAAACACCACTACCAAACATGCTTAACAACAATAAAACAAAAAATACAAAAGCGACATACTCAAATATAACTCACAGTGCAGTCTCTCGACCCGTTGGTAGGAGAGTACTGGCACGTCATCAGCCAGGGTCCCGCTGTCACTCCAGCAGCCCAGCTCCGTGTTGGAGAAGGACGCCAGTTCCTTGCTGTCTCTGTGCTTCTTGCGACGGAAGAAGGAACGACGCGCCGTCGTCGACGCTCGTCTCTGAGCGTCGCCTTCCAGTGTCCCCATCGATCGTCTGAGTATTTCTTCTACCCTGAATTGAGAATGATTAGTATTTAGTTTAATTCGTTGTTTATAATAATTACGTGGTTTGTATATAAGCAGTGAGTATAAGGTATTTTAATAGCCCGAGAGAGTCCCTGTACTATAGGACTTTTCTAAAAAAGAGGGGTTTGCGCTTTTTCATTTGAGGGACGATATGATTACAAAATATTTCACCAAACATTTGTAACATGTAACTGAACTCACTTAAATTTACTAGGAATGGTCCCCCAGTGCCGCTTGGAGCCCTTGCAGTCGAGTTGCCAAGCGCGCCAGAGTCCGGGCGAGCCGTTGAACAGTGTGTTGTCGACAAACAGTACTTCATCTTTACGGAACCATAGAGAGTACTCGTCGATGGTGTCCATGCCCACGGACGTGATCTTGGCGCACCGGTCGAAGCCAGCGCGGATGTAGAACGCGTCGCCCGGCTTGTCCTTGATCTCGTGGTACTGTTGTAGATCGTGTCTCACTAATACGCTCACCTGAGGAATATTAACGATGAGGTTATTCTTTGTCTTTACGAAATGGGCACCAATACAATAAATTACAGGGATATAATGATGGTCTCACCTTATCCGCCGGCTTAGCTAGTTCCAACGCAGCTTGCTCAGCAGTGGCTCGCCTCAGATCCACGTTGTTATACTCCAATATCTGATCGCCAGTCCTCAGCCCCGCATTATACGCCGGCGACTCTATTTGCACGCTGTGCACAAATATACCCACTGCATTACCCCCCACCAAACTTATCCCTAAGTCCGAACAATTTCTCATTTCAATCAGAAGAAATCTAGGCAAGTCTTTGTTGTTCTGTGACTGCCTCAAGGTAGCCACTTCAGTCGAAGGCTGCTCCAATCTAATAGATTGTTGCGGTCCAGGAGAATTTCTAGGTGTTGGTGAACCAGACAATGAAACTTCCTCGTCGTGCGAACTCTCACCAGACGACGAGCTTCCAGGAACTTCCACTTCATCCTTATATTTCTCTGGGCTATATTGCACGAGCATAGTTATCGAGTTCCCGATCTGTCTGAGGACTCGAGCGGCGAGCGTGTAGGTAGCGGAGCGCATGTTGATCCCACACACTTCTAGCAGTTGGTCTCCCACCTGCAGCCCGACCTGGCTGGCAAGGGAGTTGTCGTTCACCGTGGACACGAACACCCCGCCACTGCTGGGCGGGCAGTATATCTGTATACCGAGCGGTTGCTGGCTCTTATCTATGTGTACTCTCCTTAACTCGCCGGGCAAAGGTTTGTTCCACCCTAAGCCGCAATACTCGGGCATAGAATTCCTAGTTTTGTGCGTCAATTGCTTCGCTCCCCGACCCGGAGATAAAACTTCGACGTGAAATGTAGGCATCGGAGAATTCCGCTCAGAACTTCTCTCTATTGACCCTGTACTTAACTTTCCCGCGGAGTTTTTTGACGTGACACTCGGGTTCGAGGGGATACGAAACCTCTGATTCTCTTTCTTACGAGGAAATGTTCCACCTTCATACGTGTGGTGGTAGTCGCCACCCCTAGTGTTGCGCGGCACTGGCTGGAGGTCAGACATATTGTGAGTGTGAGACGTGAACGAGTGCATGTCGTAGCTCGTGCCGATACTCTCACCCGACTGACTTTGGGGGATATTTGTTGGACTCGCTAAGTGCGGATACCTACTTGAGGTATGAGGGTTTGAATTCACAAAAGGGCCTCTGTAGTATTGAGAAGCTTGAAGCCTCGATTGTGATGGCAAGGTCCCCGTCATGGGAAAATTTGCGTTACTGTTCAAACTGTCCGGTCCAAAGCTATCACTGTCTGAAGGGTATTTGTTCACAGTCTTCGGTGATGATGACTTCTTATTCGAATAATATTGATCTAGTAAGTCTTTTCCTGGGTGATTCTTGATCGAGTGTTCTAACGAGCTGGGAGATTTCCTTGGGACAAAATCCAGTGAGTTTGGTCCCTTGTTGACAATGAAGTCTAAGGAGTGCGGGCTTTTAGTCCGGTTGCGTGTAACTGGCTGGTAGTCCAACGAGTCGTCTGACGGGTTTAGAACCAAGCTCAGTCGGTTCGGTGTGACGTCGTGTTCGGAGTAATCACTGATGGACATCTTGTCCTTTTCTAACGTACGAATCTTCTCGAAGTTCATACTGTTCGGGGAAGCGAACGGTTTGTGTATGGTTAAGGGGGCGGGCTTCGGAAAGTGTTCGATAGCTGGCGAGGACTCTATGGACTTGTACACGGAGTGGCGAGCTGGCGTGGTGACCTGAGTGAGGGGTGCGTGTCCCAGGGGGATGGGGTTCGAGTTTCTATTGGTGTTGGAGCGCTGCGGTTCCGGCGGGAGTTTAGTAGGCGGGCTGAGCAGGATGGACAGTGGCGGCCTCTCCTTCCTGGAGCGGGGCTGTACGATGGTTCCAGTCGAGTTCTCCTCTAGTATGAAGTTGGCCCGCGCCTTGGGCCACGTGCCACCATTCTTAGAATCACTCTGTGACTCTTTGTTCTTTCTCCGCGAACGTTTTAGCACACTACTCGTCTCTTTGACTGTAAAGACAAAAATAACAATATCATCACAAAGATAACAAAAATCATAACCTTAACTTCGATTAATAAGTTTTCTAATTATATCATGCAATTAATTAATATATTACTCACTTGTTTTTCCATGATAACTATCGATAACGGAGTCTAGCTCCGCGATCGCATCAGATTCCGGCACCTGTGCAAATAACACACATTTACACGCGATGAAACAACTTCGTTGAGTGGCACTATTGTACTGAGTGACGTCACACGTGCATAGTATGCATCAGAGGGGGAAATATGTAAAGAAAATGAGACCGACGGCCTCTCAGGTTACAGGTGCAAGAGCGACTGCAATTAAATGTAAGCTATCGTACGAATTTCAGTGATAAGACCAAATTGCAATCGGTGAATCGTTGTGTCACGAACTAACGTGTGTGGACTTCCCCTGACATGCGTTAGGCACGCCGCCACACGCATGTTTCTCAATGTCTATGATGGTAATCTCAACAACAAATGTTTTAAGCCCTAATTTAATTAAGTTTGATTTATCAACAACGCTTGCGCATCAACATGTTGAGACGCTTGTCACTCAATCTTAAGTTTCATAGTTACTAAAAATATTTTGCATAAATACTTAATTTTAATAAGAAACCAACCAAATTAGTCAATAATTGATATGCGTCATGTCTGGGGATCAGTGATTTACATATACCTACATAAACCGACTTCATATCGGGCTACATTTATCCAGTTCTATCTAGAATCGGATTATACTAAAACTGGAAAAAGCCAGCCCAAAGCGGCTCATCGACCAATATCTACTTCTTTGTGCGCATACATACACATGCGCATACGCATCGCACGCATACATCGACGAATTTGACATAAAAACATGTTTACAAGTAATATTTACCTTATTCTGTTTATCCTTGGACTTGCTTCGACCAGTCACCGCCTCAATTTTCCCCCGGATCATGTCCCAAGTCCCTGCGATCATCAATGGATTGATATCTAATCGATTTAAAAGCTATCTTATCGTATCGATACACACGTCAAGTGGGGCACGCTACGTACAAACATTAAACGATTATATCAAGAACACACGGCAAAATCTAGCTATGCCAGACCAGTATAATATGACCCATGAACGTGCTGAAAGATCATACAGAAAGGGACCATGATATAGTGGACCTGTATAACTTGATATGCAGTCGTGCGTACCTATGCGGTTTATTTATATTGTCAATATTATTTAGTTTCTTTTTTGGTCTGGAAAAATGTGCGAGTGAATTGTAACCAGGATTGAGTTCAAATAAATATTTTGATAAGATAACTCGGCAACTAGTTTTTGCTGGTTCCCATAATATTTTGATGTTTTTGACATAGTTTGCATATCCTTTATAAGATAGACACCGCGTTTAACAGAGACGTGTGGGTAAAAAGTCAATGTACGTATGTTTACAATACATTTTCACTAAAAAAGCACACTACAGTAGCATATAATACAATCTGCTGGTTTGATTGTGGGCAATAAGATTTTTAAATTACAAGCTATCGCCCTACTACTAGAAGCTTCTCAATTTTAAGTTCTACCTATGTATGTAATATATGTATCGTGGCATCTCTGTCTTTTTACAAAGGATAAATAAACTGACTGAACTATATAAGACAGAAATAAGTCAGAGAAGTTGAATTTACCATAAACTAAACCACTTTATACCATAACAACAAGCGTATTAGGTACAAAATGAATTATTTTTATATTTAATTTGATTGTAATCTTACCTCTCTCCTGTGGTATCTTCCCCTGGCTCCCCGCGGCTACATGGTACACATATCTTCTGTCGAAGTCTGGCATACCGTGATCTATGTGGACCTGTTACACAAACAGATAAATATAATATTATTATTATTCCTTGACGATAACTGACTACAAGCATGAAGTGTGTGATAGAGAAAAAATTGAGACACAAAATATAGAACGCGATAAGATGTATAAAGAAAGTTCTGGAATATACACTTGACTTGAAGTAGTTAAATCTGCATTTGTTGTGAAACCTCCTCTGTAGGTAGAGATGTACATTTTTTATGTTATACCAACATTTTGTTGTGTTCTTTTTTTTTTAATTGGGACAAGCCCGCCCCAACCTCCGAAGACCACTGCAACTCTAGTAAGCCAGGATCTACAGTATCTACTGTGGAACACTAAAATCCAGCGCGTCCCAGGGACATGAATGTCTTGGTTCCCGCAACGAAATAAACCAGATATTTTAAGAGGAGAAGAAAAAACCATAGTCTCCACTTCCTTTAGTGAATTGCTGTAGGAGACAGAATGAAATAAACCTAAAGGCGCAAAAAATTGTATGTATTAACAAACTTTTCCTGAAAATTGAAGATTACTTTACTTTTGCTCGAGAGATGAATGAGATGGAAGCTAAAGAAGTATGTTATGACCAAAATAGGCAGAATGGTTATCTAATGGTACACGGACATGGATGTGTTTAAGTGTGTGTTTATATAGTTAAAATTTATACCAAATGCTTACCTTAGTATCGGAGGATGGCTGTACAAACTGGCACCAAGACTCGTCAGTCTGCGAGCAGATGTTCACCATCTTACTGTCAGAGTACGAGCGGGAGTGGTCGTACATTGACATCCTGTCAAACGAAAATACACCGTTTGTTTAAAGTGGTTGAGGTCAATTCGCCGGGATCACATTTCATTACACATTACATGCTGCCACCCTGATTCTTTTATTTTGCTTTTGTTATAATGTTTTTTTTTTGCATTCATTGTTTTTTTACTGCTGTTTTTTTTTTGTTATTTTATGTTCTTATATTGTTTTCTTTTTTTTTATTTTTGTTTTTCAATGTTTATTTAATGTGTTAATATTCGGTGGTCCATGTCTAGTGGCGAATAAATTATTTTTCTTTCTTCTTCTTCTTCTTTCTTTCTTACACATTTAGAAATTAATGATTAAAAAATGCAATATGTACATATTATTATTAAAAATGAAAACTATGGTTATATGATCACGGTAATTTCACATTTCTTAAGGTGTAATTAAAGGCTATTACTGCTTGAAGCTTCCTACATCACAATTAAGGAAAAATTATGTAAATATTCACAGACAGATATGACAACAAAAACAAAAGAAATTCTTTAAAATCACTTAAATGATTGATAACACCTATCAAATCAAGTCAGGGTCAAACGAAATTCCTTTTAAATGAAACACTATTATACGAACTAGCCACACCTGCACGGTTTCAGCCGCTGATCCATTCAATACAAAAAAAACAATTTGAACCAGTTCTGGAGAATAGCACGTTCAAACAAACAAACTGTTCAGCATTGTATTCTAGTATAGATAAATAATTCTAAGTTTGTAGGCAACATTCTCCACTCACCATCGCAAATCAAATGATACTACAGATCAGTACGTAGTTATCTCAACATGACCTTTATCTCGAATATTTGTGGAGCGGATATCGGCCGCCATTGTGAATTGTGACAAAAATGATCACAAAGTTACCGCTGTTGGTAAACAAGGCACTCAACCTTATTCCTAACTATAACTTGGTAACATGGTATTGTTGACGAAATTAGTTATCATGAAAACAACTGAAAAAGAGTAACCTATGGAGTTTCTTGTTCGTTCTTCTCATTTTTCTCTCAGTTCTCCCACTAACTTCATTATATACCATATTTCTGATGTTTAGAGACTAATCTTGTGTAAACAAATTTTCGGTACGACATATCAACGTATTAAGATTAAGTGATGGAAGGAAATAGGAAAATATCGTATATATCTTTTAACCCAGAATGCTAATTGTACCATAACTTCAGTATTTGCGCTTGCGCAGACATGACAACCAACCAACAAACAATTGCCATTAACTTTGTTTTTTTGTTACTATGCTTTGTCTATCTACTCAATAACATAACATAACATCACGCCTTTTATCCCCGAAGGGGTAGGCAGAAGTGCACATTATGCCACTGTACAATGTAACACCCACTTTTCACTATTTATGTTATGAGTCCCATGTAATAGGTGGTGAGCCTATTGCCATATTATCTGTATTGCCGTATCTACTCAATAAGGGAGTTTAAAAGTACCGAGTAGGATATAAGCAAATGTAAAGCTGGTAATCCATAATTTGGACCTTATATGCCATAATATAAGGGTGCCTCACCTGTCCCTAGTACTATTGCAGCATGTGTACAAGGGCCTCAGCAGAGTGAGTGCGACGGACTCGTACTGGCACTCGTTCAGCAACGCCATCGCCTCCGATACACTCTTCACACCCTCCAGGGACACGTTGTTTATCTGCAATATTAATGACATGTTATTGGAATTTCGACTTTATTATAGAAGATGTTAAAGTTTAAAGATTGATGTAGCTTAATATCGTGTTGTCTCCAGTGTTTACATGCATACTGATATCAGATAGGTATGTACAATTTTCAACTTTATCTTAAGAGATTATAGTTTAAAATCTATTAAAGATAGACAGATTCGTATAACTTAATGTGCTGCTGTCTATATTATCAACATACCACATCTATCTATCCTCAATGTTATGTACTCCTGATAAATAGTGCTATCTATAATTTTTTCGATGAAACTATGTAGGAAACTACGTAGTTTATCTATCCTTGGCATTTTTGTAATGTTTTGTTTACAATAAGTTTATCAAATCACAAAAGAAATGCGATTGGCAGTTGCAGCTATTTCTGCACTACCCAAAGGACGACAGGCAGCGAATGCTACAAGCATTGTAAACCTTAAGCAATTGGGTACTTGCCAACTAGTTAAAATCAATACTTTTTTTCGAACTGTGAAAAACGACAGTTTTCTATGCATTTTGTACAAGATTGTGTATTGTGACGTCACGTTTTTATAGCGTCAAATAACATAAACATTTCGTAAAAAAAATGCCAGAAGAACACTAACATTAAGTTTATCATAAAAGCAATTAATAATAATGTGATTATTTTTTGATGTTTTATTGTATTGAACTGTCAAAATAATTTAATTTTGATTAAGGATTATCCAATTGTATATAACTTAAAAAATTATAAATATTGGCACGTGTAGTAAACATATTTATAGTAAGTTTTGATGTGTTCTTTGTAAAATAATGAAATATATTCTGTAATGTATACTCACACTAACAACGCGATCACCGATATACAAGTTGCCTTCTTTAGCAGCAGCGCTGCCGTTTGCTATTTTGCTTATGAAAATACCTGTAAACAATATTAGTTGGTTTAGTATGTGACAGTAACGTGATTTACTGTGTATTTAAGAAAGTCGAAATCTATATGTTTGGAATTTAATCAAAACATTAAGGAAATAGAAATTTTTGCCAGAAAATAGTAAAGTTAATAATGGGGATAGCGTTTTTAACTTTTTAAGCTTATCAGGTGACGCTAAGGGTCAGTTTATACGGAGAGAATTGAAGTTGCACGTCTGGACGTATGTACGACCACCATTTAGCGCAATTTTTAAGAATTTTCGCTTAATTTACGGCCGTAAAATTGCCGTCACCTTTCATTAACCTTTTTGCACCTATCACATACATTTCTGCACTACCCAAAGGATGGCTGGCAGAGAATGCTGTTAGCATTAAGTCCTTCTTACGCAATAGTGTAAAACTTAAATAGATAAATAAAAAAATTAATCCAGATATTTTTAGTGCCAAACTCGTGGACTGAAAGACAATTTAATTGGACAAATAGGATTTTCCTATTTTAGCGCTATCTGGTGATAACAAAAACGTTAGCCCATATTGAATGTATTGTGTCGGAGTATACATATGTAAGTTACAACGAATATTTTTTTTTAAGGAATAGTAGGCAAACAAGCAATCAGCTGACTTGATGGTAAGCGATCAGCGCCACCTATGGACACCCGCAACACTAGTAGAGTCATGGGTGCGTTGCCAGCCTTTTAAAAAGGAGTAAGCTCCTTTATTGAAGGTTTGTAAGTCGTATCGGTTCAGAAATACCGGCGACGACAAAAATTTTCTGAAAGCTTTGGGAAAAGCGCACAGATGTAGCCTGCCAAGTATGTATACGATGAGGATACCGTACCGTGGTGCAGTGCGATCCCGCGGGCGTCTGCCAGATGCAGGCGGTGTCGTCGCGCGCGCGGGCGCTGCAGGCGGAGCGCGGCGGGCGCCCGCGCGAGCGCGCCGCGCAGGGCCGCCGCGGCCGCCGCGCCGCTGGCCCACACGCACACCCCGCACGCCTCCGTCACGCGGTCCTGCACTCTGCGCCCACCACACGGGTTAGTATTCAAACTCAACACATTTATTTCAATTAATCCTTAATTAGGCACTGTTAAAACATCAACAATTAAATTCTCCGTCCGTCTGTCTGTCTGTCAGTGAAGCTAGTCACTCGTTTCAAAGTTTAGTCTCGAATGGAGAATAACAACATACATACAGATTAACTCTTTAAAAAAATATATTTTATAGTCTCATCTCATTCTCATTTCAAGTCTTTCAAATAAAATGAGCAACTACTTGGCGAAAGTATTTCAGCCCTTATACAGATGACGAAAGACAATGATAGAAGTTTTATTTCAATAAAACTTATCTATCTTTAGTAATTTGGGGTACTTTTCTTCCTTGTGTCATTTTATATGTACAGTGCAACCGTACACATTTAAAGTCAGCATTTTTACGCATCGTAATTCATTTACCTAATTATTCGATTCTGATCGTATCGAGCAATTAAGTCCGCCGTGCGTTCTCATAATTCAAATTCGCACTCACGCATCTTCGCATACAGTTCACTCAATCCATTTTACGTTAGTTTATTATTTTACTATACATTATAGGACTCTGTTTAATGTGTATAATGTACGCTTACAGCTCCATTTTTGTATTCATTAATTTGTAGTAAGTTAGTCTGATAAATATCCACCAATAAAATAAACTGTCTTAAAAAGTAATTACAAATAAAAACGATAACCATACACTTCATCTCAACAAATCAACATCAATATGAAAAAGTGGAATATCTATTCACAAAATAACCTCTAAAAAGACAATGACCTCAAAGCTTAAACTACAAAATACAGCACTTACTTGATCTTCCCATCAGCAATGGATCCCTTTTTGACAGCAGTGACGTATATGCTGCAGTCGTTAGGATAGTATGGCTCCTCCCTGCCACCAGCCAGTTCGAAACCCAGCTCCCCATCCTTGCCCAGACCAGACAACTCCACGTCTATTATTTCCCACTCGAAGTCCTGTAGAGAGAAGAATATATATAGACTTTTTTTAAGGGGGAAAATCATCGAATGGCTTCTCCGACTTTATAAAAGAAAGGTTGGAGTCGGCTTTTCTAAACGTAGTTTATATAACATTCAAGACTGAGATTGGTGATTAATAAAACATTCTTAACGTTGTAAAAATTAGGGTTCTCAAAAATAAAGTCCACATTTTGTTCAAGTTATCACATAAACAAACAAGAATAAACGAATTGTCATAGAAAAAAAAATACTTGTTATAATTTTAAAACCGTAGTTTTAGCATTCTCTGGGACGCTAATGAAGCGGAATGACTATCTATCCAATCACTAAATTGAAGGACCAATAGGTTCTTAATTAGCGTGACCTAATTTGATTAACTTCATATAGTTAATCAAAGACCATAGAGACTATTGACATAGTCAATCCAAGTACAATTAACCTCATTTTGACAGTAATACTTTTAACGGGCTTTTAAAAGGAGGAAGTTTCCATCTTTATTATTTTAACGTACTAAACGCCTTGGTGTCACCGGTGACCGACGTCAGCGGAGGATTTGCCTTCAACAAACTAAAAATGTAATAAGTTTTAATCGATAAATCTTAAACATAAAACTCATCATCACTCACTCACTCAATATCATACTCAGTGTTCGTGAAAACCCTATAATAGTGAGACTCCAATAAAACAGGATAAAAGAAGTGCTTAGTAAAAAGTTATAGTAAAATTAATGTCCTCCTCGCCTGCGATACAGGATTGATTGATTAATGCAAGTATCTTCTGTAAGATCTCTTTGTAAGGTCAATTGTACGCATTATATTTTTGTATTTTGCATTTATGAATAAAGATTTATTCCTTTAGTAAAAAAAACTGTTTTTTATTGAGTTAGGTTAGATAACAGTCAAAACTGCTGGGATTTATATTGCAATGTAATTTACGACTATGAAGAAATTCAGATACAATGTAAATTGTTTAATGAATTAATGAAATGAAATGAAATGAAACCCTAAGGTGTTCCTAACCTGTATATCAGCATCAACAGCGGAGTCCCTCGAGTGAGTATGTCTCCTGCAGTCCTTGCGATCGTCGTCCTCCGTCATAGTGGAGCGTTTGTCCTTACTCTCCTTCTTGTTGCCATGGCGACGGGCGCACTGTAATAACAAAACAGTTATCTAATATTATAACTTTCGTATCCTTACTTATATTATAAATCGGAAAGTGAGTTTGTTTGTTTGTTCCGCCTTCACGACGTAACTACTGAACCGATTGCTTTGAAATTTTGCAGAGGTAAAGTTAGAAGTCTGGATTAAATAATAGGGTTTATCCCGGAAAAATTTGATATTCCCGAGGGAAAACAAAAGTATTGGTATAGATGGCGCTGTGTGTATTGGTATATGTCACATAGTCTACTTTTTATCCTTTTGTGCTTTGCTTGCCAAAGCCGCGGGTAAAAGCTAGTATATACTAAATATATTATTATGTTTTCGGCTTACTCACGTAATTAGTATCACAAGTACAATCAGTAGCAGCGCGACAGTCGCCGCGTTGCGAGTCGCGAAATGCTGCTCGTGAATATAAGCCTCTAGCATGGCTTGAAATTAGTCGAGTTCTTCGTCAAATAATTAGAGTAAGCCGAAAACATAATAATACAGTTATTTAAGTACGAATTCAATTCAATGTTCATGACTAAGAGTTGTAGCGTGTCTTGAAACCTGTCGAGTTATTTCGTTAATAAGTTACGCGTGTAAGTCGTAAAATATAATTAGTTCCTGAACTTCATTATTTTTCCGGTATTAATTACATGGGACTCATAACATAAATAGTGAGTGAGTAAGTGCCGTTATGTGCACTTCGCCTACCCCTTCAGGGATAAAAAGCGTGATGTTAGGTTATGTTAATTTAAATAAATAAAATCAAATTATTCAAGTAACACTCACAGTCCTATCCCATAGAGGAGCGTCTGCTAACTCGCCCACCATTTGGTCGCGTTCCTGAAATGACACAATTACTTATTTATCAAGCTTAAACAAGGGCTTTTGGTAACATCCAGTGTAGTTTTTATAACTTATTTTAAGTCACCGATTTTTTATGGAATAGGAGGCAAAAGAGCCGATGGATCACCGGATGGTAAGCGATTAGCGCCGCCCATGGATACCCGCAACACCAGAGGAGTCTCAGGTGCGTTGCCGGCCTTTTAAAAAGGAGTACGCTCTTTTCTTGAAGGTTTGAAGGTCGTATCGGTTCGATATTCTCTTATAAAACAATAATAGCACATGAATTTACCTTTCTCAGTCGATTACAGAGCGCTTTCACGCTCTCTCGCTCTTGCAGTAGCTTATCTCTTTCTGAGAAAGCCCAGTCTCTTCGCCGTTTCGATACCTGAAGGAAAACGAATAACTTGAAAATGTTGTAAATCAAAACCAGTGTCATTAATGTCTACCTCGCACTGCGATTAAACGCGCAATACAATATTTCGTCCAAAATCCATAAATACTTGACTATGACCCCCGTATGTGGCTGAAACTAGTGACTTCGCGAAACAGTTACAAGAGCAAGCCGTAATAATTCGTTTAATATATTGACACAAACCCCCTAAAAATAACACATAATATAACATAACATCAGGCCTTTTATCTCCGAAGGGGTAGGCAGAGGTGCACACAGAAGTAACCCCCACTTTTTACTATTTATGTTATGAGTCCCATGTAATAGGGGGTGAGCCTATTGCCATATACCGGGCACAATTCCAGACTCCGTGCTACTACTGAGATTTTTTTTTAAATCCACTAATACTTTGCCCGACCCGGGAATCGAACCCGAGACCCATTGCCCGGCAGTCGCAATTGCGACCACTTGGCCAACGAGGCAGTCTAAAAATAATAAAGGGAAAAAATATCTCACAAGGTCTTAGCAATGGAAGGTCGATTATGTTTATGTATGATATAGTGTACAGTAATTTCATCACAAATCTAGTAAAATCGAATATCAAGTCACAGTACCCTTCACTTAAGGAACAGAGTATCTATATAGATAAGTACCTCAGCCTCCCTCTGCGCGTCAGCCAGTTCAGCCTGCAGCCTGTCGATCTGCTTCCGCAGTCGCTCGAGCTCCTGGTTGGCTTGTTCCAGGTTGTCCACGCGCTCCTTGTCCACGCCGTCCACCACCATGCCCACTAGACCTGGAGGGGGGAGGGGGACGGTGAAATTTGGTCACATGGAAATAAGTAAAAACTATAGAGCATGTTACTACGAACTTTAAGGCATGTCTGTTTTCGGCGAAAGATTTGTTATAGGTGCACATGCTAACTTCAAAAATGACTGTATGCCATCGATGTGGAGTCCTATTTAAATGAAAGCAGGACGTCGCAATATAGACTTACGCTGAACAGAGTTCCTGACTAGGTAACCTATGCTAATATTGTAAAGACCGTCAGCGAAGATGCTACTTTTAACACCCCTTTCCCTCTCATCCCCTCTTTGTCTCCCCAGCGCTCCCTCTTCCTCTAATCTCTGTGAAAGTGAAATTATTTATTTTGTTTCTTACCTTGCAACTTATCCAATGATGGATCATTGGAGTGTTGACCGTTCAGAAATCCGTCATTGCCCACACCACTTGCTAGCCCCAAGTGGTGGTACGCCGAGGTGTCTTGTCTACAAAATAAAATTGTAAATATTAGTTTTTGATTTGTTTCAGTTTGTAGGGGGGACATGCACACGTTTTATATTAGTGTAATCAGTGACTTTCGTCTCCTAATAACTACCCTAAAAGTTTGATTGGTAAGCAATCCACGCCTTCCATGGAAACCCGCAAAACAAGAGGAGTTACAAAGTACGTTGCCGGTTGTTCAGGCATTGAAGAGCTTCATGTAAATCCGTAGATTTACATGAAGCTCTTCTTATATTATTTATTTTAACATTGGACAAACCATGAATCAATTACTCTGGCTCACTAACAGTAACAAAGTTAGTGATTTCTTCATTATCACCAGTATTTAATGTTAGAAATCAATACGACATACCTGGACTTCCCTAGTGTGGACGTGTTCTGTGGTGTCTTGAGATCTGTGCACTCTTTGATGGCGCGGTCTCGGTCCACTAGTGCAGACTCGATCTCGCGACGGAGACTCTCCGCCTATGGAGATCAAGCAAAATGTTCCATTATCATCATCCGCTTACACTTACGCTAGTTTTCAATTCTGTATTCTTATCTCGCTCTATCTCTTCCTCTACCTATCTCTTTCTCTTTTTCCTATTCGCGTCTTTCTCCCCGCACTACCCTTCACACTTTTCTAGCTCTTTCACTACCTTTTCCATTTCCTTTTCCGCCTCTCAACTCACTTCCCTACTCTACCTTCTCTGATTCCCCCGATTTCTATACCTTTACTCTCTCTCTCTCCCCTCTCTACCGCTACTTTCTCATTCCCTTCTTCACCTTCCATATCTGTCCCTCACCTTACACTCTCTCTTTCTCACCCTCCCTCAGTCTCTACCGCACACAGTAACGCTCTCACCTGTAGTGCAGTGGCCCTCTGTTCCTCCCTAGACGCCTGTAGCGCGGACTCCAGCGCGGCCACACGTTTCAACGCAGCCTGCAGGTCGTCTGATAACTTCTCCATCTCTTTATGTACTGTGTCCCTGCGATGTAACAAAATAATAAGATAAGAGAATAAGAGAAATATTAAATACTGTATACTTTTGCAGATCATGGAATTTTGATGACAAAGATCACACTTTGAGATCCCAAATTCTATACAACAAAACGTTTCCTTTAGTCTCCATCTCTATCCCACCCGTTTTTGAAGTTGAAGCAAGTCTTGTAATAAAAAGTTATTTTCTTAGAAATTGTAATAAAGAATTTGAACTTGTTTTTATCGGCGACCTAACTACGATCCTAAATCCGTCTGCAAAGTAGAGAGACGATCAACCCCTCCCCCGTCCCCCTTTACAGCCTAAACATCTTCACGTAATCACTTATTTTCTAATCTTCATTTGACTTACCTCTCACTCATAATAAGCGTGTACTCCGCCATGGCGGCGTTCCTCTCGTCAGTGAGGCGCTTGATGTCGGCGCGCTCCCGGGCGCCGCCCTCCCACTGCCGGACCACGTGCGCCACTTGCTGCTTCAGGGCGTTGCGCTCACGGATCTGGGACAATCATATTATGAGAGGGTTAAAACATAGCATTGTAGTGGAAATAATTTAGAGAAACTGATCTAAAATTGTTAATCTCAATGAGTATATGCTGTAAAGTAACATTTGGTAATGCTTGTTTAGTCTCTCAGTAATCACAACCATACGCCCGCTACTAAATGAGTGCAAATTGTATCACCTTATTTCATACTGTGGTTCATAAACTACAGAATTAAGTAACATATTGATGCTACATACCAAACCATACATAGTTTTGCAATAAGATAGATTTAACATAACATAAAACCACGCCTTCGGCCTTTTATCCCCGAAGGGGTAGGCAGAGGTGCACACAGAATTAACACCCACTTTTCACTATTTATGTTATGAGTCCCATGTAATAGGGGGTGAGTCTATTGCCATATACCGGGCACATTTCCAGACTCCGTACAACTACTGAGATTTTTTTTAAAACCCAGTAATACTTTGCCCGCCCCGGGAATCGAACCCGAGACCCATTGCCCGGTAGTCGCACTTGCGGCCACTCGGCCAACGAGGCAGTAAGATAGATTTAGATAAGATTATTTTTTAAAAAGTTGTGTCATTTAAACTTTTTGAATTTTATTTGTGGTGATTTGTTTACCGAGGACTAAACTATAGACGGATAACTAATTATTTATACTTACAACAGCATTCCTCTCTTGCGTCAAGTCATGACATTGTGTCTTCAGTCTGCTATTCTCTTCCTGCACGATTCGGAGCTTCTCCAGCGTAGTGTTGTGGGTCTCTATTAGGTCGTCGTATCTGTAACGAATTATTTTGTATATATTAGCTTCTGCCCGCGACTTCGTACGCGCAATCAGGATATTTCCCGGTCCATGATTTTCGGTAAAAAGTAAAAAAAAAATATTGGGTAAAAAATATCCTATGTCGGTCTCCTGGCTCTAAGCTACCTCCCTACCAATTTTCAGCCAAATCGATTTAGCCATTCTTGAGTTATAAATAGTGTAACTAACACGACTTTCTTTTATACCTATATATAGATAGATTAACTTATTATACTAAAGAGGATGTCGCTGAATCGAAATGGCTACAAAGATGCAAACAGAAATGGAGGATGTTCAAGGAGGCCAATACCAAGATGGTGTAGATAGGCTACATACAAAGACGAGCTTACATAACATAAAATTACATCACGCCTTTTTTATCCCTTAAGGGGTAGGCAGAGGTGCACATTACGGCACTTAATGGCACTGTACAATGTAACACCCACTTTTCACTATTTATGTTATGAGTCCCATGTAATAGGGGGTGAGCCTATTGCGACATACCGGGCGCATTTCCAGACTCCGTGCTACTAGTGGGATTTTAAAAACCCAGTAATACTTTGCCCGACCCGGGAATCGAAACCGAGACCCCTTGCCCGGCAGTCGCACTTGCGACCACTCGGCCAATAAGGCAGTCGACGAGCTTCTTCTTAGTAGATAACAAAACCGCATTTAATAAACTACAGCAAAAATTGATTGTACCTTACGAGTGAGAAATTAATATTGACGCGAACAAAAATGGTATAAGTAAAAATATTTTAAAAGTCCTTACGAACCTCTTTTGAAAACAGTCAAGTTCCTCTTTGAGTGCTTCATACTTCCTCAGAGTGTGGACGAGGGCGTCGGAGCTGCCCTCCGGATTGCTCGTCTGTTGTAAGTGCTGTACCTCGCGCTCCAAGCTACAGATAAAAATATAAATACAATTATTTTATTGTATTTCATCTTCCAAGTATTTTAAAAATTGAACTGTTGCATTATAATACCGCTGGTTGTCATTAAGCAGGTCTCCGTACTTGCCGCGGAGGCTGCTGGCCTCCTGCGCAGACACCTCCAGCTGGTTCATAGCTGCTCTGTGTTGGCCGCGGAAGTACTCCAACTCCTGGACACACAGTAATCTTTGTACATGTTGAATATTAAACTCTGCTAAACTTAACTATACACAGATGAAAATATTGCTCCCATCCGAAGCATATTTTTATATCTGACTAGCTACCTCCGCGCGGTTTCACATGCTCTGCTCAGCTCCTATTGGTCGTAGCGTGATGTTTTATAGCCTATAGCCATCATCGATAAATGCGCTATCCAATACAAAAAGAATTATTCAAATCAGACTTGTAGTTACGGAGATTAGCGCGTTCAAACAAACAAACAAAAAAACAAACTCTTCCGCTTTATATAATAGTATAAGATAAGATTCAAACATAGATCTCTTGTTAAGATATTAGGAAAAGTGACCATACAAAAACAGGTCGCATTGACAATATCATCAAACACGCGGGTAACAGGTGAAGGAGCAATGCACGAAACCATAAAGTATTTAAAAAAATGAGGAAAGTCAAAAGAATCAATTGTAATTGATCTCGAGTTAAAACGATGAGGGAAGAAACAAGAGTTATTAAAATATAAGGCTTACTCAAATGAAATATATGAACAAAGCTCTACTAAGCCAGTAGAGCTATAATTTCAATAAATATTTCACGAGATAATATAAAAAAGAAACTGACCTTCATAACATGTTCGCAGCGGCGCGAGGTCTCGGTATGCTGGCGGCGCAGCTGATTAAGCTCATGAAGGGCTTTCTCGCATTGCTGCTTCAAGCTCTCATTGGTCTGTTTATTGATGACGTCATACTGCAGCGGCTCGTAAGGGCCGCTCATCACGTGCGCGCCGTGAGACTTCACCGTGTAGTTCTGTTTCTCGTAGCACTGGTTGGAGCTCAGCACCTCATACTCGATGGGGATAGGGATCGTCGGCAGCTGAGCTGCGTTGTGACGCTCCGTGCTCACGTAATTGTGGGATATTGATTCTGGAACAACAAATTACGTCACATTTCACAACTATAGACGAAATATTTGTTTCAATCGAACCAATTTTGTAACCAACAGTGAAGTCATAAATGGAAATAATTTAATAATTTCGACATATTATAGGGAGAACTAAGGAAAACAACACCTTATGAAGAAATCACCTGATTGTATTTGTTATAATATGAATTGAAGTAGAAATTCTTGATTAATGACCAACAACAAGGAAGAAAAATAATGTTATTCCATTCATAGGTAAATAGTTTCAGCATGAGAAATCAACTAGTGTAGGTAAATGTTTTGATATAGTCTTTCAATAAACATTATTATTCTTCAGTACCCATTCATAAAAAACTTATTATAAGTACAGAAGATATTATGATTTATTCATCATCATCAATCAGTCACAGGACGTCCACAGCTGAACATAGGCCACCCCCAATGACTTCCACATAGGTCGGTTGGAAGCAAGCAGCGATTTATTCAATCAAAAGATGTTAAACATATTTACTTATTATTATTATTTATTACATAAGGCTATTTATTGTACTAAGCTCGTATCTGTCAGTTATCTAATCTTATAGAATTTGAGGGTCTGTCCTAATCACTAACCTTAAGATAGGTAACTATGGCCACATAAACACATTTATCTATCAAGAAAAAGGAAGATTCTGGCTATCTTGTTGCTCAAGTGGGTCGTAAGCGCGACTATTGAGCAAGATTGATTTCCGGGTGGGGTAACAGTACCTATTATTGGTATGTCCAGCCCTTAATAGTGGACTGTATAGTTTTTAATATGTATACTACTGCTTTCAGGAAATGAATTTAGCATACCTACACCATAATGTTTTATGATAAGTGTGAGAGACCCATGCTTCGGCATGAATGGGCCGTTTCGACCGGAGTGATACCACGGCCTCACAGAAGACCGACGTGAAACAACGTTGTGTTGTGTTTTGTTGAGTGAGGTTACCGGAGGCCTAATTACCCCGCCCCCCCCCTTTCCCCGATATCTATTCACTTCATTAATAAAATAAGTAGGCTATACTAACCATTACTGCCATTACTCTCTAGAGATGAAGTCCCAGATGCCATAATATGTCTGAAATAAAAAAAAAACAATTATACTTAATTGAATGGTAGACATTCTAGAATTTCTAATTTCTATTTTGAATCTGGTTTGAGTGTACTAAAATAAAGATACAGAATAAAGAGATATTTGGTAGTGTTTTAAAAATTATGATTAGCTAGTGTTATACTTGATAGGTTGATATTTGACCACCATCTCGTCTGGTAGTACGCAATGATGTGACCAACGATGGAACACGCCTACCTATAAGCAACCTGTTCACTCGGGACTTAGACACTCAAGTTATATTTGTTGGGAAACACAGATTCCGGCGAGGAATTCCATTCCTTGTTATTGTGTGTACTGTTATACATCGTAATATCAAGCAAGAAAACATGTCACAATTAAGCACATGTCACTTGGTAGCGTGTGTATATGAATGTTGCTCAAAATCAGAATGCTCATTTCAGGCATAATGTATATCGACAGGTGTAAAATTTTTGAACATTTTTAAACATGCTTACCATCAGGTGGGCAGTGGTATAAAAAAAAATGGTCAATAGCCTTTTAGTGTACTATTTTAGAGCATGCGTAATTGTATCATTATTTTCATAATATTGAATTAGATTCGTAAAATTTCACCTAATGAAATATCAAATAATAATTTTTGTTTATTTTAAACATTATAATGTTAATACAATGTATCAAGAATCATACTAGGTACATTCTTAAAGAAATAATAAATAATCTCTGATATTATTATGCTGATGGTTGATAAGTAGTAAAAAACTGTTTGTGTATTAGTATGTAGTGAAACTTCCAAATAAAATTTTATATATCTTATAAGAAAATTGGAATTGAACAAATTCTTTGCAATAGGTTTGTAGCACGAAACGCAATAATCTTTCTTTAGACTATATAACTATTGCATACAAGTATGTATAGATTGCAGTCTTCTGAGATACATCTATGTGCAGTTTATCTACTTGCTGTCTACATAGACATACATTGTGGAGAAATAATGAATTTGTATTGACATAATTAAAATTCAGATTAGAATTTCTTTAATTAGGTCATTGAATAGTCTTACATTATTCAAGTTGAAACCATTGGACTTTCACCTGTAACAGGCACTGTACTATAAGAAATGCACTCAACTGAGGTAAATATAGTTTAGTTATTAAATAATAACATTTACTATGAGAATATCATGAATGAATGCACACACATAAGAGGAAATCAATTGTTGATTTAAACAAAAGCATAATAGTCCATTTTCTATTTAAATACACTATTACCCTGCCATTAATTTCCTGCTTTGTTATACATAAACCTAACCATTGACAACCAGTATATTTTTATTATACTGTGACATTCACTAGGCCTTATTGATAATCATTGTTATTGTTCCTTGGCACTCAATACAATAAGAATCCAGTAAAAACAACTGCTATTACCTTATTGATTAGAATTTTACATCCATTGTTCCACTTCGGCGCTATACATTGGGCCCTGTTGAAATATAACAAGTTAGGTACACCAAAATAGCATGATTACAGGTAAACAGATAAAAGCAGAATTGTCTAGTGTTCGAGATTACTGTAAAATTAGAATATTTACTGGGGTCAATCCACTTGACATATTTTCTACGCTCTAATGACTATTACAAAACTGCACCGCGAAGCGGGGACTGTTGCGATTGCATACGACAACCGAACAACGAAACATGAAACACCTTCACACCACACAATTATCGACTAACAGTACACAGACACGGTCTATCAACGTCGCCGCACACCCAAATCACTTATCAAACACAGCAAGCAACAAAAAACTCTCCTTTCGCTATGAATATGGTTTTCACGACTATAGAACTGTCTACGAACTTATTTCACAATGTAAACATATTGAGTATTACCAAAGCGGCTCATAATCGACAATGTGCGACACGATTCACAAATATTTATGTAAAACAAAAGCAATAATAACTTGAACAAGAAAGATAACACGTATTATCGTCAATAATTTGCCAACATTTCTCGTTTCTATACCTTTTTTAGCAAGGCAAATGAATGAATGAATGACGGACGTCGGACATATTGAACCAGTGTCACCAGGAAAAATCGGATAGTTATCTAAGAGTATTAGAAACTTTTAATGGAAAGATAAATAATGATGGAAATTTCAGAAGAAAATTTCCTACAACATACTTTCTAAAGTATAAAAAATAGTTGTCAACGAAATATTACTGTAATCTAAAATGGAACAGAATTATTAACAATAAAAGGTGTGTTATAAAATAAAAGAACTCACTGTGACTGTATCCGAATCTAAAATTTACTGTCAAAATGATAATATTTTCTGTCAAAGTCCACGTTCCAGGAACGTAATAAAATGTTCCATAATTTTAATCATAAAAATGATGAAACAAAATCAGTCAGTGATAAAATCGATAATAATAAATAATGTAAAAAAAAATAGAAATGTATTATGTTAAGGTGTTTGAGACAAGTGCGATTAATACTAATGTTATTGCATAAAACTTTCGTAATGTAATCGACTCATTAACTTATAAAAAAAATTGTACTAAAGTAAGTTTTATTTAGATTAGGTATTTTGTCGTTTTCTTGTAGCTTTAATTGATGTAATATCTTTAACTCAGTAAAATCTTCTGTAAAGTAAGGTCATAGATTGCGTGTTTTTATTTAAAGCGCGCGAAGTGTTCAATGTATTACAATCGTCTATCTTTTGCATTAAAGTCTCCTCATCACAATCGATGCTACAGCTCGAGAATCGTAGACTACGATTGGCTAATAAGAAAATAGCACAGATAATCTATTAGACGAAATACAACGTGCTTCATACCGTAGCAGAATACTACGTTGTGATTGGTCAACGGTTAGCGACAAACATATAAAGATAACGCGCCGTATACATAGTTAGATGGGAGTACTATTTCGTCGTACAAATAAATGACACGCAATAGTGAAGAACCAATAAAAAACGAGGCGCAAATACGTGTTTTTTTATAAATTAAGTGGTCAAACACAAAAACATTTCCTCGTACATCATTTGTAACGGTTTGCAAAACAGTCGTGTGTCGTAGCAGTGTGTGATAACGTGAAAATCGAATGTTTTGATGTCGCGAGGCATGACCACGGCATGACTTCCATGCCCTGCGTACCTACGGAAGGGCGTGCGGTGCGAATTACGTTTACTATGAATGATTTTATCTCTTTCTAAACTCGAGTGTCTGTGAATGACCGAGTGTAACAGCGAGCGTACCAAATTATGGATTGAAATAGTGTTTGTTGTTGATGTATTATGATTATTTCGCAAAGATAAGATTTTTAACATTAGTGTTATCGTGTTAGTGAGGAATCGCCGCAGTTTTGCCCACGGAATAAATTCTTATGGTACTACGTCGGATTCGTTACGCCGTTCGATTTATCATAACGAGGTACTATTTACGCACTATATGGTGATTATTTTAAGTATTTTTAGTCGTGGCGCGTGTCCGCCGACGGTGTTTTACTATTCGTCGTTTATTAGGGTGACTTTCATCATTGGTGTAAACAACTTCAAGGTTATCGGTTGGCATGTGCCAGAGTCGTTAGGTGCGGGACTGGGATGCAGGAGTGATGTCGGCGGCGGGAGGCGGGGGCGCGGGCGCCGTGGTGCGCCAAGGGCAACTGCGGAAGCTGAAGACGATGAAAAAGAAGTACTTCGTGCTGCGCGCGGAGACCCCGGAATGTTCTGCCAGGCTGGAGTACTATGAGTCGGAGAAGAAGTTCCGCGCGGGAGTGGCGCCGCGCAGAGTGCTGCCGCTCAAGAGCTGCTACAACATCATGCGGCGGCTGGACCTCAAGCAGAAGCATGTGATCGCACTGTTCACGCGAGAGGAGCAGTTCTGTGTCGTGGCGGACAATGAGCAGGACCTGCATGCCTGGCTGACTGCCATCCTGAAGCAGCACCGCAGTGATGACGCCAGTGACGAGCTGCTTCATCCCATACGTAAGTGTTCCCACTTAAATTATTGAATTTTCTTATAATGTTTACTAAAACATGAGTACATGCTGGAATGTTTAAGGTTATGTAGGTAACAATGTCATGTTCAAGTGTAAACTTCTGAGCATTCACTATGTAAACCATGTTAATATTTTGGTCAATGGGTCGTCTTTGGTTTATTGTCTTTTAGACAAACCTTATTTAATATTTAAAATATTCCAAACTTTGAAAGGAAAACAAAACTGCTCTCAAGTTGTTTGATAAAACTGTATTGAAGTGTTTTTATTTACTAAAGTTTTCATTCCAACTTAATATCACAGACTAACTAAAAACTTAATTGATGTTTACTCTATTAAATCATTAAGTTAATACAAAAACTTGATAATTCACTCTCAGTTTGCTCAAAGTCATTCTCATCATTAAAATACTTTACTACCTATTTTGTATGAATGACAGTCAAAGATTTCACGAGACTCATTATTTTAATTGAAAAAATGTCTGAAACACTGTTAAAAGTATGCATTTAATTTGTAGAATTCATTATTTAGGATTAGTTTAGTAGGTATACATTACATTATTGTTATTAATGTGTGATAAATGCATATAAGAAAGAGACTAATAAGAATGTTTAAACGGAAATATTTATTTGTAAGAGTTTGGTACATATATGAAGCTGTAAATACCCATGTTTACAAAACTCTTAGGAAACGGTGCACTATTATGTCATTACTTAATTTTCAATATCACCTTTCTTTTTAAACCATACTTAACTAATATTTTTTCTTATAACATTCTTACTAGTATTTTGAATTTTGTGATTTTATTATAATCATTTTCCAATTGGTAGGTAATTTAAGGTATACCTATACCTTATAAGCCTAGCATGTCCTCTGTTACAAAAGTTATGTAGTTTGTTTAACTTTGAACAACTTTGAAATCAATCAAAATATATAAAGATATTATATTTATTTGCATTACCATGAGTGAGATTGTAGTGCATAAGAAATATACACAATTACACAGCTACATGTTTACCATCAAATAGGTAAGAGAATTACCTAATGCTTGATTGTTATTAATTCATGATTTTGCAGTTAGTAGCTAGGTTTATATGTGACGTATATAACATAACATCATGCCTTTTTATCCCCGAAGGGGTTGGCAGAGGCGCACATTTCGCACATAATGCCACTGTACAATGTAACACACACTTTTCACTATTTATGTTATGAGTCCCATGTAATAGGGGGTGAGCCTATTGCCATATACCGGGCACATTTCCATACTTCGTTCTACTACTGAGATTTTTAAAAACCCAGTAATACTTTGCCCGACCCGGGAATCGAACCTGAGACTCCTAGCCCGGCAGTCGCACTTGGGACCACTCGGCCAACGAGGCAGGTTTACATATTTCTTCTATAATTACTGTGTAAGACCTACATCTGGAGAGCACTGAATGAATATTATTACTTTTTACCTAAGTATAAAGTATATTGAATATTTTAAGCTTAGTATTTTTCATATATTATATTTATTTTCTTAAATATCCAGGACTGGAACTAAACACTAGCTTCTTTTTGTGTAGCTATCTAGTATGTTTGTAATTTATCACATTCAGAATGCTGTTATTTACCTATTTATTCTACACTGTGGTTATATGTATAAAAGCGAAATTAAAACTAAAAGAACCGCGATGTGAATAACCGAACTGCGTAGGAAACGTAATTCGCAGTTTATTGCGTCTTAACGGAAAGCAATGTACTTGAGAGGAGTCCGAGGAGTCGCGAGCGTTCGCCAGCTAGACTATAAACAAACATTAAAGTAAAATTCTAATAACTTACTTCGCATATACAGACAATAATAAGCGACTGCGAACATGCCATAAAAAAGTTAAAGCACCGTCATGTACTATGGAAATTTAGGCGCGTACGTAAGAGCCGGTGTCATTGACCCTCAGTAATATTGTGATGCTGTGGGTAAACATACGAATACAATCATTAATCTTAATACGAGTTGGTCGTCGGAAGCGAGTGACGGCCCTTTTCACACGTTATGATTGTAGGGTTGTATGGGTCAGCGCCAGAACGCTTGTTTTGATTTTTTGTATCGGCTTTTCTAGTGGATTGTTTCAGTTTTAGTGTTCGAGGTTACAGAAAAATGCTGATATCATTATCATAGTGTCATGATTACTCATTAGTTGCTTTACGTTCACGTTACGGGGATTTTTTTATTTGTATTTTTCACATTACATTGACGCGGTCGGCAGGCGTGTTTATTTTAAGGTTTTTGCACTTGTGACGTCGTCGCCGGTGTAGCCTCAGGGCTCTACAGTTCACGGTTACTCGCTCGTATGATGAACTAATCAATCAACTCATCCTACCGTAGTGCACGGGTCACTCGGACATCGCCCCAAAACTCGAGTTTTAATCGTTAACTTTAGTTAGTAAGTAATGATGAATAGCTAAAGCTAACTTGGTTGACATAGTATGGACTAACCGTTTTATTCATGAACGGTTTACATTCCCATAATTGGTAACTAGGACGTTTTGGGGTATTCTTTCATCTTGTGGGTATTAAAAACGAGTTTAAATGAAGACAAGAATTAATAGCTCAAACACCTAGATAATTATTTATGAAATAGTTAAAACTTAAAGTTTTAGGCGATGAAATGAAGAAACTTAGCATCACTGTGACGCGTAATCGGTGCAGTTCCTAATCCTAATATGCATATGCAGCACTAAACTGGTGGTTTGTCCTTGAAAACTAAATTTTTAATTAGTTACCTTAGTGAAATCAGTTCTTTAGTTCATTGAACTGGGTTTTTCCAAGCTGCAATTGTTATACTTATAACATAAGAAAAACCCAGCTGTTCGAAACCCGAGTACGTGGCGCAAGTCGTTTCGATGTAAACACCATGAGATCATAGTCTAGCTCTTTCATATTAAAGCACCTGTATGACCGTCTCATATAGATTAATGTGTTAGCCCGGTAAAATGTTCTTCGGTGATTGCTCTCGTTATGAAAGAAAAAGGCCACAACCTTTTTAGGAAAGCAGAAGGCTAACGATTAGTTGCCATTTGGACATTTAGATTAAGACGTAGAAACGACTATAACTACTAACTCAAATATTGCAGTTGAAACTTCAACAATCAAAGAAAGTTTTAGATTCAGCATAGAATCGAAGTCAAGTGCTTCACGATGACGCTCATACCTTTATTATCTAATCCCCTACCTCCCCCTGAAAGAGAATCCTATCATTTTCTTTCTAACTTAAAGTCAAAAGCCTATGCCAGAACTATGTACCTTTCGTATCGTTCGTCATTTGATTGTTCTCGTTATTGCGCAGCAGTGTGAACCGAGGCAGCTTTTCTAACACGGAGCAGTACTTCCAAACTAAACCTATTGGTTAAGGTGGACGTAAATCTAAACTTAAACATTTACTGGCTTTCTTTACACTATATCAGTTCATAGTCGATTGCGATATTTTAGAGAGCCTTAATTCATCAGATTTTGACGCCTTGGTCAGTTATTGCGCATCACTCTGCAGCGTACCAATAAATGTTTTCCTACTTCCGGTGACTAACTAGCCGTGCCTAGGCTAGGAGAGCTATGGTTAACTATTATAGAGCATATCCAAGGACAGTATTTTAATTTGTAAGAAACACGCACGCTCGGACTGTTGTCTACTCATAGGTCAAACAGTGATCTCATATTTGTTTGCTAACTAACTAATTTGAGTGTTTACTAGTGCAATGATTAATTATATTGTTTATTGTGATGTCCGTAAACGATTGTGTTTACTGATCGTGGCACGTGAACTGCAAACATGGCAACGTGTAGTACATTTGCTGTATCAATTGAAGCTGTCTACGTCATGTTTTCTTCTGAATATTGTTGTTATTCAGATTGAGAGAAAAATGGATTTAGCTTAATGTCCTACTCTGACGTATTAGCTGTCGATGTATCAAGTTTAACCCCGCACCAAGGTCTCGATCAAGGCCTGGCATTAGCCTATCGTTATGTGTGTGTGTAGAAGTTCAAAAATATCGCAATATCAGCAAAAATAGCTATTGTACTGTTGTTCATTCAGTTTAGTAAACAATTTATTGTTTTGTAGTTCAGTACGAGGTTCCACAACTACGTAAGTAATACGCAACGCATCCGATGACCTTTCCTTTGAATTGATGCGCACTAAGCAAAACATTAAACTGTTTTCGGTAGGTATACGTGTTTAGGAGTTTAGAAAAGAAGCGAGGATTGATCGTATAGGATATAAGTATGGTTTACGACATTATTAAGTGGTTTAGTAGGTAACTATAAAAGCTGTAGCCGAAGTTCTGTGATTGATTGTCCGGTTTGACAAAGCCAAATGTCACTGTCAAGGAAGCAATGTGGCTAAAATCGCCGAATAGGGCAACTTCTAATAAAATAAGAGCGTCGTCATCTAAAGAAAGAAACCAGACTAGAAGTTCAGGGCAATGTCTAAACCATAAAAGTTAATACCATGAGCTAAAATTTGAAGGTAATATTCATGTTATATTTGTTTTTACACCGTTTATAAGTTGATATGATGATAATGAACTACAATAACAAATAATTTCCTTCAACAGTTTGTGCACAAGGACAATCAGCTGATACATTTATCTTATCATACGTTACTGAATGTTACGCTCTTGATTCTAAAGGGTAAGCAGAGATATAGATGTAACAAACATATGATTCACTTTCGCAGAACCTTAATTTTTGTTACTGACTAAACACGGATCCTTATTTTAGTCATAAATAATAACTAGGTACCATCGGGAAATCATAACATCGTGATTAGAACGAAATGAAGCTAACAGATTAATAAAAAAACAATGATCAATATTTGGTCATTATCTTCTAATTTTAGATTTAAACAATTAATTAGTGTTTGTTTAATCTATTTGTTTAAACTTCTCAATTCTTTCATCGCCGTCAAGGCACAGTGAACACTGACGTAACATCAAGTAAACTTGCGTCATTACAACTGTTTATTTGAGAATCCCCCTCTTGTTGTATGTACCGTAACCGTTCTTTTTTAACTTAACGCGTCAAAATCAAGACAAACAACCATCAATAATATCATCTCGAAAATAATGATTTGTTAAACAATGCCATCTATCGGTGTACATAGTGAAACTTTCGAAATTATCGGCTATCGTATTTTTGCTTTTATCGCAGTTCTTCTAGTTACTGAGATAATGATAGGTTGTAGCCCTTAGGTAATATATTTTGATTTTCCTGAATGCTTTCTGTGGATTTAAAACTATAATTGAATCTATATATATAAAATTCAAAGGTGATTGACTGACTGACTGACTGACATAGTGATCTATCAACGCACAGCCCAAACCGCTGGACAGATTGGGCTAAAATTTGGAATACAGATAGATGTTATGACGTAGGCATCCGCTAAGAAAGGATTTTGATAATTTCCACCCCCAAGGGGGTAAAAAAGGGGATGAAAGTTTGTATGAAACTTTGTCAGTTTTTAACTGATCGTGTTGAAATTTGGCATGCAGATAGATGTTATGACGTAAGCATCCACTTTGAAAGGATTTTGATAATTTCCACCCCCAAGGGGGTAAAATAGGGGATGAAAGTTTGTATGAGACTTTGTCAGTTTTATACCGATCGGGTTGAAATTTGGCATGCAGATAGATGTTATCTCATAGGCATCCGCTAAGAAAGGATTTTGATCATTTCCACCCCTAAGGGGGTAAAATAGGGGGTGAAAGTGTATATGAAGCTTTGTCAGTTTTACACCGATGCAGATGAAATTCGGCATGCAGGTAGGTGTTATGACGAAGGCATCCCCAAGTAAGGATTTTGATTATTTCCACCTCCAATGGGGTAATGTAGGGGATGAACGTTTATATGAAGCTTTGTCAGTTTTACACCGATCGGGTTGAAATTCGGCGTGCAGATGGATACTATGACATAAACGTCCCTTTAGAAAGGTTTTTGAACATTCTCACCCCAAAGTGGGTAAAATAGGGGGTGCAAGTTTGTATGATACTTTGCCAGTTTTAAATTGATCGGCTTTGCATGCATAAAGTTGCTATGACATAGGTATCTCCTTAGAAAGGATTTTGATAAATTCCACCCCTAAGGGGATAAAATAGGGAATGAGAGTTTGTATATTTATATCATTGAATCTTTTTGAATTACATTTGGTAAAACGATGATTTGGGACCTGGGTAACGTATGATAGTTTATTCACAGATGTCTCACGAGAACGGGAACTATGCGTCATTGCCCCAGGACTCTCTAACTCTTAACCACTGAACTTATTCTAGAGAGATTCGGTACAACAATAGTCGATAGAATAGTTTTTATTACTCAAACCTTACGTGATCGGGCACTGTACTTGAAAGATCCCTGCGGGATTATTTATTTATTGAAACTACGATAAATCATTTCAAAATAGGTAAATCTTACCTGGGCACTGAATTGATTCTGGTTAATTCTGTCAGAGGTCATTAATCTACGCGGACGAAGTCGCGGGCAACAGCTAGTATTGTATGAAATACACAAGTAGTTTTTTGTACCAGATTATTAACATTAACATGATATAAAATGTTTTACATAATATAAAACTTTTACGTATTTCACATGATAATACTAAATACAAATTCCATCCAAATAAGTGAATCTTATAACACTAATTACCTAGCTTTTAAAAGAATTCTTATTTATCTAGTTACTTAAAATATTCTTTGCTTCTGTGTAGGAAAAATAAGATAACAACATCACGCCTTTTATCCCCGAAGGGGTAGGCAGAGGTGTACATTATGCCACTGTACAATGTAACACCCACTTTTCACTATTTATGTTATGCGTCCCATGTAAAAGGGGGTGAGCCTATTGCCATATACCGGGCACAATTCCAGACTCCGTGCTACTACTGAGAATTTATAAAAACCCAGTAGTAGTTTGCCCGACCTGGGAATCGAACCCGAGACGCCTTGACCGGCAGTCGCACTTGCAACCACTCGGCCAACGAGGCAGTCTCTTAAAGAAATTAGTAAATCATAAAGAGGTAACAAATACACCTAATCTATATATATAAAATAAAGTCGTGTTAGTTACACCACTTATAACTCAAGAACGGCAGAATAGATTTGGCTGAAAATGGGTAGGAAGGTAGCTTAGAGCCAGGAGACCGACATAGGATACTTTATAACCAAAAATATTTTTTTTTTTACTTTTTTCCGAAAATCACGAACGGGGACGGGAAAAAATGGGATGGTACGCGTACGAAGTCGCGGGCAGAAGCTAGTTGTTAATATAGGTAAAGTTATCTAGTTGGATTAATTAATTGTTTTGCAATATTTCCTCTGAACTATCTATCAATTGCTTTATCGCAACTTAGTCACAAACACGCTCTATGAAAACCGCGATGATCTATAAATTATATCTTATAGGTCATTAGGTCATAGCCGGACGCTAATGACCTAGGCATTGTATTGTACAGTCGCCAGTAAATCAAGCTACTCCAAATCTGTCAAATATATTAATTAGATTTTCGACTTTATGTCGATACAATAAAGTTGAAGATGAAATTGAGAAATTGGCAACTGGACATAAATAAGACCGATTGGGAATATTCTGTCAAAGCCTTTATTGTATGAATAATTAAGAAGTTTAGTTTATTTTCAAGTGTGGAAGAGCTATGTTTCGGCACGAATGGGCCGGCTCGACCGGAGTAATACCACAGCTTCACCAACCGACGTGAATTAACACGACAAAACACAGCGTTGTGTTTTGTCGTGTGAGTGATGTTACCGGAGGCCCAATTACCTCCTCTCTCCTCAATCCCCAAATGCCCAATAAACCTCAAATTCATAATTCCAAAAAGGCCGGTAACGCACCTGTAACCCCTCTGGTGTTTAAAGTGTCCATGCCTCCATGGGCGGCGCCGATAGCTTAGGTAGCTAGGTGATCTGTCCGCTCGTTTACCGGCTTATCCCATAAAAAATCGTTATACGGAAACTAGATTCTAAGCAAGATTCTAGTGTTTCTGACTAATAGCTAATTATAATTTAGTTAACAATGTAGGTATCATGTCAGTGCTACACTTGTGAATTTTTGTTTCAGTTTTACATAATCATTTTAATTAGCGTAATGGTTAATAAAATGTTTAGTTAAATTGTATGCATTTATATTCTTATCTTTATACGTAATAATTTGACTAAAATTAATTCGAGGAGCTTAAACATTTTGTGAGACTATCTTCGAATTTGAAATGATTTGGGAATCGGGAGGTTTTTATATTGCTGGAGGCTTCTGATAAAAAATAAAGTATTGAAATAATATAACTTTGTGTCATATACATATATAATCTATTAATACAATGGTAGGCGACATCCTAAGTAAACAAAGACTGTAACAGGAAAAAAAATACCCATATACCTAATAAATATAATTTCATATTTAGAAACTCAGTGTTTTCCCAGGTTTGTTGTTTTTCCCTAATAATGCAGTTGTTTGCGAGTAAATATGGGTAATTATTGTTTCTACTAGACCGGTGTTTTGAGCTCCTAATTAGATTAGATTCATTAAAAATGAATTAGGTATATGTGACTTCATTTAAAATTGCAAATTCAACCAACCAACTAATACCATTGACGTTAATTAATTATGCATTAATTAAATAATTTAAAGTGTGGGAGAGCCATGCTTCGGCACGAATGGGCCGGCTCGACCGGAGTGATACCACGGCCTCACAGAAAACCGACGTGAAATAACACTTGCGTTGTGTTGCGTCGTGTGAGCGACGTTACCGGAGGCCCAATTACCCCCTCCCTAATCTCCCAAATGCCCGAATCCCCCACAATCCTCAAATGCCCAATTCCCAAAAGGCCGGTAACGCACTTGTAAGGCCTCTGGTGTTTTAAGTGTCCATGGGCGGTGCCGATTGCTTACCATCAGGTGATCTGTCTGCTCGTTTATCGGCTTATCTCATAAAAAATACCTATAGCATAAATTCATAGACTTTAGGTGGTTTCTAAGTAAACTAATTCGAAAGTATCTAAAATGTGTTTCTTCTCATCTTTAAAACCTACCTTCAAAATGTATTATTATTATAGCTTCTATTATTGTTTCCAGAGCATGTGTGGCAAGTAAACGTCCAGAAGAAAGGCCTGGGTGCGACGAAGAACATCCAGGGTCTGTACAACCTGTGCCTCACGGACAAGACCCTCACCCTGGTGAAGATCAAGAGTCACAATAACGTGATCAGCGATCTTGGTCTACTGGAGCGGGTTGAATACTCCTTGAAGAATATTCGGAGGTATGCGAACTTTTTTAAGTTCTTTGTATATTTTTTTGTCTGTTGTTTTTTGGATATATGTAGTATTGCGCCTGCCGAATTACCAAATCTTACTGTTCTAAACTAAAATTCCATAATGCACTTGGTGACTCCTCTGGTGTTACTGGGATGAGCAGCACAACCAACTTCTACTGGGTGATATGTCTGATCAGTGGCGTATATCCTAATTATAGTATATTTTTTATAAACTACGTTTAAAAAAACTGACTTCAACCCCACTCTGTTTTTTAAAGCCTGTTAATTAACTCGTCGAGTACCGGTTTTACAGACACAATTAAAGAACAATAGGTCGCGGTCACCGGTGACCGCTTGGTATTTGACAGTTTAATACTACTACAACCTTCTCCTAAAAGTAACAAACACTTTTTTGAAAACCGCATCAAAATCGGTTCAGCCAATTGCGAGATAATCCTGCACAAACACACAGACATAAGTACATACGGATCAAATTGACAACCTCCTTTTTATTTTCTTTTTGAAGTCTGTTAAAAACTATCTTTTAGTTAAAAGGAGACTTGAAAATGTATTTCTTAAAAAGTCTAGTTGGAGTCAGGCATAATTTCTGTACTTACATTATTAAGAAACAAACGCGATGACTAAGAAGTATTTATTAGGTTCTCAACTCTTTAGATACCGTTTGTTAAAAAAGAACAATAGTTTGTATGTGTTATCGATGTAAAACGATCAGTGCGCCCCCTATGTATGAACTACATGGAATATGGGGGATCGTGTAGATGTTGCACTTTGGCTATAAGGGGAAAAACATGATATAAGTAACTACTGATTATGTCAGCAGCTACAAAAAGATCTGTCTATGGTTTTAAAAATTACCAATAGGCATTTCATGTCATCTGGACATCTGTTTATAAAGAAAAAATCTTAAGGTTATCCACCTCGAACTTGTTATTTGGATCTTACGTATTATATTCTAAGAAATCCTTTTGACTTTTAAAACATATCTTTTGTATTTTCCATCGTCAAAGCATTTGCAAAGAAAAACAATGAACTAACCACCGGCAATATTTCCCTTTCCTGATCACAACCTTAATACTTAATTAGTATGTTTGGGTACGTTATTATTACAATTATTATGAACGTGGTTGAAAATACCCAAATATTATTATAAATGATATTATCTAACAATGAATAACTATTCCGAGAATCGGTGTTACGATTATTTTTATAACATAACCAATGCGGTTGTCGTAATCTTCTAGGGGAAATACCAGAAGTTGTGGTTTCAGTATGTGCATTATCACGGATACTTTTGCGGTTCTCCTTATTGGTGAAACGCCAATGGAGCTTTGAAAGTGAATTGTGCAAATTATTGACCTTAGAATGGGTAAATTTTTGTATTGATTTCCACACAATAGCAAAAAATTGTTAATTAGAGGTTTTCAAGAGTGTCCATGCACAGCATATTGTCTACAGTACAGTCTAGGCGTCACACACACAGTAGGACACACCGGGCGTCGGGGATCGCGGGACGATCTCCGGCCACCGTAAGCGCGGGCCTGCGGACGGCGAGCATGGGTGGCTCCCCGTCCGACCAGAAACAGACCCGAGCGTACGGCGCGTCGCGTTCCGCACGCGCCTCAAAGAGCCATCAGACCACCACAGATGGGGCCCAATAGGGCCGATGCCGATTCGGAGTCGCGGAGAACCTAACGGGTAACCGGGGCTCCGGCTCGACGTGCAGGAGAAGGAACGGGGTGGTTTTTAGTCAGTAAGAGTCTGACACTCCCTTCCGCCTCACCCAGGCGGGAGCAGACATTCGATGATTTTCCCCCCTTAAAAAAAAAAGGCGTCTATCCAGCCAGACAGATATAAGTTAAAGTTCAGTTAACTATAATGGTATATACTGCTTAGTTCTATTTTTTCTTTTTATTCGCTAAGCAATCAATTCAATGCAGGATAATGAAATGATCCCCTAAGAACTTTTACCACCTGCATTACATTACATGCATTACGTACTATCTTACCCGCCTCTGAAGTTACTTTATAAGAGAAAAACAAAGATTATGTATGTATTAGTCTTTTTTTGTTTTTTTTTTTATGGGACAAGCCCGCCACAACCTCCCATGTATTAGTCTTATCGTTATAAGAGCCGTCGTGTGTAGCCGGCCATTCATGGAAAAGCATGGCTCTCCCTCATTTAATGGTCACTTGTCATGGCATTTCCAAACATTCGATCAACCAGATAATTATGAATAAAAAGGGGAAATCATAGTTTACCACCATTTTACCTTGTACCAAATAAGGTAATATGAATTAACAACTATTTATAGGTGCGGTAATCCAGTAACCTACCGCTGCAGAAATGAACAAACGATTAATTAAATGATTATTGTTTATGCATAATAATTACCGCGATAGCTAACGCCGATAGTTCAGCAGTTAGTTACGGGTGATCGAACGAATCTCGTCGATAAAATCAATGTAAACTATGATGTAACTGCCATATGTTATATCAATTTACCTTTCTACCATTACGTAGGGGTCGATTAACTTAAACATAGTTAGTTTAAACTTGAAGAGGTCCTTATTTCGTTAGTAATTAGGTCCTCTTTTCTGCTGGAAGATTCAAAATATCATAACAAGTTATCCTCACCTAGAAAGAAGATGTTTCTACAAACTTTAGCTAAATAATAATGTTGACTTTTCCCCGTCTCAGTTGTGGGTCAGTGAGTCAGATTCGGTTGAATGCAGATAGGCATTTTAAATGGAATACTTAATTATTATTTAGCCTTGATAACTCACTAGAAAGGCGTAAATGTCATTATAATAATAGGCATCGATGGCAATAGGTTCGATATTCTGTTATAACTGGTATTTTTCTTTTTTTTGAGATAAACCGGTAAATGAGCAAATGGATCACCTAATGGCAAGCAATCTACGCCGCCCATGGACACTCAATAGCCACACCAGAGGTGTTACAAGTGTGTTCTGGGCTTTTGGGGATTAGGAATTTGAGGATTGTTCGGAGTTCAAACATTGAGGAGATTGCGGGGGTTTATTAACTCACTCACACAACGAAGCATAACGCAAGCGTTGTTTCACTTTGGTTTTCTGTGAGGTCGTGGTATCACTCCGGTCGAGCCGGCCCGTTCGTGCCAAAGCATGGCTCTCCCACACTTAACACTCTTGGTCTGAGATAACCAGACTGAGAGTAATCGTAGCTAGGGGGCATATAGTAAGTACGTGTGTCCGTAACTTCCCGTTTATAGATTTACCTAAACAATAAACCGAAACCTGACGTCATAAAACAACAAACAAACAAATTATTAATAGTAACTATTAAAATTCATATAAGGTTTATATTTCTCACAGAATGATGATTAATTGTTTTCGAATCCTTGTTTTATTTGTGTTGCCGATGACGTCTTTGTTCTCAGAACTGCAATCGCGCGGTCTCCTATGAATGTATTCATTTTCTCACAAGGTTTACCTGCGTAAATAAAGTGTTATGATGACGTACGTACCTAAATAGGTATGGGTGTATGAATCCTTGATTGTTTGTGTTTTGTTTTTTGGTAGTATAGGAAAATTTCCAAATTTTAAATGTAATGGCTGAATGGCATTCTAGAAAATTAGGTTTAATTACTGTATTTATGTTACTCGTTAAAAAGACTTTATTAAAAGAAAAATATTCTGAATGTTCCAGATGTGGCGATTCCGAGCGTTTCTTCTACATGGAGGTGGGGCGGCAGACGACGACCGGTGCGGGAGAGCTCTGGATGCACACTGATGACTCAAACATCGCGCAGAGCATGCACTCCACTATATACCAGTATGAAATCTACAGATATTTAGACAAATGTATTGTACAGTACAATAATTGTAAACGTATACTGGGGTTCTAATACAGTTCAATCCTTCATGGAACCTTAACAGCAAAAACTAAATTGAAACCTTGATAAATTATGAGGATGCCTTGAAGAAAATACCCTTATTTAGAATGAGAAGCTAAAATTGATACCTTTTTCAGTAGGTTCCTCTTTTGTCTCCTTATCTTCTTTGTGTTAAGTAACTACTAAAGCCAAAATAGCTCCTGATGTTGAAAATGAAATTGAAAATATTTATTTGTAAACATAGGTACAATGGGATGTTACATTTCATGGTATGATATTGACCGTCTATGTTTTGTGATATGTCACATACAAATTAGGTTAAAAATTTAGTTTAAGTAGTAACGACGTTACTATCATTAATAGGTATTAATTTCATTCGAATAAATGTTCCACCACACTACAATCCATCTTCCCATATTCCAGTGCAATGCGTGACTGTGCGAAAGAGACAGAAAATGAGCGCGACCACATCGTGTTGCCGAAGGGGCCCGGCGACAACACGTTGCCGGCCCGACGCCAATCATATTCCGACGGTAGGGGCCGGGCCGGTCTCACTAACGGTAAGTTACATGACAGGCACATCGACAATCGGGGAATCGTCTATGAAGCGAGATTTTGCCAATATTTCCTCATAAAAAAGGAAAAATATTGTGTCTATTTCATTTGGAAGGGTACCTACAGTGACTTTTAAATCTGTGATAGAATCATGTTTAAATATCGATTGATTATTTTAACCTTTCAGTATTCGGGCGATACGTTGATATATCGTAACGAAAATCTCCAAAAAATGTTCATACAAAAGTAGTCTTTGACCATCGGAAATAAGGTCTGTAATGGTATTAATGGAGAGCGGTCACCGATGACCGTTCGGGGATTGAGTAGTTAATGATAAAGTCCACTTACAAGATATTTTTACCATGATTTTATCAACTTTAAAAATCAATTTGCCCTTACCAAATGATTCTCGATGTACAATGATTCTCGCTCCATACACACTGGGTTTTATTATCTACACAACTCATGTAGTTAGATCACACTAGTTCGTATCATTACTGTACAAGGGCTATTTTCCTTTGACCAAACATAGTAGTTTAGTTACTTTTTGCTTGCATTCATGTCACCCGTAGAAGTTGATGCTTGTTTAGTTTAGAACTCTCGTAGCGTAGCAGTGACTAACATTTGTTCAACGTCAATAATTATGTCAATGTCAATAAAATGTTTCGTGTTAACATGAGCCCTTACATCTATAAAAGATACAGCAGTAGATCATCGAAATGTCAAATAGTCAAACATTGTGTGTTAAAATGTACTCAAAAACATCAATGTATGTAAAAAAAAGATGTAGGATTATTGGAATGGGATGTAAGGGCTAACTGGGCAGCGCTCCCTTGCAGAGAAGGGCCTGTGCGTGGGCTCGTGCATTAGGCAGTGCGTGTGCGCCAGCGCCACCTACTCCATCGACGAGCCGCCCCTCGCCCCGCCGCCGCACAACGGTACACACCCTGTATATACTGTACCACTCGTACTGGACCACTCTGTATACAGAATTTTCTGCTTTTGTAATGAAATTGAAAATTTAGAGCCCAAAAAGTCTATTAGTTTTATTTTTAGACTGATAAGTTGTTCTCAAAAATACTCATTAGGTTTTGGCAATATAAACTGGCAATCATCTAGACATTTCGGATTTTATAAAGGAAAGTAAAGTTTACCATTAACTTTGATATTGGTACTAGAATTTTCTGTATACGATGTTTTCCAGTAACAGAAGGAGAATGCTCCCTGACTCAGGACAGGTTGCGACGAGTCTGGACGTGTGCTGGTTTTGATTTACTGATAGTTGAATGACCCCTCTTTTATTTTAATGTGACCGTTTTCTTCCTCTCTATTGTAAAATGAACCTATTTCTCATAGTGACAAAGTTGATTTTGTAATGATTTCTTGGTTCACATGATTGTGAGTTCTGTGATTGTCCGGTTTTGTGCGACTAATACTTCTTTCTTTTTCTGATATAGTGTTATGAAACCTTCTTGATCGTTTTCATAATGATATATTATTTTATATTTCCAAAAAGTTTGTATATGTATTCCAAGTAGATTCTATCTTCAAACCAATTTTCTTATGTGTTGCCTCTTTGTGTTTTCCCCAGTATATTTAACATTCGACTATCACATATCAAAACTATTTATACTACGGCCGCTTGCCCTGCTTTCGAATTCGGAGTACTAATTAATTTGCGCTCTACTAATTTTGTAATTTAAGCTTTTAGGGTCAATAATTAAAGACGATAATTGCGTGTAACTGTAATGCGATTTAGGCTATTGTTATTTTAATTAACGTATTTAGAAAACCCTGTCTGCATGTATCAATACTATTTGTGACCCTTTAGGAATTATTGACCCAATTATAATTAACAATACGCTAGCAAATATTACAAATATAGCTTCAAACGAGACAGGGATCTTTTATAAATAGCTTGATATATGGATCGCACGAATATGTGCTTACCAAATGTTAAATAACATAGTTATAAAATAACGTACTAATATGAACCCTATAACAATTGTGTTAGGTTGAAAATGCTGTAATATCCATGAGCTTGTGCTAATAATGTACGTGCTGTCCACTTGAGCGAATTGAGACGAGTGATTGAAACGCTTTTAAGTGTATTGACATCGATTTGATTGTTTGAAGGCAATTAAAATATATTTGTCATTGGACCTAGGGTCGTCGATCAATGTTGTCAATATAAATTACAAAAAGGTTAAGAATTTGTATTATAACTTTAGTGAGACATACTAATTTAATTATTATGTTTTCGGTTTACTCGACTAGTTTCAAGCCAATATGAGCCTCTAACATGGCTTGAAACTAGTCGAGTTCCTCGTCAAACATTTACACGAGTAATGCGAAAACATAATAATTAATTAACGTTAAGAATTATGTACTAAAAAGACTAGAAACTATTCCTTAGCGCAATAGTGGACAGAATATTCCATAAATCATGTATTGAATACCTTAGTTGAATAACAGTTAGGTTTAATTTCGCTTGCATGTATATCGGTATCATGACATTGTATGGTTGTTGTTGCATGGCGCGAGGTATTGGTCAAATTGTCATTTTGTCGTATTGTCTACGTCCTGTGGTGTCATAGTGTCATACACATTCATATTTATAGTTTTTATTAAGAGTCTGGCAAAATTTTTCAAAAGTATACTTTGTTTTTAAATATTTTAAGTTCATTTTACAGTACATTGTTTAGTTCATTTAATAATGTGCTATTGAGAGTAGTATTGTAATAACAATCTAATTTAATTAGTCCGGTTAATTTCCGTACGGAATATATTTTGTTTTAATTTACCTTTTCATATAAATCTATTTATCTACATATCCGTTTAATAATATGTAGAAATTTTTTTGTAACCGATCAAATTCATAGCATTTTGCTAGACTTGAAACATTTTTCATATTGACGTTAATGTTATTGTAAAGGTGTGACATAATACTTTAACATTATTCATAATAATTATGTCACTGATGAAAGTTATGTCACATTTTGATAAAATATTATAACCATACGTGTGAGAGATGGCGGTTAGCACATTACTGATAAATATATCTCAGACCAATTATATTTTTAAGGCCTTATTTACGGGTATCAATGAATGCTGCTCGTGAATATAAGCCCCTAGTGTGACTTGAAACCAGTCGTGTCAAACAGTTACGATAGTAAGCAGTTAAACATACTATTTAATTTAATATGTTTCACGAGAATTACAATACAAATAGTCTGCCATCATTCACAGTCACATTATAACATCATATAACCACCGCACCGGGTGAGCTGGGTGCCATATGTTTTACTTGTCGCTTGTCATTGTCTTTCACAGCCGACAGCCAGAATAACACACTAACAGACAAAACTGACAACCCGGTTCGCCTCATCAAACATCATCGGACAGAGTCCCTTCCAACTGGGTACCCTCTCTTCCAAGAACCTCTGAAGATCTCCCACGGAAGAACAAGGTCTGAGCCTTTGACCGGGGAAGAAGTAGATCGCGTGCTCGTTGAGAAAGGAGTGACGCACTCCTCGTGCAAGGCCATCAATGGAACGGACACACTGCCCAAGAAGACGCAGTGGTCGAGGCGGGCCTCGACGGGGACGCGGTTACATAAACTGTCGCCGGCTCATACTAAGAGTAGGTATTTTAAGGGAGCGTCCAATACTTATATACTTAAATTTTTTACTAGTTATTTTACTCAGTCAGTTAATTCAAGTTTTCAATAGGTACCTTAAATTGTCCAAAAATAAACACACTTTTATTCGTTTTGTACGTATTTTTCTAGAGGTTTTGATTGACAGACGTAAAACATTATGACGTCGTTAAGTATTTCATATAAAATTCACAGAAAAGATTTAATTAATAGTGTTGAATTTGACTCAGTTGTAGCACGGAGTCAGGAAATGTGACCTGTATAAAGCAATAGGTTCACCCTCTATTACATGGGACACACAACATAAATAGTGAAAAGTGGGTGCTACAGTGGCATTAAGTGCCGTAATGTTCACCTCTGTCTAGGCTTTCGAGGATAAAAGGCGTGGAATTTGACTTGTTGTAAAATACCGTATATAAGATTAAAAAAAAAATTTTTCTTTAATTTTGACTTGTAATGGACGCTCCCCACATTTCATGCATATCCATGATTAATCGTACATTGCACTGCACATTACTAACGTTTTTTTTTTGTTTTGTGTTGCCAGATTACAATGTTTTGTAAACTGGCAACTTTGTGTGGAATGTTTCTGTTGCGTTGTGTGAGCACGCTTACGAACAGACAGACAGACATAATGTGTGTGCATGGCTTTTTATATGCTTTTTATGTTGTTTTTTTTGTACGTTTGTTAATTTAATGTACAGACTACATAGTTATTATCACAACTGCAGCTGTAGCCAAATGCCACTTATCGCTTGTCTACATGTAGAATAGAAAACCAAATTATATGGAATTGACGTAAATTTTGACACTTGTCAGTGTCATCTCCATACATTTAGTTTTCTACTCTCTCTGTAGACAAGCGCTAAAGTGGCGTTTGGCTAAAGGCCCAGGTGAGTAACTTAGGAAAACTGAATAAAACTACTCAATGCGAATATTTTTAATTTACTCATTACGTAACAACCTTTTTGATTATTTTCATAATAATATGTGTTTGTAATTATGTATAGTAATGTTCATATATTTTTTTATAAACCGAATTATTTATTCCCAAAGTTATGTACTTATATGTATATTTTGTTACATAATATTTATTTAAAATTAACCCTGTGTAGACAAGTCAGTAAAATATGTGTAAAACCAATTTCCAAAGCAATAATTCACATTAAAATACTGTAATGTAACAAATGCTCCATTCTTGTAAACATATTTGTGTGAATATTTAACATCAAAGTTAATAAAAATAATTAACAAATTAATATCAAAACTGATTGTACATTTCCTAAGAAACTGTACAATTTTAGGAACTTACCGTTTTCGACAAATATTAGAGCTATAAGGAATCTGAATTAGTTCTACACTAAATTACATGTTACTTCTGCAAAATTGTACCTTATCACCTATACCAAAAGTTGCAATTTACTTAGCAGAAAGCACAAGCACGTCCCAATAAGCATGTTCAAAATACAACAATAAAAAAAATTAAGCTTTAAATCGAACAAAATAAAGTTACAATTTGAATGGTTTTGTTGCATCTGCCTGTCACGTTATTGTTTCAAATGATAACAACCACGAATTCAATATTATAGCACAAAATCCAAACACGAACAAAATTAAACTCTATGACATGAACACAAAGTGCATTTTACAATATAACGTTCACTGTTATGAACACAGAACAAATTAAACCTTACACTGAATGGAATAAGGTTTATATTGCAAATGTTAATGTGTTGGTTTGCTTACAGACGCGGAGACGTTACGGAACCGATGTGTTAGTATGCCGTCAAGGGCGTGTTCATCGTTTGAAGTGGACAGACCTTCTTCGAGATACCCAGATACTGATGGTAAGTTTTGTTTCATAATAATTTATCAAAGTATTGAAACTACATATTTTGTTATTTTAATTGTCACCAGTAGCGCCATCTCTTGTACAATGTCGAAACTAATATAACTGTTGAGTATGCCTCTCCCTCTAACCCTAAATCAGAGTATAGGGTCTGCTATATCGATTCCATTAACGACTTTATATAATTTAATCAGGAAGAAGAAGACGATAGACGATTCTGAAAAGAAGAAAAACAACAATTAAATTAAATTGTGACCTATGCAATCATGCATTAAGTCTATCTTTGCTTGTCACAACAATATTAATCGTATTGTTCCAGGTTTGGAAGTGTCTCGTGACGAGGCAGACGCAGTGACGGACTGGTATCGGACGCCGCGCATTCCTGAGGAACCAGACTGTTGCGACATATCTAGAGACTTTATGAGGTTGGTTTAGAAGATTTTTTTTAAAGTTCTCAGGTCTTTTGAATTGTATTTGAAGGTCCGTATACAACCAATAAATTCGTCATACACATCACATCCATCTCAAATGCATGAACTGTCCATTAGCCAGTAACCGATTCTCATGACCAATTTCCTCTCTCAGTCGATAACTTGTAAATGCTTTACAAAGTTGTTTTATGAAGCATTGCAAACGTCAGTTACGGCCCTGTTGGTGGGTTTAGGAGTAAAAAAGCTTTGAAAATGAATTTCCGGCCTACGGGTTATAAGTATTTGTGTTTAAGCTATGTTTCTCTTTGCAGCTCGTCCCTAGTGGGTGCGGGATCAGTAGCCCACTCGCGCACGTCGTCAGTGGGCGAGGCGGGCGCCGGGTACCTGCCCATGGCGCCCGGGCACGACCCGCTCGCGGGGCTTATCTCCGCCTCTAGCGGGTCCCTCTGTAGCGGGACCCCCTCCACAGACCCACGGTTTAGGTACGTATTCTAATAAAACGTCAACATATTCGCGCTGAACCCAAGTACTTATAAACCATCAGGAAGTCAGGATAATCGCTTTGAGTAACTTTTTGATGAGGTATTTATTATTGAATAGTAAGATAATGGTATAAAGGTAAAGTTGTATGTGTTTGGTGCAGTGAGTACCAGCTAGAGCCCGCCACCTCCCACATCGGATTAGAGCGCCCCCCGCGAGCCTATAGCGTGGGGTCTCGGCCGGCCGGGGCCCCCGCGCCAGAGGCCCGCCACCGCGCCTACAGCGTGGGGGCCCGGGCACGACCCCCGCGGCACCCAGTGCGACCCAACACTGATGACCACATGGAAATTGACTTCTCCAATAATTCCCCTGCGAACAGGGTAAGTATCTTGTGACTGGTTTATATCTCTTGAATGTGGTGATATTTTGGAGTGCTCATAACATATTTCATGTATCGTTAAAGCTATCATCTCAAGTCATATCGCGCACCCCACCGACGGCGTGCTTCGTAGAGCCGCGACCGAAAACGAACGTGGACGAGTACGTGGACATGTCGCCGCGCAACGCGGGTTACGTGGAGATGCGGCCCGGCGAGCCCCGCGCGCGCACCCCGCCGGCCTCTACCCCTATCCCCGTGGCCCCCGTGACCCCCGCCACGCCGGCCACGCCAGATGGGTACGTGGAGATGCACTACGGTCGTGCGGCCACGCGGCCAATCGCCATCGGTGCCCCCCGCCCCCCTCCCCCGCTGGCCGCGTCCCCGGACGAGCGCCGCCGCCGCGAGCCGCGCACGCCGCACGGCTCGCAGACACTGTTCGACATGTCGCTGGACTCGCCCGCCTCGCCGCAAGATGCAGACACTGACATACTGGAGGAGGACCCGCCACACCACCCGCTCACTACCGTGCGGGAGATATCCGAGGACGGTCGCCGGAGCCCCGAGGTGGTGCCCGCAGCCCCGCGACGGAGCCCCGAGGTGTCGGTGTCACCGCAGTATGTGACGCTGGCCCTGACGGCGGCGCCCCCTAAGACGCCGGAGCCCTGCGGAGATGAGCTGTCCTGTAACCCCACCGCTAATAAGACTATCACTAGGGTACCTGACCCTATCGAAACTAGAGGTAAGTTCTTTTTTGTAACTTTTTCTAGGTTTACAATAATTCATGTTAATATTTTATAATAGAATTCTTGTGACACATAATAAACTATTTGACGAGGAAATTCTACCATTTGGTTTGTGCATTGACGCTCATAAATTGTGAGCAGGTAGCGAAGCTAGAAAAGAGTTGAATTACTTTGTCAAACAATTACGTAAACAGTGGTTACACAAATGGTAATAATAGTTTATTTACTCAATGAATGAACACCATTAGCCCAATAGTGTCGTTTTGTATGGTACTGACCGTGGTCCCCCCGCAGGCAGCGAGGCGGGCGGCGCGGCGCGCGTGGTGGCGGGCGGCGGCGCGGCGGCGCGGTTCAGCGTGGAGGGCCGCCCGCTGAACTACGCGGCGCTGGACCTGGAGCCGCGCCGCGCGCTGGCCGCCGCCCAGCAGCGCGCCTACACGCAGATCGACTTCATTCGCAGCGAGAAGCTACACGTCGCCGACACGTAGGGGCCTACTGACATTATGTAGCGATAGTGAATTCGGTTGCCGTTATTGATAAGCTGTGAATGTGTCAAATTAATGCGTCAGACTGAATCTTTTGTCGCGGTTTTGATTGGCTGGGACGATAAGTCGCATCTGTACCTTTTTAAATAACCGACTTCATAAAAAAAGGAGGTTTTCAGTTTTACTTGTGTGTGTTTTTACGCATAAGCTTTAATTTTCTTGTCCGACGAGTGTGAGACTTCACCTATTTTCTTTTACAGTAAACATGTTCACACTGTTAGTTTATTCATTGGTTTTGCAAAGTTGTAGTTATCCCAGGTTCGACTTATCGCGTCCCGCCGTAGGCACGCTGTGCGTTGTAGCTGCAGTGTTGATGGATCGCGTACGATCGGCGTGCACGCCGCATTTATATGAGCCGTAGCCACACTGCTGTATCAGTTACTCTTTGATAACTTAAACTCATCTTTAAATAGTCTTCAAAGAAGACTATATTATTATATATTTAAAAATTCGTAAAACTGAGCAATATAATTGTCTTTCTTGGAGAAAATGTTTAAATTCGGTTTTTAAATTCAGTTCTTGACTCTCATGAGTTGTTTTACAGTAATAATAATTAAGCAAAGATCAAAACATTCCGGTGTCAATGGATTTGGATATTTGCTTACATTATTCCTTCTAAAGAAAATTCAACATTGTAATCAACCAATAAAAATGAAGTAAGTACTTTAATATCAAAATAAGAATAACTGATACACGTTGTTGGGTACAAGTAATGAGATCACCGCCGCTTTATCATTCGTCGTCAGCCTGTACCTTAGAGGCAGTTCGGTAGTGTAATAAACGAAGCGATATCTTTCACTATTATTTTATAGGCCGGACTGGGACACGTATACTTAACACAAGCATATCAAGCTACCCCAAAACTGTACAATACATTTTCAACTTTATGTCAAAGAAAATAAGGTTTAAAATGTATTATTGTGTAACTTGATTTGCGCAGTATGACATGTTCTACGCCCGCCTGCAACTTGTATTAGACTCGATGTCGCTTGCTTCTGTTACTATTTAATAGTACACATTATTTTGTTATTAATTTTATTCTTATTACATTTTTATTATTATTGTTATGAGACTCCAGTGATACGTTTGTATAGCAAACATATAAATATATGATATGACACTAAGAAATTATACTAAGTCTAACTCCAAAAGTTTTCACTAAATTAATTAATACATTATCATGTTATTTTATTGATTTGTAATTAAATATTTATTTGTTAGATGTTAGTGTATCTCTCTAGTTCAATACAATCGCGGATAAATCATTACGGGATAAAATGAAATGTAGAATATACGTGCACGGGAACGTTTGAGTGATGAGTTGTCGCGTTGGTCCGTGAAGGAGTTAAAGTAAATATAATATTTGTAATTATTGTAAAGCCAGGTTGTGAGAGAGGCCTACCAATAGTTGGTACAATACACGATTTAGTTCCGATGACATACTACCTACTGTGTTCTTAGAATACTCTGTGCAATTTTAAAACATGATATAATTGTTATTTCTACAATGTTATTGTTTGTTATCTGAGTTATTGTTCCGTTCGTCATTATTATACACGTACAAAATATAACAAAAAAAACAAATACATTATATTTATTGATGTTGAACGCTAGCCTAAACAACATGGATTATTTTTTTAATTAATGAAGCTAGCGCTTACATTTCCACCGATTTTAGTATTTAAATGAATGAAAATAATAGTTATGTCCTATATTTGATAGAGCAGTGTTTTTAAAATGAAATAATCTCGAACGGAACATTAGGTTTTGTATGTAATCGTATGTAGACGATTACATATCGAGCCAGCAATCAAGTTAGACAATGATATATAGAATAAGTTCACTGAACTTGCTGTTTACTATAAAAAGTCAATTTTTTTCTAAATTCATCTTTGGATTTTGCGTTCTTTTCATCATATTGCTGATAATTGTCATGGAAGGTAACTTCTTTAACGTTAACTGTTACAGAAACAAGTGAATATATGAGAACGTATCCATATTAGAATTATGTTGAAATGTCATATTTCACAAAAAATATATAGGTACTATTCTATAGTATTGTTTTACACAATTACAATAAAGCACGTAATTGATTATATTACTCATATTTACAAGTAAATAGCAAGTTCAATGAACAAAGTTCGTAAATTATGTGTTCAATACAAATCTGTTTTTATCTTATGACTACTGTTTATATTTGAAGCGAATATATAGGAATATTTTTAATCAAACAAAGTTGTCTTATAAACACATGCATAAGGTCGATATTACATAGTTATTTTTGTGAATAAATCATATTTAAGTCGTTCTTGTTATGAAGCTTCGCGATGTTCCCAACGGATTAAAGAATATTTACTTTGTTTATTTATGTATCAAAGTCAATGCTTAAATTATACTCCTCCAAATCATTAAAAGATTTCCATTTGTATCTAAAAGAGGTGAATAATTTTAGTGTTGATTTGTCTAAACAAAGATGGTAAAATATTCATTATTTTGAAGTGTACAATATTTTATTTTAGATAAATACTATCACTTATGAAGACTGTTAACTACAGCTCAACTTTTGGGTAATATTCTATGAACAGGCGAAGCTTCAGTAACGAGACAAGACAACGAGATATCGTTGTACCCTAAATGAAATTATATCGTAACTGACTACTCACAGACAGATGATCCTATCATAGTTCAATTTACAACGTTCCCGGTAGATAAGTGCTGTTATAACGACTGTATGATGAGAACAGTATGAAGTCGATTTCATTATTGAGCAAAAATAGTGGGGATATGTTTGCTATAATTGTTTTGCCATTGAATTGAATCAATATCTTATTAACAAAATGGCTTCAATTGGGATGATGACAAGGTATGAAAATTAAAAATATAATTAGTCCGTAAGTTACGTAATGAAAAAATATTAGACACGTATTTTTTTATTTTGTCGTATAATAAAACGATACTTAGATAAAACGAATCAAAGTTTAGGAGTGGGGTCTAAAACGTCATTTCTACGTTTAAAATGTACATAGAAGTGACGTCACGCGACATTTCAAATTAATATATCGTCGAAAGTATTGGTTTCTGTAAGAAAATAAAAAATACGTGTCTAATGATTTAAAATAATCTACCAGACGGACATTAAAATAAAAATTAGTCATCTATCCTATTTCAAGTCCATTGGAGTAACGAATGATCCTATTAGCTCTATAATTTTCTTTAACTTTTCTCATCATACAGCCGATGAAAATTAAGCGCCTCACAAAAGTATAAATTGAGATAAATACAGAATGTTTAACATTCCGACTTTAAACAATCGATTAGCCTACTGTGTTCAACCTCCTTAAGCCATAGCGTAGTAATAGACAAGCTTCCTTCGCCCGCGCTCGACTTAAAGTAATGGGACCTGTATAAACGTGACTGAGACAACACCAAATTTTATAATAAAAAAAAATGTTATTTATTCCCGCGTAAGTAAGCGAGCGGAAAGTCTCCGCCAAACGTGAAACGTTAGACTTTTCCCTCTGAGGGCCTAGTGTCAGTTTGTTTTACTTTAACGCGACCGACGTTTATGACGTTCGACGCTCTGATTGGCTTGCTAGAATTCGACCAACCAATAAGGGTTGAACGTGGCAACGTTTCGATTGCGTTAACATAAACATTAACTCGTAGGCCCTCTGATTGTACTGTAACGTTATAAGCTTTAAGTATGCCAGGTGAAATCAGCACAAGTTTCTGTTTAGTCTAATATTTTTATCTCGCTTTAGGATGTTTTGTTTTGTTCAATTTGGGAGGTTTCTTTATAACAATTGAAGGAAGAAATCACATGAATACAAGGCACAGTTTTGTTAATTCAGCTAATAAAGAAGGCTCCCACATTAAGACGTTACTCCTAAAGCCTGAACGATATTAGTGCCCATTCATCGCTGTTATCAACGTTGTATTTAACTGATCGTGTAGTAGTATAGTACAATTTGGCAAGGCCACTGTTTTACATTTTTGTACCTATTTTAATATTTTTTAGAATGAAATACTCGCTCTTTGTTTGAGCGGATGTCTAAGCTGGTTGAGAGTTATAAGCAATTTTTGCGAGAGTATTTCTCACTTAGTAAATGTACTGATGATTTAATCTAAGTCATCCTAATGACTTTGTGGATATGGCAATCTTTATCACAATTAAACTTCTAAGATGTTGCCAGTTCTAAAAAAAAACTACCAAAAATTGTTTAGTTAATTTTTAAGTATCGCCCGATACTTTTCTCCATTATTAAACCGTACTTTTGATTGATGATCCCCATTTAGACATATCTTCATTCGAACGCGATGTCTCAACCAGCTATTTAGATAAGCCAATTCGCAGATTGCTAGTGCCACCTCGCAGTTACGTAGTACCATATTTAGATACATATTGTAACACTAATATATATATTGTATATTATTATACATTTACTATATTCCACTTAGTATAAGAAGTGTTGAGTTTAACATAGGTGTAAGGATAGACGGGTACAGACGATAGCGTTGTGTAGGACATTGGATAGAACCTCCTTTTATAATATGCCCGCAATAAGCAATCTTCCAAGGAATATTATTAGTTAATACTATTCACATAAATGTGTTTTTAGCGTGTTCGTTGTCTGTTCAGGCAGGGTGTTAGTGTAATTGAATTAATATGATAAAATCATATACGGTTTTTTGTATTTTTGATTGAAATACTGCATGTTTTATATTTTAAAGTGGGTACTACGTGTACAATACACAGTTTTTTAAATAATGTTTAAATCCTGCCTGTACTCCCGAGCATGTTTCTTCTCCAGTAACTAAATGCAAGGTCACAAAACAGGTTCAAGATAAATAGAAGCCAAGCATATTCTAAAAGGAGCTTTTGGCTACATTTACATTGGTGAGACTTGTAATATGTGACATCGAAAGCTAGTGTGAATGCGGCCTTATTTTAATATATTTATAAATAATTAAAAAAATATATACAACATAATTTACCAAACTCCGCGTGTTACGTCATGACAAGATGCGAGTTGTTTTTTTTTTAAGAAATCTATACTAGTCCCATTGCAAGTTAAACAGAATTTTTGCATAAAAATGTTCCTGTAAACGGCGTAAAGGTTTTTATAAGGTTTAAATATAAGTTAAACTATTGTAACGTCTAGAACAGTTTGTATGATAGAGGTTTAGTACCTGGGATGAGTCGCCACGCTGCGCTGCGACCGCTTGCCGTGACGTCACGCGCGTCACGGCGCGATCACCACACGATGAGACAAATTCTCTTGTTTTGGAAATGGAAAAAATATAATTATATTTTTTTACAAATGGTGCTACCGATTTGTGTTTTAGTCGATGATAGCTTAGCCGCTCTTACTGCCATGTAGATATGTGAAGTATCGTTGCGGGCGCGTGAGACGCGCGCGCATATCACAATCTGTTAGATATAGACATCACCACGTCAGAAGTAGCTGTAGTCATAGCTTTTGTAACTTGCAACGTTGTTCGCGGCCTGCCCTTGGAGCGGCCTGGGTCCCTGCGGGGCCCGGGTCGTCCGCCACGCGGCCCGGGCCCCGGCCCCGGCCCAGCCGGCCGCTACCAGTGAGTGCACTATGAAGTATCACAATGTCAATCGTTGATCGATGCGTGCCACTCGGTCGGCGTGTCCGCCGTTAAATTATATTAAAATATCTAAATCTAATTTCTTTGGTACATTAAAATTTTGTTTACTTTCATATTATTGTAAATAAAAAGAAAAATAAAAGCTTTGGATTTGCGCATTTGTTTATTTATTGTGTTTCCCTATTTTAATACGAAGAATCGGTGACATATCAATAGACACGTCAGGTAGTTTGTTGAGAGTAAAACAAAAAATTAAGAAATACTGTTTATTTAATTAATTATTTTACATAATAATTACATATTGATCACACAAAACGAATGCATAATTATTAACACAAACCCGCTCACTAAAACAGTGGCACAACACTATTAGTACAACAATCCAAACATAACACATTTAACATTAGGTATCCCCCCTCCCCCATCTAACTACCTAATTTCACCAACAGGAACATTTTCTTGATATGAACAAGAATTTTTAACATGCAATTATTTATTAAACCTCCTGAGACCTTCCTACCAGTAGATTAACCTACTAATTTTTTTTCATTGCATTTTAGACTATATCAAAACAATAGTAGACAATCTAACAAAAGGAGTAGGCTGATCTGCTGGCCTCTGTATCTCTATACAATATTAAAAATATTATGCATTTTCAACATATTGTGTATAAAAGCCACATAATTCCTGTATGATTTGACAACTTCAATGGAAATTGGATCTCAACAACATATGAATATGGTTCAAATCTGCTCAACAATACTATGTAGCTGACAAGCATGTTTCACAATCAACATTGCAATATATTTTTAAACAATCTCAAACTGTTTTAGTGAGTTATCAAACTTCAACAAGTAAGTACAAATTATTATCAATGGTAACAACTGCTATATAGACTTTATTACAGTCGCAATTAAGGCGCTTTTAGCAAGTGTAACCATTGAACAACAGATAAAAAGGTATTGTGTTCCAATTCTATTGTAAAAACAACATAACAATCATTAAAATAGGGTGGGAAATCCAATGTAATGTCACAATTTTGAATAAAACGTGATATTGATCAACATAGGATTTTCAATCTTAATATCTAAAACTGAAGGTACAGTTTCTATTTGAAATCAATTCTGTTATAAATAGTTAGGTATTACGGTGGATTAGTTATATTATTAGTATTAAAAAAAAAGATTTGTGCTCTACACCTTTCTTTGAAAGAAAACCACAGATTATTAAATAAAATATTAAATCATTATTATCATTAATTTTCATTATAGAAAAAGTACAAAATGGAATTATTTAATTATTTACAGAGGTATGAGACCTCTTTAAGCATTAATTCTACTTGTATAAAATTTGTTATGATATGATTAATTGTTTTTTTTTATATAATATATGGATAAATTGTTTATAACGGAAGTTATTGCGCCACTACAGGTATAGCACAATTAGTCTTTTGAAACTTAAAGTTAGATTAACAGGACAAAATGCTATAAGTGTACACTAGCGCCAACTATTGAGCTAAAAAGAACAGTAAACTAAAAAAAATCAAAACAAATGTATTTGATAATAATCTCAGTATTATAAGACAGGTATCTGAACTAAAATATTATTAAAACTTAATTATTGAACTTATTTAAATCATTGATTGGTTAGGAAAGCAACATTGGAATTTGAAAGCAGTCTGAAAATAACAAAAATAAAAAGGAAATGCTTTCAAGTCTAGTTTTGTTGTCCATATGATATTAAAAATTATATTTTTTACCAATCAATAAAATCAAGGTATCAAGTAGATTATGGATTATATTATTAAAGCTAGTTATAGTGGGATTATATTGTTTGATGGCACGGGCTTTAAAGTTACGTAAGTACTACCAATTCTTTGTCAAATATTTCAATTAGAATAACATAATATAACAGTGAGTATGTTCACAACTTTCGCATCCGAGGGCGGGTTTATTATTAGTTGGCTAAAATTATGTGACCAATAACAAACTTACTTGGGTGGCGACCGCCCATTTACAACGGTAGGGAGATCTTTCCAAGACTTCCCTTTTTTCACATTCGTAACCTTTTTCCTAATTACTCTCTTAACAAGTACCTCTTCATTTGATAGTAATTTTCTCTTGGGCTTAACTTTAACCTCCTTTATAGTGAAGGAATCATCGAATATGTCCCCGCTTGAGTTGATACCACTGTTCTTGCTACTGTCACCTACTATTTCACTGATTGGACTATCGAAGGACACATGTCTGGAAGTATTCAGTCTCGGACTGTACTTATTTTTCTCAATCGATGTCTGTGTGGCTATGTTGGTGTGGTTCTCCTTAGCAGGGGGCGTGGATGTTGGGTTTAACCTCGTCTTCTTAACTTTAACCAATACAGCTGGCTCTGATGATTTCCTTTTAACTTTTGTCTTTCTTTCTTTCACTTCTGGGGCCTTATTCTCTGTATCTGCATCTGTAACCTTGGGTTTTCTTCCTCGTTTCTTTGGCACATCTCCATTTTGTTTGGTAGCCTTCACAGGTGCTTCAGCCTCTTCATCAGAACCATCGCTGTCTACAGCAATAACTCTCTTTGTTCTACCTTTGCTTGGTGACTTAGTCTTACTAGGAGAGAATTCCAAAGTACTATTTCTAGTTTTGCCTTCAGTCTTGAGGTAGTCTTCGAACAATTTTCGACATTTCTTGTAATCTGGTACTTCTTTAGGCTTCATTGTGTTTATATATTCAAAGAATTTGATTAGTGCATCTAGAATGGAAATGTATAACCTTTATATTTGGACACATAATTCCCTAACTTCAAAAGATAAAATATAAATGACAACTCACCAGGTACATTGCTAGTCATGCTCTTTATTTTAGTTCGAACACTCTTCATGAACTCTTCCTTCATGGCTTGCACTGTCTTTGGTTGCTTGAGGGACTTCTCCCAGGGCAGCTCTCCTACCAGCCACTGCAGCATATTGTAGCCAAGGATCTCCAGGTCTCCGCGCATTGTAGGCTCTGGAATATAACGATTTATATTATTCCTGACATTATAACGGAATGATTTGTTCTTTTGGTGACCCATGATAGTCGCCTTTCTTATCCATTTTTGTCTAAAGTTCCATATTATTGGTTTAAATATTTTTAAATGAATGTTTTCTCAATGTATTCTTATTAATTTAAAATCAGAAGTTACATTTACCTCCCAAATGTGCATCTCTGCTTGTGTATTCAATGGTACCATTGTGTGCACTCTTTGGGTCCGGGGTGAACGGCTGGTCCTCCTTCAGTCGCGTGGCTAGGCCAAAGTCTACAAGATATACTTGGTTCTTAGCAGTTTTCTTTAGACCAAGTAGCATGTTGGCACCTTTGAGGTCCGCATGTACGTAGCCACGACTGTGTATGTACTCTAACACGTCAAGCTGAAATAATAAACACATACTTACATACACAAACAAAAAAAAATAAAAATCTTATTGTATTTTGTTTTCGTTGAGGCAGTGCTCAATGCCCGTTTTCAAGGACAATGAGTATAAAAAATTGTTGAATGTTAAATACGTAATACATTAACATAAAGATACAACACCGGGTAGACAGATAATGTGTTTTATAATCCTTATTTAACGATGCACAAAATAAAAATAAATATCATACTCTAAAACCAGAAAATATAAATAATAGAATAGAATAGAATAAAGCTTTAAAATTTAATAAACATTCAGGATATCAATAAAATGTAATCTTGATACTAAAAAATCACTGCATAGACAACACATGATTATTAAATAAAGCATACCTATACTTAAAAAAATATATTTAAATCTTTACCATCTGTAAACCTAATTGGAAGACAGTAGCTGGTGGGAATGACTTTCCGGCCTCGGTGAACAAACTCCACACATCTTTGCCAAAGCGCTCCATGACCAAGTATCTATAAGTGACTCCATTGCTTTCATGGGACCCCTTGCCGAAGTATGTTGGCATGCCCAAGCTTGTCAGCTTTCGGCTTTGCATGAACTTTGCAACTGAAATAATTGAAATGTTAAAATGCATGCAACAACATTAGCATTAATTTGCAAGATTAATATTAAAATATCTCTCTTGGTAATATTTTTGTTGCATTGCATAAGTATGGGACGACATGCTCCATCGTAGACCGCTACATCGCTTACCACCAAGTGAGATAGTGGCCAAACGTCGGCCCATCAAATATAGATTAAAAACAGCCATGTCTGTAATATGACAACGAATTTGTCACAACAAATTCTGTAACTACAGAAGACTTAAGCACAACTTGAAAATGGAGTAGTGACAGTTTTCAGGCAATAGAATTCTAGATGTACAAAAATTTATCTTCACAATGATTATTATCATCATCATAATATCAGCCGGTTAGAAACAATGGCTCACTGCAACCTTGTATTAATTTGGTCACCCACCCACAAGGTTGACAAACAACCACAATGATAAAATCTTCATAAAAATACAAATACATTATAATCTGAATTTCAAGGTAAAAAATTCAGGTGTATGTAAAACAACACCTCCAATATTGATATAAGTGTTCCAGGCAATTTAGCATTTCATTGTAATAATGTCAGAATATTTGCATTTTTACTTTACAAATAGTTATAGAGAGGTCATTACACTGCAGAATATGTTTTGTTACATGTAATACTTAATTTTAATGTAATGTAGAAGCAATGTCTATCAACTTATTTATTTGTATACAATCTATGGATAACAATTGCGTTAAACTGTCAAACTATTATTCTACTATTGTTCTTTAACTCGTCAAGTACCGTATTTATAGACACAATTAAAGAACAATAGGTTGCGGTCACCGGTGACCGCTTGGTGTTTGACAGTTTAATTGTATCTATAATGTCGGTACTTGACGAGTTAAATTAATATTTGCATTTGACATGATAGCATATTTGCAACTAGATGTAAAAAAGTATTTTGCCTGCCTCTGAAGATACAACAGCTCTATAACATCATGTAACAAATTAATATTTACATAAAATATGGAAGCCAGCAGTTATAAACTTCACCTAATTATGTTAATAATTGTATATAGATAAACAACAATTTACCTCAAACAATTCAATGACTTTATTGAAGTGTTGTTATAAGTATAATAATAGTAATATTGATAGTTTTAATGGTAACTTACTGTCATCTTTGTTGGCATTCCTGAGATAGAAATTTATTTCCACAAAAAGCGGTCCATTCTCATGAGGCTCCTATTGGAAAATACATTAAGATATCATTAGTTACTTGTTTCTGGGTAAGCAATATTAGAAACTGGTTGTTTGTTGGTTTACTTACAATTTTTATAGCGTAGGGGTAATCTGACCCTTTGGCTTTCAAAGTATGGTCGCAGGCAGAATATATTTCTCCAAATCCTCCTACACCAATAGACGGTCCTATCCGCCATTCCTTTTTGAAGAGAGTATCCTTAATAACTTCACCAGTAGGAATAGGAGCTGGCATTTTATAGCCAGCGGCTTTTTTCTTGGGTGCTGCCTTTTTCACGCGCCCAGCCATGACTTAGGATTTTAATTCTCACAAATAACAAAACGACATCTAATAACAATGAGGACGAATTGAATACAATTGAGTTTCGTTCGAATTATCTAAACAAATAATATTCAACAATTGAAAGCGACGCTACCGTTGGTCGTGACTTTGACTGTTGGTTGACAATTTGACATGACAACGGATGGCATTACGTCGCCCGCCATTTTTTTATAGACTTTTGAACTTTATGGTTTGCGTTCCAGTAACATAATTTTTGTATTCATAGCATTAAGCTATGAACTAAGAAGGTTTTCATTATCTATTGATGTCGATAGGGATTTCTCTAAAAAGACTGGAATTTTAATAAAAACGTTCCCCAGACAAGGTTTTCCTCTTGTGTCGTGGGTGCAAACAAACATATAAATTCACATACACATGACTTCCATACCCGAAACCATACAATTTGTCGAAAAAGTTGTCCCGTTCGGGAATCGAACGCGTTATACATTGCGTGGCAGCCGGTTGCCCAGCCACTGCGCAAACTATGCAGTCAAACTTACTATACTTACTATAGCGAATAAACTTTTTTTTTGTTATGTTATCTCCCTTATAACATTTAACCTTCTTAGAGACAAATTAAAGTTTAATTAAAATAAATTAAACTTAACTTGTCTTGTCCGTTGTCCAGATCAGAAAAACCTTGTTCGATCTGAATATCGAATACATTAATAAAGTCATGGCTCGGTAGTCCTGCTCCTGCTGGTAACCACTTCGGGACATTCACCTAATACATAGGTACCTACAGTTGAAATATAAAAGAAAGAAAATTAAGAAACACCTTTTGTATAAAAATATAACTTTATTGATAATATTTAATTTAAAATCAACGTGTAATATTATGTTAACATTTCTTTACAACATTTTCACTAGCCTTACAAAATAAGTGTTATATTTTATAAAACTATCTTTATAAATTCACATTACAATATTAATATTTACACTTAAACTATTAAGAAAAATAACAATTAAAATAATTTAACTGGGGGTATATTTATAAGTCTTGCAAATAAATAATTTTACAGATTAACGTAATATGGGCACAAACAAAAAACTGTAAAAATGACAAACATGGTGGGTTCTCATAAAATAACTGCCGTTTACTGTAGAAGGTATCTATGTCAGTCTGATTGAAGTATAACCTGAAACAAATGTACAATAAATTAGGAGGACAAGTATCGAATTACTTACTTAAACATAAGCACTTTTCACAGACAGATGCAAGCAGGGAAGTACAAAGTACCTACAGTTTAGTTAGACTCTTGTTATTATTGTCATTATCATCTTGGAACTGAATCTGCTGAATTAATAGTGAGCAAAGGCCGGTAAAGGAGAAATGAGCAATAATCCGTTAATTGGCAATTTAGAACTTCTTAGAAAGTATAAGCCATACCCTCGTGCTTAAAAAGCGGGTACATTAACACTTTATACAGATACTGTTCATTGGAGTCTGACCCAGTCTGATATTCATTCCCTATTAATTATAAAACTTACATTAAAACAAATCATCATCATCGCCGTACGCCGACATGGAGTACCAATCCCTCGCTACATCTTCATAGATGACCCTCTTGACTTCCTCGTCATACTGTGGATGTAGGATCCTGGGTGACCGGGCACGGAACTCTAGGGGCACGTCATAACACTTGCAGACGCAACAGGATGGGAATTTGAACCACTCGGCGAAGATACCACGACACTCGTTGCGAGGGTCGTATGCAAGTAGACGGTGGAGACGGAACTGTTGCTCGCATCTGGAAGTTAAAATAAAATATGATTTAGCTTGTGTGGTAACTATTAAAGATAGTGGGGTAGATGTAGTCTAAGTGCAATACTCAGAGACATTTAATGATTACATAAACTATTCACTAGTTCCGAAAAAATGCTAAGGACTGGGTTAAGATCGAGTTCGTTTCCTGGAGGAAAGGTTATTCATTAAATATTTATAGTTTTAAAAAATACCAGTAGCAAATGGCTCCTTCCTCGTAACTTACTTTATTACTAAAGAAAAGATAGTACTGCATTTAATATGCGTACTAACTAAAAAGCGACGTGTTTAATAATTATAATATGAGTGTATACCTGCACCCCTCCCGACAGTACATCTGCTTGCGCTCATGCACGCATGTTTCCAGGTGTATGTACTGCTCGTAAGGGTACATGTTGAGCAGCGCCAGTTGCTCCCCGCGCGTGCTGTTCGCCCAAAACGGCGCTGCTATCTGCTCTTTGGACTCGCAAGCGTTACTGGAAGTAAGCAAAAAATGGCCCTTTACATAGGTAATATATTTCAAATATCTCTCGAATTTGTTTCATAGTTTTAAAACTATGAGTGAGTTCTTTAGTATAAAAGAAACTTACGCTCCTCGTAGCTTGATAACAGATGGCCTCATCGACTCCTGGTGCTGCACTGGTTTTGGACGGAACTCCTCCTTTTCCGGCAACTTAGTGTCTATCCGGTCGGTTATCTTGACCTTCTCATGCTCAGAGAACAGGAGTGTCGGTGGTAACGTCGAGGTGTCAACGTTCATTGGTCGCCAGTCCTTGCCCGCCTCAGTAGTCGAGTCATATCCGTCAGTTGTGGTCTCTGTAGTGTTAATACTTTCAGTTGTAGTTGCGTTTTTGTCTGTACTATTCTTTGTTTCACTAACTGCCTCAACCTTATTATTACCGTAAAACTTTGGGTATATGCTATTAGTCTCAATACTTTGTTTTATTACAGCCTCTAAAGTAATAACATCTGGCTCTAAGTTATTTATTTCTATATTTGCTATGCTTTCAAGTTTTGTTTTATATGATATACCTTTTTCATTTACCGTTTCGTTGCTCATCTCAGTTTTGGTGCCGTTGTCCGTGTTGCTCAGTTTTGTTTGATTTGTCTCTAGGGGTTTCACTTTGAGAGTGTCATTGTCTAATTTTTTGTTCTTTTCGCTATTGATTGGTCTGAAGTGTGGTTTGTCTTTCATGGCACGTCCTTGACTCATTTTGGTGTACATCATCTTAGTTTTGATGATGTCCTCTGCGAAGTCTGCTGACTTTCCATCAAAGTCTTCGTCATCATCATCTTCTATGAAATTTTCAAGTTCTGCTTTAATAATAGATATCTGTCGTTCCTCTCCGTACATTCTCCGCATGAGGCCCTGTAACGATTTGTGTTTTGATTAGTTTTGTTAACTTTAGGTACCTACTGATAAATGTTCTGCATGACATTACAGCCTGTTTCCTTACCTGGTTCTCTCGGACGAACCTCCTGATGGCATGCCAGGGATAGTTCTTTCCCGGCGTGGTGCAGTAGTTGTGCTTGGAGAGGTCACACGGTGCATCAGGTAACGCCCGGCCTCGGCTCGACCTGTTGGGCCGTGCACACGCCGATGCGTAGTCGAACCCGGCACATTGCCCTGCTGTCCATGTCGCCTGAAATTGTATAATGAGGAAAATCATCATACTGGAAACAAAGGTAAATATAAAAGACCCAAACTTCACAAAAATCGACTGAATTTGTCCTATAAAGGAGTCAAAATAGAAAATTATATTCTTAAAACAAAATATCTATCAAACAGATTGATCGTAGAATTTAAAGAGCACATAGATTCGTAGTATCGTATGTAGGTGACGCACCTGTAGAGCGTAGTGAATGAAAGTTACGCCCACGGCCACTATTAGCATTGTTAATGGTATTGTTTAGATTTATGCATTTCCTTAATTATCTACCGTCTAAATGTGTATCATGTTTTAGTTTCTTTTTCCAAATACATCAGGTTTGACGGCGTGCAGAGACGTGACGTTCAAAAAGTGTTTTTTTAAGATTCTACTGATTATTTCTGATCGAAGCGTTACTCACTCAACACTCTTTGAACATTTGTATCGCCTTACGAAAGTTAATTACCACATAAAGGACTTGTCGGAGACACAACCGTGACCAACAACAGTAACATCACCGAACTTTTCATGGAAGTTGTAACCAACGAAGATGGTCAGCTATCTGAGTCTCAGTGCTTGTTATTGGTGCTACTAGGCAATGGGTTAATAACCTCCCACTATTTCACTATTACAAACTTTTCACTCCGTACGATATGGCCATCCAGCGGCTACATATTATGACTCTTTATTAAAACCTATCAAACACTTTTATAGTGTAGTAAATAAATACTTACTCATGTGTTGGGACTACGTACCTATTATTTTAGTGCTAGATTCAAGCCTATTTACTTACATTTAAAACTATCTCTTAATTTAATCTACCACAGTACGACCATACTGCAATAGATGAGGAAGATATAAAAACAAGTACGAATAAACAATTAAAACTTCAGATTAACAAATTAGAGATAAGAATGGATTTAAATCTCATTGCATGATTAAAATAGGCTTCAAGATACTGAGTAAATTCACTCAAAAGCTAAACAAAACCAAATCAAAAGTATAGTTACTCCTACGCTTGAAGAAATAACAAAAGAAAAACATACAAATTAGGTACCATAACGCAAAATTTTGATGCTTAAGAAAAATAAACAGGAGAGAGCGATAAACACATATTCGTGACCTGCCACACTTTAATGTAAATTGCGTGTTTGTTTTTTGTCCATCCGTCGACGGTAAGTGCACCTTTTTTGATCCGTCAACTAAAATCACTACTTATACTGACAAACGTATGTGGAGCGGAGCCGCGGGCGATCGTACATCGGTTAATGAGATCCTAGTCGTTTTCACTTTTGCACAGCGACTTTCTACTCTTAGCCACAAACTCACGTACCTACGCACTATTTTAGGGGTACTATTGCGCAAGAAGGATTATCAACTGCATCTAATAAGGATCGATGAGTAATAGAAGAAAGAGTTAAAAGAGAAAGTCTGGTAATTCATTGATAGGGTTACCGAACGGTTGTAAAGGATTTTCTTATAAGGTTGGGTTGGAGTTTAGGGACTGTGGGGACGTTGCGAAACATATAGCTCTTGTAAATGTGAGTATAATGTTGGCTCGGAAACGGTTTTGGATTAGTATAGACAACTTTCTCACTTATGATGTGTACGTCATTGGTTTCTTTAGGAATTACGTAACTTTTTTGTTTTGTTGTGAAAGACTAATAGAAAACACAGTGTCGAGGCATAGAATGCATTCTTTCGCCAAATGTTTCGAATCGAAAGCGGCTCATTCATTACATGTCTCCCATCTCATCCATCACAACATCCCTTTTTCGTATGTATGAACCATTAAAATTCTGACACAGCCTAATGTAACTTGTTAGCCTCGTTTGTGCCCGAAATGAAGATGTTTATGACAATGATCTTGCCCAAAAATTGCTACGTGTAGGCACGGTGGTACCGTTAGCAAAACAAAGTGCTGTAGGGTAACCAACATTGGTTTAATATCGGATCGACGCGTGTCATCGTATCTTTGGAAGTAATATTAATAGTTATAATGCAATAGTTCCTTTAAGTCATAAAGAAGTAAGTAATACTGGGATGGATAAAGCAAGGAAATTAACTAATGCTCGATAAATATTGGGTTTAATTACAATTTACAAAGAACTTTACGGCATTCTACATCGCAGGGTATTAGATGCATTACTCATTACGATACCAGCAACATCCTAGCACATCGAACTTCAAAATAAAAGATCCTACGACCCAATTAATAGCGGAGAGGTTAAGAGATCATTACCTACAGAAGTCACAACATTTAGAGTTAATACCGTAACAGTGAACAAGTTGCGACAGGTTACCGGAACATCGTCTATAAGGCCCGACCAGTTCTATATCTTGTTTATTTTTATGACTTGACGCGTGGTTTTGCAATCATAAATCTGTAAGCGTGGTGATGGTGGGACCAAATTATCTATTAGTACATTTCCATTTGAAAGTAGTAGATAGCCAATATAACCAATTGGGAGAAAATATCTTCTTCTTTCGCCATTCCTTACCCATATTTTTAGGGATTGACTCAATTAATAGATCTATATGTTTATCCATTGTAATCTTAGTCGTAACATTGTCTTTATACCCAATCTTTTACCTATTCATGTATCCCTTCTTGGCGCATTGTCTAAACCTCGTTCGGAGAGATCAGAGTTTATCAGAACAGCTGAATTTCTATCAATCAGACACTGTATGCAATCACATAAACCAGTACGCAAGAGAAAATTTGAGAACTAATCTTAAGTGTTGCTATTGTATATGGACTTGTCAGTCTAATACCAACCATCTCTTGAAATGAAATGACGAAAACATTATTGTTTAAGTAAAGGTTAATAGAAGTTAAACTAATATTTCCACTAAAACATTAATTTTCTTGGCATTACGACTAGTTAGTGCGTGTATCTATTATCGATTATAGTGTATTGGCTTTCCTCCAGCTCGTAAGGTGTACGTGACATGTCCTGAGAAAGATGCATCGCGTGAAACAGTTCCATTTGCATCCATAATGGCGACAGTTTCCTCAACACACTATAGAACAAAGGAAACTAGATCGAGACTGATGCACGACTGATTCTGATTATCTGAACACTTCTTCAGTAGGCAGGTTCTCTCGTGGTGGTGGTAAGTGTATGGTTGAGTAAAGTGACTTTAATGAATACCAAAATAGTTTAGCAACAACTGATTCACTTGCTTTAGAAAATGTTTTATTTTTTATTTTGTTTGCCATTGGAAGTCGGCGAATTATAGAAGCCAATTAAAACATTTCAATTTCAATAACTCTTCTTCATAAAATGCAAAACATAAAGGCTGTAACTAGAGGTCTTAAAATGGTAGATCTATTCACTTTGAAGCTAAATGATCGAGTCAAAGGACGGTAGGCAAGAACTTCCTAGATTTCACAACATCAAAACTTTAGAAATAGCCAAATGGTTAGGGCCACCACTTACTTAAAATGCAAGGTGTTAGATATTATCAGTCGCAACAGCGGACAGACAGGCAGGCAAGTGAAAGTGACTGATTGTATTTGGGAGCAGGTTATGTGACGTCATCAGTCGTGCGTGGCCATTCGTTATCTGATTGACTGAATTTGTGACGTCAATGAATTAATTGAATGTATGACCATTGTGTCTGGAGTAAGTATGTAAAAGTATGGCTAGAACATTATAATAAGCTCCGAACTGTATTGTTAAAGATGGGCTTTGATATGGCTTATGGGACAGTTATCACGAGCAAATGGGCAGTGATTATGAATCCAACTGCAGTTAAGTAAGAAAATATTAGTAAGAACACCTGGAATTGAAGAAAGTATTTGTATGTACCATCTTCCTTATCCGGATCCCTATGACATTATGTTAGAAAAATAATCAACGACAATACTCTCAGGACTCAGACAGTGACAGAACAAGTGTTAAATCATAACAAAGCAAGTCTAAAAACATCTTCAAAACAAACAACAGCGCAGTATGTAAAATCATTCGAAGACAAAACGGGGTTATTACCCAACGTACGGTGAAATCAAGCTAGTCAAACTTTCCCCGTACATGTGGAGTGTAGTGGACCACCTGACGTAAATCACGATTTCCTCGGCGGACGCTTGTTATGCGCGTTATGTCACGGTAAACAATATTTAGAGCTGTGCTAATGTAAACTTGACATTGGGTGGAATTTTGGCAATTTTCGGAATGTTGTGACTATGCCGTTATGCTGCGATTATGCGGATGCGGGTTAGATAGCGACTGTAAGCGGTTTGGCTAATTTTAATGGAGTTTGGTTTGTGGACTTTAGTGAAGCTTTTGATACGTCTTTGGTTATTTTTTACATTTATCGATATAAATATACGGTATGCATGTCCCACATGCTGCAGATTCGTTCCTTCAGTGGAATTAAAACCAAATATTTTCCCAGTAGTTAGTGTGGCATGGATTTCTATAATAAAATGTTATTGATATACTTTAGTGCAATATTAGATACTGGATAGGTCACGGACCCAGATCGTTCGTAGGTCGCATTCAAATTTTCGACAGTCGTACCAACCTTAAATAAAATGAATATTGGAGATAAGTTTCTACTTAAAGGACATGAAATATTACTCCACATAATTATGTCCAGTGTCCTTACCAAACCAATAACCTAATAAATTGCGTCCTACTTGAATGATATTACTAAGAAACAATCAAAGTTATTTGCATTGCAATGGTGCCGCGGTTTTTATAGGCAGTGCAGTCACAGCTTGAATTTTAAAACTCCGAAATCGTCAGTCCTCGTTTTGTACTGTAAGATTTATTAATTTAACGAGTAGAATTTATTTAACTGTAGAGGACATTAAATTAATTCGCGTTTCGATAATAGACTAGATGTTGTCGTAGGCCATATTATAGATAAGATAATTTTAATCAATTCCAGAAATATAGCATATTTTCATTTTTCATTAATTAGTGATACAACAGATTTCTGAATACTTTGTTCTTATGACAATAAGGTTATATCAGTCAAACGCTTCACTAAAATCAGAAAAGTTATTCTTCATTATATGATAGTTAGACAAGCAACTATAAAACTACATAGTGGCCACATAATATCATAACTTGAACAAGTTAAACCCAGTCAGCTTGTAAACTAGGAAAGTAGAATAGATCCATCAAATACACAAGCGTGTGAGACATTCAAAGAAGTTACATTTACTAGTGTTTATAATGATTACAACGGGGAAGAATTTAAATTAGAGTCTTTCGTTTATTTTTAAAATAAATTCGCAAATAACTCATACAGTTCTGTGCTCTACATAATAACTAAAATGTTTCTTACTTAAATGTAATTTTTGTCCAATTAATCAGTTAACATGATCGTTACTGAGATACCGGAGTCTGTTCCACGGGAAGTAATTATGAGGTTTTGCTCTTTGGAGCCAGGCGAGTGTGGCAAGGTTGTCGCTGTTGGTGTGAATAAAACTATTCATATTTTTGGAGATGGAAGACTTTGTCCATGTAGCTATTAATCAGGACTTTTTTCTAATTCTGTATCGTTAACTGCCATGACCATATTTGAACTTCTTTCGTTGATATATTTATACAGCATGGTTCATAAAGTACGGTTAGCAGCCCTACACGGTACGGTTTGTGTGAAAAGCAATTAAAGTGGGTGAGGCACCCGGCCCGCTTCCCACGCGGCACTGCTCTTGTTGACGGTACCGCTCGTCCTGATTCGCTTGCCTTTACACTAGTTTTTACAAACACTCACCATTTAGAACTTAAAGGAAGCTTTCAAATTTTTTCCTGTTAGACGTAAAGATTTTGGGGTTTTTGAGAAGTCTACACTTAATTTATAGTTTTATGAGCCATAAATTATAGGTTCTCTTGAAGTTGGCTTTCCAAAACACTGACGTTTTCATTTAGCATAATTTCCCATTATATCGAGAGACCATTGTTTATTTTCATTTCATGATTTTCAATTCGATTATGATTATCGCCTTTTTGTCAGTTTCCCTTACACCTAGCTAATGCATTTAACCGATATATGTATGTTCATTATCATGTGCAGCCTTCGTAGCTACATCTAGCATCCTTTCATGAGGATCCTCGTTGTTTAGAGACACCGGTCAAAGTTATTCAGCTCATTTCACAATACACCAATAGTTAATTGTTTAACTCATTACCAACCTACTTACGTGTGGTTACCGGTGGTTTGACAACAATTGTTTGTCTCTGCGGTAGGTTCACTAACCTTTAAACTAAGCTCTTTGTAAATGTTTTATTTAAACTGTTCCAACTGTTACCTATCACTAATTATATTTTGCTTAAGTGTATTTACTATAAATGTTTACGTTTTATTTTTTTGCACAGTCATATTCAGTTTTATTATTTTGCAAAAATGAATATTCATCTCGGAAATCTCTATTGGCTCTCATGCCACCCCGTGGTGTAAGTACATTCGCTTTACATTGTATTCAAATGGATCAGATACAATTCCTTAATGACTTTTCAATGATATCATCAAATGCGATGATTTTTTACTCAGTAACAGTTGTGTCTAGCCAATTCTGTAGATGCCCCCGTTTTGAAGAGTTGTACAATTTTTGCGCGCTAAAACACGTTCTGTCAATACTATCGATAGCCATCATTATTTAGACGATTGGTACAATGGACAATTGAGTCTTTCTATACATTTAGAGTAATTGGCAAATGTTTTATCTAAGAATTCCGCGAAGATCTTATTAAGACTTAAACGAACCACTCCAGTTCCGAACCAACAAACGTACCACCAATAATCTTCTTGTAACGTAACCTTATATTAATCACAAGTAGCATCCATTTGCAAAGAGAGAGCACCCTCCATTAACACTTTTAACGTAATTAGCACTCACCACAAACAGAAAGGCGATAGCAAACCGCATTTCGCAGCCTAACGAACTTTCACTGCGTACGCGCTTACAAGCATCGTGGAGACGAGCGGCCGCCACCACGGTTGCTCACCGACTAACTTTCCCATCGCCGATCTCAAGGACTGCATCTGTTGCACTTTTCGATGTCAAGCATGGTCCTTGAAAGGTTGCTGGTGCACTTTTATGGGTTTTATGAGCGATTTCCGAGGAAGCGCCAGCGCCGCCGCCGTGTACCGCCTTGAACGTGCTCTGAATTGACAGCAGACCAGTCGGCCAGCTAATGAGAGTGGCCCTTGGACTTTTAAATTGAGCTCAGCTGATATAGCGGCAAACAGTATTATAGGTTTTGATGGACTTTATGTTGGTTTAACGGTAAATAAGATGCTTACAGTACGGATTAGTTCGCCAAACTTTTTTAATGATTAATTTTATTGTTCACGTCAGATTTTTATTCTCGTTGGGCGTCTATTATTCGAGTTGATTTATTAGTTTGGACTAAGTAGGTTTTATGTGGTAACCTATAAATTGTACTTAACATTTTTTTTTGTTATTTGAAACGATCCATTAATATTGCTAACTTATTTTAATTTTAATCTTATTTATACGTCTGCAATCAAAATGAAACCGACATCTTACTATGCTATCAATCAATTTCTAAACTCATATAAATAGCGTTGCATTAAAGAATTCGCAGCGACCAATCATCAATCATTATAATTTCTGTTATTTCACGGTATTAGATACAGAGTAGCATCGCGTTACATTGCAAATTCACACGATAGAAAAATTAGGTTTCGTTTGCTGCCGAGAAAGAGTGTGTGGTATTGAGTGGGTCAGTCGAGTAATCGTTTGCCAGCCACTGTCTGTTACCCCTCTCTGTCTAGCAGCCCACTTTCCGATATGAGTGAGAGGGACAGAGGAGGAGCGCGTGCGCCGCACCGTTATCCCGCGACGATATCTTGAATGAAGATGGTATTTTCTCCCGCGCCAAAACAAAGGCGCCCAAGTCTTGCCTTTAAAAACGAAAGGTGCACTAATTGAGTTAATTGAATGCGTTTAATTTATGTCGAGCTCGCTCATTATGCTGCGGGTGGCCATTTTAATTGTGTACTTAATTGCTGTAACAATATTTTTTGTTGGTTCTACTGTTTGTTGTATTTCGGTGTTCGGTTTTTTAGTAAAACGTGTCTAAAACGGTATCCGTACGTATTGTACCGCCTACCGTGGTCTGGAACGTCCACTGCTAATGAATAAAACGCTCGTGTACCGCATATTTAGACGGTAATTAAGCATTATTTTCCTACAGATTAGCTGGTTTTAATGTTTTTACCAGACCTAGGTAAACTTTCATTTAGGAGCATACAGATCTCCTTATGCTGGTCCTCCTCCTCATAAACATCTGAATGTGGAACTAATAGCTCGATATTTGCTTCATGTACCCTCCACTCAACTTTGGATAGATTTTTTAATAATATTTCATGAAAAGTTCTTTAAACACTATCTGAAAAGTCACTTAATTTTGCCTTTATCCTAGAATATACCTACTTACAATTAGACGTACATACGGCTACGCATCAATCTATACAAAACCAGTTTATCCTGGTGTCGCGTCGCATCATCTTTCAGCACATTTAACGTTCAGTTTATACTGGTTATGTAGAGGTCGATGTGTAGCCGTGTGTACATATCTTGTATAATAGATCAAGTATCACGGATAGGTTACATATTGGCTCTCAATCAATACGTCAGTCTGCGGTGACCATAAATCCATTGGTGTTGTCGTTGGGAATATTAACTCCGCAGTAATTCCTGGGTTATCCAGTGTGACCCATAAATATAGCAAACTGTCACCTGTACAAGGGAGACTTGAGAAGCGTAATCTATACCTTCAATGTGGTGTGGACTAATAATATGAGGTGCTACAGCGCTCATGTAAGCTTGTGGTACTACGAAATACATTAAATAAACTCCTTAGTACTGGTGTCAAAGAGAATACAAGAGTGTCTATTGTAGTTACATGTTTTCAGTTTCGAAACCTGACGCAAGCAAGATCTGAACTAGGGTCTTCTAAATCACCAGTGATAGCAGTCACCATTGTTTTTTTCTATGGTATAAGCCGGTAAACCAGCGGACGGATGATGGTAAACAATCGGCGTCCATGGACACCAGAAACACCAGAGGCGTTGCAAGTGCGTTACCGGCCTTTTGGGGATTAGGAATTTGAGGAATGTCAGGGAGTGGGGAGATTGGGTAAGGGTTACAGGTAAGCCTCCGGTAACCTCACCTCACCTCTTCGTCGGTTTTCTGTAAGGCCGTGGTATCACTCCGGTCGAGCCGGCCCATTGCCGAAGCATGGCTCTCCCAAACTTAAGATTTGTGCCGATAGCCAAACTTGTATTAGTATTAATTAACCTATTTTTAAACTCTGAATCACAATGCACATGAAAGTAAAATGTCTATCCATAAATAAAACTTATAATAAAAGCCTTCTAAGTATTGTGTGCTACATATTAGTAATAATCAATTGATTAAACAGTCAACACAAATGAGCGTCTGGCCGACGTCTGAATTCAAATGTAAACAGACCTACTTTCATTAGTAGCGACTTCTATTACCTCAGTGGCCTACGCACATCACTAGATACATTCAATACATCTAGTAATGAACTTTCGTTCTTTGATACTTGTATCAATATTATCGCCTAAGCCTGAGTTAATGAGGTTATTTATATTGCTTTTAAACATAATTTCGTTGTGACTAACTATAAATTACGAGTTACACACGTAAATATACTGAGAAAAGCTCTACCAGTCTCGAGTTACAGAGGGATTGTTTCTCATGAGCAGAGGGCGCGGTCGTGGTGATGTCGCGCAGCCTACTGATAGAGCTTCCCTCAGTATATTTACGTGAGTGCCTCGTATTGTTTAGTTAATTCATTAATAGTTATTTTGTCGTGACTATTTCTCTGATTGATTGGTTACAAGTGTGATGTTCATTATATGATTCTAGTTTTAGTCTTGGTTAGGGTTTCGATTGTGGTCGTGGTGGCCCGCAGGTTTTAGACGCCCGCTTCTCATGAATGAGGGTGCGGGTCCGAAACCTACCAACGGCAAGTACCAATATGATTTTTCAGAGTTATATGTACTTTCTAAGATTATCTAGACACCACTGACAAACGGTAAAGGAAAACATCGTGAGGAAACCTGGACTTATAATTTCTAATTATAAGTTTGTAATCGCCAACCCGCATTGAGCAAGCGTGGTGATTAATGCTCAAACCTTCTCCGTGTGGGAAGAGGCTTTGCTCAGCAGTAAGCATTCATATTATAGACTATTGATGATGAGGGTTTCAGATTTTGATATCTCATTAGTTAGGCCTCAAAAAGACAGTGTTTAAGATGATCCTAAATTTTTTGATTTTTGTAGAGTATTGGACATAGTCGGCGGGCGATGATGATGACAAAGGGCACCCTGTGTATAAATAGAGTATATATTGATTGTTTAACTTGCTGATGAATACAATTGACCAAGATATAGCTAATGCTAAAAATCAACAAAAAATTCTAGACTTCACCTTCTTTCATTAAACAAACAACGGTTTGATGTTAATTAATAAATAATCAAACTTCATAGAAAGTCGCAGTGTATGCACAGTCTGGTACAATGCTAATAACATCAACATACACAACAATTGCTGACCAACAGCCCCTAATAATCGATGTAGGTGAAGAACAAATACTGTAATAACATAACAAAACATTTAACTTGAGTTAATGTCTAGCAAATGTCTAAGGAATATCTATCGTAAAGTCTATTGATATAACTGTTAAGAAATGATCATCTTAACACATTTTAACCTATTTTAGATTGAGTGTATGATGTGCAAATATTGTAAGCTTTTGAAGAGATAGGGGATCTCAAACTTTTATAGTTTTTTTTTTATATATTTGATGGGCCGATGTCTGACCACTATCTCGCCTGGTGGTAAGCGATGATGCGGTCTACGATGGAGCACGTCATCCCATAAGCAACCTATTCACTCGGGCCTTGAAGACACCCAGGTTATACTCTTCAGAAAATACAGACTCTGGCAAAGAATTGCACTCCTTAGCAGTACGTAGAAGGAAGTTTGAGTGCAGTTTCTTTTTAATTATTGTTTTCTTTCTTTTTTTAAGTGATACATACTTTGTAATACTTACATCTCACGTAATGCTTCAGCTGAAATAATGAATGAAACGAACGAGAAGATCTAATACGTTTTGGATGAAGGAAGAGTTTTGACACTTTTATACTATTTTAGTTTAGTAAAATCTCAGTAGTAGCACGGAGTCTGGAATTGTGCCCGGTGTATGGCAAATGGCAATAGGTTCACCCCCTATTACATGGGACTCATGACATAAATAGTGAAAAGTGGGTGTTACATCGTATAGTGGCATTAAGTGCAGTAATGTGCACCTCTGCCTACCCCTTCGGAGATAAAAGGCGTGATGTTATGTATGTTATGTTTGTTTTGTGGCATTTCTTGTTTGACATGAACTTTTGGATCATCAGTATCATCATCATCACCACGGTGTCACCGATAAGACGTCCACTGCTAAAAACCATACCGTATACCTTCCGTACCAGCTGGTTGGAACTATGAAAGCGACCTGCGTTCAGCGGCTGCAGTTCAAGTAGATCGTCTGTGACATTATGCTTGGAATTGATTTTCATCCATCATTAATCCTGATGAGAGTAACAAAGCTTGACAATGTTGGAAACCACTGACGTCATGGAGAAATTACTGATTAGGTACTTAAGTGTTTAGTGTTAGATCGTTGTTTGACGATGTTATTTGCCGTGACGACGAGCTGACTTAAACATTGTGGTGTTGATACTAATAGTTTTGCTTTGTTATTTATAATACCTTCTTTTCTGCTGTCTAGATATTGTAAGTAAACAATATTTGGCTTTGGTCTGACATTTGGTTTCGGTCATATCACCAAAAGCCAAAAGAGAAAGTCAAGTGTGGGAGAGCCATGCTTCGGCACGAATGGGCCGGCTCGACCGGAGTGATACCACGCCTCACAATAAACCAATGTGAAGCAACGCTTGCGTTGTGTTTCGTCGTGTGAGTGAGGTTATCGGAGGCCCAATTACCCTCCCCTTCCCCAATCTCCGAAATTCCTGAATCCACAACGATTCTCAAACTCCTAATCCCTAAAAGTACAAATCTTAAGTTTGGGAGAGCCATGCTTCGTCGTGTGAGGTGAGGTTACCGGAGGCTTAACTGTAACCCTTACCCAATATCCCCACTCCCTGACATTCCTCAAATTCCTAATCCCCAAAAGGCCGGTAACGCACTTGCAACGCCTCTGGTGTTCCAAGTGTCCATGGGCGACGCCGATTGCTTACCATCAGGTGATCCGTCTGCTCGTTTACCGGCTTATGCCATAAAAAAAGTTGAGGATGTACATCATTTCTGTATCGATTTCGAATATCGATTTTTGATTTCTGTGTCGTTTTGTATTAGTAGCAATTCACGGAATGCATATTAGCTTCCGAAGTTGAGGGTGGCGACGTGTGTTGAAATTGAAATATTAATGATTCATAGGCTTGGAATCTTTAAGTGGCGATTGTCATGTTTATGCCTAATTATTTAAAAGGTTGCATTTAGTATGTTTTGCTCTTCAAAGTAACTTACACTATAAGCACATTTACATTACGATATTTAACGATTAAAGACTTATTCGATAACAAAACAGTAAATGCCTGTGCGATCTCTCGTTGCATACCATCTGCGCTGACTGTGGGCGGCAGGAGGTAATATATTTTTTCTTAATCTCCGGTAGAAAGCTTTAGTGAAACTGTACGCACTATGTACTTACATGTAGACACATGAGTTGTCGATAAATATTAACTTTTATGCACCGCCATTGCTGATATTTGACTTTCTCAAGGATATTGCGTTACAACTTTCTCCCTTCTGATAAGAAAGCGCGAGAAATGAGGAAAACTCCAATGAATACTGATCGATTGGTACTTGAACTACAATTACATTAGCATTTAACTTTTTACCGACTTCAAAAAAAGGAGGAGGTACTATCTTCGGCTGATTGTTTTTTTTGTTATTTGTTCGCCGGTTACTCCGCCATTAATTGTGAACTGATTTCCAAAATTCTTGTTTTGTTCGAAAGGGTATACTCCCGAGATGGTTCCATTGCCATGAGGTCAGTATCTGATGATGGAATCCTAGGGGAAACCGAGGGGAACTTTCGAAAATTGTAGGGGCAAGTAATGCGTTTATTATATTTTACAGTATCTAAGTATTTTAAGTACTACAATTTGATAAGAGTCTGGAGTCTACCTGATGATGGAGCCGACAGATAGTCGAGGGAAATCCTCAACGGTTTATATTAACTACCTCGTGTTTGGGCTTGATGGATTTCTATTGATTAGAACTTTGCACCTATGTGGATTATAAGTGACAAAAGGGGTCTATGTAGCTTTATACTAAAAATAATGAAATAAAAAAATAAAAAACTGCGTTTAAAAACCGACTTTAAAAAACCAAAAACTAATAACAAACTAAAAAGCAAAAAATAACTATTATTAGTTAGTACCCACTGATAGGTTACCCACCCACTGATAGGTTAGAAGTCGGTGCCTAAGTATACAAAACGCCAAAATTGAAGGCAGAAAATATTTTGAAGAGAAGTTATGTGTAGGACAAAACATCCTGTTTATTACAATGTCTACTTAATTTGAGATTTAATGCGATTCAATTGAATAAGTGTCAATAATTTAAATTCTGATAAAACAGTAAACAATCATTGATGACAATAGAAGAATTTAAAAATAGAACTACTTTTCCTTTTATTTTTTGATTTGCTAATTGCATCTCCGATTACGAAACAAATATTATGTTCTTATAAAATCAGACGTAGAAACTTTAATAACTTCTTGGAATTGTATATCTATTGCTAATTTATGAACAATTTTCCTCAATAATTAACATAAACTAAATGCAGAGCCGTCGAAAGCGTAGTCTCATAACAATAATCGCGTATTACTTATCATATTAATTTTAATAGAATTGACAAACCGTGAAAGAAAGTGATTTACATTAGAATAATTGCAATACTAGAGAAAGGTAAGGCAACAGAACAAATAGAAGAGAAATAGAAAAAAAGCCAATCAATTCCATGAACTGATGTTTACAGAATGTATGTAGGTCAGTACTTTTACCTATATTAATAACTAGCTACTTGCGCGCGGTTTCACCCGCTCTGCTCGGCTCCTATTGGTCGTAGCGAGGTGTTTTATAGCCTATAGCCTTCCTTGATAAATGGACTATCCAACACAAAAGGAATTATTCAATTCGAATCAGTAGTTTCGGAGATTAGCGAAAGGTGAACATGGGCGGCGCCGATTGCTTACCATCAGGTGATCCGCCTGCTCGTCTACCGGCTTATTGAAAATGAAAAAAAATGCATTTCGATACCTTGATCTTATTATCATTTTATATCTTATCTCAAATATAGGTGAAACTTCTGAACATGAGTATATGCGTATAGGAGTTTTCGATTAAAAAAAAATTCAGTCTTAAATATTTTTGCTTTGTCTATCTCCTGTTATTTACTTCTTCTAATATAATGAGAAATTGTATCTTTAATAAAAATATTACAATTTCCATGTTTTCCATAAATAATAGCATAAATTAAATTTAGATCTGGAAAGCTTCATATTCAATAGAGGTAGATTACCTATAAATCATCGTGATGTGTCGGTTATGGTTTTTGAATAAAATCACACCAAAACTTTGTACATAAACATAACAATGTATTAAAATTGAAATCACTATAATTATTAACATCACTTCTTAATTATAACGTCCCTCAATTTCTTCCAAAACTCCTCCTCGTTCCTCTGGTCCCACGAGTGGTAGATCTTCGTTTTCAACAAGTACTTCAACGTTGTCGTCAGGTACTTGCTCTGTATTTCCCCTATTCTTATCAACACCAGGGGGTCGTACGTGGTCCCATCCTCTAAGAATATCCTGTGGTACTCTGCCAGCTGGGTCTCCCACCGACACCATTGTGATTTCGCAAAACTATTGCTTATTATCAAAATTACATACTTACTCTCATTAATACTGTTTAGCACCGCTTCAGATATAAACGACCCTATCTCAAAGTCCCTCTCGTAAACACACAGTTTCAGAAACGGGGGTTTCGATTCCAACTGTGATATCATTTCATGAACAAATTCTCTATCCTCATTACAATAAGACACAAATGCGTCATACTTGTATGTTTTCTCACCATCTGTCTTTACTTGTTTCTTCTTTAGATTTCTACCTAATGCTACCTTAGCTATGAACATCCAGTAGCGTATATACATTCTAAACTTGTAAACAATAGCAATTATAAATAAGACTAGAGATATTGTGACCAGGGACGGCGCAGTCCACACCAGCACCATTACATTCGATATCTTCTCGTACATCAGACAGTGCAGACTTTTTACTGAAATCAAATATTCTGACACTCTCCTATCTTCCCACAAGTCAGGACTAGTGCATTGAAATTTGGAGCTAAAGATATATTGCTTTAAAGCCTTAGTTGCATTTGCTTGTAGCCAACGGTATGTAGTAAACATGGAGTTGCAGTCACATACAAAAATGTTGTCCATTAAATCTATGACGATATCACCTTTGCTTGCTTCCAACAAGTAACCAATGTCCTGAATCATGCTCAGTGAGAAGTGTGATATTTTATTGTTCGTCAAATACAACCGATTTGGTTTAACACCAGAAGACAAAAATATTGGTTTCCACCATGACATTAGTAAATTTTCACTTAGATCTAGAAATTGGAGGAATTTTAATGGTTTTAATATCTCTGCGGTTATGTAATACAATTGGTTATTTCTAAGTACAAGGTGAGTCAAGTTAGGCATCATCTCAAAGAAGTTATCATCATCATAGAATTGCTTGATGCCACAATTTTCCAGTATTAGAATTTTTAGTTCATTTAAACCATCAAATTGTGCACTTGTTAGATTTTGATTAGCAGTCAAAGGATTGTTAGCTAAGTTTAGTATTTCCAAATGTGTGGTTGCTTTGAAACTATCGGCTCCGATGTGATAGACTGTGCCATTTTCCATACTTAATATCTTCAAGTTCTCTAGTCCTGTAAATGTGTAATTAAAAATAGCTCTAATTCCATTAAACGCTAAGTTTAATACTTGTAGATTTTTACTCTCCGTGAAGGTATATCTGTCTATTTCATAGTACACTGGATTGTTTGCATGTCCTCTGTTATCAGATAAATCTAACAGCATCAGTTGATTAGACAAGTGAGTTCCATGGATTCCTGGTAGATTGTTACCGCTCAATAGCAGAAAACGTAGGCTTGGAAACATTTCAGGAGTGAAAGCCATGGGGTCCACCAAGATGCAGGAAACTTTTCTCAAATCGATTAGTTGTAAATTGACCATTTTTGGAAACGAATCTTTACTGATTATCTCAAACTGATTTCTCGTTAGTATTAAACTTTGTATGGTAGAATTTGCAATAATATTCATCAGCTTCTTCGGTGGTTGTTTCCTAAATCCCATCCCTGATAAATCTAAATGTAATAAATTGATGTTATTTTCAATCAAAGTTACCAAAAAGTTTTCTATTAACGTGGAGTTCAGATCATTGTCTCCAATATGAAGGTCTCTTAAATGTTTAAGTGGCAGAAAGGCATTGGGATGTATGTGATCTAGTCTACACAAATTAAGATCTAGTTTCCTTAATGAAGTTCCTGCCATAGGTTTGAAAGCATCTTCTGGGATGGTTTCTAGAGTATTTTCAGATAAATCTAGTCTTCTTAAAGATGGTAGTATACTGGGTTTGAATGATGGTGTTAGTTGTAGTACTGAACTAAATCCATTGTTAACTAAGGTCAAGTTGTGGAGATTCGTCAGTCCCTCAAACGTAGTCTCATGGATCGTTTGAAGTAAAGTATTGTACGATATGGACAGTTGTTCCAAATTTGTCAAGTTTGAGAATATTCCAGGCTGTATGTACCGGAGCTGATGGTTCGCTTCTATTTCTAATACTTTCAAGTAGTATAAGTAATCTAGTTCCCCTTTTAGTATTTCAGTGATGACTGTAGTTCTTACTCTTAACACTTCACTGTGAACTTTTACCTGGAAATAAATAAAAAATAGGTAAAAAATCATTTTAGTTTTCAACTAGAGTCGTTTAGACGTTAAGGGTCTAGTTAGATAAGTAGTTGCTCAAAAAGTTAACGTGGTTTGTTCAAGAATTAATCAGCTTTCTCTCTAGAGATTATTTTGCACTTTGCTTAATATATTTGGCGATAAACGTCACGATTATCTTAAATACTTTTAATATGAATGTGAATATAAATATAAAAAGAAAACATTATCTTTAAGCAAGGTGCTATAAACAGCTCATGAATTATTATTAGCAGCGCTATGAACATACAAAATTTATCTCAAATGCTGTAGATTTTTCTTATTGCGCCTTAAAAATCTAAGCAAGCCTGTTTGCTCAAATTTTATATCAGATGTGTGCGTGAGCGTGTTTATATGTTTGTGTGTAGATGATAGTTAATAGTTACGTATTATTATGTTGTGAAACACATACACAGTGACAGTGTGTTTGTGTTAGATTATTGTTTGTTCATTGTTCTACGTCTCATAGGATATTATCTACGATAAGTTAGGTAAACTGAATACATGTTACGTCACAATATAAGGGATTTCTAAAGCGGATAAATGCGGATAACTAATCTTAAAAACAATGATCTAACATATAGAAAGAATTGTTTCTTTTTCAATAATAACAGTTTTTGTCATGCAATATTTTAGATTGTTTGGGTTACGGTTGACCGAGTTCGAGGTCTGAGGTTCGATTCCTAGTACAAACAAAGTACCTGTTTATTTATAAAATTCATACATAATAACAGCACAGCATTGGAAATTGTGCATAGTGTATGATCTGCTATGTTTGCCCATTATTTTATGGGACACTTATTTTATGGGATTGATGTACCAGCTAAAGAAATAACAACTCACCCTAGGGAATTTCATGCACTCGTAGTTCCCAAAGCAAACGACGACTCTTTGGTGGTAGGTGGCCCTGCAGATGCAACCAGACGCCCAGTCCTTGCCGAGCTGGATGGGGAGCTCCTCCGTCTTATCATCCTTGGGGTACAAGAAGGTGCTGGTGAAGTCTTTGTACTCATCCATAAGGTTGGACCTTGCGTATTGAGCGTAACACAGAAGTAGCCAGATGTAGCGAGCTATTGACATGTCTTCTTTTCTGGAATAGAAGAGATTTGTATTTTTAGAGACGAAGATATTGCAACTGAAGATTTTAAGCGTTAAGTATTATATATAATTAACTGTACACAGTTAATTGTTGAATTATTACAACCTGACTTTCCTTTTAACTCATCATCATCATCATCAACAGTCTACAAATGCCCACTGCTGACTAAAAGCCTCTTCTCACACGGAGAAGGTTTGAGCATTAATAACCATGCTTGTTCAATGCGTGTTGGCGATTCCAAACTTGTACTTAGACATTATAAGCCAAGGTTTCCTCATGATTTTTTGGTTCACCGTTTGTCAGTGATGTCTAAAAATTCTTAGAAAAGTACTTAAAAAGTCACATTAGTACTAGTTTCATCGATTTTTAAATGATTTGATAATTCCATCAAAAGGCTTATATTAAAAACTTAATTCTACATTTAAGCGTGATTAGTCAGGTGTTTCCCATCTTCATTTTATCACTTCGAAACATGTATTTGATTCTCTTTTTAACAATCTGTCGCGACAGAATTAGCGTGTACGCGACAGAGTCAACATGATCTACTGTTTTTCTAATATTTTCTTTAAATTCTATTTGTCAATGTTATTGTAGATCCGGTGTGGAAATGCAAAACAGTCTCCGACAATGTCTGGCGCGTGTGGGTTAAACCCTATAACTAGCTGCATCATCCGGTAGGTAATAATAAAGGCATATCTGTCGCAGTTATTAATAAAATACTAATTGCGTATGATATCACACACCTTGTTATGGAAAATGACAACTATGCAGATGTAATGTAAAAAACAAATGAATGGTTGAATAAAGATTTTGTGAAAATGAGAAAGTATGCTTAGGATGGTGTGAAATTTATGGATGACGAGATTTACGTAAATAATATGTGGCATAGATAAGCTGATCTTCATAAAAGGATTGATTCTACTTAATTTATTATTGCGACTTCTTAATTTAGCTACCATTTTACCAGTTAGGATATGACTACAAACTGAAAACGGACGACTCCATTAATAGGATAAGACATTAGTTTCAATTTAATACACACGGATGAATTAATAGTGGAACTTAAGCAAGAAAATAAAAATATCGTAACAGGAATTTATCAAACGATTGCATAGTGCATATAATTTGCAAATCTTCCACGGCATATATTTTGATTTGTGAACGCAAGTAATCTCAAGTAAACTGATAACAGTGTGACGTCGGAGGCTGATCAAACAACAGCTTATAATTGATGGCAATGTGGGTTAATTGTGATTACATTTGAATTCATTGGTTTTAGGGATCCAGTTATATTTTGCCTAGTAACAGCATGTAATAAAGACTCAATGCAAACTGTATTGTATTAATGGTTGAAGATGACAAGATGAAAGGATTGTGTAAGGTAAGGAGTGATATGAAAGAAGGGCGTGATCTGATGACGTATTCATATGGTTGAAAAGATATGGAGAAGCAAAATAAGAAAGATGTAAAGGAAACCATATTTTGTCACTACTAATTGTCACAATTCTGATTGTCAACGAGACACCTAGGTCGTCAAACGCTGTAGTGAATTCCAAAATTGAAATGGTCATTAATGGCTCCAAGAAAAAGAAGATCTAGGTTTAACCTAGGCATAGGAAAATCATGATTTTTTTGCGTAATCGAATCTTAAGGACAAGTCCATTTGGGTGAAACGATTCATTGGTTATGTGTGTGTGTATGGTGACAGCAGAGTACAGAAGACATTTGTGACTAGCCTTACCCTTCCTGCAGATATCCTAACAGCTGACGGAGGGAATTATAGAGACTGAATAGCAACGCTTGCTGATAAACCTGAATCCTTTAAACTGTGTCCTTCAATCAAGTATAAGTGAAGATTATGGTAAATCCTTTTATGTGGAGGAGCCTCAAATTCCAGCAGAGGACTGTAAAACTATGGATGTAGATGTTGTTCAATGTCTTCATGAACTGGAAAATTCTAACATCTTTCATTTGTAAGTACTTTTATAGCAAATAGCAAAACTGGCAGTGGACACGTCAAAAATGACGCAGATTGTTTCGCTAGAGACTGTCGATTGTTTATTTACTTAGCATCATCGTGCCAATTTTGTCATCCATTTGGGAATGAAGGAATAATAGATTTATTTGCTATATAGTGTGATGTTTTATGTTAAATGAGAACGCGCGTACCGCCAAGATGTACAGAGGAACTTGTGTCAATTTCTTCACTGTAGGTTTGATTTGTGAAGGACATTGGACTTTTAATGGAGCAGTGACTTAACCAATACTGTTTACTTTTATTATTATTACTTAAAAACTTTGTCATGAGCTTTTTAGTTAATGCTACTTAAAGATGGGAGATTTCCATTGACTAGTGGACTTGATATATGATGCCAATGTACTTTTTGAATCCTAAACGTATAGCTGATTTGTGAATGTTTAACTTGGTCTCAATGTCTGAGTTTAACTATATTTTGGCAAGGATTTGAAAAGTATGTTTGCAGAAATAAGCACTTTACAATCTTGTTATGTTATGCATTTCTTGATACAAATAGACAAACGTGACACACCTTCCTACATGTTACATGTATTGACATGTTTCTATATGTCAATAAATTACACTAACACAACAAAAGAGAGACGTTCATAAGCATGTAGAAATAAGTCCCAGCTGTATAGTTTATTCAGATAAGTATTTCTGTGAGAAAAGTGTCAGAGCTGTTGAGAAGCGTGTTTAGTAGATTCAGCTTCGTAACTAAAGACAAAATAGGTTCTATTTGTATAGCTATGAGATATTTAATGGATGTGGGTTCCTAGTACATAGAAATGAGCATAAGTGACATACCATGGCACAATGTCCAAAGAGGGCCCAGAATTTACACAAACAATTATTCGGTATCAAATTCGTGACCGAAACGCGAAATGTAGGCGTTTTGACAGTCATGCGAGTACTTCGTGAATGTTTGTTATAATATATAATGTTATTTAATATTTAACTTATCAATAACTGGATATAACTAGTTTTGCAATAAGCTATGTGGTCACCATCACCTAAATATCTGTGAAATAGTAACCGCAAGTGCGTCTAATGCTGAAAAGACGACGATGATTACGAGGTTTTAGGGATGGGTAATGTTGTGAATCTATCATTCTTATGTCAAGAAGGATAAGGTAAAGAAGGTAATTTTGAAGTTTATCGCATGAATTGGTAGGCAAGGTCGTTAAGTAGTACTTAGAGAAACGGATTTAAGGGCTTGGCATCTTGTTTGGTATTCTTCTGACCACTGCGCGCCAGCTTGCGGTTAGATCTGGCATGCATTTTGGTTAGCGATTGTTGATAAACAAAGAAACAATAAGGTGTTTCGTGGTTTAAGGTAGTACAAATAGTTTAAGGGTCAAAGTAAGAAATTTTACGTATCGTTCTTTACTTAATTTGAAAATTACAACTGATACGAACTGGATAGAACTAGTATACCAAGTTTTGATTAACAAATCTTACTACTAATAAGTTTTAATTAAAATTTGCAATAAATAATAAATTGAGCAACAAAGCATAAATAGAAATAGCGACAAACCTTCAAGACGATGTAACGTGCACACGGTGTATCTGGTAATGTGAACAGCAAACACGACGCCGACTGACGCCATTCGATTGTATTACACAACAACCTCACTGCCAACTAGAAAACCACCAGGAACCACACACAACCCTCAAGGCATAGCTCACCACAAACTCAAGTATAATCGGTCACTTCGAAGCTTCTTCAGGACTTGGATACCACGTACGAACAGTTCGGCAGTTGGAACAAAACTCGCCGTGTTTGTCCTTAGATTTTCGCGTGTCTTCGTCATTGGCTGATATTTACATGTGATAACTACTAAAGATAACGAACCGGCAACATCTCAACGTACCGACTAGATGTGCGAGAATACAGCCTGTTCATGAAACTGAAAATTATTATGAACTTGAAGATAACTGGACATATGACGTGCAGTTTCTTCGCTTGGGATTTACTCGAAATATGTGCTAATTCAATACCCACGATGAGAAAATGTTTCGCGTGTGTTTTTTGTTAGATTGCCATTTTTTGGGAGATTATCGTAGTTTTTTTTTTTTTGTAAACTTGATTTGAATAATAGGGGCTTAAGTTTTCCTCCGATTCACGGATTGACTTAAGAAATTTCTCTCGACGTTGAGAAAGTTTGATGATCAGCTCAAACCAGGAGCTTTAAATTAGCAAATGGTGTTTCCTTGAGTTGGGAAGTCTGGGGAATCACATTTATGAACTGGTAATTATTCTGTCTCGGTACTTTTTAGTTGGATGTTCAATTTTTAGTTGGATCATTTACAAACAAAGCTGACCTCCAAATGTGTTCATTTTTTAGGGTTCATATGCGGCCACTACCTTTATTCAGCAAGACACATGCTTACTTATTGTGAAGCCTATATCTATGTCCTTAGGTACACAGTTCGAAATTGAAAAAATAACAAACGTGTAGGTCTGGCGCCGGACACGTGTACCTAATAAATAAGTGTGTAAACAGAAACTCAGTGAGCATAAGAGGTCGGACAAAGGAGGGTTATCACTAGGTGAAGATTAAGTTTTTTTACGTTATAGAGCGGACGGTTCACCTGGTGGCAAGGAATCGCTGCCACAAGTGAGCTGCGGAGGGCTTAACGGGTTGCCGGGGCTCCGGCTCGAAGTGGTTTTTAGTCAGTAAGAGTCTGACACTCCCTCTCGCCTCACCAAAAAGGGATTTGCCTGTTTTTTGGGTTGGGTTTTGTGGATTAGAAATAAGTAGTTGGGTATGTAGTAGGATGGGGTATGGGGGGATTCGACCTCTAGTAACCTCACTCACAAGACGATTGTTATTTTATTCCGGTGTCCTGTGAGCATCTTTTCTGGATTTAAACACAGATTTTGAGACTGAAAATTAAAATTAACTTCAATTTCTTTAACAAACGTCTTATTTTTGTTCAGCATTGTATTATCACAATCGTATAGTGTTCGTCCATGCTTATACTCTAATCTATCGCCTCATGTAGCCTCAAACTTGACATCAAGTTTACTTTTCATATTAACTTTAGGATTACTTTACGTATCTAATATATTTTTAGCCAACCATTGCACGAGGGGTACTTATATGTTTTGATACTGTCAGAGAAATGACATAGATATCTACAAACTATGTACCTACATTCCTCTGTAATTTATTGATTAAGCCTTTGACTGCAAATAGATAATTGTTGAAGACAAATTCTTCTCTAGCGTCGGTCACCGGTGACCCCCGCGGCGTTTAATGTGTTAAGTAATTGATGTGTCACGTTGGCTTCAATAATATATGTGTTTTTATTGGTAAGTTATATAATATATATGTAACTAGAGAATTTTATTGTAAACCTGATTGAAAAAGAGTAACCTATGGAGTTTCTTGCTCGTTCTTCTCCATAGGAGAGGAATCTACGCCTTGGAATGAGCAACTAGCTTCACTTATAAATTTTTGTTGTTTGACGTTCAAAAGTGCCATCCTGGTCTAATTGAAATAAATGATTTTGACTTGACTTGACTATAGGTTCGTCAGTTTTCTTCTACGTCTTCCAGTCGGGAACGCGATGGTAGGATCGATCGAATCTATGCAATCTTTTATTAGGGGCATGCGTCTGCATAGACTAATAAGAAGCACGGTGTTCAGTGTTCTTCGTTTGAGAATTTCATCTCCTTCTTTCTCATTAGTATCATAAACTCAGGCGAAATTGAGTTATGTCAATTTTGGTTACCAGTGTACTTAATTTAATATTCTTTATTATTAATTTAACTAAGGTCATCGATAGATCTTGTGACGGAACGAGGTGTCAACTAACTTATAAATAAATAATAATGGTATCGCGGCAGTAGGTTCGATTCTGCGAAGTGTCGATATCGCTCCAATTAACGCGTCGTTCGCGGAGCTCCCTTTATGTCACTCAGCCTGACGACCAGCGCACGCGCAGGTAGCGGGACGTGCTCGCTTTCTTTTATAAATTCGATCGGTACCTACTTAAAAGTCTAGATATTAATGCGAGGAGCCAAGACAGAGTACCTAGGACTTATTTTAGTTACCTATGTATTCCATGCACATATTATTGTGTGAAAAAAAAGTTTCTAACTGATTTTCAATATACAGGCACTCAGATTAACAGTTTGTGTCACTATTTAATAACATGATATTAACTTGATATGACCATTCCAAAAACATCATCATAACATCACGCCTCTTATACGGGTAATATATAACACACATAAGTAACACCCACTTTATACTATTTATGTTATGAGTCCCATGTAATAGGGGGTGAGCCTATTGCCATATACCGGGCACAATTCCAGACTCCGTGCTACTACTGAGTTTTTTTTTAAAAACCCAGTGATTCTTTGCCCGACCCGGGAATTGAACCCGAGATCCCATGCCCGGCAGTCGCATTTGCGACCACTCGGCCAACGAGGCAGTACAATGACCATTCCAAAGTATAAAAAACTTCATTCGAATGCCAATACAGTATTTCTGTACTCAGCCATTAGAAACATTTCGAAGAATACTATCGTCCGTTTATATTCATGGATCTGTTTGTTGGTACTTAAGGCAGTATAGTAAAAATAACCTATAAGTCTCCAGTGTAAGGCTCCCGCGGTGTTTGCACAAATACGGTTATTTTTTACCCTTGCGCGTGCGCCGACCTGCTTTCTCCGACGATGGGATCGTTATATTTTATATTATGCATTCAATTATAAACGTTTACCATGTGACGTTTGAAAGTGCACACGTTAGTTTTTCATTAATTGTAATGACTACTTCTTGTATGTTATTTTCCAATTCCATAGATAACACAAGTTCTTTTTTATGGAATAGGAGGCAAATGAGCAGATGGATCATCTGATGGTAAGCGATCAGCGATGTTCATTAACACGGGTGCGGGCAACTCCAGATGAGCCACAGGTGCGTTGGTGGCCTCTTAAAAAGGAATACGCTCTTTTCTTGAAGGTTTGAAGGTCGTATCGTAAGTTGCTAAATAGCTTCTGCATGCTGCCTGCCTTAAAGGTCCAGTGTTCTAGGTGCGACTGCGGAGAAAGGGGTTCTCAGTTTAATTCTAGGTTTGAGCAGTCTTATTGGTTTCACTTTATTAATTTATCCCACAGTTTCACAAAAAGATAGATAGCAATTTCCAAAAGTTACAAAGTTAATCCAGTCAAGTAAATAAAACACCCCTTTTTATGGAATAGGAGGCAACCACGCAGACAGATCACCTGATGGTAAGCGATCAACGCCGCCCATGGTCACCCACAACGCTAGATAAATCACAGGTGCATTGCCGGCCTTTTAAAAAGTATATAATACGCTCTTTTCTTTAAGGTTCCAATGTCGCATCATTGTTTTTTTACTACGGCGATTAAAACGATAAACAAAACAAAACACCAACATAATAATCAGTACAAAACATAATATATTGTGTATTTAATTTACAAAGGTGAAGGTAACGCGGCAGACAGGTTCCTGATCAGTTCGTCCATTTGAATAAGGTTGATCCTCGCCTGCCGGTTCAGACGACCTTCTGGTAACTCAGGAGGCTCATGACGCAGCAGCTGGGCTGATTCTGACAGGATCTTACGAGATTCCTGTAAAATTTATAACAAAGTTAAATAAAAATAATACCGAAAAACAATATCCATTGCACCCCAGAGACACAAAATGTCTTTTTTTTTACACAAAATGTCTTGGTTCATATGAATCGTACAATTTTTTATGAGATAGAAACCAACTGAGTATTTGAAGTTTAAAAAACATGCCAGGATCAGTTTTTTTGTAAGGGATAATCTGGTAACCGAGCAGACAGAATAGGAATTTGACTATTGTTGGGGATTCAGCGATTGGGGAGATTGGGGAAGGGAGGGATAATTGGGTCTCCGGTAACCTCACTCGCACGACGAAACACAACGTTAGTTTCTGTGAGGCCGGTGGTATCACTCCGGTCGAACCAGCCCATTCGTGCCGAAGCATGGCTCTCCCACACTTTTAAATTACAAATTATTATAAATTTTTTCATACTTTCACAATAATATCCACCGTCACATTCTTATTGCATTAGTATAATTGTTCGGATTGTTTGTTTTAGCTACAAGATACAAGACCGGATCGCAACAACAGATTTACTTTGCTACGCATCGCTAGCTATAATGATAAACATTTTACAATCCACTATAAAACTAATTAGACTCCGCTAAGACAAAGACAACACATTCATTATTATTTTATTTTACGACACGACCGGCACTTATTTTTAATTTCTCTGAGAGTTTGGAATAATTCTCATATTTGTTCTTAGCGTATCTCCCACACTTGCACATCTCACAAAAAGTTCTAAACAAGAAGAATCAGTGTCAGTATTTCGGGCGAGTAACTGGAGCGAGCCGTGGTCCAGTTGCTGGCGCGAGTAGACACGTACAAGACTGTTTTTGTCTGTGGTGTGATGTCAATGGATTCACCGGTTGAGTTGTTATGGCACTAACATCAGTTGATGGTGGCCGGTATAGAAGCGTTGCTGTGCCTACGTACTTTTGTCGCGCACGTATTTTGGCTGCGTGATGCTATTCTTTTCAACTCCATTACTTTAGACACATTATACTTAGATTTATTGAAGAGGCATTCCCACACTGGCAGAAAGTTTTTTTTTTTGATTAGCTACGTACCTACTCCCTGAGTCTTTAGTTAGGTTACAGACTGATCTGACATTTTTCCATCGATCAAATAAAATACTTTGAGTTAACATAACATAACATCACGCCTTTTTATATCCAAAGTGGTAGGCAGAGGTGCACATTACAGCACTCAATGCCACTGAACAATGTTATACAATGTAACACTCACTTTTCACTATTTATGTTATGAGTCCCATGTAATCGGGGGTGAGCCTATTTTCTTTTTTTTTTTTATGGAATTGGAGGCAAACGAGCAGACGGATCACCTGATGGTAAGCGATCAGCGCCGCCCATGGACACCTGCAACACCAGAAGAGTCACAGGTGCGTTGCCGGCCTTTTAAAAAGGAGTACGCTCTTTTATTGCCATATACCGGACACATTTCCAAACTCCGTGCTACTACTGAGTTTTTTTAAAACCCAGTATTACTTTGCCCGACCCGGAAATACAGCCCGAGACCCTTTCGGCCCGGCAGTCGCTCTTACGACTACTCGGCCAAAAAGGCAGTCATACTTTGAATTAATCCGGTTCATTTTTGCTGACTAATGATTAGGTACTTAAGCATTTTAACATCAAATGATCGCGTGTTTTGTCTCTAGATATCTTTTATATGGGAAATAACCAGTTATACGTTCAATGACACATACATAAGTAATTAAGCACGTCGATAGAATTAGTAAGCAATCTTTATTATGAGGGCCTCATCATGTAATTCGAAGTCTTCACTATTTATGTTATGAGTCCCATTTAATAGGGGGTGAGCCTATTGCTATATACCGGGCACAATTCCAGACTCCCTGCTACTACTGAAATATTTTTTAAAACCCAGTAATGCTTTGCCCGACCAGGGAATCAAACCCGAAACCCCTTGCCCGGCAGTCGCACTTACGACCAATCGGCCAACGAGGCAGAATATTAGACATCATTAATAATATAAGCACAAGATTTAGAAAACTAAATCTTCAGAGAATAAAGCACAGGAACTTCAAAAGCGCCGAGCATTTGACAATGCCCTAGATAGTAATAGTTGTGCCCACTAACTGGTCCAAATTAGCGCAAATAAGAAACATCTCTTTCTATCCTTTCGGGGAATACAACAAACATGAACGTGTCGTTGGAAATGATTACCATTCTATAGTTTTCAGAAATGAACAATTAAGTGGGGGAGAGCCATGTTTCGGCACGAATGGGTCGGCTCGACCGGACTGATACCACGACTTCACAGAAAACTGGCGTGGCTCGTGGCGCGCTTGCGTTCTGTTTCGTCGTGTGAGTGAGGTTACCGGAGGCCTAATTAACCCTCCCCCCTTCCCCAATCCCTGAATCCCCAACAATCCTCAAATTCCTTATTCTCAAAAGCCATGTTTTTCACTGAAACTAAGAAAATGTTCCTGGTTAGGAATTGGGCCTCCTTTTGAGGGAAGTAAAGATTCCCAGAAAGTCTAATTCTAGTCTCCAAAATTTCGAAACCCAACTTTAAACCAGCTCTTGAAGAAACATGTATATACTTTAATTAAATAAACAACATATAAAAAGAATTTCAACTATAATTAAGAAGGCTCTGTTGACATAATACACGTGATAATGACGTCACATTATATTTGTTTACATTGCCACGGTTATGTATTCAATGATAACAGGTCTAGTCCCACTGAAGCACAGACGTAAGACGTTGGCCACTCATTTTTACGACCACAACAAATGTTAGGAAGTCCTAAACTCCTAATTGCAGTGTTTTCCCTTGCGTAAAGCTTCTCTTTTATAGTGGCGCCGCCATTGGAAGAATGACTTATCAAGAATTAAAATTTGTGCTGACGTAACGTTGTGTGTTTACAAATATTTATGAAGTGTGTACCTACTGACTGACTCTGGTATGTGCTTCATGAATATGTTTTTCAGAAATATTTATGATCTCTTTCTTAATGAGATTTTGGTTTTTTGGTCATGGACACACTGACCCATCAGTGCATGCTATCATTCTAAATAAACAAAAGCTTTTTTTATTTTAAGAAACGTTGCCCCACACTGGGATTTTCTCCTGTGTCGTGGGTGTGTTTACAAACATACAAGTTCACACACACCAGACACCCAGACCCGGAAAAACAATATGTGGATCACACAAACAGTTGTTCCGTGCGGGAATCGAACCCGCGACACGTTGCGCGTCAACCAGTTGCCCGACCACCGCAACAACCGTGCAGTCAAAGTCGGTTCTTTTGTCATTTTACCTTGTATGGAAAAAGTAACTGTAGTTATAAAGTGTAGTTATAAATATCATAACATAACGTCACGCCTTTTATCCCCGAAGGGGTAGGCAGAGGTGCATATTATACCACTGTACAATGTAACACCCACTTTTCACTATTTATGTTATGAGTCCCATGTAATAGGGGGTGAGCCTATTGCTATATACCGGGCACAATTCCAGACTCCGTGCTACTACTGAGAATTTTTTAAAAACCCAGTAATACTTTGCCCGACCCGGGAATCGAACCCGAGACCCCTTGCCCGTGGCAGTCGCACTTGCGACCACTCGGCCAACGAGGCAGTCATAAATATTTAGTCATAAATATTTATTTAATAAATTTCAAACTGATTTCAACTTCTTCTCTATTTAATTACTTAACCCTCTTTTACACACTACTCTTAATCTCTCAATCACTTACAAATATTAAAGAAACTATAACTTACCGAAACATAACCCAGTAAGGTCATGGGTCCATCAGTGAGCGCATGCCTGCGACCTGACTCCGCTACTGCAGCGTGCAGCTCGAACAGCAACGTGCCACGGAGACGAGTTTCAGCTGCGACATACCAAAATTATTTATCGCACGAAGAATGAATAAAAATAATGTATCAAAAAGAATGTTTTAAAATCCTATTTTTGATCAATCTAATCTTTCTAGTGAATTGTGTTATCGCAATGTTCAAGATTTACACATGTTTGCAAAATCCCTAAAGCATAAAGTTCCTTGATTACTGGACGCCATAGGACTAATCAAAAAGTTAATCAATAATTCTAGGAAGCTTCATTATATCATTGCATCAGGCTAACAAAGTCATATTAAGTTTACCAGGAGCCAAAGTCTCGAGTAGCTCAGCGATCTTTTTGCAGAGTTGTGTTTTGAGGAGCAGCCGGTCGTCTGTCACCATCGCCAGCCCCTGCTCCACCTCCTGGCCTATCATTTGTGCCAGTGCCAGGCTCACGTCCGTCATGTAGAAGTGGGAGGGGTGCAAGTAGCTGCTGCAGTGACCTATAAACCTGGAGGAGTTTAGAAGCTTAGATTAGCATTGAGTATTTAAACTTCGACCATGATTTTAACACTACTACTAAACTCATATTCATGATGCTATTTTTAGTGAATTGTAAACGTGTTATTGACCTTTCACAAGCCTCAGGGTCTCCCTTAGGCATGATGCTGAGCTCTCTGCCGATATCCTGCACCAACTGCTGTATGATGGCATCAGACACTGCATCCTGGCAGGAGTTACACTTCCAGAACTTGTTGTCCAAGTTGCGGGTCTCAGGGTTGGGGTTCTTCGTCTTGTGTAGGATGGGGAGGATGAAGGTGTCTGGTAGAAGGTAGCCCCTGCAGTCCCTGGAATAACATACGATGCCTGTCAAACTGTTTGTTCGTGTTTGTACCAATAGATAGTTTAAAGGAAATGAAACAATCACGAATAGAATGAACGCCACCATTCTGACCTCTAAGATCATCGACAGTAGATCAAGTACAAGCTTTAATAAATTACTATGCTTACTTCTTCTTACACTTGACAGCACTGTACATGGTCCCTAGCTCGGTGACGTCAGAGCAGCGCTCGCAGGTGCACTCGAAGAACTTGGAGTCAGCGAGGTGGTGGCGCCGCGCTTCCGTGCCCCACATGGGGTCTGTATAGCACACGGTGATGTGGGAGCCTGAGGAAATGTTAACACCAGCGCAGAGGATCTGAAACATGTACAGTTGCTGTTTAGGGCTATTTTTGCTTGAGATAATACCTAATATCACTCTACTTAGACTTTTCGATTCTTTTAACTTTTTCCTGATTCATCTATAGTCGATATACGTCGAAGACTAGTATTTTCTTTGCAAGCCTAGACAATAATTTACAATACTTCAGATAACAAAACCACGTACAATATCACCCTGTGACGTGAAGCTCTTGTTGCAGTTGGCGCGGCAGTTGTGCTCCACCATGGAGATCCGGTCGAATAGCGCCACATACTCCGGCTCCAGGAGAGGTACCTCATGACCGTTGATCTGAAACGTAACATGTGCATACATCGTATTGTTTAATTCACTTTATCATCAAAGGTATCGCTTTCGATTCCCAGATCAGGCGGATTTTTCCACCAACATGTAGCAATGCTAACTACATTAAAAAAGATTTTTGATTTGCTTTTAATATAGCTAACGAAGACTGTGTTACATAACAACCGAATCTTTCAGTGAAAATTGTTAAGAAAATGCGACTTTACTTTATTCATCTCTCACCTGCAGTATTCCACAGCACTTCATGATCTCCTCCTCACTGAAGGTGCCCTCTAACTTAAAGAACTTCCAGATGAAGTCAGCAACCATTTTCTTGTCATTGTTCCACTTGTCGGTGTCCCTCCTGTCCTCGCAGTGAGACTGTAACGCCTGGATCTTCTCCCACAGCTTTTGGTTGTGATCGCGCTGGTACAGGCAACGGAGAACAGTGATGCACTGGTAATTCGGATGTGGTACACCGAATGTGGAAATGTTCACCTGAAAACCGAGAATTAGAAAATATTAAAATTGATAGGGCATTTAGGTACGGAAACTCAAAGAGATATGGAAATAGTAATTCTTGTAAAGCTTTTCCATCATACATGACTGTATTAACACGTCGAGTACCGGTTTTATAGACACAATTAAAGAACAATAGGTCGCGGTCACCGGTGACCGCTTGGTGTTTGACAGTTTAAGTGTGATTTATTTTTGTTTGAGTAAGTGGGTTTTAGGAGTATAAAATCCTTCTATATATATAGTATTTATCTCAACGACTATACGCAATAAATTATATCGAAAAGTGGTACTATATAATTTGAAGATGCTCTGCATGAATCTATGCAATAAAATATGTGATGTAGTGTAACTTACCTTCTCTCCCCTCTGTTGAGTATAATGGCACTCAGGGTCATGATCCTCCTTCACGATGCAGTCCGCGGAACAGAAGGGCCAGCCACACTTCTCACACGATAACGTCTTGCCTTCTTCCAGCAGCTTGTAGCAACCAAGACAAACTGGCGGAGTTACCTGGTGATTATGAAAATTAATGATAAAGTATGGTGACCAACTTATTTGTACAGATAAATAAAATTGGAGTGACTGTTTGTAATATTAAAATTTTTATTTTATGAATATACATACGATACACATACCAAAATAACATATTTTACCATTTTTGTTTGGAATGGCTAGACCGATTTTGACAGACTTTTATTTTAGAAAACTGAAATAAAAAGTTATGTTCTAAAATTCATATTCTACGCGGATGAAGTCGCGGGAAACAGCTAGTAACAAATAAAATTAAAAATGCATGGCAGTGTAGCCTTGTATATGAAATATGCTACCTACCTGAGCTGGTCCAGTGATAAGAAGCTTCTCCTTCAGGACGATATCTCCAGCCTTGATATCCCTGGTGGCTTCCAAGTACCTTCCATACTTCTCACTCTCCTTCAACCTGGCTGGGGTGCACTGGAACTTGTGCTGCTTCCAGTCCTTTTTCTGGTGGTCTTTGGAGCAATAGTGCACATTCTGGCAGCCAGAACATTTCTGGATTGCTGGAGATAAGCACACTATACAGGACCCTTGTTCCACCATTCTGAAAATTATTAGAAGGGCTTTCAGAAAAAAAGTAAATGTCGTCTGGCCTGTCAAGTGTGTGGTACTGAAAATCAGCGCCGTGGGGTCGAGCCTCTGTGTCCGGTCCACGGTATTAAGCTGAGCTCCAGCCTTTTGCGCTGCGACGCACCATAGGCTTATTTGTGTGTTCCTAAATTCTTGTTGTGTGTCGTAGCAAAATAAATGGTTTTTCTATCTTTCTTTCTATACTTTCTTGATCTGTAGTCTACAGTAAAATAGTTTCCACATAAAATACAAATTAAGAATTAATTATCACCACTTGTACGTAATATTCCATAAAATTGATTGACCCACATACAACAGTTCAAATTGTCTTCAAGAGAATTGCTGCCTCTTATTCATCAGGCGTTACATCAGTCGAGCCAGGGTATTTACTTATTTTGTATCTTTTTATTAATTCAAGAATTAATTTTAACGTAACCCATTCAACTGTAATCAAGTTGTCAAAAGTGTATTGTATTACATTTTCAAAGGCTATAAATGAACTATTAATAATCAATAACCACTGATTCCTATATCAAAATCACCACATTAAACGACTTACTTGTGAACCGTCACAATCCCATATATTTATATCACTATAAAAGGAACACAATTAATAGAATTTAACAAAAACACTATAAAATTATCTAAATAACCCCCATGTGCGATACAGCACACCGGGCTGACTGACCGGCGCACGCGCATCTGCGCATGCGCGGTGTAAAAATAAACCGCGCGATTTGACACTTGAAACTATAACCGTATTCCTGTGTGTATTATGTTCGATGCAACTGAAATGTTCATGAATTTAGGAAATCTATGGCTGTGTGTATCTGTTAGCGTTTCTTTCACTGAGTTTCACACTGTATACATGAGAACAAACAGGAGGATTAGATAACCTGATCATCATACATTATTGTACCTACTATAGACACTACTGCACCTGTTTTTGTAACAATCATGAGGAAGAACCCCTCTGTGGTTCGAAACTTCGAAGCTTTTCTCAGTATATTCACATATAAAAATAAAATTCACTTGTATTGCTTCTTATATTTTGTTTTGTAATCTCTTTTTCTTAATCATTTATATCACTGCAAATATTTTCTTAAAGCTGGTCCTAACGAGATCCTGCAATATTTAAATCAATTTACAGCATTTACAGTGATTTAAATACAATACTAAGTCTCTACCCTTTTGGTTGTCAACACAGTCTCCAAAACTCCTTAACATCTAAAATCTCCTTTTTCTTGCCCGTAACTTATTCAGGATATCGGATTATAGATTTGATTTGGCATCACACCGTGTCTTTTTCTTCCATACTCTCCTACTGATTGCAGTATCTAGTATTGAGTCATTCTATACCTAAACATATACATTTATATTCCATTTTTCTTAATTTTTATCCTTCTATATATTTTTTTATTCGGCACCATTTGATTATCTATCTATATACAAATAAAAATGATTTACTATTCGTTAGCCTCGCTAACACTAGAGAACAGCTGAACCGATTTGCCTAATATTGAATGAAATGTTCATGGAAGTCCAGGAAAGGTTTAAAAGGTTAGAAAAAGCTTTTCAGGCAGCACAAAATTTTCTGGGTCAACTAGTACCTACTTAAATAATTTCCTGGTTAAGCCGTCGAGAAATCAAGGTCTAAAAATCTAGAAGTAGCTGATGATGTTGAAGATGAAAGGTAATAACTAACTAGGGAAATAAAACATAAGACAATAGTTCAAATAATTTATTTTAAATGCTAAATTAGTTTGGAGAGGGTTAAAACAATAGTTTACAAAAATAATTCACACCTGTCATGTCTTTTAGTGGAAGGAATGAATAAATAAATGTTTCACAAAAATATATTAGGCAATATTTACCAATACTTATATATTACAAATAGTATATATTATTAGGCAATAAGTCACATTACGTAACATAATATTAGTAATAAATAGAAATATTACGATGGAAAATAAGTTAAAATAGATAGGAACGTTAAATGTAATGAGAACAATATAGAATTTACCAAAAACAAAGTTATTGTTGCTAATAATTGACAGAATAAGTTTAAATCCTAATAAAGAATTTTATAATCGTATACTTTTTACAAATGTGCCCAATTTTAAAGACAGAAACAAGAATTTAAATTGTAAATCAATAGATGACAAGGAAAATCACCCAGTAACTCTCTTTACAAACGGTTTTTTAAAACACGTGGCGTGAGACATTATCCTATTGATTTTGATCAGTTTTATAAAAATACACTTGGTACATACTTTAGGTATAAACATTTTAAACATTCGTGGTACCCAAGCACAAAATAAATAATTTAATTCACAAAATTAAATAATAACTCTTTAACATTGCCATCATCTCCACTTCTCATGACTCATCTATCTGCACGTCTGATGATCATCACACGTCATCATGATATCTTCCCAATAATCTGTTCCCAAGTTTTGATCTTCTTGAGAGCATCCCTTGCTGCCGTCGCCATCAGACCCTCGGAGGACTGTGATGGCTCGAAACCCAGTATTAGCGCGGATTCCGTGAGGTACTTGACGATCTGCGAAAATGAAACATTACACTCCATTAAAAAAGGCAAATTGTAAAATTCCGAAGCTCCTTGCTTGAAATTAATAGGAAATTAATTTTGGGATTTTCGTAACTATCAGTAATAGCAGTGTTTTTGAATTGTATCTTTGACCAATCCAATGGAAAGGAAAAGGGAAATTTGATTGCTAACTGAATTATTGAGACAACAGATCACTGTTGTTCAAATCAACTTTAAAAATACAAAAAATATTTAGGTAAGGAATCATACCTCTTTGAGTCGTGTCCGTAAATTGTCTTTGGTGATCGCCTTCTTCTCGAAATCCCTCGTAGTGAGGATCATAAGAGGAGCATGCAGCTCGTACAACGTTACTCCTGGAATGGAACGCATTTATTACTTATCCGCAAATATTCTTGGCTTTTTTAAAACCGGAGTAATTGTTGTTAATACACGTGTGCGCTAACCTTAACCTGAACATTAAAAGCGTATTTTACTAAATGACATTGAAGACTTACCTCTCAACCTAGAATACCCTGGCTCAATAATGTCAAACGCCTTCATCAAATCCCTGCAAATCTCTATCTTCCTATTGAGTTCTGCTTCAGGCATCTCGTGTATCATGTACTCAGCCACCTTCCCATACAGCTGGCTGAGCGAGTGCTTGGCGGACAGGCACAGGTAGTGCGTGCTGTGGATCACGTTCCTGTACTTATGGAGGAAGCCTTCGAATCCTCGGACGTCATTGGCGTCTATCTGCTCGTACTCGTCTGTGAGTCTGTAAAGTTGAAAAAGTTGTTTAGCGTCGAAAAGTCTCAAACATAGTGATATAGTGACATGGTGAATGATGATGAACATCATGATAACGGAAATTATTTATTAGGTAGTTTTATGGTTTAGCGGCAAAATAATGGCGGAAAATTATCGGAACCTCCATATTGCGTCAAAATCTCTTCTTCGCTTTATAGACATATTTTATGATGATATTATGGAAATCAGTCACTTTATTTAGCAAAGAGTAACACTAACGAGATTGAAATGGTGAAATATTTTTATTTATATTACTAAGAATGTTGATATTACGACCGATAGGTAGACCTTACAGACTTCCATTTTTATCACAAAGAAGAACATAAAATATTCACCTCACCTCTTCAGCAGCAGTTGCACTGAGGGCGCTGTCATGACGTACTGGCAGTCATTATCCACACAGTGCCACATTGCAGCCGGGTCCAGCGGAGCAGTGGGCAGCACGCGGCCGCTGCAGCGCGGGCAGCGGAAGGCACTGGCGTAGGTGCCCAGCTCCGTGGGGTCACGGCACCGAGCACAGCTGCAGTCGAAGAACTTGCTGTGTTTTATGTGCTCTCGACGTTTTAGGGTACCCTGGAATATACAAGACTTATTTTATAAACGTATCTGATATGTAGCTATTTGAAAAACCGACAGAATTTCCGTCTGTCGTAATCTCCAAGCTTTCACCAGGTCTACTTTCATTATATTTCGAAGGAATAAGTTTGGATTAATTAACACAATAGCTACGCTCGCCAGCTATAACTTTCTAAGAGATTTAATAAATGGCTTGACTGGACTTCATTTAAAAAATACCAATGATAATAATCAAGAGGTTTACCTGTAGCGTATATGCATAACACAGAGATATCAAGTCTCCAGCCTTATGTGGAACTGAAGCTCGTATGGTGAGTGGTCTTCCAGGAACCCTCTCGGAGTCAGTGTGTGTGGTGGTTGGTGTGCAGTCGTGGGCAAGGAGGTACGCCCTGTCATACAGCGCTCTGGCGTTGGCACCACTGCCGCCTACTTCGAAAGCATTGACCTGAGAATACAATAAATATTAATGCTCTTTGTGTCCAAAAATAACGTGGTTTTAAATATGTGAATGTCCACTGTGTAAAACGCACTAACCATTTACAGATAATGTGATTCTAAATAGGCAAGTGTTGAAACAAGGAGTAAGTTAACTGCTCATTGAACATCATGACTGACATTCAGAGTCTTGTCTAAGTTATATAGGCCTCAATTTGTTTCGGGTCAGTCATCTTATCGAAATATGGTATTTGGTGCTCTAGGTTTCTTATTGTTTGTACACTTGGCTTTTGGCAAGGTAGTTAAAAAAATATTTAATCACGTTCTTAGTACTATCATATTACCTCCAATATCCCGCAGACAGTATGTATCTCCTGATCCTCGTACTGCAGTCCCCACTTCTTCATCCGCTGTACGACGTTCTTTTCATTGATCGGCCAGATGTCTCCCCTTGCCTTCCTCATCTCATTGTGAGCCTCCATCGCTGATAATGCTGTCCACTTCGCAGGGTCCGCTGTTTTTAGTAACAAACATCTGGAATCATGATAATAGATGGTGTTAGTCAGTGAATAATAATAGGGTAGATGCCTAATTTTTATTTTAATGTCCGTGTGGTAGTTTATTTTAAATCATTAGACACGTTTTTTTATTTCCTTACAGAAACAAATACTTTCGACGATATATTGATTTGAAATGTCGTGTGACGTCACTTCTATGTACATTTTATACGTAGAAATGACGTTTTAGCCTCCATTCCGCTTATTATACGCTAAAATAAAAAAATACTTGTCTAATATTTTTTCATTACCTAACTTGCGGACTAATTAGAATTTTAATTTTCATACCCTGTCATCATCCCTATTGAGTGGAAATGGAAATCGTATTGTATTAAAACCTTTCTATATTTTCTTTGCCGATATCTATTGTTAGCTTTCAATTACTATAATTAGATCAAGATAAATTGCATGCACAGTATTCAAACACTAACCAGATATTCCGCAATAGGTTTACAATTTTATTACAGAACCATCCGGATAAAAATCTATTAAATACACAAATTACTATGCATTTTGAACCAATAGACAGTAATCTATCTATTTTATGAAGTGATACTAGTAGTAGATATAGTTAGTAAACAAAAAATGGCATGCTTGCCAAAATTCTTAACTTACCTTAAAGGCATCAGAGCTTGATAGGAATCCTTGAGGTCCTCAAGGTTGGAGTAGTCTGGTGGTATGTCCTTCAGAGTGTCGCACTCATACGTTGAGTGACCTGTGTACTTGCCGGAGCCAGGACATGAACTGCTACACATCGGCCATTTGCAGCCTCGGCATCTGGGGTAATAGTAGGTGCCAGTTATGATTAAAAGCTTTGTATTGTAGATGCGTACGAGAACCTATACGTGCATGATATCTCTAGATCCTCAATTTCATAAATTTTCAAAAGTTTATATTGTTAGAATTCTAAGTACTGGCGCATCTAGTATCAACAACCGCCGAAAAATGGAAGAAGTATTCTATTTATTTATATTTATTTAAGCTTTATGCACAAATTGTATATTAGGTGGACTAAATGACGCAGGCTTTTTATCCCAGCCTGATCTTTAAGTAATGCAGAGAAGAGTAAATGGTAGGAGCAAGAAGCAAGCAACATTTTACAACAAATAAACAAAACAACATCATACTTCGCTAAGCTGGTTTCATCAAGTTCCCGGTAACAGCCAAGACAGATGAGAGCGCATCCAGTGCAGGGACCCACAGCAATGGCTGGTTCCTCAACAATCACCTCGCCAGCTCTTATATCTCGACTTGCTACCAGATATCTGGAAATGTAAATACAATAATTAATTAATAATTAACATGAACCCATTTCCATCTACTGCTGGACTTAAGCTTCTACTCTAATACTAATAGCCTCTTCCTGAACTGGATCTTTGTGCTCTTTGCGGTGGTTGAATCCACTGTCAAACACTTTGAAGGATGTAGTAAATTCATTTAGGTGGAGAGGTGTCCTACACTATATTTTCCTTAATGCATTGGTCTTTAATCCAGAACACCAGTTAAACAACGAACAGTAAAATATTTATATAAAGATTTTTATCCGAAAATACCACAAAGCTCTCATCATTCACGGTTAAATGCATTTACACGATTAGTCCAGAAATCCGTATAGTGCATAAATAGAGATGGGCCGCTCGCCAAATTGTCTACTAACACCACCGTACATCCCTGAGCGCCTACAAATGCGCGGGAAAATACAACCGACGTCATCAAAACTTTTACAAGATCATTAAATTTAAATACACGTCCTTCTCCATGCAAAAGAAGAGCAAAGGCCCAATCACCACGTGTTTGTCACTGGTTAATGAATGTAGTATAAAAATGTCTATTAACTAATTTAAAAACTTTTTGCCTACCTGCCCATCACTTCAGACTGCCGGATCTCGTAGCATACATTCTTCTTCTCCACGACAGGCTCCGGAGACCCTTCATCTTTATCATCATGCACATCTTCTATGATGTTTTCTTTATTCTTCCCATCTCCTCTCCCTCGTTTCTTCTGCTGCAAAAAAGTCCAAGTTCAATTTACATTGCCAGAATTAATTCAAAGATATACAAAGCGTTGCGGAAAATGAGTTCTTACGCAGAAAATACATCGCAGCATCCGTGAGGTAAACAAACGGCTTGAGACTGTGTTGAGACAATTTTTTATGAACACAGCCGAACTGGTATCTACAGGAGATATACAGATGACGTTGGAGTTATGAATGAATGTAGCTGGATGCTGGTAGGCGTTGTCTAGGTGTATTTTTGTTCACCACTTGACTTGGCCGTGCCAATGGCTCGATGTAAAAATCTGTTTCATAACCCTGTCAATGATTTATATGACCGTGAATTTGAGGTTCGCGGCCGCTGGACCGCTCGCACGGACGGAGGTAATGTGTTTATATCTCAATCAGGCCCGACCGTATTCCGAATCTGGATAAGTAATGATAAATATATCAATAGTCGATTTGTAACCGCTCTCCAATCGAACACTACTACAAACTGTACAAGTTCAAGACTCTCGTATTTACGTTAATATCTAAACAGTTAGCAACCGGCCATAAATACAAAGTTTTGTGGGGAGATCCTCGTAGTAACCTTCTGTCCGGAGAGAACCGAGACTTGCGTCACACTGTTGCCGACTGCAGGAATATCGCCTGCTTGCTAAAGCGACTTGTACCTTACTTAGGTGTTCCCAATATCTATCTGTCAATAGGAACATTACAAAACCATGACAATAATGAGGTTACCACAACCGTCTCATAAAAATATTATATCAATCAGCAGATTAATAAAATGGAAATACTGACCACGGAATGGGGACAGAAGTGTGATAAATTGCAGTTATTCTTGATAAATGAAACCTTTAGAAAAATACAGAGGAAACAGAGATTTTATTTGAAAATCAAGAGCATTATGTCCCAATAATAAAAAAAATACGCAGACATAATCCTAACATTTACTAGATTGATAGAACAGTACGTGATAATGTGTTCACAGCCCAATACGTGCGAGTACTTGTAATAAGTACATAGACATTCACATATACAGCAGCTGTTATAGATTTCAGTTCAAGTGTTGATTGATACTAAGATACCTATTTAGAATACCAGGAATTCATCAAAGACATAGGCTGATGAGATGAGCAACATACTAACACGCTCCAGCGACTAAATAAATCTAGGCACAAAATTCCAAAGATGACATTGCTGCCAGTCCAACTAACTACGAGAATAATAAATATCGTTGAAGTCATAGGCGTCTGACACACCATTTGAAGCCATTAGCTGCCGGAAACATTTCTCATACAGATATCAGAGAAAGTCTTAATACCAGTGCGAAGGAAGCCTAAACGATTTACATTGTAATTATGAAGTAATATATGATTGCAATATACATGTTATAGTGGTTATAAAGTTGCTTAGTGAAGTTATGACTTGTGATTAATATTCGAGTATTATTTAGAATGATTTAACTCTAGTTTTGCAGTACTTTGTTGCATTGACGGCTTGCAGAACATAGGCATGATGCATGGTGCATTTCATTTTCGCACTTGACTTCTTTATCTTAACACTAGCTTTTACCCGCGGTTTCGCTCGCGTCACAAAGGGATAAAAAGTAGCCTATGTGCCTATCCATCCCTTGAACTTCCTTTAGTTAAAAAATCACGTTAATTGATACCTCCGTTCTGTCGTTTAAGACAGGCAAACAAACAATTAGCTTTCGCGTGGAATTCGATTATATCGCGCTTTTTAGATTTTTCCAATTAGTAGGTAATTCGTTGACTTGTTTGAAATGTCATACAGCGCTATCTATACCAATACACACAGCGCTATGTATACCAATATTTTTGTTTTCCCTTTGGGAATATCAAATTTTTTAGGGATAAAAAGTACCCTATTATTTAATCCAAACTTCTAACTTTACGTCTGCAAAATTTCAAAGCAATCAGTTTAGTAGTTACGGCGTGAAAGCGGAACAAACAAACAAACTCACTTTCCGATTTATAATATAAGTTAGGAAGTAAGGATAGCTATGTAACGCGTACTCGTTCTTGTATAGGTAATTTATGTTATAATTTTTACAAACAAATTAGAAAAATACTTTCTTTCGTAGACGCCATTTTCTTTTATTTAAAAAAAAGTTTGACTGCAGCACATTTTTTTAGTAGTTACAAATAAATACTTTATCTGGAGCAGTCATTAAACCGATCTTCAATCTTTTCTTACAAACCTTTATTCAATTTCGTCATGTTTTTATTAATTTTAAGTTTCTCAATGAGTTCTAAATCTGCCATAGTGACAATGTATTTACATTTATTTCTTTACGAATTTATTTAATCCGTTGAGCAAGCATTCGAAATTTAAATTTCTATATCAATAAATATTATAGTATAGCGTTAAGAAATTTTACGAATGTTTTATAAGATATATTTTATTGCCTTGATAATTGATATGAGTGGTGTTTAAGCCGTTGGGTATTTTGTGTTTCTTTATTCATTCAATTTAGTAAGACACATCTACAGATGTTTGTGAATGTGTGTATGTACAACTCCCAAACTACTTGACCAAATTGTAACCTAAGGAGTTTCTTGCTCGTTTTTTTCCGTAGGAATCTACATCTTGGAATGAGCGAACAGCTTCAATATAAAAATTTTGTTGACATTTATCGTTCTGGTCTAATTGAAATATATGATTTTGACTTTGACTTTGACTTTGAAATTGAATAACACTCATTTTGTCATGTTTGATGATGTTTGTATCAAAGAAAATCTTATATCTTATCTTACTATTATATAAAGCGGAAGAGTATTTTTTGTTTGTTTGTTTGAACGCGCTAATCTCCGTAACTACAAGTCCGATTTGAATAAATGTTTTTGTGTTGGATAGCGCATTTATCGAGAATGGCTATAGGCTATAAAACATCACGCTACGACCAATAGGAGCTGAGCAGAGCGTGTGAAACCGTGTGAAAGTAGCTAGTTCTAAATATCCACGGGAAACATTGTAAAGTCGTACTTGGAGGCCATTCAAAGGGTGGAAACATGGGAGCAAGCTGAAATCCTCTCGGATGACGAGGCCTGGGACTTCAGATCTCAGGATAAGTCAGAAACGCAGGGAAGGAACAGCATGTTGCCCGGAGATGGACGGCGCTCGGGCATCGCAATGGATATGGCAAACAAATATGCCAATGAACTGCTTCAGCGAGGAAAAACGGCTTTGGAATCTGCCGGGAACATGAAGCGGGAATTCAAGTTAACAGCTATACAATGTCTTCAGTCCCTGTACGAGACCTGTCTCGCCCTGTCAGACTCCCGGTCACGGCATATGTTGAGCCTGGAGAGGGAGAGGTCACGTCATGCTAGGGAAATTGTTGCCATCGAAAGGGCCCATAGCAAGAAAATTGCTGAGGTAACCAAAGACCTAACCTCAGAAGTAGCATCGGCACGAAACGATTTAACGGCGAACCTCGAGCAGACAAAGGCCATTCGTTCTTGGCTTGGCTACGAGACGTTGGAACCGTACAAGAGGATAGAAGACATACTCAAATCCACTTCAGAAATAAAAGCGACCGTTGCTAAGTGGAACCTCTCTCGAGACTTGCCTACTAAAACTCTGACAGAAGCAGAACTCCAGCCTCTGAAAGAACAGCAGACCAGGTTGCTTCAAACAGTACAGACATTGTCTCAGCAACTGGATGAACTGCGCAGAGGTCAACATAAAACTCTAGAAAACACGACCACTCTCCAAACAATGAGTCAGGAGATACAGGTTAGGCTGAGTTCCCGTGAGCATAGTGTCCCGACAGAAATAACCACCCAGAGTCAAAAAAAAATTGAGGAGGATCTAGTTGGAGTAAAAAAAACTCTCAACTTAATAGCAGATCATATTAAAGATCCTTCATCGCAACACCATCTTCCCCAACTTAAAAATGACCTTCAGCCTATCACCGAGCGACTGGATGCAGTATCATCAGAACTGCGAACAATGAGACAGCTTAAAGAGCGAACGCCTCCCCCACCTGCGCCAAGTGTGCGTACGGAAATGGCATTGGCAGACATTGTCAGACAAATCCGACAGCCCACATACGCGCAGGTGGCATCCAAACCATCCGTTCCCAGACCAAACCACACCCTTATCATAAGTTCAACGGACCCCAAAAACACAGGAGACAATGTTATTGAAAAGATAAGGGTAGCTCTGGACTGCAAAAAGACAGGAGCAAAAGTGGAAAAGGTGAGAAAGGCAAAGAACCAGAAGGTTGTCATAAGCTGCGGCACCAGAGAAGATATGAAGCTGGTGCAATGCCAAGTCCAGAAAAAGGATGATCTCAAAGTTGAAATAGCCAAAGCTAGCAACCCACTGCTCCGAATAGCAGATGTATTGTCCTACCATACAGACACAGAACTAGTGGAACACGTACTAGCTCAAAACAAACATCTTCTCAGTGACGTCAATATGCAGGACAGCACCATAAGGGTGAAGTACAGGAAAAAGGCACGAAACCAACACGAGTGTCATCCAGTGCTGGAGCTGTCACCAAGTATTCACAGGCGATTCCTGGAGGCTGGGAAAATTTACGTAGGATTGCAGAGGAGACCTGTGTTTGACCAGTCTCCTCTGGTCCAATGCAACAAATGCCTGGAGTACGGTCACACTAAAATAGTGTGCCAGGCTAAAGATCACCTCTGCAGTCACTGCGGAGAACCGCATACCTGGGAGAAATGTCCAAGTCGACTTTCAAATAAACCGCCAGCATGCAGGAATTGCCTGAAGGTGCAGGGTGTCAGCGCCGACACTGCACACAATGCTTTTAGTGACGTCTGTCGAGAAAGACAAAAATGGGACGCTATAGCACGATCTCGCATAGCGTATTGCTAAAGTTGATCAGGTGCAACGAAGTGGGACTCCCTCGGGATTGAGCGGTAGCAGAATGCACGTCATCCAAGCAAATTTGCATCGCTCTAAGCTAGCAACCATAGAATTAATGCAAGTGGCGGAGAGGAAGGGTATTTCAATAGCTTTGGTGCAAGAACCTTATGTAGGTAATACCGGTGAAATAAAACAATACCCGGGCACACGAGTAATTCAGTGTACTGTCAATCGCCAAAAGCCCGTAAAAGCGGCTGTAATAGTCTTTTCGGATAGCCTGAGGATTATACACGATCCTCAGCTAGTAACGGAAACCGAAGCAGCCGTACTGATAACCTCGGGTAGTCTGCAGCTTGGAGTGATATCTGTCTACCTTGAGGGAGATCAGGATATACATCACAATCTGGTACGCTTAAAGGAATTCATACCAAAACTAAAACAAAAAACCTCATCGTAGCTGGAGACGTGAATGCCTGGAGCCCTTGGTGGGGCAGCAGTTCTGAAAACCAAAGGGGAGCAGACTATAATTCGTTCCTTAACGAAATGGACCTCCACATACTCAATACAGGAGATACACCAACATTTGAAGCACTCAGACGGGACCGATTTTACACAAGCATAGTGGATGTTACAGCCTGTAGTACATCTTTGCTGGCAAGAGTTCAAGACTGGACAGTCGACAGAGACCTTACAACCTCCGATCATAATGCCATTACATTTGACTTGCAGTTGGAAAAGGCATTAGAAATTACAAAGCCCACAACGACGCGAGTCTACTACACCAAAAAGGCTAACTGGAATAAGTTCAAATCTCACCTCAGAACCTCTCTGTCGGAGAAACAGATAACTCCACAAAAAATCACGTCTGTTCAGTCACCTGGGGAACTAGAAGCCATGGTCACAGCTTACATTATCGCCATTACAGAAGCATGTGAAAAAGCGATTCCTAAAATAAAGGCGAAAAAAGGAAAATCTAAACCTCCATGGTGGACGGAATCCCTAGAGAATCTAAAGACTGATGTGCTTCGAAAAAAAGGAGAATAAGGAACGCAGCTCCCTCTCGTAAACAGTTCGTCATTGACGAATACATTCAGGCAAAGGAAGCATACGCGTCAAAAGCAGATGAGGAACAAACAAAGAGTTGGAAGGAGTTTTGCTCAACGCAAAAGAGGGAAAGTATGTGGGACGGAATATACAGAGTCATCAGGAAAACAACAAAATACCAAGAGGATGCTCTCTTAAGGAACGCAGAGGGTTTAACTCTGAGTCCATCTGAGTCAGCAAAGCTGTTGGCGACGACTTTCTACCCTGATGATTCTGAAACACAGATGACTCCGGCCACACTGACCTTCGAAAACTAACGGATGGGAGGAGCCTTAATGAAATAATAGAACTTTCGGAGAACGACCCTCTCTTCTCTCAGGCTGAGGTAGATTTAGTGCTTAATGCACTGAATCCCAAAAAAGCCCCTGGCGCTGACGGCCTGACGGCTGACATTTGCGCAGTAGCTATCCAGTGTGAAAGGGAGGTGTTCTTAGCCATAGCGAATACATGCTTAGAACAGGCATACTTCCCACACAGTGGAAATCTGCGCAATCATAGTTCTCCGGAAACAGGGCAAGGAGGACTACACCCATCCAAAGTCATATCGACCAATTGGTCTACTATCCGTATTTGGCAAAATAATTGAAAAATTGATGATAGGAAGAATCCAATGGCACATCCTTCCAACTCTGCATAAAAACCAGTATGGATTCCTACCTCAACGAGGAACAGAAGATGCTCTCTATGATCTGGTGGAACAAGTAAAAGCGGAAATCGACGCCAAAAAGATCGTTGTATTGGTATCGCTAGACATAGAGGGTGCCTTTGATAACGCTTGGTGGCCCTCTCTGAAACAACAATTAATCGCAAGGAAGTGTCCTAGAAACTGTACGCCCTGGTAGACTCGTACCTCAGTGAGCGAAGAATCAAGGTTAACTATGCCGGAGCTAGTAGCGAAAAGGCGACAAACAAAGGTTGCGTCCAAGGGTCCGTAGTGGGACCAACTTTCTGGAACCTTATCCTTGATTCGTTACTTCACAGACTCACAAGTGAGGGGGTTTATTGCCAGGCGTTCGCGGACGACGTGGTTCTCTTGTTCTCGAGCCATAATGTGAGCGTCTTGGAGCAGTCTGTAAATGGTGCCTTGGAACTGGTAACGGCCTGGGGGGCTAGTAACAAGCTTAAGTTCGGTGCAAGCAAAACCAATGCGATGCTACTAACAAGAAAGCTCGCCTTTAGCCCTCCGGACCTGTACATGTCGGGCACCAAGATAAACCTCGTAGAAGAGATAAAGCTCTTGGGCCTTACCATAGACAGAAAACTAACTTTTAAGTCCCATATATCCGCAACGTGCAAGAAAGCTGCAGACATCTATAAACAGCTATCACGAGCGGCAAAGGTGACATGGGGTCTAAACGGCGAGATAACGAGAACGATCTACGTCGCGGTCATTGAGCCAATTGTGCTTTACGCTGCGAATGTATGGGCCCCAGTGACGGAGCTGCAGTTGATTAAAAAACAACTAAATGCTCTCCAAAGGGGATTCGCACAAAAGATCTGTAGAGCTTATCGCACAGTGTCGCTCACGTCAGCAACAGTTTTGTCAGGTACAATCCCACTTGACCTAAGAATTCAGGAGAGTGCCAGTTTGTATCGAACCAAAAGGGGATTCTCTTTGGACTATCTGCCACCGGGAAGGGAGCTCGAGAGAGATGTGCCTTACCTGGACCAGCCACATCCCTCAAAGCTAATTTCAGTAAATTATGAGCTCCTGGAGAATGACGGCTCGGGATCTCCTCTCGCCAACGTAGTTGCCGGTCCTCATATATATACAGATGGCAGCAGAATCGATGGAGGAGTCGGTTCTGCCTTAAGTTGGTGGGAGGGGGGCCGCGAGACGGCGTTTTCCACTTTTAGTCTGGACTCTTCCTGCACAGTTTTTCAATCCGAACTGTATGCACTGAATAGAGCCACCAAAATGGTGAAAGACAGTAAAGAGAGTAGAGTAAATATCATGAGTGACTCTAGATCCTCCCTCGATGTCTTAAAAAATCCCAAGGTGAGCCACCAGTTAGCCAAAGAAATAAAACAGTGTATTGAAAACATCAGAGAGCAGGGAAGAGAGGTTCGATTTTACTGGTTGAGAGCCCATGTTGGAACGGTTGGAAACGAGAGAGCAGATGAATTGGCTAAAGCCGCTGCCAAAACAAAAGACAACACCACGACAGGCTACTGTAAAGTGCCCATGTCTTATGTCAAAAAGAAAATCAGAATGAAACCATCCGAAAGTGGCAGGATAGATATACAACCTCCACTACTGGGCAGGTAACTAAATCGTTTCTCCCGGACATAATAGAGGCATATCGATTAGTGAGATCGACAAAGTTGACACCTGCCCAAGTGCAAGCGTTGACTGGACATGGAGGAATCGCTGAGTACCTTCACCGATTTAAACTAACAGAAAGTGCAGGTTGCGAATGCGATCCAACTATCAGTGAGTCTGTATGGCATATCATTCTCGACTGTCCTCGTTTCCTGGCCGCCAGAACCAACCTAGAACATCGGATCGATGCAAGCTTGGATCCTGCTAAACTGAGTTCTATTTTGGCTGACAAAGCGAAAAGACCGCACATCCTAGACTACATAGATAAAATTTTTCGCAGGGCGGCTGAAAGAAACAGCACCCTCAATAACAGGAGCCAAGCAGTGGTCAGCTTGGACAACCCGTCTAATTCCGCTGTAGCAGTGAGCGGGGTTCCCCTTGAAACGACGGCTGATCCGCGGATTACAATTAAGGAGCGGGAAATTCTCCTTTACGGTGAGCACGGTACCAAAGGAATACGTATTCGGGGAGTTGCTTTGTTCATGAGCACCAGCAGCGAAAGACTGGGGATCGCTTTCTGCAATACCGCTCACCAGAAATGGCTCACAATCTCGCCAGGCCTTGCCTCCCTGTTAAATGGCAGCACTTTCAAAACAAGCATGAGGCGCAAACTCTATGAAGCACTGCCAGAAACAAAGCTGGTCGGTCAAAGCTGTCGATTGTTGCGGACGCGCAATAAAACAATCGCAATGTTTTCTGGCAACAATACGACAAACTGTTTTGAACAAGCATGCAAGGTGCTGACCAGTATAGGTAAGTGGGGTAAAGTAGAGGGCATAGATCCTAGAGTTATCAGCGTGGATGCTGCTGTGGTGGCTTTCCGGCGGGGAGAGACAGCGGATCTCATGGGCTGTATTCAAGCTTCAGAACAGCATGAAGTCATTGTTTATGAGGACAGGGGTGAAGACCTTAGTTTCCTCAGAAAAAAGGTCCAAGTTCACCAATCGCTGGCTCTTCAAGTAGTTCGGAGCGTCTGCAGCACAGGTATTCGGAACAAAGTGCTCTACAGCAACAACAACGAAACACCGAAAGACAAATAAAAAAACAAACTTCACGGACCAACATGTGGGCAATAACATCAGCCATATGTACAGCTGCGGGTCTCATTTCGTCGACTTTCAGAAGGAGTGAATCCGGCTCCACTCGCGGGGGAGGCGACAGTGCTCGGGTGCATCCTGCCCAGTCCAGGTCACCGCCAACCAAAGCCGCCATGGGTCACGTCTCTCCGCCGAAGTTTCGCCATGCCACCACTCCCAGAGACCACCTCATAAACGCCTTCCTCGAGTTTGTCGCAGTAATAGAGGCAACAAAACAAGTTAACTTGCGAACTTGCAAAACGATCCTGCAGACATATCTGCAGGGTAACGAGCTGTTACTGAATGATAGACTCGAGGCTGCGGAGGCGGTCATATATGACAACAGTAAATCGAGAGTATTGAGAGGAGCTTCTATAAGTCGTAGTATGGCAGCTTACAACGCCACCGCAGGATTTGTGTCTCTGGATGAGAAGGAATCGGATAAACGGGGAGTTGTGAAATTTAAAACTCCTCCTGAAGACTCCTTAGTGGTAGTTGCCGGGTGCACCAGGATCATGTTGGAGGATCGGATCTTGGAAATGGTGGGATCCATTTCGGAGCCTGGGCCGGGCGGCGTGGACTTTGGGGGCTGGGATGCCCCGACATTTCACTGGACAAATGGAGTGCCGGGATGCGGCAAAACTACATGGATAATAAACAAATTCGAAGCGGAAAGAGATTTAATCGTCACCACAACAACTGAAGCAGCAAATGACCTCAGAGGCAAATATCCTGCCGAATCGGAGGATTAGTCAAATCCAAAGTCCGAACAATGGCATCCATTTTAGTGAACGGATTAAAAGAGCAAGAGAGCTGCCACCGAATCATGGTTGATGAGGCTCTCATGAATCACTTTGGGCCATTGTGATGGCGGCCCGAATAACTCGGGCCAAAGAAGTTCTGCTGATTGGTGACATAAATCAACTTCCCTTCATTGACCGAGACAACCTCTTCCCCCTCATTTACAACCGCCCTACACACGTCGTGGCTATTAGCCAAGAACTTCTCTGCACTCACAGAAACCCTATGGATGTGGCATATGCTCTCAGTACTGTGTACAGTGGCATATATTCGTCCGCGTCGGGTGTGAGATCCCTTGAGTTAAAAAGCTTCTCAGGGTCGCGAATACCCAAATCTCCTCCGAACACGTTATACCTGGTACACACTCAGGTAGAAAAGGAATCCCTTAAAAACCAGGGATACGGATCGGGTGTGGGATCACGCGTACTCACAATACACGAGGCTCAGGGCTTTCGTACGCGGCAGTGGTTGTTGTGAATGCGAGGAAGAAACAGCGGATACACGACAGTGTATCGCACGCCGTGGTAGCTATATCCCGTCACACTAACAGCTGTGTTTACTACACGAATATCAGTGACGACGCGATCAGCAAATTAATCAGACGAGCGGTGGGTGAGAGTGAGCGGGGATCCTGGACTATAACTTGAAAATGGCTATCAGCAACAGGGACATGGCGGTAGTGGGCGCTCTTTTGGGTGGGGAGGGCTCGCTGTAAGCTTGAATTGTGATGCAAGCGTGACATTAATATATATTTGTGTGTGTTTAATAATGTTAAAATGTAGTAAATATAATGTAACGTAATGTAAATTTTATCAATAAGACTGACAAAATACATTGGCACTACTGGAATCGGCTTACTGCTGCGTGAGCAGACGTCATGCATTCTTAAATGTTCTACAGTCGGTGGCGCTGTGGACTGGGTCGCTCCGTTCCCTACGAAATGGTTGATCGGACCGATTGCTGGCCCTCACGTCATGCTCGTGAACGGGCGCCTTCTGCTGGAGCAGGTCGGCTCGCTCATCGCGCGTGTGGGCCGATCCAGTAAGGTTAATGTAAATGTAATAAAACATGTATTGTGTATATATAGATATTAGACACAACCTTCTTTGTGGAAAAAAAAAATGTGGTTAATGTAGCACGTAAGATTTTTGTAACAATTAATTTTGACTGTAAATTAAAAGATAATGTAATGGCATGACAAGGGCACGGACAAGAGTCCGTGGAGAATAAGAAATGTAATATTAAAAAAAAAAAAAAAAGTCGTACTTGAGGTGAACCTGGAGCAGACTGTTAGTTGTGAGTTGTGAGTGATCTTTATCAACTAGCCAGACCTTAAAGATCAGTATTCACAGAATAAACCGGTGTCTAATTACACTTACAACTGCAAAAACATCACAAGTGTGTTGTTGATCATGTGGAAAGCTATTTAATTGCACTTACGTCATTTTCCAACCAGCATAACTATAGATATATATATATATATACCCACACTATCAGGGAGGTGACTAGATAATAATATTAAAACATTATAGAGCAACGTTTATTTGTAATATTGGTGCTATTATTCTTGGCAAAGTTAATCTCGTTTAGAAATAACTGAGCCTCGACTATTGTTCCGAGCTGCCGTTGGATACAGTTCAAATCGTAACTACATTGTATGTGTTCAATTGTTGTACCTATTGCCAGTTAGAGGTGGACTACGTCTCTCTGGTTAGGCGATGTATTGGAGTAGGTTTTAATATTTCTTTTTTTTTAATGTTGCCCCCTACACAAGGATTTTCTTCTATATAGTGGGTGCGTTTACAAAAATACAATTTCACATACCCAATATGACACCCAGACCCGAAACAGCAATTTGTGGATGTGCTCCGTGCGGGAATCGAACCCGCAACACGTTGCGCGGTAGCCGGTTGTCTAGTCACCGCGCGAACCGTGCAGTCAGCTACCTTTTTTTAAGATGTTTTGATTTTTCTGGGTAGAACTTCCTTATGATATTATTCTCTTTGTAAAGAATGGCAGAATGGATGTAGGAAGGTATTATGGTTTTTTATAGAATCCAATATCTATTACGTTAGCTCTAGTTAATACAGATCTACTGTAATCCCGAGTTGGCCTTTTTGAGCTGAGTACTAGTTTCCGAGTTCGCAGACTTTATTAATTGCTAAAAACGTGTGTGGCGATAAAAATTGAATGCAAAATACTCTACATACTTAGAATTTAGTATTTACAAGTCAGCTTGTATGGGGAACCTGTTTAAGACCTGTGTTGACCTCAAACTGTGTAGTTGCGTAAAATCTGGATAAAGAAATGTTAACACCCAACGTAAATTAGGAATGTTTTGAAGTTTATTCTCATGTTATTTACAGAACGACACATTCCATCTCTGGAAGGCACGTAATATGAACGCTGGAAATACCCAAACAGTATTAACGAGGGCGTGAAATCAAAACGTTGACAAAACGTAAAACAAAACCACGATAATCCGGTGCCAAAAAACGCCAAATATAATTTTAATTGCCAACAGATGGCGTCCTGCCAAAGACACAATCACTCTCATTATATTGTGAACATTCTTTTATTGTACACGGCTGACTGAGCACCGAACTAAATAAACATTAACTAAATAGATGGAGACATTGTTTCCTTGTGGCCGTGGAATGTTTTGTGGAATTGTTGAGTGAGTGTTTAGCGCTCTGCGACTCCGCGACGCTTGGAAAATGTGCAGCTGCTTGTTTTTCTTTTCTAGAAATTGTCCGCGATGCTTTAAAAACATATGAGCTACATTTTTTTAAGAATTAAATCAACATCTCATCAATGCAATAGGAAACTTGTTGAGAACTCAATTTACTTATTGCCGTGCACAAAAAATGCTTGAAAACAATGTACCTACCTATAAATCACACATAGAATAGGGTAGATGCCTAATTTTTATTTTAATGTCCGTCTGGTAGATTATTTTAAATCATTAGACACATATTTTTTATTTTTTTACAGAAACGAATACTTTCGACGATATATTCATTTAAAATGTCACGTGACGTCACTTCTATGCACATTTTATAAGTAAAAATGACGTTTTATCCCCCACTCCTAAACTTTGATATGTTTTATCTATGTATTGTTTTATTATACGACAAAATGAAAAAAATACGTGTCTAATGTTTGTTTCATTACCTAACTTACGGACTAATTATATTTTTTAATTTTCATACCCTGTCATCATTCCTATTGGTGTATACAGGATCGTACTGCAACTGTCTACCCATTGCATGGACTGTGAACACAAACCGATGTTCTATGTAGCTACTGTTGAAACTATGCTATACATATTTAATTCTTTCTTGAAATTTCATAAGCTACATTTAACCAGCAACCTACTTACCCACATACATGATACGTTTATCGCCATCATAAACTCGGAATAAAAAATCTGACGATAGTCTAATAATTGCAGCATGATTTATTTATCATCTTACTGAAGATAGATAGTGAATCCGTTCTGTACGTCATTGCAGGTCACAAGCAGAATACAAAAGGTCTATTTTTAAGCGAATGTTATTAATAATTTCGCATGTAGTGTAGATGATTGCCAAAAAAGTCAACGCTTGCAATATTATCTACACATTGACTTTGTTAAAATAGATGCTATAAGGTAACGCTATGCAATAGGGTAGATGACAATTTTTTTTAATGTCCGTCTGGTAGAATATTTTAAAACACTAGAAACGTATTTTTTATTTTCTTACAGAAGCAAATACTTTCAAAAATATAATGATTTGGAATGTCGCGTGACGTCACTTCTATGTATGTTTTATACGTAGAAATGACGTTTTTACTCCTACACCTAAACTTTGATTCGTTTTATCCTAAGTATTGTTTTCTGATACAACAAAATAAAAAAATACGTGTCTATAATTTTTTCATTACTTACTTGACGGACTAATTAGATTTTTAATTTTCATACCCTGTCATCATCCCTTTTGTATGGACTCGGATATGCTGATGACATAGAGCTACTTAAGTTTAAGATTGAAAAAGTTCTAATTGTAATTAATGACATGGGCGAATAATAAAAAAATGCTAATGTTAATCTTCGTATGTGTAAACCTAGACTTATTCCTGCAATACCTACTTAAAGTAGAACTTCTAAATATTTTTTTGTTTGCAATAAAACGAAAGATCTGAGAGTTTTTGATTTATATGCACATAACAGTATTCATGTGTTTATGATACTGTATTATACATACATAGTTATGTGTATGGTATATTTGAGTGAAGTTTTTTGTTTATAATAAAGATAATGAAGATTGGATCGCGTTTAGATTATGACGTCACGTCTTTCTCTCCTCTTTAAGCTGATGAATCGATGATTGAGCTTTACTTTTGCGTGGGACGAATTTTTTAACTTCCACATTCCTGGCTTATGAGCCGACAGCTGTACATCCGTCTTTGATCCGGATTTTGTAAATAGCATCGTGTGGTAACTGAAATAAATCAATTTTAATATACGATGATAGATGAGTTATTTAAAGCAAATGATGATAGAGCTGTCTAAATTAGTAAACATTTATTGTTTAGTTAAGGATAAGATTTTCATGGAAAATTGCCATTTGCAAAACGTCCAGTAGTCTAACGTAGTGAAGTGTTGTATATTTCATCACACGCACTTCTCCTCAAATCTAAGACTGCCGAAAGAAAACCGTTAAAGGCGAATCCACCACTTATCGTCATAATCAGTCATGCTTTTTCATTCAACCCCTGACCATGCAACAGACTGCAATAAATGGCGACATCTAACATCTACTGGATGTAAGATTCTTCTCCATTCGAATCTACCTCTACTTTTTGGAATGAGCACCTAGCTTCACCTAGTTTCACTGACGGACTGATTGACAGACTATTATTTATTTTGTATTTGTTGACGTTTCAAAAGTACCAAACTATGGTTTAACTCGTCGAGTACCGGTTGTATAGACACAATTAAAGAACAATAGGTCGCGGTCACCGGTGACCGCTTGGTGTTTGACAGTTTAATTGAAATAAATGCTTTGACTTTGACTTTGGACGAAATCAGAACGAGTCATAATCTTCAGTAGTGAGGGAAATTATAAAGAGAGGAAGGTAAAGAAAAGCTCTGGCAATTTTCCGCTCAGCTGGTGTGCTGTCATCGGCTGCCGGCGCCTCATGACAGACGTAACTCTGACAAACGACTGCTAATTACAGACACTCTGATATTGATACTATTATAACTACTGCCCGTTCTACATTAGAACATTCGCAAATCCTTGAAATGATAAGGAGGAAAAAATGTGACGCTTTGAGATTTTCTGGCTTTTGTTTTTCTATGTAAGATGATATTTTGCTAATTGATATTTTAAATGACTGGCGTTGTGTGCTGGTTCCGAACATAATTATGTCAGAATACGATGTTTAACTCGGATGGTTGTAAAACACCACACTCTTCATTCTTACACTACCAAAAAATAATCTAACTAGCCTAATCGAATCAATCCTCATTTCTATTGCAGTTTACGTAATTCCATTAACGGATTGAGAAAAAAATGGAAATTAGAAGCCACTATTTAAGACTAGCAACCACAGGAAGCTGGCTTAATTGCACGTCAATCGAAAAGACGAATGTTTGACACTCGATCAATTATAAACCCAGGTTCACAACGACCAATGACGTCACGATATTATTAAAGATGGCGGATTTCCTTATCATTTTGAAAATGTACTTTAAATTGAAGATTGGAGCCTATTATTTTATAGTACACGAGTGTATGGTCAACGTAGGGAATGGCCAATTAGCGCTTGTTGCTCTTCAGATCGTGGCTTAATTAGTGATGTTACAAAACTATTTGTATCTTCACAAGATGAACAACATTCAAAATTTTCCTCTCACTAGTATCTAAGACCTCATAATGTAGATATTATTTAGCATTATCAGAAAACTTGTATGTTATGTTAGACCCCTAGTATTTGGTGACCCGTGTAAAGGATGCCATTTTTGAAGACGTAGGTAAACAGTCGTAAGGAGATAATGCATGAACTAGACAGTCGAGACTATCATCAAAAGGAGATTGTATAAGAGATGAAACCAAATAAAAACAACAAATAGTTCTTAAATAGATTGAATTCTGTCGTAAGAAAGATCATAATAAGGCTTAGAAAAAGAAGGTAAGCGAGCGAAGTGGGAAATGATTTACCAAGAAAACCTACAAAAGAATAACAACTGGAGGAAAAATTATTAAAGGTAAAGCAACAAGAACAATTCTTTGAATTGATGCCAATACTACAACGTTTTCCTGCCTAAGTACAACTATTGATTGACATTGTTAGGCGAACAATCATAAAACTATATTTTTACAATATTTATGAAATTTTCCATTAACCCAGTACACTATATGTATATCGTGCTCCACGCATTTGTCTGACACAATTTCTGTGGATTGGAGTAACATTTTGTTTTTATAATTACTCAGATGTTCGTAGTACATGATCTTAGGGTTTCCGCGTCTTAATGTATAACTAGGTTTATAGAGGTAAAGTCACGTCTTCTGTAGACCCCAATAGTACATACAGAACTCCACTACTATCACATACACTATGATCTTTATTGTACACATCATAGGCACTTCTTTAGCTTCCATGACATTCATACATCTGGTTATTTGGTTAAGCTTACTACGCACTTGGTCTTTTTCAAGGATCTCTCCAAAGAGACCAGTATGTTCTCCTAGGGCGGCCCCTACCTACGTTGTTATGTTCATCTGTTCAAGGCTATCATTTTAATCGAGTTCTATTTTCCACCTAGTCGATATCGGTGTATTGTTTCTCCACGACAGCCGACCGACGCCGCGTCATGTAGGGCACACGAGCGGGCTCCATGCCAACTGTCCCGCCCCGCCTGACGTGACTTATGATAGTGTGCACGCTGCATTATATTTTAATAGACTAGTAAGTACTGTTTGTTTTGGTTAATTGATTATTATTGCTGGAATTTCATATTTATTGAAGAAGTTCTGGATAGACAAACTGTTTATAAATTTTACATGACGTAAACTATTCGGTTAGTACTTCTCAAGTGATAATATGTACTTCTCAAGAGTGAGGTATCCAAATAAATCACGAACTACTGCACGAATCACCATAACTTTCGAAGTCAAAACAAAACCCTTCGTCGAAAATATGGTAGAAGTGAAAGAAGTATAGTATGAAAAAATCAATTAACTAATTATTTATCCCCCTGCCATTTCTACCCCATTTGAATGTTAGCCAAAAGCACCTACGCAGGATAAGTAGCAGTTTTATATGCTCACATTTAGAAAAACTTTAGAGTAATTAAAATTAAAGTAAAAAAAGTATCGTGAACTACGAAGTCTCTACGAAGTACCTAATGAAAGTGCCAGTGTTCCCGAGATATGACGTGATAATCAGCTAAAATAAAGTCGCTGACAGCTCAAGGCGTGATGTCATTACAGCATGATGCCAAATCATTAAAACACTACACGTTACGCCGCTGTAAACATTACTGTTTAACTACGGAGTAAATAAAACATGTCATATAATCTTATGTAGTTTTTGATTTGTAATTCTATAGGTCAGGAGTCAGGACTTCAAGATATTTGAAAATCGAATCTTTGAAGACTCGGTGGTCATACTAAGAAGAAAAAAGTTGCACCAAATGAATAATTGATAAGTACACAAATATACAATGATAGATACTTACAAACATCGAAGATGTAGGTAATTGAATTTTCTGGAAAGAGAAAACCCCAAGACCTACTACTATGCACGTCCAAAAACTTTATGGGATAGCATTGAATGATGCGTCTCGTGGAATAGGTTATGTGTTATGCGCAGTTTGTTACAATAATCGTCAGCGTCTACGCATGCATTTTTAATGTAAACATATCGCGTTGCATCGCATCATCTGCCAACTGGAGTAGCCGTTATCTTAAAGCCTCAAGGGCTAATTGGGCTTTTGATGCCAAAATGCAGTTATATTTAGCTAGAATTACGTAATTGGTACGCACCGAGGTTAGTGATGTCGTTAAAATGGTAATTAGACCAAAAATCAGAGAAACTTACTTTCTTTTCTATTTTTTTTGTCGCTAACAGATAGCTAATTTTCGAGCTAACAGATAGCTAATGTTCTTAGTTATCTTATTAATCTGGAGCTAGCTGATTTTTGTTAGAGAAACATTAATGTCATTTTTCATTTGCACTTTTATTTTAAAAGATCGTCCTATGATATACTATATGATGTATCTATTCACTTCAACTTGAATCTGAATAAATTTTCATGTATATTCATTGCCAATTATGGCAAAAACTAAGGCCACGATTGCATGGCACTAGTTTAGAGTGTAGACACTGATATCAGGTCCAATTCGTAACATTTGACAGGCATATATTTTATGTCATCTGACGTTTACAAAGGCCAATCGCTTTGTACTTCTGCATCTGTGGATATTTTTGACTGTTTAAATGTTAAATTTTGTTTTAATTACACATGAATTCTATGTCCAGCGATAGAAGAACGAATTTGCCTGTTACCAATAAATCACACATTAACTCGATCTATCTCATTCAGTAACAATTAAAACAGTTAACACCGATCGAATATAAAATGATTCTAGATTTTCATCTGATGCCATCTCGATTAATTGACGGTTCGATTCCCAGCATTCTGGTACGAATAAATCGGCGGCCGATGCGCGATGCGACCAGACGACGGCTCTGAATGAAGGCGACAGCTGACAGATTACACGGGACAGATTGACGACTGCCACATTTATTATTTGATGCCACTTGTTAGCTGTGATGCAATGTATTGGTTTAAAATGTGATAGCAAAAACTGACAGAAAATTCTATCGAGTCTGTGGTATCCCCGCAAGAGTCCAAACGACAAATGAAACAGTCTGAAGTAGGGTAACGATTTTGCTAAAAATGTAAAGAAAAAAAAATAGTTAATGTTTCTTAGAAATTAAGGAAACATGAAAAGTTACTCAAGATGAAACCCTAAACGACACTGCTGACGTTTGATCTTTCACAAGAATACATTTAAGTTGTCATCTAATATGTAGCTAAATGGACGCCTTCTAAGATTCCATGGATTTAGTTTTAATTCAAAAGTAGTTAAAGGAATTCATATACTTATACAGTCCTAACTACCTACCTATACCTGCACGAGAGGAACGGCCATCGTACCTGTGCGGTCTGACGTGGGCTAACTTTGTGTGGTATTTCGTGTAGGTCTTCATTACCTTCTGAGGTCGAACTGATATTCGTTCAAAGTCAACTTTTTAAAGTCAAAATCCAATCTAATCTACTATCTAATAAAATAAAAACACTCACCTAACCAAAGCTTCCATGATCGACAACTATATTCACCAAATAATAAACATGTATAAACAGTAAATATAACGAGCGCGAAACTCTCATCAAGATCGGCACGTTATCAATCAGTATCATCAGCGAGCGTCTCCTGGCGACGGTGACGCCACCTCGCGGCGTGCCAACATGCCAGCAGTGACTGGCATGCCGTCGCGTGAGGGGCAAATTGCGAGCCACTCGTGTGTGGTACCAGCATTTGTTGCACTGATATCGAAGGCTGATTTATTTGTTCAACAGATAATTCTGGATGATGAAAAAAATTGTGTCTTTTTGCATGTTAAAGAATCTGCATTTTAAAATTGACGCTACATTTTGGTGTAGAATTTAGTAGTTACTGTTTTTGTTCTATATATTTTGGAATAGGGGGTAGACCATCACATAGCAATGAAGGATCATTGCCGCCCCTGAAGATCAGCATCACTAGAAAAGTTATAAGTGCCTTACATTAACATTTTTTAAATTATACATTTTCTCAAACATTACCGGACTGTTCGAACTTCATTGAATGTCAATGGCCTAATGTATAACTATTTAAGTAAAGTTCGAAAATTATCTACAGAGTTCTGTAAACCACTAGGCTATGAATGCTATGGTTGATCGTACCCATCTCAATAACAATAAAAAAACAAAATAAATCAAAATAGCAACTCACCTTTTTCTTATGAGACTTCTTGTTCATCTCGCGGAGCTGTCTCCTGCAACAGAACACAGATGCTGTATGTTTTGATACACAAATCACATTCTATTATAATGGGCCACAGCTGTTTCTCCCCGAATCCCGAATCACTCCGGAAATATTCTGTGACGCTGACTTTAACAATAATGTGATCCGGCTGGCTTGTATGAGCTGCTATGAAAATTACGACCTCTAGAATTGCAGTGACCAAATTAAATATTTGTGTCAAAGTGTATGTTGGAAATGTATTTCTGTCTATTCATTTTAGTAATGGTGCAATGAATTGTCAAGTTGTCGCTGAAGATGAGATCATGAGTATTATGAAAAATCCTGATATTGCGAAGCACATTTTAATTCAAGTCATAAAGAGCATAACATCATAACATCACGCCTTTTATCCAGGAAGGGGTAGGCAGAGGTGCACATTATGCCACTGTACAATGTAACACCCACTTTTCACTATTTTGTGTGTTTTGCGCAAAAATAAATGGTTTTTCTTTCTTTCTTCTTTCTATTTGTTATGAGTCCCATGTAATAGGGGGTGAGCCTATTGCCATATACCGGGCACAATTCCAGACTCCGTGCTACTACTGAGAATTTTTAAAAACCCAGTAGGTAATAATTTGCCCGACCCGGGAATCGAACCCGAGACCCCTTGCCCGGCAGTCGCACTTGCGACCACTCGGCCAACGAGGCATTCATAAAGAGCATACGCTTGTATTTGCTTCAGATCGTTGGAGGTGTGTTCGGACCAAAGTACACCGTTTCTAGTTTTTAACTACTTATACATAAGACAAAGCCTAATTGAAATGCAAAATGTTTATTGTAGGTACAGTAATGTGTACCACTGCACTAGATAGTAGTGTAGGTACTTGGCAGGCACATACACGATGGCTATTAAACGATATTAACTGTGCAGACAAATGGATGCAGCTGCTCCACTGAACAATATAACTCCTTTATTGCTCCCTAATTCTTTAACATCACAATAAACTCTACGAGTCATCACGGATTAAGTAATCATTGAACATCATCGAAGTCAAGAAAAAACATCTCGACTACGCCAAAACAAATGTCTTCAAATGCGATGTTGAAAATGAAGAATTCAGAGCATTTATATCTGACAGTTTGGACAGGAAATGTCAGCAAAACACTTTCGTAATGGCTTTTTTATAAAATGAACGGTTTCTCATCTAGACCAACAATTAATCAAATTCATATTTAATTAAGCACTCTTCCCGCCCTATTGATTACCTAATCATTAAAATATTCGCTGTTTTCGTTCCCCTCCACCGTGACGAAATCAAACCCGTGGGCTATACATAAAATCGTTTTAAAATTAACTATTCATGCTTTTGTTTAAAGGCACGCTTCTAAATTCCTTCGGTCACAATTTAATTTAATGTGTCGTCCATTTTGACGCGGAGAAATCGGCCGCTCACAAAATAGTAGCCGTTACTAATTAAACATGGAAACGGGGATGGAAAATAGACACCAAGGATAAAGAATGATCTTATTTGTTTTGGTTTCTTCCAGTCTTAAGAGCTTTCGCCTATTAAATGGTCTGAGATACGAGCGAAATGGAATCAAAGTTGTAATAATATCAAGCATTTCAAACAATACCATAATTCTAAGATTGTATGATGGCTTTAGAAACCATTACTGTATATTGTTTAAAATTCCTCTTCAATCAAAATAGTATTCTAGTCAGAATAGAAGATTCTAGTCGTTCTGCTACTAGAAGGAAACATACACCACGCAAGGTTATCGTGCCTAGTAGCAATAGAATTGGTAAGTTGCCTAAACTACCCACCCCTGTCACTGTTTCTAACTGTACCTAATGCACCAATATGTTAACAAAAATATCTATTTTAGTAACGACACAATGTGCCAAACACGACACGTCGGTATCCTTACTAATATTATAAATCGGAAACTGAGTTTGTTTGTTTGTTCCGCTTTCACGCCGGAACTACTAACCGATTGCTTTGAATTTTTGCAGACGTAAAGTTAGAAGTCCGGATTAAATAATAGAGTACTTTTTATCCCGAAAAAATTTGATATTCCCGAGGGAAAATAAAAGTATTGGTATAGATGGAGCTGTGTGTATTGGTATATGTCACATAGGCTACTTTTTATACTTTTGTGACGCGAGCGAAGCTGCGGGTAAAAGCTAGTTAAAACTAAATGCTTCATTACTTTGTATTGAAACTTGTCGCTATTATATTTGTTTTAACTTTTATTTTACAGTTCCACATCAATAGATTGTTTTTACGGCCGTAAAGTCAGCTACAAAGAGGCTGAACGATCGTGGATCATTGCTCTGTTTAAAACTTTGACTTTTGGTGCGTTGTAAATAATTCTGTAATGCGTTCTCTACGTTCTAATGTTAAGATTTCGTTAAATATTTTGGTGATTGGTGCCATTCTAAATTAGGAGGGATCTCTTTTATCTCTGATGTTTTAACAGAAGTCTGACAGGAGGTATCGATCCAGGAAATGTTATTGTGATTTTTTACAGTGTTTCCATTATGGAAAGACTTAAAATTATTTTAGAAATAGAACAAACACGTTTCTGTAACCCGGCTCATAATCGCGCATTACTTTCGACGTTTATTATAAACAGAGTTTTATTGAATTTCACGATCTTAATGCAGAAATTGAAACAACAATCAAATAAAAACAAACGGACCGTTTTATTGCCGCCCAACTGGCGTACACTGAAGAAATCCAATCTCCCGTATTATCATAACCTTAGCCGCGATGTAAATCAAATTTTGGCGTTGAATGTTTGCCAATGCGTTTAAATAAACTGACCATTGGATGGATGGCATAGACAGCAGCTCAACCTACCCATTTCTATCTTACTTTATTTGATTTTAAACTTCATTATTTTGGTATAAAGTCGAAAATCCAATAAAAAAACCTGACAGAGTGGAATAGCTTGACTTGTAACAAGCCTCTGTACTATAGTGTCCGGGCGAACGGACAGCGTCATTTGGCGGGCATCAGAACTCGCTCAAAGTTCCCATTTAAACGCTGTTTTCCCTTTCAAGAGTATAAACAACTACACACTGGTTTCCGTAACGTTGTGATGTGTCAAACAAATGTTATTGATCACCACAATAACGTATGGAGTGCAGTTACCAAACTGTTATGTGTTTCTGTGTGCTTTACTGGATTCTCATTTGTAAGAATATTTACTCTAGTGAGATTGAAAAATGGTGTTCACTGGAGCAATGCTGAGAATAACAATGACTTGCTCTTCTATCACATTCAATAAATAAATAAGCGTTCTAAAACATCCGAATCCTTATTTATTAGGATTTATAGTGTAACAAATCTTGGTCTAAGTTTCCTAAATCAGACGATGGAATTTACAATTGCAATAGTAATAAATAGTTCCGATATGATATAAGTTGAAAGAGTTAGTCTGCTATTATTAGCATCAGACACATAATATAACATCTCGCCTTTTATTCTCGAAGGGGTAGGCAGAGGTGCACATTACGACACTTAATGTATAATGTAACACCCACTTTTTTACTATTATTTTATGTTATGGGTCCCGTGTAGGGGTTGAGCCTATTGCCATATACCGGGCAAAATTCTAGACTCCGTCCTACTACTTAGATTTTTAAACTGTCAAACACCGCGAGGACACCGGTGACCGCAACCTATTATTCTTTAATTGTGTCTATAATGACGGGACTCAAAGGGTTAAAAACCCCAGTAATAATAATTTGCCCGACTCAGAAATCGAACCCGAGACCCCTTGCCCGACAGTCGCACTCGCACCAACAAAGCACTCTTATTAGCATCAGAGTTCTATAAATATACCTTACTTTATAATATTTATTCGCATTATAATTTACGTTGATAGTTCTGTTTGAAAAGAAATGATTAATTTATGTCTTCCTCAGAATCCTCAGTCAAACGATGACGGCTTATATTTTATGTTATTACACAGCTGTTATAAATATTCAACGCTTAAAAACATGTTCATATCAACATTTCTTAAGAACTCAATCAAGGAATACACTACGTACAGATTTTGGGATTCTGTAAAATATGATTCCTGTTTTATCTCATGGGAGCATTTAATCGAGATAAAGTATCCAAAATCAGCCCATACCCTGTATATGTCGCGGAGAACCTAACGGTCGCGGGTTACCGGGGCTCCTTTTCGAAGCGCAGGAGAAGGAACGGGGTGGTGTTTAGTCAGTAAGAGTCTGACACTCCCTCCCGTCTCACCCAGGCGGGAGAGGTCATTAGATGATTCCCTCTTTAAAAAAAATACTCTGTATATCAAATCTCGTCAAAATCCGTTCAGTAGTTTCAACGCTAATTGACGGATAAACATCCAAACAAAGAAACTTTCACGTAATTATATATAATATTATTGTGATATTAGTACCAAACTTTTTACTAGATAAAGTACCTAAATAGTAACTACACTGAACGTAAAAACAACAAAGGACTAAAACATATCACAGCTGAAAAAAACATGAAACATCGTAAAGATGCAAAACAGTTTTAGTTGTAAAAGGATCAAATGGAATATCATAGAGTTGTAAACTAAAGTGCTGCCATGTTCTCTGAAGCTGGCGGCAAATTATGATGAAGAGCATCCAGTTCAAACGGCAAGAGCAATCTGTCATGCGAGTGACGGCGCGACGGCGCGACGTCCGAACGTCCCCGAGACGTCCACATAAACGTTTTGTTATAGTCGTCATGTATTTGTGATGAATATGACGTAGCTGCTTTTATCTCGCCCAGGAGTAGGATCAAAGGAAGATTACCATCAGTTTTACTGGGCTATGTTGCAAGCTATTTCGGAATAGACTACATGTGGAGGATATTATATAGGAGTGTTGTGTCTCAGTTAAGAATAATTTTTAAGTCTATGGTTAAGATTAAGGTTATAAGAACCTAACGGGTAACCGGGTCGGAGTCGCGGAGAACCTAACGGGTAACCGGGGCTCCGGCTCGACGTGCAGGAGAAGGAACGGGGTGGTTTTTAGTCAGTAAGAGTCTGACACTCCCTTCCGCCTCACCCAGGCGGGAGCAGCAATTCGATGATTTTCCCCCCTTAAAAAAAAAAAAACGGGTAACCGGGGCTCCGGCTCGACGTGCAGGAGAAGGACCGGGGTGGTTTTTAGTCAGTAAGAGTCTGACACTTCCTCCCGCCTCACCCAAGCGGCAGCAGTCATTCGATGATTTAACCCCATAAAAAAAATGTGTTTATATGTACGCAATCATTTTAATTATTCTAGGTATATTGTTTAAAGGAGAAACCCGAACTTCTTAGAAGCTTGGGCCTGGCGTTACATAGCTGGAATTTTGTCATAATTTAGAGCACTTAGGAAAATTTCACGAGCCTAATTTTCAAGTCTCTCTGCAATGGCCAAATTGTAGCTATACTGTATTGTAGCTGTACTCAATACTCAGCAGTAATATTGCCATCAATGACTGGTCTCAATCCAAAATATCTGAATCAATTTAGGTTTATATTAGAAAAAGAGAAGTAATTTCAGAAATCTATGGGCTTTTAGAGATTACTACTGCGACCTACAGTTTTAAATACATACATAACATCACGATTTGTGCACATTACCGCACTTAATGCCGCTGTACAATGTAACACCCACTTTTCAATATTTATGTTATGAGTCCCATATAATGGGGGTGAGCCTATTGTCTTATACTGGGCACAATTACAGGCTCTATGCTACTATTGAGAATTAAAAAAATACTTTGCCTGACCCGGGAATCGAACCCGAGCCTCCTTTCCCGGTAGTTGCGCTTGCGACCACTCAGCCAACGAGGCAGTTTGAAATACAGTTACTGATAAATATACTTGTGTTTAACAGCCGAGGTCGGTTTACGCGTTAAAGTACTGCTTCAATAAATCATACTGCAGCTCTTGGCTCCAGCATCAATAGACGCCGCGTACGCGCATCATTGCCGCCCGTTACTGATACAGCCTACAGATAAAGTGATTCATATTTAAATAGATAATATTTTATTATTATTCTATTTGGTTATCAATACATAGTATAAAACAAAGTCGGTTTCGCTGTATGTCCGTATGTATGCTTAGATCTTTAAAACTACGCAACGGATTTTGATGCGGTTTTTTTTAATAGATAGAGTGATTCTTAAGGAAGGTTTGTATGTATATACATATTGCACCCGTGCGAAGCCGGGGCGGGTCGCTAGTTAATAATAAAGGTACATGATATGCCTTACAATCTAACGCCATGTCCAACAAAACTATGTGTAAAAGGTATGACTGTTGGATCTTCTATATTTAAATTACTATTTATTATGATAATGGTTATAATTAATTTTAAATACATAATATAGTTATGGTAGTGTGCTAAACAGATATTTTTGACGAGTTCAATTTTGTGTTGCTGGCCACAAGGGTGCTTCACATTGATTACTTTAGTCTACTATCTGAATGGTCGCAATTGCAACGAAGTATGTTATACTTTTCGAGTTTAAAATTCTTAAAAATAGCACGATTTTAAGTTACAACTTACAAATAAAAACCCGAGGTGCAAAAACTAGGACTACGTGCATATAATTGACTCTTACCTCTAAGTATGTAAACAAATCTTTAACTAGTGAGACGACTCAACTGTACAAGATTCTAACAACAAACGGATATACAGAACATCAAAGTGATAAAATTCCAAGATAAATCTAAAATATGTGACTTCCTTTCTACAATACCGATGTAGTAGACTGAAAACTTTACAACAAATTATAATTCAACGAAAATTACTAAAATATTATTCATAAACATTTTTTCCCTATTGAAGTCTTTTTCTTAGGCTTTACTACGCATCGTAGCGCGTAGTAGGTACTTCCAAAGCTACGCGCAAGGATAGGCCGTAGCGTATCCTTGCGCGTACGTATCGTAGTACTATTTGTCCCTATAACTTTCGTAGCCCGTAGCAAGTTGTGTAGTATGACTACAATTTTTGATTTGTTTTAATTTTTGTTAGTGATTTTTTTTTATTTACGGCCATGTTCGTCCCACTGCAGGGCAAAGGACTCCCTACCCTCCTTCCACTCCTCTGTATGTAAAGCTTTGGCCGGTAAACTCACGCAGTAATTAAAATAACAATTTACAGACATTTTGTTCGATTTGGAGCAATATTTTAAGCTGTTTATAAAGAGAACATAAACAGAATGTCCCGTACCACACGCACTTCAGTATTGTTAGTGCAATTAATTTTATTCAACACGGTTACTTCCTTCTTTGAAACATGTTTAGATTTCAACTTTTAATATATTTTACACCGTGTGGTGTACCTGTGCCGTCTTTATAATATAGGTACTCGGGGCCCGTACGCAGGGCCCTCATACGGCGGAGACCCAGGAAGACCGACAATTTTTATGACAGACACACAACGTGTTGCAAGTTCGATTCCCACACGGAGGTAATCTATATGTGGTCAACTAATTGTTGTTCCGGGTCTGGGTGTAATGTGTAAGTGAACTTGTATGTTTGTAAATGTAGCCACGATATATGAGAAAATCCTAGTATAAGGCAACGTTAAAAAGATACATCCCAAAAGGCCCCGAATTATTCTGTTCCCAAGGGCTCCAGCGTAGTCTAAGACGGCCTTGGTGGTCACAGCAAAGTAGAGTAGGTATGTACATACATTAATCACCACCCGCTTCCCGTGGGTGTCGTTAAAGTCGACTAAGGGACTACACATTTAACAAAGACCGGGCAGAAAGAAGTGTTCCATGAAATACTCAATCTTTTTAAACTGCAATCTCCGCCTGCCAAGCTTGGAGGTTATGACAAACCCTTCTGTTGTAGAGGAAGTCCATAGTCCAAATCAGTCCATAAACTCAAAGTCAAAATCCTTTTTTTCAATTAGACGAGGAAGGCACTTTTGAACGTCAACAAAAAAATCTATTTTAGTCTATGTTTGAAAGTTATAACGACTTTTAATTCTTTTTTTAAACTACGCAATGTTTAATTGGTAGAGGATGTTTTTATATTGCTGCCGTTACTAAAGTCATGTCTTACGCAAATCTCGTAAGCATTAGATTTGTTCCTTTTGCAGATTGATCCGAGATAGTAAAGTCAATAAATTGGAGTTAGTGATCGAGGAGTGAGACTATTAGAATGTTTACTTTAAGATTATGTTTAATGTTTATGTATCCTAGTATCCTACTTACTGTGTTGGAATTTTAGACATGCCATTCTGCATGAAAATCCAATTCCGATTTTACAAGCTCTCTTCAAAATGTAGTTGATTGGTATGCTCTATGTTAAGGTCCGTCACTTCTACCTAATTATTGAATTATTATTGTTTGGTATCGATTAGTCATGAAACAATTATTAATTTGTCAATTAAAATCAAGTCATGTTATTCCATCGGAATAGCTTTTAAAAATGATACTTACCTATCGTTGTCACGTTGTGAATTAAACAACAAATTAAAATAAAAGACACAATAAATAAAGATAACAAACCTCCACCAATTATCAACACCAAAAATTGTCACTGGCCACTGAAAATTAATACTATCCGTATAAACTGTCACTTCACATCATAAAAATGGCCTCGAATATGGCGGGAAAAAGTTTAGGGTTAGCGCGCGCGACCGTTTACCCTGGCACAACACACTGTTATGCCGGGACTGAGGACTGACACAATAAAATTAAGCATTTACACTGTGAACCGGCCCACGAGACGTTTTCGTAATAACCATAGTAGATTGCAATGTGCGCCCATTTATTGGGAGTTAATTTGGCAACAGTGGCATGCCAAATGATTTTAATGGTGCGCGCCACTTTGCTGCCCAGTCGCCTGTGTCTTCAACACAAAGAAGTACCCACTGAGCTCTGGAGAACGGGCCCGACGACGAAATATGATTTTCTTTGATGTTAAAATTGATAGTTAAGGTCGTAACCTATTAAAATTAAGCTCATTTTGTGTCACTTTAATTATTTCGCAAGTGTTGTCCATTTTATTAATGTGTCAGTTTTAAGAGTTGATTTATCTTATAGATTACCTACATATTTTAGCTATTTTATAACAGTAGAGGTGTATTAAATTATAGTAGGCAATCGAAGTACTTAACATTAAAAAGCATTGGCATCAGTTAGTGATAGGATATTACAGATTAGTAGTTCGGATATAACACCTTAACTATGTAAGTACGTTTTGCACTTCCAACGTTCAGCACTCGTAACATCTCGTAGCCGATATGATGATAATGATAATTACCTAAGTACCTGTTATGGCGAAAGCTAGTAGAGGTAGTCAGGTATTCCTATAACTAGCGTTTTTTGCTTTCTTAAACTGTCAAACACCAAGCGGTCACCGGTGACCGCGACCTATTGTTCTTTAATTGTGTCTATAAAACCGGTACTCGACGAGTTAAGAGAAAAATGTGATGAGATGATGTAGTAGTGTAGATATACCTACGTCACAGTAGATATTTCTACTGTGCTTACGTTATGAAGGTATATCTTATACATATGTCTGTCTATGTTTTTAGATATACCTACATTATGTAGTGTATAATATAGACAGATATACCTGTCGCGGAGAACCTAACGTGTTACCGGGGCTCCGGCTTGAAGCGCAGGAGAAGGAACGGGGTAGTTTTTAGTCAGTAAGAGTACTCTGACACTCCCTCCCGCCTCACCCAGGCAGGGGAAATCATTCGATGATTTTCCCCCTTAAAAATACACCTACCCAATGTAGGTAAGTATATCTGTCTATGTTAATAATTAGGAAGGTTATAAACCTAGGTTTAAACCAGGCATCTTTTACTGGCTTCAATTGTGATTGTAGGAAAGTTCTCAGTACCTAAGTACTAAGTACCAACTCATCCTATTGCAAACAAGTGCACATGGTAGCTACGAATTCTCAGAAAGTTTCGTTTAACCTTTTGAGCGCCAGGGTCACAAATACGTGACAAGCGAAAACTGTCCCTGAGCGCCAACGACACAAATATGTGACAAAAACAGCGGTACATTAAAACACGAAATAAACTATTTAAACATTACTTTAATGCCTATTTATTTATATACCTGTAAAATAGAAGGTCCAAAATTTATTTATTTCCATAAAACTAATTAAATTGCATTATAAATATTGAGAAATTTTACGTTAAAAAGAAAGAAATAAACTCTGAAAAAAGAATGTCCTCACACGCCAGAGTCATAACTGCGTGACCGCTAGTGATGTAGCGCATGTTGGATAATATCATTATTTCAAATCAAAGATCGATTCGAAACTTTCCTCTGGAATATATTATTTTAGGTATAATTTGGTACTAGGATAAAGCAGCATTAATTTTATAAAACCAGTCTTAAAAATCATTCAATAAGCTACATAGTCAAAAATAAAATTTGGTTGGGTCGAATTTCGATATTCACTAATCCCAACTCAAGCGCATCCCTAACGCAACCCGAATTATCAGTACCCTGTACGCCATGGTCACGACTAGACGACAATATGGTGACGTCACAAGCGCGGCGACCAGAAATTAGTGAAGTGAATGAATAATATTTATGATTAATTTACTTGTGATGTCGAGTTCAAGATTTATATTAAGTGACTATTATAATGAGTGGGAATTTAATGACTACGGAAGAACTTTTTCGCATATTAGAAGGAGTCTCAGATGACGAAGAATTTTCGGAAACAATTTTCGGATTTTATTTACATATGGCTTTAGATGATAAGATAATACAATGCAGATTTTGTATAATGTTGTTCTATTATTCTAAAGATTTATTAGTATAAGACTGATTGGTAACTGTGATAATTATATATAATTGTTAATTGTTTTAATTTGTTACTTTTTTATGCCTGATAACACATGGCTTACTATTCGCTGGTTGCGCGATGACAGCGCCAACTAGCGGTCGGCGGACTCGGCGGACCTTGGTACGTCAAATAGTTGACTGTCATTGTCTTTACGAGGAGTAAGCAGTGAATAAAGCATGAAGGTGTAGGTAAAGATGGAGTACACAGTACACACTTGAAATACCTACTTGAATTTTTATTTCTCTTCTACTGTCTGAGGTCAGTTTGTTTCAATTTCTGTAGTACACTAGAAAAAGAGATCAGACCTCAGTTTGCCTCAGAGAATAGGAGCGAGAGTATTTGACTCGAAACTTTTATTCTAAGTGTGGGCTCCATATTTACCTATAACTTCGTGGAATAAAGTCTGCCAAAAGTTCCTTTTTTAGCCACGATGCGCGCTGAGATCGATTTCACTGTCCCCACCACCCACTTTGCACCCAGCGAATTAGATGATCAGAATGCAGGTTGCATTGTAGATTTTGTATAATTTTGTTCTATTATTCAAAAGATTTATTAGTATAAGACTGATTGGTAATTGTGATAATTATATATAATCGTTAATTGTTTTAATTTGTTACTTTTTATGCCAGATTTATAGAACTTAATATTTAAAAACATGTATACATAGTACATACTGTATAACATTTTATTAATTTGACTTGACCGTTATTCGAAGCTTATTTAATTGAGATAGGCCTTCTGCTTCCCTCCTTCCGCTTTTTCTATATGTCTATCTCTTTCTACTACGTCACTTCCACTTGGCAGTGGTGGGGAGGCTTGCTAAGAGAGACTCGCTTTTTTTATTTCATTGGCGTCTTGTTTCCCGCCTTGAACGGTTGTGCCTTGTGAATCACAAGACAACCATTCACAAGTTGTGAAACTACCTTCCGATTTTATTATTATTTCTTTTTTATAAAAGTGATAAATGTCCTAACGGCTTTTATTACAATTGTAAAAATTTTAAATTAAATAAAGCTTAGTCTTTCGTTACCTATTATGGAATTCAGGTAATAATTGTGATTATTCATGTTGTTCCTGAACACTTCTTCGTATGGAAGTGTCGACTTGAACGTAAGTTTCGAAAAATAGCTAAACAGGTACGTAACCTTTAGCAATAAATTGTATGCAGGTGAGTACTTTCTAGTGTTATTGAAAATTTTTGAGAATATCATTTTGATGTTGATGACCTGATAAATTGTATAGAAATTATGTATGTCTATCAAAGTGTGTCTTCGGATAAAACTCGAGAGCTGTGCTCCCAACAGAACTGTTGGTTAATTCGGTACAGTCTTGGACTGTATATTGCATACGTGGAATTGCTGACGCGATACCCTATGCTATAGCTATTGCTCAGAAATTCGGGTGGATTTGTACCACTATACGAACAAAGAACGAAGGTTCTGTTCGAATGTTAATAATATTGCACAGTTATTTGTCTGTTGTACCTAATTGTCTTGTGAGATTACTGTGCAAATATAGAAACCGATGTACGTTCCTATAATATAAAATGTTGCTTTGAGATTAAACTTAATAGTGTACTTGATTAAATATTGTGTGCACTTTAACAAGGGTTTTTGGGAACCCTTTAAGAACTGCTTACATGTGAGTTGCTACTTCAAAAGTACCCTTTTTCCACAGGGGATTTTAGTAAGTACCTAGTCTTAAGCTTTATTACAGATGGTTTGTGGACATCGTTCTGAGAATCACCAAATGCTAAGAGGCTTAGCCATTAGATAGACAAAGGACTTCTTGATAAGGCTAATTTGAAGACAATTCCACCATTATGATATACTAATTGATTCAACGCAGAGAGGTTTACTGCCGCTGTAGAATAAGCTGGTGGCGTGAGAAAATGTTTTTGGCCATTGCAAAAGGTAAATATTACATCTACCTCGCAGGTAGATTCAGTTTCAAGTTTCGCAAGTCTCCCAGGGGCCACAGCCTTACATAGCCCTCGCAGGGTTTGTGCTCAAGTTTTCCAACACATTAATACACATTCGCAATGTGCTAGCAGTATCTCACCTTCGCAAGGTGGTGACAACAGCAATAAAACCCGCCTTTGCAAGGTGATGACAACAGCAATAAACCCACCTCCGCAAGGTGGTTGTATCATATTCATGCTGTTTTATATATTTTTCGGTCGTACCGAAAAATTGTAATATCTTTCGGAGTTGGTCAAATCCTCGGCAGAATAAAATTAGCAAAGTCAGGGGCGAAGACGTGTTATCGCACCGTCATAGACTGCAGCATTGACAACAACGACGTAAGTATTAACAATAGAGCAGACAGTCTCCTGAAATTGGTAGACCGATGGGAACTTGTAAACGTCAGATTATGAAATAACAAGGTATCGCATACCTTTTTACAAAAACTGTTCCTTGTTCACCCCAATGTTGTCTGAACGAACTTGTTGAACTGGAACATCTGTTCATCAAACATCTGTTCCAGAATCTCTGTCACTCTGTTCAGAAATGACATCAGTCATGAACAAAATAACAGAACAGGCAATTCCGGTCCGAGCTACTGAGCAGCCAAGCTTCCTACCATTGATATTTCTGGTCCAAGGGCGCCCGCATCGTCCATTTGGAAATTCAGGATTTATATATCAGTTGACCGATTCGTTAATACACATACGTGTTAACACACATAGTATTTCTCATTTTCTACAACCTGATTGTCTATGCAAAATCGACATTTCCTGTGGCCCGTAGCCAGGGAAGGTTTCTGCGCCTAAATTATCGCAATGAATTGGTACGAATGACTAGCTTATCACTAGGCATGAGCTCAGCGCCCAATACTTTTGCTACGATTGTCTCAGACACTTGGGCAATGAGGTGTCGGGATTTTTTATTGCCACCAGGACGAAGGCCGACTTCCGACTTCGTATTAAACTGGGGCTCCATGTTTTAGAAAAGTTGGTCAATATCAGGGATCCATAGTCAAATCACAAACATTTTCCCGGGAGTAAAAGTTCTGGGATCATTTTGCCATTTAATGCGGAAGAAATGCAAGTCACGCACAGAACTCCAGAGCCTAGTTATTTTTGCTGCGTCTGCAGTTTCAAGAGAAAGGCTCGACTTTCAAGCTTTTCTGATCCTACAAGAATAAAATCTTAAAGTGCGATCGCAGATTGGTTTTCACTTTGTCTCATGTGAACAATCTTGTATGAAGGAGCCAGAATTATCATCCTCTGTCGGTCCTACACATGCTACTACCTTCTCATTCCCAGCAGATTGTGCAATGCGTCAGATATTGCTAAGGGAGCTTACCTGGGCAATCTCTTTCTCTTGGGTCTTCTGGTCAGAGCACGAGAAAGATTGTCATAGCAACCAAAAGAGAACGCTAGCTATTCTAAGAATTTTGGAAGATTCTTGTCTGTTCCTGAAATAGACTGGTTTGATATAGGACGACATCAAGTCTGTCATCGCATATATCCGTTACGAAAGGGGGGGGGCACCAAGTAGCTCCAGTCCTGGATTTAACCCTCATTTTTTCATTATACGTTCATATGCGTTAACATACACGTATTTCATGTACCAGATATGTACAATGCCCAGGCAGATCATCTGTTGAGGTTTTGCGAAACTTTAGAGAGCATCTGCCTGCAGAATGCACGAACAAAACGGTCTCCATATGCTAAGTTCCACTGATCAACTTATTTGCGTCATACCGAGTACATGTAATGACAATTACGTGCCCTTATATCAAAACTACGGACAAGCCCTGTTTTGTGACGCATTTTCCCACTTGGAAACGTTGTAAAACTCAGCGGGGGTGTTCTTTCCAGCTTTTTTGATTTCTTAGGTCCTGGATTCTCTTAATCAGGCACAGAGAACGTGCCTACTAGTAATTCCTAAATGAGAGCGAGTTTTTTGACGTGTCTCGCTTGCCGTAGGTAGTACCCCGTTTCTTTACGCTTTATCACCTAGACAAAGTCCTAATTAAGAACAAGGCGGCCACCACCGAGCGTCTACGACATGACCTTGGAAGTGTGGAAACGTGAGCCGTCTGGAATACTATTAAAATGATACTCTACACAATTAAAATTTCTTAAGAAGTCATGGCGTCCGTCAATACGTTAAATCTATAGTGCAGTCCTCAAAAGGTTGCACCGCACCGGAGGGGGGGGGGGAACCCCTCGGCTCCTATAGCAAGATTTTTGAGTACATTTTTATCTATATCTGATCTCTATTGAATCAATAATTTGTCGTACACTTAAATTTTGTACAATCAAAATCTGTGGTTACTGTCCTTTGTTAACCAGAACCATATGTCCTTTAGCATTTATTGCTAAAAACTATACAATCAGTAACATTAATCTAACTTATGAACTAACACATCAGTTAGTCAGTTAATCTCAAATGTAAGTAGATATGTAAAACGTGTAGTAAATGGTGATTGACCATGTCAATCGCCCTGTTTGGGTCATAAACGATCTAGCTAGATTCTTAGACAGTAAACGTATTAATAGTCTTTCAAGTGCAGAAACAAACAGCTGTTCTATTTCTCCTATACTCCAGGAGATGATTTCATGACTTCATTTTGCTCGATATTGATTCTAATAATTACCGTAATCATAATCACGTACTAGTTTTTCGGTCGGTTTTAGATCAAAAACTGATTCTGTTGATTAATTGGATAATAATAAACTAGCTTTCACCCGCGACTTTGCCCGTGCATTTCTACCAAGGGAGCACTTATCGGGATAAAAAGCATCCTATCACCTAAGTCGGCCCATACCCTGCCTGTATACCAAATTTCTAAAGCTTAGATCCAGTCCACTGTACTAAGCATAAGCTGGCGTAAGCTGTAATGTTATGTGTCAAATTTGAAAATAATGCAAATTGTTATAGTTTTGTTTTATTACACGTGAACTTAAACCGGCATAGAAAACTCTAATTGCGGTCAGGATCAAGGTTCTTTTGGCGGTAACCGATATTAACTCGTCGAGTACCGGTTTTATAGACACAATTAAAGAACAATAGGTCGCGGTCACCGGTGACCGCTTGGTGTTTGACAGTTTAAGGTATCAGTAATCCCCAAGACATCCTGAGGGTTTCAGATCAGCTGTGACCTGAAAAAATTGAGTGGATAGTTATCCTTTGAAGCAATCCTTTCTAAGTAATGATGATGATGATGATGAGTGTATCTTTGCCTTTTTATTCAATCAAGTCGATCAGAAAATTAGAAATAAGGTAATAAAATACCTCAGAGATATATTACATCTGTTTTTGTTCAGATCAAATACAATGTCATAAAGAATAGATTTTGCTACAATTCCTTTCTTCAAAACATGTATGTTTTAGATACTTACTATTTTACTTAGTTTTTCTATTCCGTGATTTTACCACATCATACCTTGACCGCAGTCATACTACCTCACATTGGCGTCTGTCACTTCCACCAGGCGATAACAAACACGTCTCAATTAAATAAGCTTCGAATAACGGTCAAGTCAAATTAATGGAAGCGTTTTACCTACCAATAAAACGCATATTAATTTACTTACCTTATTCGAAGCTTATAGTCAAGCTCTGCCTGGTAATGAGACTCAATGAAATAAAAAAAGCGAGTCTCTCTTAGCAAGCCTCCCCACCACTGCCAAGTGGAAGTGACGTAGTAGAAAGAGATAGACATATAGAAAAAGCGGAAGGAGGGAAGCAGAAGGCCTATCTCAATTAAATAAGCTTCGAATAAGGTAAGTAAATTAATATGCGTTTTATTGGTAGGTAAAACGCTTCCATTAAAATTTTCTATTTTTTCATAGTTTTTATTTACCTTCTTAACCTATTTCAATCATATATTTTTAAGTACCTGTTACATTCGGAATTATAAATCTGATTTAAAAAACGTGTTTCATTTATTATAAAATAATATTGTACTAGAACATCGATAAACGAGATATTACGTTGCCACATCCTTATTTCGGAAGCGAAGTAGTTATTAAAATGGCGGGCCGTCCACGCCATGGTCACAATATGAAGACAGCAGATCAAGAATAGTGTTGTACCTACAGTTATTATATTTAAATATATTGTAGTCTCATATCTGTTATTACGGTATTATACAAGTCTGTAAATAGTGTATAACTATTTCTTTAATAGGAAGAAATGTAATGTTGAATTAAATTTCAATGTTATAAGGACATTATATTTCGAAATTAAAGACGAAAATGAAAATAAAATTGATTATCGATGAAGTTTTGGAATCCCTATTTTTTTCGTAGGTATTTGCGGTGAATTTGTGGCCTGGCGTTGAGGGCAAGTTCATGCGTTTTTGCTCTGGCGTTCAAAAGGTTAATAGCTGACTACAGTTAAATTTAGTAGGTAGGTAATGCTCAGATTCCCACTCATTGTTTACTCTCATTTTAACTTTCAACAATACTTAGGATTTACAAAAATAATTCTCGGATGGATTTCTGAATCATTAGAGTAGGCGTTGATGCAATTTCCGGACAAAATGGGAAGCTTTAGTTAAAATTAGTCATCTGAATCATCATAAACTTTTAATAAAATTGTTTGGTTGATGATCAGTTTGTCTAAATCTGTACTAAGTAGGTAATAAAAGTAAAATAAACACTTTTGGTCGCCACCAGTGAATGACTATTTTACACTACTAAAGCAAAAGCTTCTTCCATTCCATAGAAAACATGGTACCTAATTTAGGTACCTAGGTAGGTACTTAGGTAATAAATAGATAGCCGGTAAGTATCACCTAAAGCTATAAACCAGATCACCTAAGTGTTATATTGAAATAATATAGGGTTTATTAGTATCGTAGCTGTCCGTTGTTCCATTATAAAATGATAGCATTGAGGGTGTCCGCGTCGTTGGACGCGATCAGCGTCGCACATTCCAGCATTATACCTATTTATTACCGTCTAATGTGGCCGCTCTCATAATAGACCTGTCTCTACGAGGGTACAGGAAGAATTATAAACAAAGAAGGGTCATTAAAACAGCTATTTTGAAGCGTCTACGCGCCTGGTGCGCGACCAACTAGCGAAAGACAATCGGCGCTGTTGTGTGCTCGTTTAATTCAAGAGCTTTCAGCGATACAAACTCTCAAACTCAAACTCAAAAGTATGTATTTATTTCAATTAAATCAAAATTTGGTACTTTTGAAACGTCAACAAATATGAAATAAATAATAGTCTGTCAGTCTGTCCGTCAGTGAAGCTAGGCGCTCGTTCCAAAATGTCGATTCGAGTGGAGAAGAACGAGCAAGAAACTCTATTCATTACTCTTTTTTACACACTAACTCTTTACATATTATGTGAATGTGCACCTACCTATTATAAGAATATATTAATTTTAAGTAATACTAAGCCTATAGGCATTACCAGTTACCTAGTCGATACCTACTATCCCAATTGTTCACAACATTAACTGTGTGGACATATATCTAACATCCGACGCGTTGCGTGGTCTGATTAGCCAGCTACTGCACCAACAGAACCAACTATCAATATCACTTAATTGTATGATAATTAATACTCGTGACTTTTGTAACTCGCACCGCACAATATCTGGCACCACAATGAGATCGATGCATGCGATGTATTTATATTAGCGAATACTTAGCGTTATGCAAGTGCTGTGCTACGGGCACTGGGTCGACAACCTAATAATTGTTGACTACACTATATCTCCATCTGTCTGTCTGTCACTGGGCCGCTGCAGAGATCTAAATTCTAAAATAACATTACCTACCTACGGATATTTATCTTGAGATTTCATCAGTTGCTGCAATATATTGTAAGTAATATCTTTTCGAAAATCCGAAAAAAAAAATAGGTAGTTAAATTTTGTACTTGACAAGAAACTGGAAATGAAACCCGCGCAGGCTGTTCCTGGTTGGTACTACACGATCATGAAGCAGTTAAAATAGAATCAAGACATCTAGATTTCTTTACACATTAAATATTTAATAGCTAATCGCTGCAGACTTGCAAATTACAATATATGAATACATTTGATTTGTTAAAAGAAAGTAAACATGTAAGAAACTATAAAAATCTTTTATTTTAAAATCACAATACTTAAATATTACTCGACTACTTATAAATCGTATTCATTGTACCATTTATTTTATTGTATAGTGTATAGCGGGTATTATTTAGCACTCATTTTAATGAAGCATTTAACAAGCATATAGTATTTCTATAATATTCTATAATTTTATATTATATGTATGTTATGGAAAATTCATAAGTAGTAATAAGTACATGTTTCAGTTTGGATATTATGTAATAGTCTCGCAACACTGGAATAAATTTTACACAACTACTTACATCCAAATTTAAACATTTTCAGACTACTTATTGCCAAGATATTACAGCAACAAAATATTTAGAATCAGCATCATTGTCAGTATTCTTAAATAAATATTTGATTGAGCTTCTTACTATCTATAATAGCGACGGATTTACAAGGCAAACCAGAGTTATACTCCTGCAATATCTAAGTAGCCATGTAAATTATAGCCTTTTTTATATTATTTTAAAAATGTTAACATTGAATCTTATGTATCTCAATATACTAAGTTTCCAAGTGTTCAAGTAACAAGTGTATTAATTTAAAAATGTGATACAAAGTACAATAATTAAATGAGCAACTGATTATTAAAATCTACTAATATAGTAGGATTTTTTTACACTAGCAACAATTGAATCATCTATTATTTATAATTCTTCTATTAGCTATTCTCAAAATGATGAGTAAGGCACGGTACAGATGAGCTACAGCACTGCGTTTATTGTATATGTTATAGTCTTTGTAATATTTCTTGAGTAATGGGTAACGGTCCTTCCATTCTATTCCGTCACTGTCACAAGTATCCTTTTGTCACAAATCATAGTTGAAGTAGTTGTGTCTCCTCTCCAAGTCTCTGATCTCCACTATGTCAGCCTTTAACCTCAACTTCAGTATCTCTCTCCATATTGCTTCACGGTGTTCCTTGTTCATGATGCCCATGCGCAGCAGTGTGTTGTCATTAATTCTGACTAAAGCTCTGCCTGTTATATCATGCTGAAATTGTTAATAATCACATTTTAATGAGTAGAACAACATTTTGAAAAACTACAAAATTGTATTAAAATACAGTTTTACAATGCAATAGTTAAAACTTGGCTTTATTTACTTTATTATAATTTAGTTAAATATTGAAGATATGCACAATAGTAGATACCCTTGCTGCATCTTAACACTTATTAGCAAAACTATATAGGTAATTACCTCATGGAATTTCTCCCAGTAAAGATTGTAATAATCACTGCAGTGTCGTCTTAACCATTTCTGAACATCGGCCTCCGTCCACAAGTACACCGCTTTAGGGCGTGTTGTTTTAGTCTGTAAAAAAATAATTAAGCATTACTTTAATGTTTATTATCCATTCACTAACCATTTATATTAAGGGCACTAAAGCATTTCTGTTTATTATCATAACAATGGTTATCGAAAAGCCTAGAAAATGAAGTCATCAAGAGTGTTTTATTGCTTGTTTACCTTTGATTTGTTGGAATTCAAACTGGAATCTTCAACCATTTTCGTAATTTTTAACTATTTTTCGAGTAGATCCAATGTGAAATTTACACTTATTCAATATAGAAGACTTGGAGATAGCAACTTTGACTAATTTTATTAGTTTAAAAGGCCTATTTTATTTAGTATTCTGAGATTTGTAAGAATAAACGAGGGTAAATCAAACCAAGCAACTCAATACTATGACATTGACGTTTACTGAATGTTTCTTTGACGTTGACATTAACATGGTATTTTGGATTTGGTAGTTTGGATACACTTTCAACAAGTAAACAACACTGATAAATATTCAAACAACACTGAAAAATATTCAAAATATTCAAAGAAGTATGTATTATTTATTATATTTTGCAGTGTAAGTACGAAATACAAGAAAACACATAGAATGAAAGAAACTAATTGTATCTTACTACTACTATTTTACTAATAATTGTATCTTACTTAAAGTAGTTTTTGTGATTTCTAATACTTGTAACATTTATAAAGGCTGTCAACTGTCATGAAATTATGGTAGAATTTGTTCTCTTGTCATACAGAAAAAATAAAACGATTCAGTGATAAATTCCAACCCAAGAATCAGAAAATGTCAATGTAAAATTATCACAATGGCACAAAATTTACAGAAAAAGCCCTCTAAGGGCATATTGAAGACTTCACGAAGTGTTGATGGACAGGATACGGCGTCTTCAGGAGCGCCATCAACTAGCAAGCGAACGAAAGAGCAAAGATTCGACGAGATGAATATTATGGAAACATTTCATCCGGCGAACAAGGATTATGGTCATATGAAAGTGGACGAGCCTAAGACTCCTTATTCAGAAGCCGTGGACGGTGACTTGGTGCCGACTGACGAATTAGACGCTAATATATTGGCCGCCAAACTAGCGGCGAGTATGAATAAGCCGCCAAAGTGTGTGGAAGCCGAAGCGTCTGCCAGTGACGAGGACATGGAGGAACCTGAGGAAGAACGCCGAAAGAGAATTGAGTTTGAAAAGAAGCGGAAAATGCACTATAATGAGTTCCAAGTGAGTAGTTACTATAGAGCATATTGTGGGTGTGAACTAACGATTAGGTCATCTTTTACAGTATTACAATAATATTGGAATTTGTATGCATTTGCTGGAACAGGTTAGTCAGTTGATATACACTGCAGCATCACCAGATATAAACTCACATATATTTGTCTTATACATTATTCACAAGCTATTATCGAACTTCATTGATACATTGTAGAATAAGATATGGTATAAGAAAACTATTGTCATGGGTAATTATTATATTGCTTTCCATACACAGAAGTATGCTATTGTGAATACTAATTAGTATGCCAATCGTGAACTATGTAAATGACAATGTGCAAAGTAATTTCTGCCTAATTACTGAACACTATAGTACATACTGCTTTGATAACAGGCATTGCATTCTATCATCTTCAGTAAACAAAAAGTACTGAAATAGATCTTCTAAAATAAACAGCAAAAGTTGTTATTATAACTTTGCAAACATTGTTATTTCCCTAAGTAAAACTGAACTAGTCTCCTACATTTAGACAGACCTCAATCAAGCTGAAGAACTGGTCTTCATCAATCTTCATATTTCATCTTTCCATCTTATTATCCGTCTGACCTTATAACCTGGCCCGAATTTAAACTGTCAAACACCAAGCGGTCACCGGTGACCGCAACCTATTGTTCTTTAATTGTGTCTATAAATACGGTACTCGACGAGTTAATGATATTTGTAGGGTCTTTGTATAACCTACCAATAAATTTTTAACTTATTTCAGTAGCATTGGGAAACAAGGTAAAGGTATGTGTAGTTAGTAGAGCTTTTATAAAAATAAATGAAGACAGAAAATACTTTTCATTGTTCTTGTATCCTACACTTATAATTGTAACTAGTTAGTGTCCCTTCATGGACTTATTGTGGCTGACATGATAAATGTTATACTGTTATATAAAACTGAACAATTTTTTTGTGCCGAACAGACCGTGTTATAGATGCCGAACAGACCGAATGAAACCTCGCGGAAGTAGCTAGTATAATATATTGCAATAATATTCAACAAAATAGCATTAGTTGACTAGACTGTTATTACTATTATTACGTCAAACATTAGATAGCGAGATAGCAACACTAGCTATCTGATTGGATATGCATAAACCACACCATGATAAGTTAGCATGCTAATGCAGCATTATCATTATTCAAAGTAAACTTATCTAAATTATGTCATTGATTTGTATCATCAGTATTCCATGTAATTACCTATTTATGTTCAATTTAAAGTTTATTTTTACTATCTTGATAGCTGTTGTTATGAGATTGCTTGTCGGTTATTTAATTTTATCAGTAATTTTCATTGTAAAATCGTTTTACTACACTTTTGTAAAGCTCTGTGTTGTTTTTAACATACAGTAAAAACAGTATTGCAAAACAATATAGTTGAAAAAAAAACTCGAAAATGTAGATATTAAATAGTTTTGATAGAATGCCTGCTGGCGTTTGGTGCTGCCCAGTCCCCAAGTGGTCACCGGTGACCGCTCTCCTCTTCCTCCATTATAGACCGTATTTCCGATGTTTAGAGACTACTTTTGTATGAATAAATGTTGTGGATTTTTCATAATTGGGTATTACAAAGGTCTAGAAATATGTTGTATTATAAACTATCGCACATTCTTACATGATCAGTTGGTCACATGATGCTATAAGTACTGTACTCATGTCTAAATTGCCTGATAAGCTGCACACATCTCGTTAAGATCCTATTACACTAGACTCTAAAGGTTAATTTATGTGAGTGATCTCTTGACCTACTCATATTTATGTATGTGTGTGTAAGTATACACACTACTTGTTATGTGATAGTCAACTGCATTATAAATAGTAGTTATGGAGTATAATAGGTTTTTCGAAATATCCTACTCCTAGGTGATTGTTTAATTTAAAAGAATGCTGGGAGAATAATCTTCATATGTACTTTAATTAGAAAGGGTTCTAAGACCTTATTAATACAGGATTATTTTGAAATTAAACTCTCATTTCAGGCACTACAACTAGCGCGGCAACTGATGGCACAAGAAGAAGACGAAGATGAGGATCAACCTCAACAGCAGAAAACCTGACTGCAGCACATGCAAGCACTTGTACATAACATGCACCAAGGCTTCGAGCGAGCATCGACCACTGCGTACACCAAGGAGTACCAACTCGAGTTAAACCAGGGATACATTAACACCACCCGCTCATCATCACACACCATATAGTATATGTCATCATCGTAATCTGGATATTTCAAGTGATTAGTGATGAAGTGAGTGGTGCCTCATCCCGTTAATGTGCCCCTGTCTTTATTTACATCTCTACAATTATTAGAAATCTTTATTCAGGGTTAATAATGGTTTTGGTGAAATATCATGTAGTGTCTTACAATATTTTGCCTTTACAAAAGAGATCGAATTTGAACGATCTTTGTGTTTATTAACACGAATCTGTTGTGATGAGCTCAAATATTTGGTTTTTACCACATAATTAATTGTTGAAAGCACAGTCAGTACATTATAAAAATCATTTTAAATGTCTTATGCCAGTTCAGAGAAGCAACCTTCAGAACCAGTAAAACTCCCATTTATTACTATCTTGCAATTATTTAAGTAGAATTAAAAAAGAAATGTAATTTGGAGGATTTTATAAACTTTTTGGAGTTCCATATAACACCTTTTGCAGCAAGTAAACTATGTTCTTTAACAGATAAATTGTTTCTAAATGTCGCCAAAATTACAACTTGCTATAAACTAGATACCGCAATAAATATCTATTCCGAAATTACCAACACACAGGGGTATTAAACAAAATTGCTTGTTACGTAATAGATGGAGCACTATAAATGAACAATTCACAAAACCTATTAGGTCATGCAAGCTGTTATGTTAACAGCTCTTGTGTCGTGTTATGTTATAATAAAACTCGGTTGCATACTTTCATAAGAGTTAGTAAATATTATACGTAATAAGTTAAATGATAGTTGTAAACTAAAATATAACACAATGTGTTCTTAAAATACGCCCTGGGCATCGCATGTTCCTTTCGGAGTTTCAAATGAATTTTAGATGTGCTAACACAAATCAAGGTTGTTACCAAAGCGAATTATTAACCATGTACTAAAAATGTTTCATGGGCCCTGTCTACTGAGCCATTATTATTTCTCATCACGATTCTACGTAGTCTGGCTTTTTCGTGACAATACTAGCAATAAAAATGCCATATTTACAACAGCCCGTAGAACGTAGATCAATACTGTTATATTGTATGTATAGAGACAGTGAAAGATATGTGATATCATTGATTACTTTCTGATTAGGCTATAGTTCATTCTACAATAAATATTATAGTATTATAATGTATGACTATCCTTTGAAAACTTATTCTTAATTGTTTTATATGACTAGTAAAACACAATGAGCTTGGAGCCAGACTTTTTCATATGTTAATTCACTGCAATGTATTTTGACTAATATTTTATTCTGTAGGTTAGAACAGTGTCTTTGATTTTGGTAAATGTTAAGAAAGCCAAGTCCTCGCATGCTCCCACAGTTTGTTCAACATTTTAGCTATCTAACTTCCATTTCACATGCTCTAGCAGCTAGATTTGAGAATAAAATTGAAACGATTGAAAACCTCTTTAAAACAAAAGTATTTTACTTAGAATATGAACTATAATTCTAAACCTAATCTAATTAAACATACTGTTGTATTAAATGCCTGCTTTTGCAATGTTTATTTTCAAGTCTGCCTGTTAGACATGACCACTTGTAATTAATTAATAGTACCTAATAATGTCTTCTTTTACAAATAAATAAGTATATAAAGTCATTTTACAGAGTATATGAGATAAAAGAATATATATTTGTATTGAAAGTATATCTTTACATTGTATTGTTGAAGGTAATGTCGTCTTGTACTCGACAGCTGACTTACTTACATTACATTTTGATGTAATTTTGTGTAAACTATGTACTTATCATTATGGAGCTGTATGTGCCAAGAAATTATATTTTGCGCATGAAATATGTGATTTTGAGAATCTGTTTCTGTCTCGAAAGATTACTATCCAACTTGATTCTTATTTTCTTTACTTTTTATATTCCTGTCGTAATAAGATCGAAAAGCTAAGTGCAGTGGTTTAAAATGATACTGTTTGATGAAATAATTATGCAATGTTATAAACCTAGTTGTTTTGTAAGTAGATGTCTATTAAGAAGGTGCACGTCATCAATACTTAACACTACTAACTTAGCAAGCAATAATGTCTAAATTATTTATTAAATATATTATGACTAGTCTATTAGACTGCTGTCTGTGACGTAATATTAGTTGTGAGTACCTAAGTCTGGACATAATTATTTTAATCACATAAATTATCGCGATAGTTAGATAGAAATACAATTAAAAATTAGATATAAATATTCCGAGGTCGGTATAGAATTTTTTCGCTATCGGACGTAGACATAAACATACGTATTGGAAGTTCTACTGATTCAAAAACCTAATTTCTTCTGATACGCGATGCCCAAATATATAGGTACCTACGTGACTTATATGATAAGAAAATGAAAAAAGTATGTAATAAAATAGACGCTTTGTTAAATTATAAATTACAGGGCTTGTAGGAAATTAAATAAAAGTTTTAGAATATATTTTTGAATGTACGAATTGAATATTTTCTATATTTAGCAAGATAGAATGCGAGGTAACTGTTGTTGTTTAAGTAACATTTATGAAGATTTAATTCACACTGAGTACTGAATATAGCACAATAGAATTTATTTATTCATGCTTCGTAATAACTGAATGCCAGTTTTAATTAGGAATATAATTATTGTTTCTCGTGATTAATTTTTTATACCTATCAATTTTGTTTTTACTTTTTGCAATGGTGTCGATGCTCGTGCTGAGAACAATGGGTACCTACGCTTATTTTTTGGTGCATTTATCACAAATGCAATTAATTCATGTGTTAACCAAAGTAATTTCAGTGTGAATTAACATCAATCTGGCATGTGTTTTTGAATGCTCATTAATTTTAAAGTGTTTATAAAATCAATAGCACATTTCAAATCATATTTACTTATCCATTTTAAAATGTCTAGACGTCGTTCCTTTGCTATTACATTCAATCTTGTCGCTGTCTTGTGGCTTCATTTTTTTAGCGTGCATTTAATATTCTTCTATTATATTGTGCCGTGTTTCAAGTGAATTTAATTTTTCTACTTGTTAGAAGCCATGCGACATCGTCTACGGGCCAAATATTTATAAATCGCTTCGTGACTTATGTTTCGCGTGTGTATGTCGAATAGTTTTGTGTATTTTTACTACTTATAACAATAATATACAAAGCAATATTTATAAAATATTGTGTTATTCGTTCACACATACCGTACATTGGCCTTATTCGAAATTAAGTTGTTGCATTTTATAATAGCGATTGTACAGAATCGGCTTTTCCTAAAGTGTATGTGTAAATAGTAAATAAAATGTAATACTTTATCAATGTGTTTATTTATTCGGTATCCAACCTTTACCTTAACTATTTCAGAATAATGTAGTAACCTTTAAAATACCCATTTGACCAGCTATTTGTTGTAATTGTAAGAGGTAGCCTTCTCAGCCTGCATTCGCTACCCATTGTTCGAGTTACAGAGATTATCAAGTGTAATCCTAATAGAAAAATAATGTTTGCTCTTTTTAGAGCATGTTTATTTTTTTTTATTTTAATCATAAAATAAACAATTAAACATTATTTCCTTGATTATACTTCTGCGAATCCCTTCTGGGTGGCTAAAGAAAGCGTGATGTTGCGTTTTGTTTAACCAAAAGTAGAAAATGATTCGACAATATAAAAATCCATTTTAGTTTTCAATAGACTCGGCTTATGCAAGGTGTACAAATTTCATTAAAAATATATTTTAATTAGGTATTTACGATAAAGAACAATTATTAATTAATCTTCGTCAGAAACACTTCAATGACTGACAAACTATCTTACATAGCGAACGAAACGTAAGTTTTTAAATGGCGTTTGTATTTTGTTTGAATGACTGAAACGTCGTCTTGACAACGAATTTGGTGGCTTTTATACGAATTATTCGATTGATTTTAATAATATGAATTTATTAAATTATGGATGATCCCCACCAGATTCCTCCAAATACATCTGAAATAAAGGTACGTTATTCAAAACAAACTCACTAAGAAATCAATCTCACGACGAGATATTTATAATTCGTTAAAAATAGTTTAGAGATGCATAGCTGCAGCACCTTACCTGTCTCATTTAAATTTACCTGCTATCTAATAGTGTTTGTAATTATTATACCTTCCCTTTCATTCAAAAAGTTGGTACAGCTTATAATTTTCCTTCTACCTTTGACCAATTTTAACACCGTTTATTTATATTTTTTTCTTTATTTTTAGAACATACTTCCGGATGTCGTGCATTCACAACAGATACCCACCGTAGGAAGTGTTACAAACGACACAGAGACAGATATACAACCCACCGAAACCACTGAAGAAAACACAATTTCACATGATGGCCAAGAAAGCAAGACTGAGTCTATATCAGAACATATTCCCTCCAAAATTGAGTACTCTACAGATTCTGACCATGCAAGTAGAACACAGGACCTTCTCAGAGTTGAGCCCGAGCAAGACAAGGTTGCTAAAAATAGTTCCTTGAACTTCCCTGTACCACACTCACCTGTTAGTGACAACCCAAGTACTCAAGATCCCAGCAAAGTAAGTTTATCCTTGCCATTAGATGTTAATGCTGTATCTGATATCCATCTTTTGAGTGAAGAAAGTCCTGTTAATTTGGCATTATCATCAGATTTATCTAAAGATACTCATGACAAATCACAGATGTCCGATCAAAATGTGCCATTAAGTAAACATGATACGCCAAACCTATCTCCTAGAAGTGACAAGTATCTTGACTCTCTAAATGAGGAATCTAGCTACAAATCGGATGTATCTGAACATGATTCTGCTGATGTTTCTGATAAAATAGATTCACCTGAGAAAGTGAGTTCAGGATCTGAGGAGATAATAAAACTTGATATTAGAGGTCAGGGGGTCCCAAAATTTCCCTTCCCAGCTGCTAAAATCATATTTGGACCACCACCTGAAGGAGGGACCGTTATAGATTCTAATGTTGAACCCATTCCTGTATTCCCAAACTTGTTATCTCCATTCCTTGTTGGTGCGGGGGATAGTCTCAAAGTTGAAGAGGTGTTTGATGACCAAGGAGCATCTAAAGAGCCATCACCTGATAAGTCTCTACATCTATCACCGGAGAAGGAAAGTTTGTCAAGTGATAAAACATTACCATTGTCTGCTGAACAAGTGAGTCTTTCCACTGACAACTCGTTACAGATGTCACCAGACAAACAAAGTCTATCAAGTGATAAAATTGAGGCTGACTTGCTTGTGGAAGAGATTACTGTTGAAGATGAATTGAAAGAAAAGGTCTATGATAAACCAGAGGAGAGTTCTATGCCAAAATCAATGCTTCCGGAAGAGACAATATCTTTTAGTACAATGACAGATTATAAGACAATATGTGAAGAATATCATGTGAAGGTACTTGTACTAATACATGGGTTTTGCTTCTGTGTGTGTCTCTGTTTCACTCTAATATGCTTTCTTATACTGCTTCTCACTCCAATGGCATGCTATGTTCTAACATTTTACAATATTCACTTCTTGATCTATGAAAACATTTCTAAATACTATGTCCCTGTATAACTTTGACCTGCAACGAAACTTGGTTTAAGGTTTTGTTTTTAAACTTTGTTTTAAATAAATGATTTTTGATTTTACTGTTTGTGGCCTTTAAATATTTCATAACAGGAAAAATTTACTTATAATTATAATATAACATTGTACTATGCACTGAAATGTTTATTAGCATTGCTTCAGTGCTATATTTGTAGATGTACAAATAAAATGTTAGTTGTGAACATCATGAACTTGTTGAAGTGTAATTTAACTTCCAAGTAGGTTTTATGCATGCGATCTATTTTCTGTATTGATGATCTGACATTAAGTTGTCATTTTGATTGATATGGAGCTTTTATTTACAAATGTTGTTATTTACTTTTTATAACTGCCATGTTTTCCGTAAGTACATGAGAACAGAAATGTTTGATTTCTATTTAAGTGTCTTTGATTTTGCACACTTTTAGGTATTGTTTCATTTACCATTATTCCATTCATTTAAGATTTGTTACATTAAGAACGTACACTTTCATAAATGTTTGCTTACTGTGCTTCCATGTGAACGTGTTATGTATTGAACGCTTTCTGTCCTTTCAGCTTGTGCACTTGGAAGACGCTATAACGCAGCGTGACGAATTAATTGAAGAACTGACCATCTCATTACAGCGTTCGGTTCGCGAACGAGATGACCTTAGACATGAGAATGAACACTTGACTAATGAAGTGCAGAATCTGCAGCACATTGTTGGGGAGAGATCGCACTCAGAACATGACACAGTTAAAGCTCAACTTTCAGACTTTATTAAATACCAGAGCTTGCTTAAAGATGACAGCACCAAGTTCTACTCAGCTGTCATGAGTGGAGGATCCTCATTACAGAGTTCTAATGGGGAAAAAGATATGGATAGGGAAGAAATAGTAATTAATTATTCAAAGTCTGATTTGCGTATGTCGGACGCGTCGGATGAATTCCAGACTGGTTTCGAGGAGAAATTGACAACGATAATAAATAAGTTTGATAGTTATATAGAGGAAAATTTGAGGAATAAGCTAAGGGAGAGTCTGATACAAGTACTGTGTGATGAAATAGGTAAGATGAGGATAGAAAATGATACTGAAATCAAGGAGTTGGAAGCTCAACTGCAGAGCGACAAGCAAGCTTACACGGTAGAGACGCGGCGACTGAGGGAATTGCTAGCCTCGGTGAAGGCTGGTAATGCAGATATTGAGGCACTGAGGCAAGAGTTGGACATCAAACATGAGAAAGAAATGGAGAACTTGAGGACTTATTTCGAAAAGAAATGTTCTGATATGGAAAGAAGGTGAGTTTGTGTCTTTTTCTTTTACATGCCATTTTCAAATTACGTTTCTTGTTCAAGAATATATAACATTACACAATTTTAAATGCCAAGTACACATGAAAGTATCCTTGACATTCAGGGAATAATTAATTTGCTAGACTTAGTTTAAGTATTTATATCGTAGTTGACGTGTACGATGGTACTATAACAAGGTCACCATGAAATACTAATTATATGCTATCTTTGTTCGCAACCAAGGCCACAGCGAAGGTGAGTACTAAAACTTATTAATTATGCATTTTATTTCTATTTTCTTTGTTTCATTGTTGTCTGCAATTAACTTATTTTTAGAGTTTCTATTGAGTTCATTGCAAGGATGGTTGCATAACATTATTTATTAACATAACATAACATCACGCCTTTTATCCCCGAAGGGGTAGGCAGAAGTAACACCCACTTTTCACTATTTATGTTATGAGTCCCATGTAATAGGGAGTGAGTCTATTGCCATATACCAGGCACATTTCCAGACTCCGTGCTACTACTGAGTTTTTTTTTAAATACCCTGTAATACTCTGCCATACCCGGGAAACGAACCTGAGACCCCTTGCCCGGTAGTCGCACTTGCGACCACTCGGCCAACGAGGCAGACATTATTTATTTATAAAATGAATTAAAAATTTACTTGCACAGTGAGATTTATAAATAAACCAAAACCACCATTAATGATTTTCCTGTTTTTCATGAAAGATAGCAATTATGTTATTACTATTTGTCAAATGAAATGCGACCACAATGCTTTAATCGAAAATCACTATTTACAGACATACATCATCATGCGTCTTATTCTCCAAATGGAGAGAGAGAAGTGTTCTTAGTTGCCCATAATATTATTATTATAATAAAGAGTATATTATTACTATTAGACACAACTAACTATTGTAGATAGCAAAATAAAAATGTACCTAGAATAATTGATTGTTGTATGTATGTAGCCGTACTGATATTCATATGTATGTAACTGTGCTAGCTACTCGGAGGAAGTGTGGCGCGACAAGGCGTGTGTGTCGCCGTGTGGGTCGGCGACGTCTCTGGACGCGCCCACCGACGCCGCCGGCGACCACGCACGGCGCCGCACGCGCAGTGCACTGCTTACCTCACTCAGCTTAGAGGTAAATGTCGAAATATTCAAACGCTACTCAATTTAAAGTCGTGCTTATAGTTCTGTCACTACAAATTGTTTTTGAAATGACAGAGATGGCACTATATTTAAGTAACTATCTTAAGTAACAACTTAAAATTGAGTTACCTTTCAGTATTCTGGGAAAAGTCGTATAATTTCATGATGCTAACGTAATTAACAAACTTTTGAATATGGCTTCTGAAATTACGTTTTATAACAACCTAAAACAGACATTATTAAATTCCAATGACAATCAATTTTGTAAAGCACATATATGTTTCAAGGTAAACAACAAAATTCAGCTCGGGTTCCATGAAATGTCTGTAATAATAGACTACTCAGTTTTTATAATAACGATCGTGAGACATACTAAATTTACTAAAATCGCGTGTTACTCACGTGAATAAACTGAGAAAAGCTCTACTAGTTTCGCGCAGCTCACAGCGACGTCGCCGCGACCGCACACGCTGCTCATGAGGAAGAACCCCTCTGTGATTCGAAACTAGTAGAGCTCTCCTCAGTATATTCACGTGAGTAATCCGCGATTTCAGTTAAAATAGACTACTCTACTTTCATCTTTATGGCATTGTTTCACAGTCGACTCAACTGGAGCAGTCGTTGAAGCATTTAAGCAAGAAGTATGAACAGCAGATAGACGAGATGAAGGCGGAGCACGTCGCTTACGTCAACGAGCTGCAAGCTACGCACAGGGAGGCTATCGCGTCGCTGGACGAACAGGTGAATTGTCATGTCTTTATGACATCAGCTTTATTAGCTGCCCAGACCTATTTTACTCTATATTTTAATGGTTCGGTGATGGTTAAGTAGAAATTAGTAGAATACATATGACACTAGGTCTACTATTCCAGCAATTATCGTAAAAGGCGACAAAGGGTTTGCATAATTTCCAGAAACCAACAGTAGCGCTCTGTGATAAACCTGAACATTTTAAACTGCCATCTTCAGCCTGCCTGCCTGCCTGCCAGGTGTGGAGATTAATCTCTTGACTGCCGATATGTAAGACACATTAGAAAATATATTGTGTCTCGCGTAGATCTGCACACACGCACACACACACACACACACACACACACACACACCCTCACACACACGCGCACACACACACACACACACACACACACACACACACACACACCCTCACACACACACACACACACACACATACACACGCCCGCACTCTCAGATACACACATATTCATATACAAAAAGTTTACTTTTTTTATGTAGCCTGGGCCCCACGACACAGGGAATCCTAGTGTGAGGTCCAGGATACAACAAAATTGTAATATTTTCTGAAATAAACATTATCCTTATTATTATTCTTATTATCTGCGTTCCGGCACATGACGGGTTAATGCCTACCTCTCTTAGGAAGGCCGTAAGGCCATAGACAAGCAGTCGTATATCACGAACGTGGAGGTGATCTAATGCAATAAGCTCCTTCCGTGAAGTAGTATAATATAAATCGTAATGTAATGAAATCTGCAGTCTAAAGATCTAAATGAATTTATTCTTTACAGATTACCCAACTGAAAGCTCACATACAAACAGCGGAGAACACGGAGACGAACGTGTCTCTGTACCAGCAGGACATTGACCTCGAGCTGGAGAAGGTTAGACCTATCTGCTAATATCTGTACGCACGCCCGCACATGAAACTACCCTAATCCCTCAAACTTCAAAAGATTTTAAACCTTGTACCTTCTGTAATAAAGTCGTAAATCGATTATGCAGTTCGGGGTAGGTTTATGTGCGTGACGTATGTACGTAACTGTCACTGAATGTCGTGCAGTGTGTCCCCGTTAAATTTAATGTTGTGAACCTAACTTGTTACCTATTTGTTGCTTTAATAACTTAATATGACAAATATCTTCAAATAAGAGCTTAAAATATTATTCTTGGTTAAAAAAATCTGGTCCTATGCGATAGATGTCGCTAGTTTGATTTAATATCGATTTATAATTTTGTATGAGAAAGTATACAGCCTTGATATAGGCCTTCATAACTGAATAGGCAATGCTTAAGTTCGTCGATATATATTTATTTTACTAATACAATGTTGTGTATATAACCGCATGCAGGGGAAAGACGTCCAAGCTTACGGTAGCCTGAGGTAATCTCTCCTGTGGCTGTTCAATCTTTCCTTCTTGATATTGTAAAATAGACCTTATGATCGGGACTATATTAATCAAAATTCAATATCATAAAAATCCCTATATTCATTCATTTTGATTCATTACATTCTAAACCTTGTGTTGAGTTATACTAGAGGTTATTCTCCAAAGATATAGTCCTGAGTCTAGGGCCCGTATTAATAAACCGATATCAGCGTAAGAGTGAGATGTTAAGATCCTGTTTGATATTCCGACATATTAATAAACAAAACCTAATACGCGGTTTAAGACCTTGTCATCACCTGAGATCGTATTGTTTAATAAACATTACTCGGGTTTCAAGATCGGTATTAGGACGGTTATCAAGACCACGATTGTTAAGTTCAGTCGGCCCTGGACTTAATATCGTGAACTCGTACCTAAGTATTTCGCGGGAACCATGAATATTGAGAATATTATTTCCGAAATCAATTATTATGATGAAGTCGACTAATACGATGATATTTTATGGCCTTTTCAAAATCTATTAAGTACCTACCTAAAGTTTATATAAGGGACGCGACAAATCCCTTCGAATTACCTACGCAAAACGGTTTCGATTTAATCAAGAATCAGTGCTGTTGATATCGTGTCGTTGATAAGTAATAATTTGGTAAAAAGTGATAACAGAGGGCTGCCAGTTGCACCAGAAATTGCAGTCTTGCTTACTTTGAGGTTTTACGCTACAGCATCCTTTCAGGTAAATTATTTTGATCAATTGAATCGTAAATATAGAAAAGTTAAATTTGTTATGTATGTTAGACGATTTATTAATAATGACAAAAACTTTCAATTTGTGTGCGGGGATCTCATTTATTTATCTCAGCCTACAGTATCAAACGTCGTTAGAAAAGTATCACGACTGCTAGCATTACTCCATAAAACCTATATTTAAATATCTACAGGAGATCAAGCTAGCTTGAATAGGCATTTTTGACTCCATTATCGAATATTAATAAGTAACATAACATCACGCCTTTTATCCCCGAAGGGGTAAGCAGAGGTGCACATTATGCCACTGTACAATGTAACACCCACTTTTCACTATGTAATTGGGGGTGAGCCTATTGCCATATACTGGGCACAATTCCAGACTCCGTGCTACTACTGATAATTTTTAAAAACCCCAGCAGTACTTTGCCCGACCCGGGAATCGAACCCGAGACCCCTTGCCCGGCAGTCGCACTTGCGACCACTCGGCCAACGAGGCAGTCGATTAATAAGTAACTTGTAAATAAACACGAAATACTGATATACATGATTACATGATTGTATTATAAAGTACCTAATAAACAATTGAGAGAAAGAGACAGATATAATAATGAGGTGAGTGACGCGCAATCCCTGGTAGGTATGTGCTTTTGTCACAAAATTAAACGTAACTTTATAATAAATAGTGCTTTTTTATGGTCAAACAAATCATAATGTATACAATATAAAAAAGTAATATAGTTTCCTAAGACTTCAATCAATTTAAACTGGAAAAAAACTTTTATTCCTATGCATACAGAGTTAAATATTATCGTTCTACAAAGCTATTACTAAACGGAATGAACGAAAGATGTAATAGTTCGTTCGCTGTGACGTAACAAGTCTCAACATCAGGATTTCATTGAGTGTCAAATTACGAATCTTGATAACCCGATCCAAACCGCGGTATCACCTGAGATCGTGTGGATATAGGTTTATTAATTAGCGTCGACATTAAGATGCTGATCGCATCTTGAGAACGTATCAACTGATGCCGGTCTTGATATCGTGATTGAGACTTATTTATTAATACGGGCCTAAAATGATCACGGAAAGAATGAGATACTTAAACGTGGCCTTAAAGCACATTAAAATATTGTAAATATCACAATTTAATATCACTTCTATGTACAATGCAAAAAGGTCTAATTTTCTACAGCACATATTGTTACTTATAAGGTTGAATAGCAATTTAAGGTGGATGAAAAAACCAGTAATAGGATTTCTACATATTGACATATCCAATTAAAGATAAAAGCCATTAAACAAGGTTAAATTTAAAAAGTACCTGACTGTGGCATAATGTGCACCTCTGCTTATCCCTTCGAGGATAAAAGGCGTGATGTTATGTTATGTTACCTGACTGTCTTGACTAAACTCACTCCCTATTACATGGGACTCATAACTTAAAATAGTGAAAATTGGGTGTTACATTATACAGTGGCATTAAGTGCCGTAACGTGCACGTGCCTACCCCTTCGGGGATAAAAGGCGTGATGTTAGGTTATGTCTTTTATGGGCCGATTTTTCAATCGTCAGTTAATTCTTAAATGTAGTATAAAATTGACATTTGACAGTTTTGAATATAGTCAAATATTCAAAGTTATTCCTCACTTAAAATTTATCTGAGCATTGAAAAATTGGCCCTTAAAGACTAGGAAGCTGTAAATGACAGTTTTAAGCTATTAAAAGTTTAACTTATTAAAAACAAACTAATAGTCCTAATCAAGATATATCGATTTAAAACTACATATCTTCTTTTTTTACAATTTTACAAAAACAACACATTTCTTTCTAAATTCACAATCATACACCCGAGTATCAAATTTCATTTGGTGATAGACCATACCCACTACACCTCAGTTGTTATTCAACCCCTTATTATAACTCATTCTGTCTCTCTCCTGCATGCTTGGAATGCCACTAACACGCTCGTGTGTGACTAAACGGCGCGTGACGTCATCACGGTAGAAGATGGAGGTGCAACTGGAAGCCAGGCTCGATGAGGTCAGGGATCAGGTCAGGCAGGAGGTCGTCAACCATCTACAGGAGCAGCTACAGGTATGTCTAATTGTTATCTTAGTTTTTATTCATTTACGACGGCGTATTGCAAGCGTATTAATGCTAATATAGATAGTTACTAGTCTAGTCGATTGGCTTTTCGATAATGTATGAGATTGGCTTTTCATAAATTATATGAAAGATAATGTTACACATTGATTTTTATATTCATTTGATTCACTAGTTTATTAAAGTAACGACGACGACGCTAACGTAATGAGAGTAAGAGCGCCTTCACAATAGCTTTGGTCCAACCTAGGCGTTCGATAAGCGTACGCGCCACGCAGACGTCAAACGCTAGTAAAGGCGCTCTAACTGTCAAGTATTATACATGTTTTGCTCTTATCTTAGGGACGTATTGCATTACGTTTACAATACGCCGTCTTGTATGAAAAAGTTTCTTCTTTTATATCCCTCCATTTACCCTTGCTAGTATATAGCATTCCTTCTGGTAATGAGTTAATATAGCAACTGCTTATTTATCATTATGTTGGCACTGTTAGCAGACAGTTGGCCGCCGATATTTGAGTTCTAATATTAAAATGAACGATGGAAGCTAATTTTGCATCTTATGACGTAGGTCTTAAAGTTGTATTTGTAAAAGCCAGCTTGCTTAGTGCTTAGAGTAAGCTTTTAAGCCAAACATATTCTGTGTAATTAACCCATGTGCAGTGTAAATTAAAAATATATGTCTATTGTAAATAAAGCAATGTAAATATCAAAGTATTTACAACGATTCCACTCCAACAATTCTATTACACAAGACTTTCGACACGAATAAGTTCACATAAAATGTAAATAGGTATGAACACTGACTTTTATTACGAATTCCCTAACTAAAATACCCATAAATATTTTATGGAGTCCTAAACTAACTGGAGTAAGTATTTCACTGAGATTCACTTAACCTACATAATTATATTCTGTACTAAAGACTTTCTCAAAAGTCATTTGGGTGATCTCGTAAACTCTTCAAATGTTTTCCAAACCTATTTATTTGGGTTATAAAGCTTTCTGTTTGGTGTTGGTGTGGTGTATTGTTATAATATATCGGATCTTTCTATAGTCTTTGAAAACGAATTTCTACTGCACTTTCGAAGTCAAAAGTGCGACCACAAATATTAGTGCAGAATTAGCCGGGTATTTTATACTTTATCTTTGAATAAACAAATACATGAATACCGTTTATCCACTGACTATTCCTTCGAAGAAAACCAACGTGATGCAAGAGTAATCTCTTGTTTCTCCTCCGTATTTTACGGCTGACATATCAATATAGATATTGTTTTCAATCGTATTTGAGTGAACACATCTGTGTATCATCAGTACAGTTATCGATAAAACTGCTTTTATTTGCGATCTTCCGTAGTAACTCGTAGTACGAGTATGTAGCTGCCCTGCGTGCTGTGTCCAAGTATTGGCCTGGTGCCATCTCGGTACTCCATTAATAAATACGCGGCCGACGCACTAGGCGGCGTGGCCTATCGCTCGAATAGACCAAGGCTTAGCACTTGGAGGGAACACACTTCCCCCTTGAGGTTATCTCATAAAAAAATAAATAAACAAGCAATATTACCCTTTATTCCAAGTGAAAGTGTTACTTTTTCCTTTGTGATGTGATTCTTTTTTTGTTACTTTTAGTGGATTTAAGGACAATGACATCTATTTGTGTTTTTCAAGATACTGAAAGATAGTGGTTTATGACATTGCAGTTATTATTAGTTTGAGTTATTTTTTGTGTGTGTGTTTGCACTGTTTATAATGTGAAATGCCTGATCGAAATCATTTGCCATTTTATAAGAGACGTGTAAGTTATATTTTAATATTTTACAAAAAAAGAACATGTGTTTTATCTAGATACTAAAGCGCGGGAAACCGCTCAAAGAGCTGATGGTTTTGTAGCTATTTAGTCTGTCTGTCATGGACTAAACAAAACATGGTGTTATTTATCCAATTGGGCTATTAGAGGTAACTTATGGTAACACTTTTTTTATCAAATTTAACACAGACTTCCGTTGAACTCCGTCTGTTGACAGACTACTGTTGAATACTATGCGTTTGGTACTATTGTGTAATATTATCTGGACAACTGATAGTATTCGTATTTTGTCATAATTTTCAATAGGGGTATGCATATACACCATTAACGTTTGATAGTAATCCTACAGTAGAGGTTCTCACAGGTGATGCTATCGACATTAAATCGACTATTAGATAAAATAAACGCGCTGTCTTTCAACATCAAACTGTTAAGAAAGAACTTTATAATTTTGCAGATCGTAAACAGTACTAAAGTCTCAAATAGTTAGACGTCCTATATTTTTCTTTGCCAATTCTCGACTTCCATTCCAGATTTAACTTGGTTTCCCGCCGACGTCGGCGCCTTGGTGGTATTTGAGAGGTCGCCAGTTCAAATCCAATTCTTGTATTGTTAATTGATTTTCAAATAAGTTTTACATCGTTTGTAGATATGCTTAAAACACTACATTACTATTTGAGAAATAGGCAGAGGCTCACACTACGATTTTCTCCTGTGCCGTGGGTGCGTTTACAAACATATAAGTTCACATACACATGACACCCAGACATTAATAATAATTACACAACTAGACCTTTAACACCTATTGTACTTTCTACAGCAAAAACACCAATATGTTTACCTAAATATTTTCCAAGTGTAATTTCTTACATATAAAGTATGTAAACTTACGCGATACTGACAGGTGTTTATGGGATGAGTGACGTCTTATAAATACTTTGCTGACGTCTTGACCTAATTCCCATTGATTTATACCACATACTTTCTCGTAAATAAACATTCAGTGTATTTGTTCTGTTTGAGAGAATTGAATCTGAAAATTATTTTCACATCTATGAATCTGGTAAACAATAAAGTTTAGAAACTTTAACACAAGGTTGAAGTAACTGACATTAAAAGGTCGTCTTTTAGTACTAATATTATTACTTATAAAAATCTGCATAGCGACGCAACAATATTACTCGTATCTGAAACAAAAATAAAAGTGAAAAAATTACTCACTCGATCTATAAATATTCGCGCAAGTACAGTCATCGTCTGCAGTTCATCGCCATTTACAAATATTGTCAATCCGTCCCTGGCATGTTTCCAGGCTATGGAAGTATAGGCGACATTTTTCGCGTTTCTGGCCTCATTTTTAGCTCCACGCTGTCTCCAAACTCTACGATTTTTTTCTTAAGACGACACTTAAGTGGGTCAACGATCTAATGAGCAGTTTGTACTTGGTTTATTTATTTAGAAAAACGATTTTGTCCATGTTTGGTGTTTGGTTGATGAAGTTTCAATCTTTTGGATTGAAGGTTGTTATAGCTTAAGTTGGATGTAGGTTCAGTTAATTCGATTTAGGTTTGGCTCTGGTTTAAATATCTCATTTATATAATAATATGTTCATAATAAACTTCTCAACAAACAAATGCTAAACAAAAACAAGTTCGATACACAAGCAGACGTGACTAACTTAGCGTCTGGTTTTAATATTAGAGAATGCACCCTTTGTACAGAACACTAAACACATACCGACTTATTACCTCGTTGATCGATATAATTTACTTCAGTACCATTTCCTAATAAGTTAAACAAACAGTATTAAATATAGGAACAAAATAAAGGGGATTAAATCGTTAAGTAATTATTTGAAAACATCATTACATACTCCTTTTGTTTATAGAAGTAGTGTTGGGCTATCAATCTGTGTGATAAGGGGTCAAAAGTGGCACAGCTCCAGTAGTGTATGTTCCTTGTGCGGGTGCAGTCTCATATCGGATATATTCTTGGGATATTTTATTATTTACATGTGATTTGTTGGGACTTGTGATTGCTTCGTGTGTGTACGAGTATTGCATTGTGCAAAGATTGAGAAACATTATGGGGGATTTATTTGTAAGTTACTTGTTGTTTATTTTTCTTACGATAACGCGTCATGCGCCCTAAAAGTCTGTAAATATGGTTATCTAGCGTGGTGGTTACAGTTGGTCCATGTTTGCTTAATCTCGTACATCAAAGTTTGAGTTTTCCACATTTCTCACAAAAAGTTCAACATGATGCAATGTAATTTACCCACTAATGTAATCAAAACACATAATATGCAATGAGTTGTAACGTCGTAAAGAATATGACTGTACTGTATGATAACAATAACAACATTGTAGGGAAAACATCTCTCCAACGCTCAGGACAAATTAATTTACAACACTATGTATGTACCAACTATAATACATAGATACAAGTATATACAACTTACTGGTTTATCTTCTCTCAGGTTCTACTCTCCGACCCTGATGCTGAGGTGTCGAGCTGGCCGTTGGAACTGGTGGCGTTGAGAGACAAAATACATGGAGAGACCGCCAAGTCGCATGCTGAGAAGGAGGTAAGACTTTTTTTAAGGGGGGAAAATCATCGAATGACTGCTCCCGTCTGGGTGAGGCGGGAGGGAGTGTCAGACTCTTACTGACTAAAAACTACCCTGTTCCTTCTCCTACGCTTCGAGCCGGAGCCCCGGTAACCCGTTAGGTTCTCCGCGATTCCGAATCGGCATCAGTCCTATTAGGCCCCATCCGTGATGGTCTGAACACTACCATAGCAAAAATGTTATTGAAATCATACATGGTTATGACTTATCACCTTCTTGACTTTGAACATATAACAAATGAACTCAAATTGCCTACTAGCTACTTGGCTGATACCTAATAAAAATCTTGTCTCAAAATTAACACCGTAGTGATTGATGCTTGCAAAGTTAAAGTACACATTGAAATTGTATCCTAATTTATTCTTATTCTTACAAGAATGTGCGCGAAGTCACAATTCACCAATCCTATTTAGAGATTGTAGGACGAGTGATGCATTTTATATTGACAGTGCAATGCGTGCGTTTATCCTGAAGCCAGTACAAATGTATGTATGTATGTATGCATGTAATTTTGTACAGCGTGTGACATTAATTTTAATTAATTATAAGTAAGAAATTTGCTCCGGTTCAATGGGCAGGAATAGGAACGGCGTTTTTAGTCAATAAGAATCTAACGCTCCCTCTCGCCTCACCTGGTTGGGAGAAGTCATTGGGTGACTCAGTCATTGAAGTAGTTCAATAACTTATTAATATTACTTGATATTTATAACCCTGTATATATCTATAATACTAGGTGTAGTGGACGTAGGGCAACTCCTGTGACCCACTTAGTCTGCTTTGTCGGGAGCGCGAGTGATACAGCTTATTTATAGTCTACCTTTATGTCACGTGCATAAATACTATTTGTAAAGGTATGCTTGTTGTACGCGAAGAAAATCGGTTTCTTACTATTAGATACGTATTCAAAATAAGTTGTCTATTTACCATAGCCATGCCATAGTCATAAACCAATACATTATGTTATTGTGATCATTAAGAATGAGACTACATTTGTGTTGAATAATGGCATATTCTGTTTGCTACGAAACGTAATAACGTGCACTTAAAGTGCTGTTTACTTAATTAGTTTACTTAGTTCTACAAACAGTGACTGCGGCGTTGGCCGAGTGGTCACAAGTGCGACTGCCGGGCAAGGGGTCTCGGTTTCGATTACCGAATCGGGCAAAATATTACAGTATTAAAAAAAAATCTCAGTAGTGTAGCACGGAGTCTGGAATTGTGCTCGGTGTATGTGGCAATACACTCACCCTCTATTACATAGGACTTATAACATAAACAGTGAAAAGTGGATGTTACATTGTACTGTGGCATTAAGTGCCGTAATATGCACCTCTGCCTGAGTGCTACAAACAACAACATAATGTAAAATCGGTTTTCTAGAACAATGTTATCAAAAACATTTATGTATACGTCTTCTTTCGCCTTGACGAAAAAGAAGCGTAGAAATGAATAGTTGATATCATAAATGGTAGTTTTATCGGTTATGTGCACTGCATTTGTAAATTAATTAAAGTGCATCGACTCGCCCAATTAGGTACTCAAGACACTGCGCCTAGAGGGCACTCGATATAATTTTATTTACTTGCAAAATGGCTGACACCTCATTAACATCAAAGACTAGCAGTATTTAGCTTTATGACTAACTCTAATCACGCACATATTCCACAACATAGTAAAGAATGAAAATAATTGCTCTAAAATATAAAATTAGTTGTACATCTCGTGTAATATTTTTGTCACGCGACGTAGCTTCAATAAATCCCTTGGCCGTCCAATAAATTCCCATACACTTAGACAACTTGCTCTATAAATACGAGCCACCCTCGGATTCCCTCGCCATGACTGGCCCACTCGTAAATCCGACCAACGTTTTAGTCTACAACACTTTTTGTTCGTGTTCCTGTTAATTAAAGTAACGTAAACGTACGCGTTTCTGTTAGTTCGATTGTTCGGTTCAGGGTGGATGTATGGAAAGTGACTTGGATAATAATAGATGTGTGTGTATGATGTTCGGGATGTGTTTTGTCTGCTCATGTTAAAAGTTGAGGTAATTTTATGCTAGTGCGTTTATAAGTTTCAGGACTTTTGTATTTGAACATTTACGTATCTTGGTGGTTGGTTTTATTTGTATTGACGGTGTAGTCTATAACTCAAATTAAATATTCTAGGAACATAATAAGGAATACAAACATACAAGTCATACAACTTCACCATAGCTGTGCCTTTAGCCAAACGCCACTTTAGCGCTTGTCTACAGAGAGAGTAGAAAACTAAATGTATGGAGATGACACTGACAAGTGTCAAAATTCGTAAATTTTATGGAATTGACGTATCAATTCCATATAATTTGGTTTTCTATTCTACATGTAGATAAGCGCTAAATGGAATTTGGCTACAGCTGCAGGTTAGAAGTATTGAAAACTGCCTTAAGGTCGGCCTAAGTGGTACCTTAAGACATTAATAATGCGTAAATTAAGGATTGCGGTAGTACGTGATGCTGAAATACTGAGAGAGTAGTGGGTTCGTGTGCAGCGACCTAATAACCTATATCCCTAGGTGGTTCTGGATTCTAGATAATGTACACATATAATATGTTATAGTGAAAACTATAACAGTTTCGTAATGCACTACTACTTAGTACACCTGTTTGATGTTTGCATACCTAAATATTTATACAGGAAAGAAAATAATAATAATAAAAGGTAAATTATCAATTTTTTAAATTATACTGCAAAATATTTCAAAATTATTATAAGTATTCATAATCACAAATGCAGTATCTACATCATAATACATCTATTTAAATATTTATTAAAAATATTAAACAACAAAAATAAATTAATTTATTTAGTATGTCTCACGAAAGTTACAATACAAATGCAGCAACACTTTAATTTAAAAATATTTTATCCATAATCAGTAATAATCACACAAAAAGCACACTTAATTAACCTTTTGAACGCCAGAGCAAAAACGCATGAACTTGCCCTCAACGCCAAGCCACAAATTCACCGCAAATACCTACGAAAAAAATAGGGATTCCAAAACTTCATCGATAATCAATTTTATTTTCATTTTCGTCTTTAATATATGTCCTTATAACATTGAAATTTAATTCAACATTACATTTCTTCCTATTAAAGTAATAGTTATACACTATTTACAGACTTGTATAATACCGTAATAACAGATATGAGACTACAATATATTTAAATATAATAACTGTAGGTACAACACTATTCTTGATCTGCTGTCTTCATATTGTGACCATGGCGTGGACGGCCCGCCATTTTAATAACTACTTCGCTTCCGAAATAAGGATGTGGCAACGTAATATCTCGTTTATCGATGTTCTAGTACAATATTATTTTATAATAAATGAAACACGTTTTTTAAATCAGATTTATAATTCCGAACGTAACAGGTACTTAAAAATATATGATTGAAATAGGTTAAGAAGGTAAATAAAAACTATGAAAAAATAGAAAATTTTAATAAAATGTTATACAGTATGTACTATGTATACATGTTTTTAAATATTAAGTTCTATAAACCTGGCATAAAAAGTAACAAATTAAAACAATTAACGATTATATATAATTATCACAATTACCAATCAGTCTTATACTAATAAATCTTTTGAATAATAGAACAAAATTATACAAAATCTACAATGCAACCTGCATTCTGATCATCTAATTCGCTGGTGCAAAGTGGGTGGTGGGGACAGTGAAATCGATCTCAGCGCGCACCGTGGCTAAAAAAGGAACTTTTGGCAGACTTTATTCCACGAAGTTATAGGTAAATATGGAGCCCATACTTAGAATAAAAGTTTCGAGTCAAATACTCTCGCTCCTATTCTCTGAGGCAAACTGAGGTCTGATCTCTTTTTCTAGTGTACTACAGAAATTGAAACAAACTGACCTCAGACAGTAGAAGAGAAATAAAAATTCAAATAGGTATTTCAAGTGTGTACTGTGTACTCCATCTTTACCTACACCTTCATGCTTTATTCACTGCTTACTCCTCGTAAAGACAATGACAGTCAACTATTTGACGTACCAAGGTCCGCCGAGTCCGCCGACCGCTAGTTGGCGCTGTCATCGCGCACCCAGCGAATAGTAAGCCATGTGTTATCAGGCATAAAAAAGTAACAAATTAAAACAATTAACCATTATATATAATTATCACAGTTACCAATCAGTCTTATACTAATAAATCTTTAGAATAATAGAACAACATTATACAAAATCTGCATTGTATTATCTTATCAATTTTTAAAATAAAAGCAGATAAAAATAATTCAACCTCTAAATCAAATTCGTCCAAAGATTCTGTTTCCGAAAATTCTTCGTCATCTGAGACTCCTTCTAATATGCGAAGAAGTTCTTCCGTAGTCATTAAATTCCCACTCATTATAATAGTCACTTAATATAAATCTTGAACTCGATATCACAAGTAAATTAATCATAAATATTATTCATTCACTTCACTAATTTCTGGTCGCCGCGCTTGTGACGTCACGATGTTGTCGTCTAGTCGTGACCATGGCGTACAGGGTACTGATAATTCGGGTTGCGTTAGGGATGCGCTTGAGTTGGGATTAGTGAATATCGAAATTCGACCCAACCAAATTTTATTTCAGACTATGTAGCTTATTGAATGATTTTTAAGACTGGTTTTAAAAAATTAATGCTGCTTTATCCTAGTACCAAATTATACCTAAAATAATATATTCCAGAGGAAAGTTTCGAATCGATCTTTGATTTGAAATAATGATATTATCCAACATGCGCTACATCACTAGCGGTCACGCAGTTATGACTCTGGCGTGTGAGGACATTCTTTTTTCAGAGTTTATTTCTTTCTTCTTAACGTAAAATTTCTCAGAATGTTACCTAGTATCCTTTGGAAAATGGCTGGAGAGGTCTTCAATCCAAACGGCAAACACGTCCATTGGTAGTGGCCATCCTGCGTCACAAAGGCTGTTTTCTTTCTATCTTCAATTCTTAGAGGGATGGACCAGAAAGCAGAATTTATATCAAGTGTAGTGAAATATGTTGAGTTTCTGGTCTTCACCATCAAATCATTTATCAGTGGAAACGGTTGAGCTTGTGGTATTACAATTTTATTTAGGTCTCTAAAATCAATACATAATCTTGACCTTCTGTTGTCTTCTTTTTTTGAAAGCTAACGTCACAGGCGCTGCAAACGGACTATAAGATTCTTCAATAAGGTTTCTATCAAGTAATTTTCTTATTTGTTCTTCTATTTCTTTTTTATCTTCTACTGAACATCTATAAGGTCTTTTACAACAATATTTATCAATGAGTAAGTCAATGCGTGCTTCATATTCTTTAACTGTGCCAATATCATATTTGTCTTTGGCAAAAATTGATTTGTATGAATTTACTAGTTTATATATTTGAGTTTTCTGTTCAGTATTCAAGTTACCCATATTTATTTTAAAATCCTTTTCTTGTATATGTTCATTGAAATTTATGAAACATTCTTTTTTTGTATCTTTGTCATTTTTCTGATTTATTTGTAAATGCTCATCTTGTACTAGTTTAAACCTTTTAATGATGTCCAATCCAATTAAAAAATCATATTTAAATTGTTCCCCATCAATTATATAAACATCGGCTTCATCCTCTATATCAAAAATTTTTATTTTTATAGTAGTCAAACCTACTGTTTTTCTCACACCATTAATTGTTATTAGGTTATCAGTTTTTGTATCAAATTCTTTTTCGTTTCGTAATCTTACTAACTTCGAATTAATTATTGAAACATTTGAGCCTGAATCATACACTCCAAATATCTCTATTTGTTTGTTTAATAACAGTTTGACTTTTATTAATGGTGTAGTTATTCGTTTTTTGAATCGTTATCATTAAGTTCAACATCAATCACCGAATGGTTTACTGTTCTGTTATAATTTTTCTTTTGATAATAATCATTAGTTTGTTTGAACCAACACTTTTCTTCAGGATGAAATCGAACACCTTTTTTTAAATTTTCACATATCTTACATGGTTTCTTTATGTCCAATTTGCCTTTAGAATTCAAGCTATCTTGTTTAGAAGTGTAGAAGTTCTTTTTGTTCACTGTATATTCATATTTTCCAATTTCATTATACAAGCTTGCAGTTGATTTTACAGATTCTTTATCAATTTTACCCATTATATAACTTGGTAGTCCTATTACAATAAGATTTATCATTGTTTGTGTATCAATATGTTTGTTAACTTCTAATAACAGCTTTTCTTTTTTTGTAGCATATTCTAGTAAGGATCCATTTTGAAATCTAAAAGTGAATGCATATTTTATTTGTGACCAACCTTTATTTCCGTATGTTTCACAAAAATTGTCTTTCCATAGTGTCCACTCAGAGTTTACCGTTAATTTAATCAACATACTTCCATACCAATCTAAACATTCTTTTTCTAGGAGATGTTTCAAAAACTCAATTTTCTCTTCACTTTGTGTTACTTCATGTCTTTCACATTCATTTTCAAATTCGTTGATCCATTGGTTAGCATTTGAAGTTTTATTCGAAAATTTTTCTAACAAAAACCTTTCTGCAATTTTGCTTATATTTTTCTTTTCTTTTGGTATAGTATTGGATTTTATGTTATTTTGTGGGACATTCGTATCTTCTAAAATTTCATCTAAATATTGATCACTGAATTGCACATTCTTACCAGCATCTAAATACACGTTCGTCAGTTCTGCATTTAGTGGGATCCATACTGCTCGTGTTTGGTGTCTTTTTTTTAATGAATTCTTTATTTTCGCATAAACGTCAGTAGATATTACGGCAGTGTGTTTACTTGCGGGTTTTAGGTCATCAGGTACCTCATATAAGCGCCCGTCCGGTGTGCCAATTGAGGTTATGCCTATGATATTTGTCTTTCCATCTGCAGCCGCCATTAAAATAAATTTAAATTGCAGTTTCTCCATATTTTACTTATTGTATAGAATCGTTGTTTTGTAATGGTTGGATTATTTGGAGATAAAATAACAAACCACGTGTTGCTCTGTAAATCAAAGATTTTATTTAACAAAAACATAACATATTTGGGTACACTAATAATCTAGTAATAAAATAATAATGATCATCTCACCTGTAAATCAAAGAAACAACGATTAAGCCTATTATTTAAATTCCAAATTCTCCCTTTTATCTATTACTATTACATTCCGTAAGATATTCAATTAACACGTCTCTTGTTTTGACAGTTCTCAATCCATAGATTCTAAATGTTATCTATGGTAACATAAAAAAGTTTAATTACTTAAATCTCATATGAACAATAATTATTAAAGAAAATATAATTTCTTTACATATTTATAATGCAATTTAATTAGTTTTATGGAAATAAATAAACTTTGGACCTTCTATTTTACAGGTATATAAATAAATAGGCATTAAAGTAATGTTTAAATAGTTTATTTCGTGTTTTAATGTACCGCTGTTTTTGTCACATATTTGTGTCGTTGGCGCTCAGGGACAGTTTTCGCTTGTCACGTATTTGTGACCCTGGCGCTCAAAAGGTTAAAATTCACGCTGATACCTGTCACATCCCATTTCTCTATTTGTTCAAACCTAAATCCTAGTTGCATTGTGCAGTATAAGCTGATGAATTGGGAGCGATGCGCCGAGTTGACTGAACCGCATTCTAATTTTACCGCTTAACATTTATTTACTATGCGCCCGCGCAGACCAATCAAATGTCACGTGACATATGAAATTGACGTCAGCTTTTATGATGGAAGCTCTTGTTTTGATTGGACGTCTTGTCTTCCTTGTGTTTATGCCAATTTGATTTTGAAGGTTAGGTCTTGTAGTAGTTGTCATGCATAGATACATACTTGCATTATGTAATGAGTCATATCAAGTACTTAAACAGTTATCTATGCTTAATAATAATATACAAACTGAAGAGTGTGTTTGTCTCTGGAACAACTGGTTCGCTTTTAAAAAAAATCTGTTAGATAGTCCATTATTGAGGAAGGCTACAAAATGTCGCACACAATCAACAGGGGCAGCCGGTGAACCGCGCAGGAGGTACCAATTATAAAGGTGTAGGGACATTAGCATATACATACTGAGTTACTCTCATTATCGTGTGCTCGGTAAAACTTATGTCGGCCACATCATCGCTTACCACCAGGCGAGGTGTTGGCCAAACGTTAACCTATCAAGAATAAACAAAATCTTTTAATATTTTCGGTTGAATGTCAATGGTGGCCCGGAGGTATAAAACGTTCGCTTCTCATGCATGAGGCTACTGGTTCGAAACCTACCAACGCGCAACGGCAAGTACCAATGTGACTTTTTCCGAGTTATATGTACTTTCTAAGATTATTTAGACACCACTGACAAACAGTGAAGGAAAACCTCGTGAGGACACGTAATTTCTTGTTATTATAGTATAGTTTGAAATCGCCAATCCGCCATTGAGCAAGCGTAGTGATTAATGCTCAAATCTTCGAAGAGAAGAGGCTTTGCTAAGCAGTGGGTATTTATATGCTATTGATGTATGTATGTATTTTCAATTGTAAAAGATAGTTCATATATTGTATATTTAGTTAGTCAACAGACAACATGAAAGGGAATCATAGTGTTGTGATAATGTAGTCATCAGGCGCGGCTGGTGGTCGCGCTCATAAGGTGCATCGTAAAAACTTCAGGCGCCGTGGAAAAAGTTCGCTGTACGTTTATTTTAGTACAACAGTGCAGGCAAGAATGCGGCATTACTTCTCGCACGTAAACACTGCACTAAACATGCATTATAACCCTTTTATATCCGCTAAATACTGCGTCTAGTTTTTTTTGCCAATTAAAAATGAACCTTATTGCATTTAATATTGTAGTAGAGATTTGTATGATCTTATCTGTCACTCATAATAGTTAGCAATTAAAATTCGTTACGATTCGTGTCTTGATTACGAGTGTTCCCGTTTTGTGTATTTTAGAAAACAATTCAGTAATGTAATTTGACATAATATAACTAAAGATTTTGTTTTACTATAAATCACAAATTGAATTGAGCCTTCTGAATCTAAAGCTCCAAACTTTTAACAAAGTAATACAGGCTGTTCTAAAACCATTATCAGCTTTATAGTGTTTTACAGAATAACTATAGATAAGCCATCAAACCCCCCATTCCCTATTAAGCTCTAGTTGTCCAGTTATCGTCCATTGACCCACATAAATATTGTAATTAATTAGTTATCGGTGTAATATTACCGGATGCGCTGGTCACTGCAACCGTAACGCGCGTCCGGCACAGCTTCCCTTTGCTATACATTTGTGGTTCTTTCTACACAATCAAAGGAAATATGGTACACCTAGAAGATTGTTGATTTTTCTTGAAAATTAGAAGATTTTACTTAACTAAAATATGGACAGAAGTTTGCTTGATGATCGCCGCGGTTAGAAAACTTAGGGAACAAAGAATACAACATTTATTTTGTAGGTTATGAAATGGTGTAGCGACTTCGCTCGCGTTCCCGTGGAGGATAAGAAGTAGCCTGTGTTATGGCAGGCCATAATCTATCCCTGGTCTATTGAACCCAATCCTTTCAGTCGCTTTGACGTGATTGAGTGACAAACGTACACACAAAGTCACAAACTGTCACATGTATTATAGTATAACTAGCTTTTACCCGCGGTTTTGCTCGCGTGACAAAAGGATAAAAAGTAGCCTATGTGACATATACCAATACACACAGCGCCATCTATACCAATATTTTTGTTTTCTCTCGGGAATATCAAATTTTTCCGGGTTACAAATTACCCTATTATTTAATCCGGCCTTCAAAATTTACGTCTGCAAAAATTCAAAGCAATCGGTTTTGTAGTTACGACGTGAAAGTGGAAAAAACAAACAATCTCACTTTCCCATTTATAATATTAGTAAGGATGTTATTTTGCCATCACCACTTGACACTGGCAGTATAGTCGACAATACCATTTTGGAGACTCGATTGCCAAAGAAGAAAAAAAAATTATTGTTTACATTCTAATAATAGTAGTCACATTCTTCGAAAACAATTTTTTGCACATGGAAACCAAATAGATATCTTATCGCGGCGTCATCAGTCAATGACCCAAGTGCAGAGCGATGGGTCCCTATATTTACTTTTCACATGTACTCATTTCTGTGTTTAGAGATTAGCCGTATACCGATATGGTGTTTATTTAATGCATCATTTGTGCATTTTGTTTGTCACTTTTCTCTGTATAATTTACCATTAGGGCGGCAGAAAGTAATGGCACATGAGTAAGTTCGTGTTTGTACATTTATTTCCATGTAAAATGGTGGTAATATTTTGGCCATCGGGTCTTGACATACATAGTATCACGTGTTCTTGTGTCATTTTGTATGACTAGAATTTATAATGGGTCATCTAGGGGTATTTCCTTCTTCCTTTGCTGGTATTTACTTTGTTTAACTAAAGTTTTGCTGATGGTCATGTCCTTGAAACCGTTAAAAACTTAAGTAACGGAGTACGGTAGATACATCTTCGTATAACTGTGTTACTGACTGAAATTACTAACATGTAAATGGTTTAATGTATATAATACTAGCTTTTACCCGCGGCTTCGCTCGCGTCACAAAAGGATAAAAAGCCGATGTAGCATATACGAATACACACAGCGCCATCTATACCAATACTTTTGTTTTCCCTCGGGAATATCAAATTTTTCCGGGATGAAAAGTACCCTATTATTTAATCCGGACTTCTAACTATACATCTGCAAAAATTCAAAGCAATCGGTTTAGTAGTTATGGCGCGAAGGCGGAACAAACAAACAATCTCACTTTCCCATTTATAATAGTAAGGATTATTGTATAACAGTACAAGTTATGCTAATGGAAATTCTATTACAACATAACACTTCACAAGTATTTCCCCATACCTTCCAATCCAACAACATTATCACAGAAACCCAGGCCCTTCATACTGAACACGCCACATTCGCTAATGTTCCACAGCACTCGAGATAAAGATGCAAATACACTCTCAACCCCGAGTGCTCTGACTGACCTATTTATCTATGATTCTTAGCGTTATCACTCTTGTCCTAGTAAAAGTAGAGTTGATCCAATACGTGAGCCAATTTCTAAATGGAATCCATTACTGATATTAGCATAGCTATGCGTAATTACAAGTATTAATGTATGTGCTAAATACTGATATGTATGGCTATACAAATGTTACGAGACAATACTCCAGACACGTTCACGTCACGCTGTGGAGAAATTCCAATTCTATGTAGATTGTATTATTTGCATAAGTTATTGAGACAGCTAGTGCGATGGGACTTTATTGCTTTTCATTTGAGATAATGTTAAACTGTAAAAAGAGACATAGAACGACTATGTGTAATTTCAATAAGGCGCTGTGTCCAGCAAAAAAATCATTTAAAAAAAGGTCATATAGCTAACATTATATGCACCGATGATGACTCAAGTGCACCATAGGCAATGATGAGCATGGTCAGGTCATTGCTCGTTCATTTCCTATTACTACCATTGAGTAATTAAGATCCTTTCCCATAGTTACTTGGGCGGACCGTCAGTAAGACTTATTGGAGAAATTACGATTAACCAATTAACTAGTTGAAAAGGTTTCGAAGTTTTTGTTACTGGTGAATGGAACACAAATAAGAAAAATGTGTAATTTCTTCTGAAACTTTGATCTGAATCATGCCAACATGGTGGCGATAAACGTGCAGTTGTATAAAGGCACTATATTGTGCTTTAGTTAGTTTAACTGTGAAATATGGTCTAAAAATTAGTTACGGTTTTTAAAATATTAAAATCTTGAGAATGAGTGCAAAAACTTTGTAAAATGTATTGGTAGATACTTTTAGTGAGTCATCTTAGAAGGACGTAAGGGTGAACAGATGTCGTAAATATTGTACTGAAAATATGGCCTATAAATCTATAGTTATGCAGTTTAGAAATATTGCTCATAAAATTAATACTTTCCCAACTTTCATAGCTTTATAATCCATACATGTTTGCTTATTAAAAGGTAAAGGAAATTCCTCGTAAAAACTTCAGAGGTGTCTCGAATCTCGATGCCAAACACCACAAGTTTGATAGTATAAACAAATCCGAGATCGCGGAAGAATCTGCCCTTTAATAAATATCGCTTTTGATATGCTCCCATAGATATTTGTTTATCATAAAAGTTGTATCGTTCATGGAAAATTGTGTTTATTACATGGCTTAAAGTCTTCATCACTATCTGGACAAATACAACGTCCGTCAGGGACGTTTCACAACAGAGTACCGATTCAATTAACTTCCCAATTTTTCGACGTTGATACTCGCTCCTTGTTTAAATTGAACAAAAGAAAATTTTATTATTTTTTCACACAACATTATTTATTTAAAGTGTCTAAATGAACAGTTCTTTTAACTCGTGGCGTATTATTTATACCAAATGCGCCATCAAAATTCAATACAAAGAAATGAAAAGAATCTCTCTAAAACATGGCTACTGAGACATTGCAATCACCCCTTACAGTCCAAGATTAGCGAAAAACAAAAGATGGAGACCACACCGCAAGCTTGTTTCACGGCGAACTCCCGCCCTTATCCTGTCGCTATAAAACGGCAGTCTAAAAATAAATTGAGGACATCCGGCCTCTTCATAAGGACTTTTTTCTTAATTTTAGACATAGATAATTGGTTCTAATAAAGTCCGTGTACCGCGTAGGTTGACTTCTAAGAGACTGGCTGGTGACCGTTGGACAAATTTGAATTTGAATTGTGAACAGGTTTATCGCTGTTGTGACGACCGTTAAAGCTGATGAGTTTGAATTGGATATAGTACAATGCCCTACAGTTGTTCCTTGATCACATTAACAGGGCAGACTATTTACTAGACATCCGTCTGCCAGAATGGGGTTAAACATGTCTCACTTTCGTAATTTTCTAGCGCTATTGTTAGTTATTACGAACATCGTATTATAAAATTGAATCCCTTTGATACTAAATATGCATAAATTGTATGATACCATTATTATTATTATTCACATTTTAGCCTTACGCATGATGTTGAAACATGCTTTGGTTTTATAATTCAATACACTCATTTTCCTACAATATTTTCCTTCACGTGTTTATAGCCTAATCATATAATTTATAGAGTTGATTCTCCTTTCAACTGTTCTATCAAAGTAGCCGTTGTTGATCTTTATTGAATTAATCTGGATGAACAGCTCCATCCGTTTATGGTGTCAAGAGTGTAAATGTGATGCTTGATACAAGTCCTTCTCATGCATATCAAGTTCAACAAACCAACCAGTGTCTCAGCATGTGTTCAGTATTTACTTTGCTAGTATGCTCTGTTGTTTTGGTTATGTCATATATTACAAACGTATTTTTAATGATATAAAATTCACATATTCATAAACCCTTATGATGCTAAAACTTAACAAAATAGTTTAGAAAGGTTCCATAAGATATCGCATGTTTATATACAAGCTTTATTTTAATCGATTGTTTAGTATACCTCCTGCTTACCTGCATTTATAAGGCGATTAACTCTGCATAAAACACAATAAAACCTCACGCGTCGCCACAATAGATAAATATTGACAGTTTTACAGCCCAATCAAACACGAATTCTAAATCTCGTAGCCATTAAACAAACACAATGATATAAACAAACAAGTGCTTTCAGTACAGCGTCGGACGCTTTCCGTGACGGTCGTGTCCTGCGCACACGCGGTTCTAGTGACGTCATTTACGCGGGAGAAAAACGCGCGTACAAATATAAACTCAACTGTGTCATTATAAGGTTGATTTCAGCCTGGATTTGTGTCTGTTTTAGACATGTGAGATGTAATTGACCGTTAGAGTGTGACCGTTTTTAATTTGTGCATTGAATGATTAGGCTAATGTGATATATTTGAGGTGCAGTTCAGTTTTCTTAGAATTATACGAGGAAACTGCAACTGCTGAAAATAGAGCTGTGTAATGGATTTATCGGGTTGCGGTTTTCGTGTGGAATTGTTTCGTGTTTTGTATGTAAATAAGGATATTAGGGTATTTTAACTCAATTGTTATCGAATTAATAGTCATTGTTTATAGATTTAATAATTTTTAAGACAATAATGTAATACTTTACTCATACACCTAAAAACCTTGTACTGTGAACTGAAATAATAATACAGATTTACAGACTAAACAAAGTCTTAGAATAGTACCACTGGTAAAAATCATCTTTTAATAATAAAATCTAGTCCAATGTTAAAATCTAGGGCGTCAGAAACGTTCGATGAAAACTTAGTTACGGACGCGCTTCATCCCTATTCAAGTATGCTAAACATTTGTTTATCCTAGGAATCTGGGTCCCATTTTAGTCTGTCTACACTTAGATATTTAAAAATAAATATTTCCCTTGTGTTTCGTCCTATTTTCGAGTTAGGCTGCACATTTTATTTGTACCAAATGTGAGCACTAAGCATCTGCTAGATCGACACACTTCTTGAAGTATTAATATCATATACGTGTTTTGCGTGCAAATGTGAATGTAATTTGTGTTATTACAAGGTCTTTCATGTGAACAGTTAATCTTTTTGTTTTCCAAATTCACTATTTAGTGATTCGTAATTTCGTACATTCACGAAGACATGACTTGCTGTTTACTGAACTTTATTTGTCTTCTTGTGAAGGTGATGTTTTGCGTCAGTAGCATACATGCTTTTCGATGTAAAGTTATCTATAAAAAACAATAATTTTCACTTTAGAGCTTTGTATAAATATTCAAGTTAATTATTTTTTTTATTCTATCCTGACTTCCAAATTCCTTATTACACTTATCATATTTGAGTCTTATTTCTTTAGTGAGTGTTGTTGTACTTAAAAATCTGTTTATCATCAGGAACATACGTTTCACATTTCACATTAGAAATAACTTATAGAAGTTATTTCAAACATTACCAAAACTCAATACTCAGTACCAGCTCTCCAATTAAAACACTTACTAAAAATAAAAAGCAGGAAATAAAAACCGCGACAACAATTTAAATCAATTACTACTTACTATAAAAATTCCCCCTAGCTTCGACACAATAGAATCTCTCCTGCCCCATTGAACACAGTACAATCGATCCCTCCGAGTTTCTAGCGCTTGAAGCTGTGTTTATATCGTGCGATACTTTATGAGAGAATCCTTACTAATATTATAAATCGGAAAGTGAGTTTGTTTGTTTGTTCCGCTTTCACGCCGTAACTACTAGGTAAACTGATTGCTTTGAATTTTTGCTGACGTAAAGTTACAAGTCTGGATTAAATAATAGGGTACTTTTTATCCCGGAAAATTTGATATTCTCGAGGGAAAACGAAGTTATTGGTATAGATATAGCGCTGTGTGTTGGTATATGTCACATAGGCTACTTATTATCCGTTTGTGACGCGAGCGAAGCCGCGGGTAAAAGCTAGTTAAAAATAAAAACGTTTTCTCACACTACGGTTTTCTTCTGTGTCGTGGGACACATTGCACCCAGACTCAGACCAACAATTTGTGGATCCCACCAAGAGTTGTTTCGTGTCACACGGGAATCTTCCCCTCAACACCACCACACACCAGCTACCAGTTTCAGTTTCCACGACAGCCAGTTGCCAAGCCACTGCGCCAATCGTGCAGTCAAATTAATAAAGAGCGTTGAACTTCATTTTAATGTACCCCTAGCGACGCCAGATGCTTGTATTCTAATGTTGGTACTTTCATTAGATGATGGTTATTGTGCCAGATGTCCGGGCGCACGTGTGGGTAATATTACTTACTATAGACCTCTCTTCATAAGTGATATAGTCCCCTTATCGTCAGTTCCTAAGTTTAGGTTGATTACAAAATCTTCAGGCCAGGTATTAAAATCGCATTAGTATATCTACTTGTGTCAAAGTATTAATGTCTTATTCGCTATTTAAACTGTCAAACACCAAGCGGTCACCGGTGACCGCGACCTATTGTTCTTTAATTGTGTCTATAAAACCGGTACTCGACGAGTTAACTGAGTACATATAACTTTACTTACGTAGTTCTATTTAAACAGAGGACATCTAATCCTTGTTTCCTTTAACTCGTCGAGTACCGGTTTTATAGACACAATTAAAGAACAATAGGTCGCGGTCACCGGTGACCGCTTGGTGCTTGACAGTTTAATTAGAGCATTTCGATACCCTGATTTTAATGAAATCCATTATAAACATTACAATTAAGATTCAGTATGGCAAAAATAAGTTAGCTTTACCGCAATTCAGACTGTCCAAAGTATAGAAATCCTTTATGGGGTTAGGTATTAAATGCTATAATAAAATACCAAATAGGATACTAGATCTCAATGAAAGTAAATTTAAAACATATATTAAGCGCGAATTATGTAATCAAGCTTACTACACACTGACAGATTATCTTGAGAATGCTTGGCAGCATGTTGGTTCGGCTCCACTGGACAATACTCAAATGTAGTAGCTAAATTCCAATAGTAGGTAATTTAATACATAATTTAACACTTTAATTGTAATGTAGACAATCTAGTTTCCTTATGGCATCGAGCATTTCTTTATTGAAACAAAGAGTTTCCTTTTCTTGTATAGAAGCACTAATTCTATGGATTGTCAGTATGCATATGTGAGCACCATGTTGGACTTCAAGATTTTTATGTTTTTTTTTAATTTTAGTAAGTTATTAGTATAATGCCCCAAGCATGTCTCTGCATTGTTTTTAAATATGCGTACAATAATATGTATGAAATATGTATCAGAGACATTGTAGAACATACTTTTTTTAAAAGAGTAACGAATGGAGTTTCTTGCTCGTTCTTCTCCATTCGAATCTACTTTTTGGAATGAGCACCTAGCTTCACCTAGTTTCACTGACGGACTGACTGACAGACTATTATTTATTTTGTATTTGTTGACGTTTCAAAAGTACCAGACTATGGTTTAATTGAAATAAATGCTTTGACTTTCGACTTTGACTTTTTGACTTTTACTTAGAGTAAAACACAATTAGAAATGAACCAAATAATGATTACCTAAATTACTTATTTCCTTGGAAGTAACAGCACTTGTTTCAATTATCGCATCAATATTAAACAATGTAATTACCGCCTCATTACAACGAGCTCTCCCGTTTGTTCTCCCTTCATTATCAATCCCGTACAATAAGCAAACACTGCAACTAACCATCGTCAGTTGTTCTGCTTTATAACAATAACATACTAATATAAACCTTATTGTCCTTACAATAGAGGTGTTGACGTTTTATTGAACACGTGCATCCGTCTGCCCACACATGGCTGTATTTTTTTCTTTGCGTTATTTTTGTACGCAGCTGGATTTGTTCTGTGAGGGTAGTATGATATTTTTGTGATTGTAACCTACTCGTGGTGATGTAAGTGGTCTCCTTTTTTCTTCTATTTAAATGGTGTATGACGTAAAGATGTAATAAATTTTATTTTCTATTGAGGTCGGCTCCCAATTTTAACCTTGGTGATCTAATTCTGTCGTTCTAAGTGATTTTAAACAAAGTCTGTATCTGTACTGTGTACTATATGAAAGAATATGTTATGGAATTTATTTGGTTGTTTGTGTATGAAATTCAGTGATGTTGACGTAAATGTTCTCAGTTCGTGTTTGAGGATTCATCTTGTTTGGGATAGGTATTCGGTAAAGTCACTTGCACTTTCATCATTTCAGTCGGAACAGAGATGACGATAATTTAACACGAACAAATAAATATTTTCTCAATAACTAATCGCAAATGTATTCCAAGATGATAACAATCGGCCGGTACTCGTATTTTTGTGAACAAAGACGGTATACAGAAAACAAATTAACATACAGTGACATTAACCTCAAACATTAATGAAAGGATGTTGGGTAAAAACTCGTTTCAATTAACGTTAACATCATTTTAAGTATATTTACTTACAAATATTCTATCTACAATGGAACTACGGAAACTAATTCATAGGAATTGCACAATGTTCCGCATAAGATTATTCTATAAAACTATTTCCTTTAAATTCCAAGTGATTTTCAATTTTCAGACTTAAGTCGAACTGTTTATAGTCGAATTTAAATTGGTATTATCAACGGATACACACAAGTGCATAATGTGTGAATTAATGTGGTTTTATAAAAAAGTGTTGGTATCAAAGTTTGGATTGTTCAATGAACTAAAGACATAGTGGTGTGTGGTTGACAATGTGATTTCATCATGGTGATTTTAAGAAAGTTTATGGTACGTTTTCACTATTCTTCGACGTCTATTTAGTTATTAGAGTGGAAACTATTGACACAATTTGTGAATTGGTCCGTCGTCGGGTTTAAGAAATGAGATATTATTATATGTATATTGAACTTGCGAAGGTGTTGTTTCTTTACGTGTGCAAATTATATTAGCTCGTTTCTATAGAGGTAGCTTAACGAAGTTAAAAAAATATATGATTACAATCTTAAAATGTTAGCCTACGACATTTTAAATTGAATTTGTTTCGATTTTCTAAAAACTCTATATAGCCATAAGACTTAAAAATGATGTTTTTGTCAACAGTGTTCAAGTCTTCGCGACGAGTTATCCGTCGGCGAAGACAAGTGGAAACAGCGTCGTAACCTCAGCTTCGACCAGAATAGACAGCTGGAGGAAGTTACCAGAGAAAGGTGAGTAGTCACACACACTACAATTACACACAAATTGCGTTTACTTTTTTTTATGGCCTAAGCCGGTAAACGAGCAGACGGATAATCTGATGGTAAGCAATCGGCGTCACCCATGGACACCTGGAACACCAGAGGTGTTACAAGTGCGTTACCGGCCTTTAGGGATTAGGAGTTTGAGGATCGTTGGGGAGATCGGGGAAGGAGAGGGTAATTAGGCCTCCGGTAACCTCACTCACACGACGAAACACAACACGGTTCACGTCGGTTTTCTATGAGGCCGTGGTATCACTCCGGTCGAGCCGGTTCATTCGTGCCGAAGCATGGCTCTCCCACACTTACTGTTAAATAGGGCTATATAAAAAGTGTCTCGCCGGTTCGGTGACTTAATGGACCTTCCCTTATTACTCTTTGCGCTTTTCACTCGTTGCTTAACTCCTGTTGATCGTACCTAGATGTTTAATGGTATATAGCACTTCTTCTATAAATAAACTATCTAATACAATATGTACCGTTAAAATCAAACCACTATTTCCGTTCAGCCAACCAAACAGACTTTATAACGTTAAAGACTGACTAAAGACATTCGTGAAGTTTTTAGTACCGTCAGCAAAAATGAGGGCGGAAATATATTTATTCATTTAAACTTTATTTTCACTGCCTCGTTGGCCGAGTGGTCGCAAATGTAACTGCCGGGCAAGGGGTCTCGGGTTCGATTCCCGGGTCGGGCAAAGTATTAATGGGTTTGTAAAAACTCAGTAGTAACACGGAGTCTAGAAATGTGCCCGGTATATTGCAATGGGCTCACCCCCTATTACATGGGACTCATAACATAAATAGTGAATAGTGGGTGTTACATTGTACAGTGGCATTAAATACCGTACTGTGAACCTCTGCCTACTCCTTCGGGGATAAAAGGCGTGATGTTATATAAAAAAAGTTTTTTTATATAAGTATCTATGGAGATACATACCTTACAGACTAACATAAATACTTCAATATACAATTGATGTCAGTAAATAAACGTAAGTCTATACTATATAAACCTAGTATTAAATAAGTACTATTTTAGACTGGTTAACTACAAGGTACCTTTTTTAAGAGAAAAACGTCAGCCCTATTATATAATTTAAAGGTACCTAATAACTAGTTGTGCTAATAAACGGCAACGTATATGGTTGGAATGTAATTTCACGCGAACCTTGACCCTGACAGCCACATAGGCAGGACAATCAAAAGAGACCTAGCCGTGATTCTGTATGTGGGTATAAAATAGGAACTCATTTATTTGATTGAATAATTCCATTATATTGTACAGGAGCTACAGTTTAGTACTTCCTCAGTTAGGACAGATACAATTTCTAACAAAAGGCTTGTTAGTATTTGATTTTTGAAAGTTGCCAATCATACAATTTTGCCCAGTTTCACTTGAAACATGTACACACAGACATAGGTACTTCTGAAATCTTCGAAATGTGTATACATTTCAAGAGAACCTACTGGTAGGTACTATAAGCCTGAGAACAGGATCTCATTCTGGGTTAAAGTGTAACATGTGTTGTTCCGGGTTGCATCACGTGCGCCCGCGCATCAAAACGTTCCAGCCGGTACAAACAAACAGTCACACACATATAACATTAATTTATTACCACAATGTTTGGGATAAACACCTTTTAAGTGTTATTTTGGTAATTTCTTACGAATATGGGATACTTTGAAGTTGAAATGGGAATTGATTTCGTAGTCGTAAGTGAAAGTGATTTATAGGTGGGATTATGTGTAATCGATTTTACAGTAGTGCTTCCAGAAACTATCTAATGATTTATGGGAAACTTAAGAGCAGTACTATTAGATATTATTAAAACTTGTAATTGTTGATTGAAAGCTCCAACTAACATTCTTATTTATGATTACCACAATATATAATTGGACCCTGTTAAGCAGAAAAGGTCCAGCCCACATTTTATTACTTTTGAGTGAATTAAGTTTAATGTTGGGCAGATATAAAAAGAAAAATCATATGACACCTATTGAATAGGTACTGTGTCATATAATTACTTTTAACTTCATTTACTACGAAGTAATAAAATGTGCACTGGATCTTTTCTGGTTAACAGAGTCCAGTTATTCATCTTTTTTATACAATACATCATACAAAATCATTCTAAATAACTATGATATACAATCTTAATTTATCCTTATCATGTTTTTGCAGGGATGACCTAAAGCGCGTGGCAGTGAGCCTGCACCGCGTGGTTGGTCAGCTCGTGGCGTACTGCGCCAGCGCAGAGGACGAACTCAACCGCACTGTACTGGCACAGCTACTCGCTCGGTTAATACCAGGGGAGAACGAGTAAGTATACTGATTTATTTACCTTTGAATATTTTAGGAAAAAGGAAAAACCACTGATTGGTACGCCTAACTTGACAAAACGAAATAATATGAAGTATTACAATTACCTTTAATACTTAGATTTACTATCTAATTCAATAAATTCACTTTATTAAATAGAACTCATAACATAAGTAATTAATATTAGGCATCGCATAGTAAATGTGCACATCTGCTTAGGTACTAGATATTAAAAGGCTTGATATGACTATAACCTACATTGGTAGTTAATTACTTATACAAAATAATTACCCATGTCCAATTAGTTGCGTAGACATATAAGAAACTAGCGGACCCGTCAGACGTTGTCCTGCATATCCACTTGAATGTATAAACAAAAATTCTTTCAAATTAGTTTAGCCGTTTAGGATAACTAACCTAGACACGACTGCAGCGCCATCTGCCGGGCTGATTTGTGAATCTAAACCATCCCAGATCCCTTTGAATACACACAAAAATTTTCATCAAAATCGTTCCAGTCGTTTGAGAGAAGTTCAGTGACATACACACTCACAGAAGAATTATATACATATATAAAGATAATTGAACACGGACCATTACAAGTAAAAGTACTCTTTATATTTACGTCCATCGTGTAGTTCTATTCCAAAACGCCACCCCAATATCGAGCACCAAAAATAACTTTTAAAACGATACTACAAAGTCATATACACTATGTGTACAACGGTGATTCTCGTAAACCCTCGTCGGATCTATTTAGGAATAAACAAGATTAGCAAGTATCAGTCGCGTCGCAGAGAGGTGCACCACACCACTAACACAACAAAACCGTGCTTTGTTTGTGTAAAACCGCTTTGATCTATCACCGTCCAATGTGATGTGATGTATTTAGTTCAGGCGCTGGTTACTACGAATATTAGTCATGAACCTTAAAAGGAATCAAATTAATTCTAATCAATTAATTTCAGTGGAGTCTTAAACTGTCAAACACCAAGCGGTCACCGGTGACCGCGACCTATTGTTCTTTAATTGTGTCTATAAAACCGGTACTCGACGAGTTAATCGGATCTTCAAAATCGATTTGGATTGAATTTCTTCGGAGATAAAGTCGTTGGGTATCTAAGTAAGAAAGAATACTTTAAAATTAAGAATGTATTTATAGTAAATTAGTTTGGTTTCTGCCTACCCCGTGGAATTTATTAGTTCGTTTAACATAATCACGCCTTTTATCCCCGAAGGGGTAGGAAGAGGTGCACATTACGGCACTTAATGCCACTGTTTAATGAAACACCCACTTTTCACTATTTGTGGGGTGACCCTATTGCCATATACCGGGCACAATTCCATAGTTAAACCGGTAATAGTTAGTTTATTACGGAAGCATCTTTATTAATCGTTGTAAAATCGACCAGGATCACATTGAACTTGGATTTGGCATTGACGTCAGATTTTCGTCTTATGAAGTTTAATGTTAGTAATGTTCCAATGTTGAATTTCATGTACACTCGCGTTTTACGTGAATGTCTATTTTCAAGTAGGTATCTGCGGTTATTTCGGAAATCCCAGACGTTTAATGCCTGTTCTAGTTTCTTATTGTTAGTCAGAAACTAGTAGAAAATGTTTACTTAATGAAAAGGTAACTTTATACTAAAACCACAAACCTATTCGACGGAGATTATTACAGTCTGGCTGTTCTAAACTAGATCTAATTGCAAGTAAAAAGAAATTGCGTAAATCTGTCGGGTAAGTGTGAGTGTTTGGCGGAAGTGACAATTTATACCGGTAAAGCCACCGCCCGCCCAAATTTACGAATGCGCACGCGACGCTCTCCTACGGCACACGAATAGGGTTACTAGACTTACAAGTTACATATTAATCGGGTATTTGGACTATTATGGTATGTCAAATAGTTGTAGATGCTGTTTTTAAGGGGGGGGGGGGGAATCTCCTCGGCTCCGTTAGATGCTGTGTTGGATATTACATGTAATGCTAAATACATAATAATAATTATTATTGTAATAATACATTGAGATCAGTTAAAACACCGCTTTAAATATACAAGTTACTTTTTTAAATGTTTTCCAGATTGTAACCGCATGCACCTTTTACCTAAATCTACTGATGATTCAACATCGGCACAACCCTACAAAAATAGAAGTGTAATTCAAGGTGTTAAGATAAATTATTATGTTTTCGGCTTACTCACGTAATAATTTGACGAGGAACTCGACTAGTTTCAAGCCATGCTAGAGGCTCGTATTCATGAGCAGCATTTTGCGACCCGCGACGCGGCGACTGTCTGAATTTATTTAGAAAAAAAGAAAGAAAGAAAATACTTTTATTTAGCACCAGGCACGATGCAGCAAAAATAAAAAAAAGATAATCAAGGTGTGACAGTGTGTGTGTGTGTAATATTTAGTATGTCTCACGAAAGTTACAATACAAAGGTGTTAAGATATTGACAAAATTATTACCTCCAGGAGGGTAATATGTCGCTGGCAATATGCCAAATTATCTGCACTCCAATATTGATGCTGTGTTCAATTTGTAGGCGGGTGGGATTCCGTCTAAATGTGTGACGCACTCCTTCGTGTTCCATTAAAGGTATTAGCTGTCGCTGCTATGATTTAATACCTATGCATAGTATGTATATCTGGTTTTCCTTTAATAAGGTCATGGATGACCAACGGATTATTAATTTTATGTTTTATTTTATTCTCTTACCACACTTTAACTTTAACGTGTAATAATGTTATAACAGTTATTACATGCTATTTTGAATTCATTTTTATCATCGATATCGCGAATTACCTAAGAGAAAAGTTGGATTATTAGGGCCGATATTTCAATGCTCAGTTAAATTTTATCAGAACTTTGAATATTTGAATTTTTTTCCATATTTATAACTGTCAGTCAAATGTCAATTTTATTCTACAGTTAAGAATTAACTGATGATTAAAAAATTGACCCTTAGCATTGTTTTTGGTTGGAACTTTGGTCGTACATTTAGCGCGATCGTTCTTGATCGTGAATTCTATACTAACAAATATTATTAAACTCGACTTTTTGTTACTAATAGCAACAAATTAAATTACCACTAAAAGGGTAAATTCACCTGTTCGCGTCCACCACGTCAGATCGCTATGAATGTAGGATACTGTAAACTTGTAAGGTCAAACAGAGGTGGACGAACTACTACTAACATGGTGGTAGTTTGCGTATATTCGGGATTTTTTACAGGGCGTTCCGTTACATGGACGTAAACTGGCGGGTGAACGCGAACAGGCGAACTTACCCCATTACTAGACACTGGCTTTCAGCCAAATAGCCCTTTATACGTGTAATTCGACAGCGACAAAATTTGTAGGACACAAGTGGTATCAAAGCATCAGGCGCTTAGTACCACATACTTTATCTAAGTGCTTTACGTCGGTAGCAGTGGCGTCTAGTCGTAATGTAATCGTTAAACATTATGTTTGTACGACGCCAAATAATGTTTCCGCGTGTAATAAATAGAATCGCAAAGTTTATGTGTCGACACGACGCGGCATGCGCTTGTTTCTCCTAGTTCTACAATTAGCATGCTTGGATAGAGTACTTGGTGTTATTAAACATAGATGATTTGATTCTATTAAACCTAATTAAAGAGTAATCAAAACTAAATCTTTCAAAATGTTCAAGTGGCGTTTTTGTTTTGGACTTTATTTAAGGAGAATGTTTTTATTAAAATCTATTTTTCGTTTGCTTATCTTGTGTAAAATGTACAAGAAACACGATCCTGCTGTGTACCTGGCGATGCGCCAGCGCAGTTGCCCTTTCCCCGTGAGTGGTGCAGTGACTCGTGGGTGGCGGGTAGAGGTGACGGGACTACACGGCCGAGATATGGCGGCGCATGTACTCACGCGCTTAGAAAAACGATTAAACTAATATTTATGCGTATTCCTAGTGTTCCTGGAAACGAAGGCGTCAAGAAACTTGAAATTCCTTTTAAGATTAGTTCAACGTGAACAAAGACTTAACTACTACCTACAAGGATATATGACGTTTATAATGTTTCTACATATAACATGTTACTTATGAAACTGAAATCTTTGTTTCGAACAATACCTTAACTATTTGTCGAATCCTTTGCGAAAAGTTGAGGTGCTTTTTCCGATTAATCTATCGTTTTTACAGCATCTCTTTTTACCTATCTACTAAAAACGAAACTCCAATGTTCAGTATCCTTCTCTATTTTGAATAATACCTAACAATCTATTTCTGTCCTGTTCCAGCACGTTCATAGAAGAGGAGTCTCGGCCGACGACACCGAACCTGTCCACCGAACTGAACCAGAGCTTGGTGTCTCGGAGCGGGAAGCACGTGCACTTTGCGCCTGATCTCAACGCCTTACTCACTGATTTAGATGAGGTCTGTATCATTCATGTATCCCAATTCTCCCTTCCACTCATCCCCAATCCTCAAATACCTAACCATAAAGGGCTAGCAATACACTTGTAACTCTTCTCGTGCTGCGGGTATCGATTGCATACCATCAGAGAATCCGCCGGCTTGTTTGTCGCCCTAATACATCCTATATCTTATACTTTTTATACTATGATATAAAGTCGAAGAGTTTGTTTGTTGGACAACTACCCAACACAAAAAGAATTATTCAAATCAGACTTGTAGTTACGGAGATTAGCGCGTTCGAACAAACAAACAAACAAAAAAACAAACTCTTCCGCTTTATATATAATAGTATAAGATTCGCCAATTAAGTCAATCCAGTTCTTAATAATTGTTTGTTCATATACTAAGTTACATATTCACTATACTTACTTTATACTTATTTACATTTTACAGGAGGGTATAGTGAATTTCCTGCAACAGCAGCGTGATCTCAGTGCGGATATCAAGAAGGAGTTAGAAAGCTCTTTGCGGAGATTGAGACATGAAGCGCATTCTCTGCTCGATTTATCTGCTAAACTTGCTCCTAGTAAGTATAATAATATGTCTCTTATTTAGAAAAGTAACATGGGTAACATAACGTCAAACCTTTTATTCCCCAAATACTAAGGGGCATATATTTAAATAATTTTGGTTCGACTGCACGGTTGGTGCGGTGGCTGGGCAACCGGCTGCCGTGCAACGTGTCGCGGGTTCGATGCCCGCACGGAACAACACTTTGTGTGATCCACAAATTATTGTTTCGGGTCTGGGTGTCATTGTATATGTGAACTTGTATGTTTGTAAACGCACCCACGACATAGGAGAAAATGGTAATAAAAAAAAAGAAACTGTAAAGTAATGATGTTTGATAACCTATTAACTTTTAAATTTTAAATTATTTGTGCAGGAATCCGTCGAGACACTGGTAACATGCTGGAGTCGAGTATACAGATCACAGAGCTAGTTCAGGAACTTGATACCAAACAGAATTGTGACAACTGTGAGTTGCATCGAAAGGTAAATAACTTCAATATTAATTAATCATGTATTACAGAGGCATTAGTACGAGGTCGTTTTACGTTAAAAGTGATCGAAACGACACCAGCCTTCGGCGCTCCGATTGGTTAGTTCATTGGTGCCGGCCAATCAGAGTGCCAAGCACGAATAACTATCGCATTCGTAACGTAATAGTATCGAGCGCGTTCGGCGCTCTGATTGGCCGGCTCAAGTGAACCAATAAATCAGAACGCTTAACTCGCTCGATACTGTTACGATACGAATGCGATAGATATTCGTGCTTGGCCCTCATAACGCTCAACTCGCTCGATACTGTTATGAGTCACATAAATGTTTAACGAAGGAACTAGACAAGCGTCAGCCTTCTTGATATCCATAGTAATAAGCAACTTTGATGTCGTGGTGGCCCGGAGGTTTAAGACGCCCACTTCTCATGCATGAGGGTGCGGGTTCGAAACCTACCAACGGCAAGTACCAATGTGACTTTTTCCGAGTTATATGTACTTTCTAAAATTATTTAGACACCACTGACAAACGGTGAAGGAAAAACATCGTGAGGAAACCTGGGCTTATAATTTCTAATTATAAGTTTGAAATCGCCAACCCGCATTGAGCAAGCGTGGTGATTAATGCTCTAACCTTCTCCGTGTGAGAAGAGGCTTTGCTCAGCAGTGGGAATTTATAGGCTGATGATGATGAAGCAACTTTGCACATATTATGAAAGATTTGCTTCTTTCTGCGGCGTAACACGCGTTATTTCAGATCATAATCCATTCCTGGTCCAAATTTCAACCTGATCCTTTCAGCCGTTTTGACAGGATTAAGTAACGAACATACACACAAACACACTAACACATAAACATACAGACTCACAAATTTTCGTATTTACAATATTAGTAAAATAAGATAAACTAATTTGGTATATGGCATTAGGCTCACCCCCTATTACATGGGACTCATAACATAAATAGTGAAAAGTGGGTGTTACATTGTACAGTGGTATAATGTGCACCTCTGCCTACCCCTTTGGGGATAAAAAGGCGTGATGTTATGTAATAAACTAATTTGGTTGTAGTAAGGAAATACTGAATGTTTATTTTTTACTTATAGAACATGGAGGAAGCGATGGCAGAGTGTCTCCAACGCGAAAACTTGCTTCGCTCCGACCTGGAAGCCGCCATGATCAAGATCGCGCAGCTTATGACCAGCGGGGACGTTATCGCTGAAGGGTGAGTAGACGAAAATATCTTGAATGTCTTTTAGTGTCTTATTTGTCTTTGTATGTCTTTTAGTCCTTTATGTCCGAATACTGAAACGTTACTCAATTCTAAGTCGCGCTTAAGCATAGTTTTGTCACTACATATTCTTTGTAAAATGACAGAGACAGCGCGATATTTAAGTACGACTTAAAATTGAGTAACTTTTCAGTATACCAGCATTTGAAAGGTAAAGTGAAAAAACAATATTGTTTAAACTGTTTGATACAATTTCACCTATAGTCAGAATTTTAATTAGATTCCAGATTTGACAATAGCTACTGTCATTTTGTGAAATAATGATACCACATATAATAGTGTAGTGATGCACACAAAAATCGATAAACAATCAGTGTGTGTTTTATAATAGCGACAGGATAGCGATAGCGATGACGGCGACAATTTATAATACCATAATACCTACATCTATCTGTTTTATTTGTCATGTTCCTTCGTGATTACATTTTTTTATTTATTTCACACACAATTATAAAAGAAAAGTCTCAGATCGTTAATTAATCATCAAAATTAATTATCGGTTCAGAAATATTTAATTTCCTGATATACTTAGTTTATGAGACTAAAATTATAAACGAGAAGAATTGATCCAGAAATATTGCATTTCCATATCTAATAATTTCGCAACGTCACTATTTAGTACTTGTCATAACGTTGCAACACTGAAATTGTCAAATCTGGAATCGAATTAAAATTCCGAGTATAAGTATACATTATTAATGTATTATTTTGATTTGAATCGGTATAACCCATTCGCCTTTTTACAAATCGAGTTTGTCTAATTTTAAAACCATTGTGACTGCGGCGTACATGTATTGGGTTAAATCATGAACGTCAATGTTAATCATAAAGAGGCACCTAGTAAGATTAAACTTTGTTCTGATAGTTCATAATGACTAAAGACTACCTCGTTGGCCGAGTGGTCGCAAGGTCTCGGGTTGGATTCCTAGGTCGGGCAAAGTATTACTGAGTTTATAAGCAAATCCCAGTAGTAGCACGGAATCTAGAATTGTGCCCGGTATATGGCAATAGGCTCACCCCCACATGGTACTTATAACATAAATAGTGAAAAGTGAGTTCTACTTCTGTGAGTTCTACTTCTGTGTGCACCTCTGCCTACTTCTTCGGGGATAAAAGGCGTGATGTTATGTTTGTTATGTAGTTTATAATGACTAAAGCATAATATCCCGTACAGGTACGGCACGGGTCCCCAGCCGGGCTCGGGCCCGTGCCGCGCGCGTCCGCAAGTATCGTCCCAGTCGCTGGACGGCAGCAGCTCCCCGCGCCTGCAGCGACTGGCGCACGACCTCGACTCGCTGCAGCGGGAGCGGGACGACCTCGTGCAACAGGTACCTACATATATATTTATTTCATGCCATAGTGGTTCACTCCCTCAAAAAAAGGTGGTAAACCAATAGACGTTCTACCTAATGATAAGCAATTGGCAGCGCTCTTGGACATTCGCAACACTAGAGTGTGTTACAAGCCTTTTAAGAATACGTACAGTCTTACAATTTGTATCGGCCCGGAAATACCGCCAGTGGCACTTAATTCCTTTTGCTGAATGTCTTAAAAGCGCACAGTACTTAAAATGTCTTCTATCTTCTACTTCAATGCTAAAGCAACCTTACTTACTTCTAAAACAAATTTTACTAATAATGTATTATTATTTCTGTATACTATACTAACTGGTATAAAATCAATTAATGATGGAAACAGAATTTTATCACCAAATTTTATTAGTTTAATTCATCACAAAAATTGGCAATCTTAAAATAATATTACACTATATTATGCACCTGATATCTAACACTAATATGTATTAATTATACAAATATGTATATTGTAACAATTACAATAATATATAATTATTTTGCACCGACGCACGCGCAGGTCAAAAGGATGACAGATTCACCCGTACATAAGATTTGTTGCGAAAAGGTAAACGCACGATATGAACGCTTTATGTATTCTTATAAACACTAAAAAATAAGATTTAAAAAAAAACACACGGAAGCATAACCTAATAGACTGATGTCTTATTTATTAATAAATAGAAAGGTACATGAGCAGTACAATTGATATGAGTATTACCAACCCAATACAACAATATTATAAGTAGCTGATATAGCAACAAGTACACAATAACAATTACGCACAATATTTAAGTAATAAACAATATCACCGATATTCGTCCGACTCCATCCAACTGCAACGACCGACTGAACCTAATGCTACAATTGTCACCATTTTTATATTATTCCGCTCGGTCCAGGCTTCGGGGAGAGGGATTCTTGTAAGAGTATATTATTTGTTTATTTTTATTTATTCATTACTTATAATATCATTGTATTTATAGGGAAAAATAAATGTTCAATCGTTCATGTAATTTGTCATAAGTTATAATAGATTTTAAGTAATTTTGTTACTGCTGAAAGCCTGTCTGTCATTGTTTTTTTATTGTTTGTATGTTAGAAGCAGAGTAATGTATCCGCTTAAACAATTATTATTTTAAAGATTTTGGTATCTTTAAAACTTATTTTTGTCATTTCGCATGGCTTAGCTTTTTAAGTTTTAAATGACGAAACATTGTCTTAAGTGTAGTCTTCAGCTTTGCATGCCATTTCGTACATTATTTAAAAATATGTTTGTAAATGTAATTTATATCGATATGTAGAGTGATATAGTGCCTTACATTATAATGTATGACAGAACCGCCACGCGTAAATAACCTGGTTGGAAGGTCGTCTGCTGACCAATCTTAAGGAATATTACACCCTGTTCTTATTTCTAGATTTCTTAATTTATTCATGAATCTTAATGAAGCATTAAACCGCGACTGGGTACTATCACTACATTAAAATGAAACATACATCAGAACCTCACACCTGTCTCCCATGAGGGTAGACAGAGACTATGGAATGCCAATTGCTACGATTCTTACATAGCTCTTTCTTTCATAGAATAAAACAAAGGTAATGCCTTTGTTGATGCCTTTTAACGCGTGCTATTACTATACACATTATCCTGTATGTAGCTTGAGGCAGCGAACCGCCAGCTTCGTTCGACGCGCCAGTTCGTGGAGGAGCAGGCGGCGGAGAGGGAGGCCGAGCGGGACGACTGGGCGCGCCGCGAGCGGGACCTCCGGGACGACGCCGCCCGCCTCACGGCCCGCCTGCAGAACAACGCCAGGATCTTAAATGAGGTTCGATTTACTCAACACTACCTTAACTGACATTTTCTTGCCATGGTGTACACGCTGTATGTCGTTGTGGTAAGGTTAACACTGCACTGCACTGGCCAAGCTTATAGTCAGTCTTTTGTCTGTGTTGTTGAAATTTGCTTGTGTTGTTTTGTCTCATGTTTTGTAGAAAACTGTTGTTCATTTTAATATTGTTTAGTTTTTTTAACGAAGATTTACAAATAAAAAGCTTATTTTTATGAATGCTAAACAATTTTTACTAAATTAACTAAATCGCTGCGATTTTTAGTTAATTTAGTATGTCTCACGATAAAATTAATTGTTTTTACTATATTTTTTCTATTGTGGCACATGTTTTACTTTATGATTTGCACAGATGCACTTTAACACGGGAATGGATTCTTCACCTAATACTTTCTAATTTTCCATAACCAATTAAATTCTTTTCCTCACTAATGGTTTATGTTTACACACTAATCTTACTGACTTACCCATACGACGCATAAGTTACCTTGAATACATGAAGTATCTTTTGGAAAATTTAGCTAATTAAGAATTTAGTATCATTCTTCTAAAAGACAAATGCTACTGACATACAGCACCAAATTTTATAAAGGGCATAAAAATTTTACCTTTCATTTTTGCGATATATTCTTACCAAGCCTTGTTTAAATGTTCATGATACGAGTATTAACAAATAATCTATAATACGGTGGCAAAAACATATCGCGCCAAGTAATAGATGACTGCTTATTCAACCAGAATTGTAAAGAACAATGGAGTATAGAGTCGTATGGGTAGGTGGGTAGTAACGGCCCCGGTGTGTCCAGATGCACGGCCTGCGCCTCGCGCACTGCAACTGTCGCCAGCACCACGCGCACGTGAGTACCACTTGTACACCGCGGACAGGGGCAGGAACCAAGCTTAGGACGGTTGTTATCGTATCGTAACAATGACATTCTCTTTTACAATATACGACGCTGTACACACTTGTATGTACTGCAGTAGCCAAAGAAATTTGTTCGTTTTATAATTTTCAAATTACAACTTGACGTTAGTTATTGGATATGATACAGCCTCTCCAATCCCTGAATCCCATCCTCAAATTCCTAATCCCCAAATGGCTTGTAACGTCTCACTTGTAACGCCTCTGGTGTTTTGGGTGACCATGGGCGACGCCGATTGCTTACCATCAGGCGATCCGTCTGCTCGTTTACCAGCTTATTCCAAAAAAACATTTAGCAAGATTTGCAACCGACTTTTGCAATGTCGATTTTAATAACAAAATAATATAATTTGACTTCTTGGTTACTGAATCTGGCACGGAATGTGTTATATGTTGTGTAGCAGTAGTTTAAAGAGCTATGTATTGTAGTGTAGGTAGTAATAACTTGATATGTTACGCACTTAACAGCATGCTAAACACTTTAGGTTACTATCTAAGTCTAACAATATCTTGAACTTTCCTATCTAATAATAATAATTAACAACTTTCGTAATCTTTAATAGTAACTGTAACAAATAGACCTCTTCTTATTCTAGTCTCATAAATTAATTCCAAAACTCTATAGAACTTTCGAACAACCAATCTTCTTACACTGTCCCTTAACAAACCAGGTGGAACAACTAGAAGCACAAACGCGAGAGATGAACCAAATTATATCAGAACTGGAAACTCGAAAGACATCTACAGACAACGAACTCAAAGCCTCCGAAGAAAAAGTCTCCTTACTTCGAGATATCATCGCTAACTTAGAAAGCCAATTGGAACAAAAAACTACTCACGAAAATGAAATATTAGAACAACTAGAAGAAATGAAGAATACTATAGAAGAAAGAGATAGCAAAATGAGGACGTTGCTTGGTGAACTGGAGTCGCTAAAGAGTGAAAGAGTCGAACATAGTGATGTTGTTTGCGTCAAGTGTGGGCAGGATGAAGCGAAGGCGGCGGAATTGATGGAGAGGGTCAAGGAACAGGTTGGTATCGATAATCTTTGTATATTTCTGTGTGTATGTATATTTTATATAACTTCTGTACATAATCTTACTTTGTATATATTTCTAAAATTTTGCACAGCACTAAATATTCTCTTGTTTATGTTTATTTTTTATTACTGTGAAGTTTAATTCATTAAAAAATCCTCTAAAACAGCTTTAAGTATTATCATTTGTAAATAATAATATTTAGTACATTATATGAATTCCTACATAAGTTACTTGCCTTTTTTAATAAATACATATAATGTACTTGTACAGTGCCAGTACTTGGAAGATATGGTCCACCGTCGCACGCGCAAGATGGAGCGCATCCACGAGGTCTGCTCCACTAGCTGCAGTGAACCCAGTGAGGATGTCTCACTCAGGGACCAGCGACATAGGGACCTAGAGGTAAATATGGATTAAGTTGTTTATAGAAAAATATTTGTTAAAAAGTGGTACATAAAATTAGGTAATTAAGGTATTTTAGAATATATAAGCAAAATGGGAAACTTTAAACACCTTTTAGAAACATACTATACCCTTAGAACGAATTTGTTTGTTTTTAAATCGAAACGAGACCGTATTGTGCGCCCTGATTGGTTGATTCATGCGAGCAGGCCAATCAGAGCGTCGAATGAACGAATTGACTATTAAGCTATTATAGCAAGATACACCTTTTGCCTACATCATGTCTAGTTCTTTTAGTAGCAAGAAGACAGTCTTTGACATCACCTAACATGCAGTATAATGTACCCAGACGAAGTCCCCGGACGCGGACGCGACGCCCCGCGCGCCGTCAGTGTCGGAGCTGGCGGGCGTGTGGGAGTGCATGCAGGCGCACGCGCGCGCCGAGGACGCCGTGCTCAAGCGGGTCGCTGACCTCGAGATGCAGCGCGCGCAGCTCAAGGACATTGCACAGGTTAGTATCACTCATCACCATCACCACTATATCAGCCACAAGACGTTCACTGCGGAACTCAGGCTTTCAACTGAACTGAACTGTTACCACTCAGAGGCAACCGGGTTCGGTGATATAAAAGTGATCCCTGAGCGCTCTACTAAGTGTTGGATGATAATAATACCCGTCCACCGTCCCCGTGCCCCGTCCCCCTCGTCCCCTGTTCCCCGTCCCCTCTGAAAGGGGAGGCATGTTTCCAAAAGTAAACACCTTTTGTATGAAACATAATATTGTGTAACGATAAAATATCTTTTTTTAACTTGCATGTAAGTAAAGTACGTTTACTTATTTGCGAGGTCAAAATTTACGGTTTGAAAATATTTTGACGTATTCGCCAAGCTTATAAAGCAGCTTGTTTACTTACATACATAAACTTTCTGAATTTGAGTTTGCACTTTACATTTGAACATTTTTAAAGTGTACTTTTGCATGTGGTGTAATATTTATATTCGTGCATATAAAATCTAAAAAAGCATTCGTAAGAGAATGAGTCAGTGAGAGATATAGTTACCTACATTATATACATACTGTTATAGTAATAAAGTTCACTTTTGCTTGCGGGGATTCTAGGTGAGAGAAATACGTGGTTGCATTGCACTGATTTATTTACGACTGGTTTAACATTATGGATTCTTAATTCTTATGATGACACACACACATGCATTCGTACTTAATGAACATACCTACATATACAACAGATTCTAACACAACATACCGCCCACCAAAGGGCCTATTTGCCCTTTAACGGAACGCAATCATAATAAGGCAAATCTAATTATATTATAATACATAGGTACAACTACAGGTTATGCCGTTAGTAATTTAGCAGTTACATTTGATAATGAGGCAAATTAACACAAACTCGAAAATAGTCAATCAGTGTCTATTGGTAAATAACATAACTTGTTAAATGGTCTTTGCACAACACTATCACCACTTTTCACACTATACACACGGGTCACACCGTCTTTGCCCGGATGCTTGTCAACAATTCGTCCCATCATCCATTTAGCTGGAGGCAAGTTATCTGCCTTTATTAAAACAATGTGTCCTATCTCAAACTCCTTGACCTTGTTGTGCCATTTCGAACGTTGCTGCATCCGTGACAGGTATTCTTGTTGCCACCTGTGCCAGAACTCAGTCATTAACCTCTGCTGATGATGCCATCGTGACAAATGACTTACTGGGATATTTTGCAAGTTGGGGGTCGGCACAGTAATAGGTGTTTCACCGATCAGAAAATGACCAGGGGTTAGTGGTTGAACGTTGTCGGTACTCGTGTCGTCTATTATTCCTAGAGGTCTTGAATTGAGGCAAGCCTCCACTTGGCATAGCAGGGTGATCATCTCTTCATAGGTCACGTGTTTTGTTAAGATTCGTTTTAGGTGATGTTTCATCGATTTCACCCCAGCCTCCCATAATCCACCCATGTGTGGGCTATACGCTGGGATAAAATGCCACTTCGTGCCATCCAAGGCTAATTTCTCAGCGACTGGACCTTCGAATTGTAGTTTTGCTTCTGCCCAGTCTCCGGCCAGAAGCTTGTTAGCTCCGACAAAGTTGCGTCCTTGGTCGCTCCATATATGGGCACATCTTCCACGTCTAGCTACAAATCTTCGAAAGGCTCCAATGAATGCGTCTGACGTGAGATCTCCGACGAGTTCCAGATGAATCGCCTTTGTGGACATACAGACAAAGAGGGCGATGTATGCCTTGTTCGTCTTTGCTCCTCTGCCTTTTGACATCAGAACCTGATACGGGCCTGCGAAGTCTATGCCGGTATTCAAGAAAGGTTTTGCAGGTGTAACTCGAGCACGAGGTAAGTCGCCCATCTGTTGTGACCTCGCAGTAGCGTTTAGTTTTGCACAAATAAGACATTTTCTTATCTTTGATTTAACCAAAGTCTTTACTTTCAGGATCCAGAATCTAGTTCGCAGGAAGCATAGCGTTAGTTGAACTCCACCGTGCAGGGTTTTCAGGTGAGCGTCAGCGACGAGGAGCGCCGTAAGATTGTTATCACGATCAAGAATGATCGGGTGTTTACCGTCTTCGTTTAGGTCCGAGTGACGCAGCCTTCCGCCCACCCTGAGGATTCCATCATCGTCCAGGTAAGGTTTCAAATTGTTTAGTTTACTCTGTCTTTTAATAGGTCTCTTTGTTTTCAGGTGATCAATTTCTTCTTCGAAGCTGTCTTTCTGTGTCATTCTCAAACAGGTTTTCATCGCGTCATCTAATTCCTCCGTGTCTACAGGTAAGTCCTTGTTTTCAATTATTCTGCCTTTTAAGAATCTTTTGCAATACACGATTACTCTTAGCAGTTCTTGTAAAGTGTCACAATTTTCAAATCTTGAGGTTATGCTGTTCTCATTTTTAAGTTTTAAATTAACTTGTATTATTTCCTTTCTTTCCAGATCAGTCACCATCGCTTTCGGTCTACTGTATTGAATTTCTCCTTCCTTCAACCACTTTGGACCTGTCCACCACAGTTCGTCGTCTTTAAGGTCCAGCAGGGATTGTCCTCGGGAACCAGCGTCAGCTGGGTTTTCTGGTGACTTGACATGGTACCAATTATGGTTTCCGATGTTATCGAGTATTGCAACAACTCTATTTCTAACGTACGTGTTCCATCTCGTAGGATCACCGAAAAGCCAGGAGAGCACAATAGTGGAATCAGTCCATGCGTATATCTGACTAGAGGGTATATTCATTGCTTCCTTTATTTGCTTCAGGAGTCCGGCAAGCAGCACCGCACCACTGAGTTCTAGACGAGGTAAGGACTGGGGTTTAGTAGGTGCTACCCTCGTTTTTGCTGCGAGGATTGATGTCCTTACTTCACCACTATCTGTTCTGACCCTTAGATAGGCCACTGCAGCATAAGCTCGGTTCGACGCGTCACAGAAGCCGTGGATAGTTATGTTGTCCATGTTACTTTCAGAAGTATGGAGCCATCTATCTATTTCAATCTCAGGTAAGTGAAGATGAAACGATTCTCGTAAGCTGTTCCATTCAGTGGCAATGTCTTCGTCTATTTCTTCATCCCATGTTACTCCTTGCAGCCATAATCTTTGGATAAGCAGCTTTGCTGGCAAAACAGAAGGCGCCAACCAGCCTAATGGGTCAAACAATCTCTGCAAATCAGCTAAGATTGTTCTCTTCGTAAGAGTCCTGGATTTAGCAGGTAAGTTTAGGCTGTATTGAAATTGGTCCTTGCCCATATTCCAATATAATCCTAAAGCTCGAGTGATTCCGTCTAATGTTATGTCTAGGTTTACATGTGCGCTTCTTTCAGATTCTTCAAATGCTTTAAGAAAGTCAGCATTATTAGAACACCATTTCTTCAGTTTAAAACCACCTTTCTGGAGTATGACGTCTATTTCCTTCGCCACTTTAATTGCATCTGTGACGTTGTCTTTACCAGACATCATGTCATCCATAAAAAAGTCGCGACTTATTATTTTTGCAGCTTCGGGATAGTTTTGTCCTTCATCTATGGCTACTTGATGCAAGGTCCTTACTGCCAGGTAAGGAGCAGAAGCAGTCCCGAACGTGACTCTGGTAAGACGATAGTCTTTGACAGGTTCTTGTTTATCATATCTCCACAGTATTCGTTGCAGATCTCTGTCTTCTTCCTTAAACGATGACTTGCAGGTACATTTTTTGGATATCAGCTACGAAACAAACTTTCTTCATACGCCATCTCATGATGAGACTTCTCATGTCATCCTGTATCTGTGGTCCGACCATCAATTCGTCGTTCAGTGATACATTGTTACTTCCCCTCTGAGAAGCATTAAAAACAGTTCTTAATTTGGTCGTTTCTTTCTCTTCTTTAACTACGGCGTGGTGTGGTAAATACACAGATGGATTGGCAATTTCTTGTTTTGGTACTTCTTCCATGTAGTTTAATTCGTAATCTTTCATGACTGTAGCATAGTCGCTCTTCAATTTTGGATTGTTCTTGAATCTTTGCTCTAATTGATATAATCTCTTCAATGCTATTGTTCTTGTATCTCCTTGAGTTGATAATAGCATGTTAGTTTTCTTGGGTAGCCTCACAATATAACGTCCGTCTTTATTTCTCATAGTTGTGGTTTCGTAAAATTCTTCGCACTTTCGTTCTTCTGGTGTGGGTTCTGGTTTGTCATATGGATCTTGTTCCCACATTCGTTTCAGCATATCATTCAGATCAAGATTGAGGTGCATGACGATAATATCATCTCCCGGTAGTTTGGTTTCCACGTTCCCAAATAGAATCCATCCCAGGCTGGTGTTTTGAGCACATGGTGTTCCTGGGGGGCCTTTGATAACTTCACCCTTAATGATTTGGGCATACACATCAACACCCAGTAATAAATCGATTCTTCCTGATTTATTGAAGCTTGGATCCGCTAGAGAGAGTCCTTGGAGATGCGGCCAGGTGTTGGTGGAGATGGTTTGTGATGGTAGCTTGGCAGTGAGACGGGTTGATATGATGTACGTTTTGACTGTAAAGTTGAAACTAGCGTCGTGTCTTGATAGTAATTGGATTTCTGCAGAATGTTTCACATTTGTTTTGGTTGAGCCGACTCCAGTGATGGTGCCATTAACAGGCGTTCTCTTCAATCGTAACATCTGGGCCGCTCTCTCACTCATGAAGGAAGCTTGGGAGCCGTGGTCAATCAAAGCACGTAGTACTGTCACTTGTCCCGATTCAAGTTCTCTTACAGGCACGAGGGCTGTGGCCAGTATTGCAGTGGACGAAGTAGCAGTGACATGCGATGAAAGTAAAACGTTAGTTTTGGCGGAATCTTGCTGAGTTTCAATGTCTTTATCTTCTTCTTTCTTGTTGCCTGGTTGGTTTGATGACGTCATAGGCGTAGACTGGTGCGTAAGTGTGTGATGACGTTTGTGACATTTTCGACAGGACATCTTCAGGCGACATCTATAAGCTGAATGTCCAGGGGCCAGGCAATTATAGCATAGATTGTGTTGTTTAATGTACTCACACCTCTCTGTTGGGCTGAGTTTGATGAATCCCTCACAATGACACAATGTGTGATCTTCCTTGCACATAGCGCAGCTTCTTTGTTTCGACGGGGTCGTACTTGAGGTTGACATGTGAACTGCGTATTCTTTTCCTTTAGATTTTTCTCTGGTCGGGGGCGTGACAAGCTCCAACGTGCGGAATTTCGCTTGCAGAAACATCTTAAGTGCGTCCCAGTCCGGTAACTCTTCGGCGTTATCCTTGTAAGCAACTTCTTCCCATTCACGATGCGTCTCTGGGTCTAATTTTTGAACAACTAAAAATATTATGAGTGGATCCCAAGAGCTCGTTGTCAATTCTAGATTTTTTAGTGCATTCAGACATTCTGTAGTTGTGTCCAATATAGATTTAATGTTACTTGCGGTTTGTACAGATATCTTCCTTTGTGTAAATAATCTCTTCAATATTGAATTGACAATAATGGGCTTGTTACCGAATCGCGCCTTAAGCATTCTAAACGATTCTTCATAGTTAACCTCTGTAACTTGCACGTGCTTCAAGAGTGACAAGGCTTCGCCGGTAAGGCTGCTTTTCAAATAGTGCAGCTTTTGTACTTTAGTTAATGTTTGATTATCGTGCACTAATGATGTAAACAAGTCTTGATAAGCAGGCCACTCATCGTAAATACCTGAGAAGGTTGGGAGTTGAATCCTCGGTAATTTAACATGCACTTCCCTTGATAGGCCAGAATCACTGTTATAGTTGCTTGCATCGATACCGGCGACGATTTGATGTATGTACTCAATAAATCATTTAGATCGGCTAATAAAGATACATACAAATCTTCGTGAACAAAGTAATCTTCGTTAGTAAAGTATGGAATGTCGAGTCGTTGCGGTTTCGGTACACACTTCACTAATTCTATATGTGTATTTTTGTACGTAGACCAATACTCTTCGATGTCTTTAATCCGTGTTTCTATGTATCCTTTTGTAAGACGTTGTTTCGGACATTTCTTGAGATTTATTTGTGCTTTTGATAATTTCATAGCCGTATCTTCCAGCACACTTAATAATTGTTCGGGAGTATTAGCCATTTTTGATGTATTTTCCTTCAATTTGTCGTTAAAATAGAACGTTTCTATGTTTCTTCGTAGTTAATATCTTGTTATGATCACGTCAACTAACTAGGCTCAAATTGACCATTTATTTTTTACAACAAATCCTTTCTTTTGTTCTTCGCTCGCCTCTCGACCCGTCCTTTTGTATTGCGCTCAATGTGTGAAACGTCGTAAGTCCAATAGTGTCCGGCTCGATGTCGACCAAAATGTTATAGTAATAAAGTTCACTTTTGCTTGCGGGGATTCTAGGTGAGAGAAATACGTGGTTGCATTGCACTGATTTATTTACGACTGGTTTAACATTATGGATTCTTAATTCTTATGATGACACACACACATGCATTCGTACTTAATGAACATACCTACATATACAACAGATTCTAACACAACACATACTATCAGACAATTTGATTTCATGATAAACGTGGGTATGTGGATATTAATAATGTTACATATACATATAATATAAGACATAACTTGTCAATAATAACGGCTCATAGAAATAGTTAATGCGTCGTAAAATTTTAATAACATCAAATATGTGCACATTCCAAGAGAAACTAAGCAATTTATGGGACTGAATGTTTTCTACGAACATTGCATTCCGAAGTATAAGCGTAATATTTGCTATTATTAAACAGAATCCATTGAAACTTGGACACGAAAGTCTTGCTATGACCAGCAGTGGATGTCTTGTGGCATACGTTTGAAATCCACCGAGAGCCCAGATGAAAATCTCATTGATTCAATAACAATAATAAATGTATTTATTTTATAAGTGACAGCTTCATTTGTAGAATTCAGGTAAGCATGGCTACCGCGCTAAGGATTTCAGTTTCAGGGTCGGATAAATTTCGATGTTTTAGCTTTCGAAAACTCTCAGAAGTCGCACTCAGGTTAGAATAATGTCCAGCGTGGGACAAATAGCCTCCTTTTTACATTGTACTATGTACACTGCACACTGCCTATCTCTAGGTTACCATGTGGGAGAGCCATGCTTCAGTACGAATGGGCCGGCTCGACCGGAGTGATACCACGCCACAGAAAACCGACGTGAAACAACACTGCGTTGTGTTTCGTCGTGTGAGTGAGGTTACATGAGGCACCCCCCCCCCCCTGCCCCAATCTCCCCAATCCCTGAATCCTTCAATTCCTAATTCTTAAGACCGGTATCGCACTTGTAATACCTCTGGTGTTCCAAGTGTCCATCGGCGCTTGCTCATTTACCGGCTTATCCCATAAAAAAAAGATGAAACCATCCAAACTTTAGCAGTGTCATAGTGAATATGAAGTGTAGTTCTATTATTTCCTGGATATTGCGAGTGGTAGTCGCAGGGACCTTGGTAGCTCTCCATTGATGCCTGGCTGCCCGCCAACGATTTATTTTGATAACGCCACGCTCTTTCACAATGACTGGCGGACGCGGCAACGCTAGTGAAATGTCATCGTAGCGGTTCAAAGTCGCATGTACACTTTCCGATTTGCTTTTTTGATGAACTATTTGTAATGTACTCGCTCGGCCTCGTTGGCCGAGTGGTTGCAAGTGCGATTGCCGGGCAAGGGGTCTCGGGTTTGATATCCTGGTCGGGCAAAGTATTACTGGGTTTTTTAAATTGTTAATAGTAGCACGGAGTCTGAAATTGGACCCGGTATATGGCAATAGGCTCATACCCTATTACTTGGGTGTCATAACACAAACAGTGAAAAGTGGGTGTTACATTTTACAATGGCATTAAGTGCCGTAATGTACACCTCTGCGTACCCCTTCTGGTATAAAAGGCGTTATGTTATGTTATTGCATTGGTATTGTACAATTGATAATAGATGGAAGCATTTTTTCTGAATAACGCGTTTGCGCATATCAGCGCATCAGAAAAGTTCAAAATGTGTTAAAGAAAACTTGATTACAGTAACATTTCGAATTAGCGTCTGTACATACGTGTCTTTACGAATCAGAAAGGTCGTATAGTAATAGGTATACGACCTTTTTGACTTAGCTCACAATAAGTTAACATTGACAGAATTCATGACTATTATCGATTTTATTAACATCTTTATAACAGTGCACTAAATAAAGACAGACAGATCGACTGTGTCATTGTTCACAGAAGAACTACTAACCTGTAACACCTATTAACATGGTTAACGCAGTTCCAAGTAATACCTTGGCACCAGCAGGTCTGATTAAAGCATCATAGAAGTGACTAGTCTAGTAGAACTGGGGTTCTTAGAAAGGAATAAAGATGTCATTAATTAGTTCTTACTAAGCTTAAAATATAGATACTTGAAAGTTTAATCTTTACAAATCGTAAATACAAAGTTAGCAGTATTACACGGATTGAAAAATTTTGTTCTTTTGATAATGAATAGAGTTATAGGCGAGGTACGAAACACTACAACTTCTTTGTATTGTAACTTTCGTGAGTGTATTGTAATTATTATGTTTTCGGCTTACTCACGTAATAATTTGACGGTAATCGGACGACACAGTAGCACAGTAGCAGCGCGACAGTCGCGGGTCGCGAAATGAATATGTGCCTCTAGCATGGCTTGAAACTAGTCGAGTTCCTCGTCAAATTATTACGTGAGTAAGCCGAAAACATAATAATTAACTAAACTTCTATAACAAATCGACTAGATAAACTTACAGTCTGAGTAAATTCTCAGAAATAAAAACGTACTCGCAAAATTATCTAAACACTAAAATTGCCACAAAATGTTGGAAAAACTAGCATCTCAATCGTATGACATCATGCTAGGAATATAATGCACGTTATCAAAACAATCACAGTCTATTTTTAAGTAAACTTTCGCTCCACGACGCGCCACGGAGTCGCTACAAATACACAATGAATAAGCCGAGAATTGTAGCCAATGGATGAGTGATGATCATCAGAGATTCTTTAAAAATAACACCCAAGTTCAATGATAAGTGTTCTCTTTTAATAGTTGTTTGATTTACAATCTAGCAGCCGACATATTATGAAGTTAGAAACATGCTGGTTTCCAGCCGGATGTTTTATGTACAAAAGTTTGGGATTACATTGAATTCTGATGTTCTGCAGATCGTAGAATTGTTTTTGCAGTAATCTAACTTGTTTAGTATTTTTGACTGAACTTGTAACATTGAACAGTATTTCCCCTCTTGAAATCTAGCAATAAACAGCAGATAGTTTTTCATAATAAGCTTCTCAAACTATTGTATACGCCCAACCAGAGGAATTTGCGTATTTTCCCTATATCTAAGAACAATAATCCGACACACACATGTACTGTTTACTCGGGCGTCCGTTTGTTTTGATTGAGGCTTAGATTTGCGACCGATACATCAAAGTTTGCTCGCACCGGCTTCACGCCGTATTGCAACAGTTAGCCCAGTTCCTGGCATCGAGGCACTACGATTTAATGGATTAAACACGTATTTTCACTATAACACTGAGTGCTAATGGCTCGGCCTCGTTTGGACGGAAATGCATTGTGGATATTCTGGAAATTATGCTCTCTTTGAGGTGTAAGAAAATAGATTGTAATTTGCTTGTTGCAATCATATTTTTCTTAGTACGTAGGCGTTGAGTCTATTTCTTTCCCCATGTATTGACCTTACCCAACCCACGGTATTCCCGGACCTGCCTACTCGTCAATTAGTCACCGTAGTACAGTCACGGACACAGGCGCGTGTTATTCGCAATAATGTACCCGACCCTAATATGCGGGATGAACTCTCTCCGCTCTCTCAATTTGTATTATGAGGTTTTATTGACTATTATCACAGGGCTGCCAATATATTACACATATTATAATATTTTATTGTTTACAAATTAACACTAATGAATTTTTACATATTTTGCCAAAGGAGCAAAGTACACTTTCGCTTCCTCAATTTGTCAAAGAAAAATGGATAAAAAGTTTGGCAACATGCCACACATTTAAACCACTTAACGCCTCGTTTTTCATAAGTGCAAGGAGGCGGCTGTAACCCAACGCTAAATCAACTTAGTTCCGAAAATAACCTTGTTGGAAACTCAACCTTCTATTTTCTACATTAGTGATAAAACCGGCTGATGTTGTTAAACAATGCTTGCTCGTAACCGTTGTAACCCATTTACTGGGTTGCGATTAACCCTCTGTTACACAAGCAGGAAGATAAACAGTGGACAGGAATAGCTGGCAACCCTACGTGTTGTACGCGCACGCACACGACTGACGCGCTCGTGTGTGTTAAATATAGGTACGGGAGGGAACTATAAGAGGAAAATATGTGGATGCGGTATTATCGAATAGGAGATTATTATAGTTCGTTCTTAACCTACTATTGTGTTAATAAGTAATGTACCTACGCTAAATCAAAATTTGTGGTAATTTATATTATTACAGTGTTGCATTACTTATTGTATTACTTGTGATCTACATCGTTTGACGCATACTTTTTGTTATTTCTAGAGGTACAATTACTTTAAAATTCGATGTCAAATAATTTTCAATTTGTTAATTTGTATGCGAATATTGAATCAAAGCTCACTACAAACGTTACGATTGAGATGAACATAGAGTCGTATCCAAAATATCGGCGATCCGGCGAGCGTCTCGTTCCACCCGCGCACCGTAGCGTCTGAGTTCAGTCTCTCCCGATGCTTCAGAGCGTGTTCTGCTGCCGTAAGGTCTCTCCTTCACCCCCGATCAACCATCAACGCACGCCATCCATTGCATATCCCCATCAAACATGTGATGTGTAACAATGTACTCAGCCAGCAATGTAACGTGATAGCAGTGTAGTGTCGCGACATAGCGTCAATGTAGTGATTCGTGTGTGATGTTTGTTTGGAGTTACTTTAGGAAATACGTTAGGATGGGGTTGCCGGATCTTACGGTGAGTGTCCAAATTATACACTATTTTAAATTCAAAAGATTTTCTTAACATGTATTTTAATTCAGTCTCATAAATCGTTAAAGTGCGTTGATAGAATTATTGTAGATGAGAAGATTTATTTGCAGTATCTAAATATCATCGGATGCACTTTGGAAATAAATTATTTGTATAACTTTAAGCAATTTGATTATGATTTGATATGATGAATAGATTGACATTTGAGGATTTTAGGCTTTTCAGTAGACAGGTACTTTTATGAAATGAATAAATAAATTGTTTTGTATTTTGACATGAGCCTGCAATTTAGCAACCAGTTGAATACTTCAGAACCGACTTCGAGTAGTAATAATGATACTACTGTACTTACTAGTACACGCAAATATTACTTCATTGTTATTTAACACAATCAACAGACAACTCAAACGTCTTGTAAATACAATCATTGTTCAGCTGCTGCCAACTGCGCATCACGGTCGTTTTATACGACGCACTCGCAGTGACATCGGGAAACGGGGAAGCTTGTGGAAAACTATAACAGAAATATAATGTTATGAGTATGTTAGTAAGTCATTGCCAGTAGCCAGTCGCTTGTATGAAGTGACATTTCGTTCAAGGCTTTTGTGAATGAGCTTTGCTATTGATTTGTTGATGTTTGTTTTGTAGAGAGTCCTTGATAAAGATGAGTATGGGACTTTCATACAGTAAAGACTATGTTCAAAGTATATGTATCTTTTACCCTTTTACCCGGCCTCTATACTAAGTCTCAATGCCGCGGAGGACTTAACGGCAGGCGTAGGAACGGGGTGGTTTTTAGTCAGTAATAGTCTGACACTCCCTCCCGCCTGGGTCATTCGATGATTTCCCCCCTTAAAAAGTCCCAATGGCGATAGAACAATAGATTACTTGCAGATACAACTTGTAAACTTACACACGTCAAGTTTGTTACGGGAACTATTTTGTACAAAACCACGTACCATCATAATATTTAACTATCCCAATCCTATAGTTCTCTTCAATACATATTCGACTTTATATCAACAGGAATAAAGCTGAATATATGTAAATACATAAATAAATAATAGTCGTAAGCGAATTGACGACACGTACTTATAGGACTTTACAATATGCTAAATTGTTCAATCTGCCTGGACTGTGTCTGCGATACGATCGTTTGTCAATTTTATTATTGCATCAATTGACTTTGGTAACATTATAACATTATTGTTGTGTGCTAGCATGTTTTATTGGAGGTTTCACAATGTAATAGTAGCTTAATTGAAGCTCGTTTAAGGAAAAAAGAGTAATTACTTATTTACTTAATTGATACAGTAGCAGACGTCAACCGTAAACTGTAAAATATAGCTAAGTATGGTAATTATTTATTTATTCACACTTTTACACACCAAAACCATAAAGAAATAATATCAAAATAAAATGTATACAAGGGTCCTGATGGTTTTCTTACAAACAACCTTTGGATGGAGCCAGTAATTATTATCACCAACTTATCAGCCACAAGACATCCACTGCTGAATATATGCCCCCCCCCCACCCATTACTCCATACGGCTATATTTGATATAATATTATATTTAACTTTGTCAATAAAATAGGTACTACAATAAAATTATAGTCTATAGCCGCTACGACACAATAATAAACTAAAGCTAAGATTCGTTTCGCATACATCTATTTGGCGCCACCGAAGCTTATCTACCCAAGAGCAAATATTTCAGAGAACACGGCTAAAATTAAATCAACACGAGGAGTATCAAAACAAATATCGTTTGAGTTGCAAACAAAAAATACTTTACTCGATAAAAGTCACATAATTTAACCGAGAAAAGTGTTGGAAGCTTAAGTGCCTTCGTTTAAAAATGTAATAATGGGTCATTGAACTTAGCAGTGGGTTTACTTTTAATAACAAAAGAGTAACGAAACAAAAGCTTTCTAGTACCGCTTATGTTATTTCTAATAAAGTATCTGTTTATAACTTACATATTTGATTCACTTTATACGTGTATCTTCCGGTATTTCATCTATTGATTATGGAAATTTTACGAACAGCTTTAAATAAAATTATAGTTCATCATCGTACTTATTAACGGTTTTAGTTATACACGGCAATCATTTAACTTTTTATTGAAGGCCACCTTTTAATACAATCTTAGGGTTCCCAGAGGTGTAGGTGTCTTTGGGCAGCGCTGGTTTCTTACCACTAACTAAGTGATCCGTGACCTCGTTTGCTCGACTTTTACACAAAAATATATAAACTTACTGGAATTCAGTAGCAAAAGTTATTATGTCCAACCAAAATATTCACTAATCGCGAATTTAAACAGCACAATTGGGGTCATCCATTGATTAAGCCGACCTAATGATCTTTGCAGACCTATTTCGTGCGTTAGAACTGTGTCGTGTATATATAGAACTTGATGACTAATGTACGCTGAACTTTGTTGCGATCGCGACTGACGTTTATTTTGTCGCTTCGTTGGTCTACCAGGTGCAACTGTGCTCCTTGCAACTTTACTTCCTACTGCAAAATGTCAGTAGCAACATGACGCTGTAAGTCGTTATACTAATGCTTGACACATTGAGTTGTTACTGTAATGGTGGATAATGTATTTGTGGTTAGTTTTGTCTATTTATGGACATGTAGTACGGTATACATATTGTTGAGTTTACAGCGTTCACACATACAAAGAGCCGCGACGAGGGACTTCTTGATATAAATTATTGTATTTAAGGATTAATTACGATTTAAGTACTGATTGACGACGTAACTCAAATAGTTTCAAGCCACGTTAGGGGCACATATTCATGAGAATGAACAGACGTGCGTAAGCCATAAATATAATTTAGTAACAAATGCGATATCCATAGCCATTATTGATGTGTATATTACCTACTTGTACAAGGTGCAATATATAAGCATTCATATTAATATTACATTACTGTAGTATCACCATTAACAACTAACATCTCCACTAACAGATAATGTATGTTTGTCAGGAGGTGCGCGCGGAACGCGATGTCCTGCAGGCGCGTATGTCGGAGCAGGCGCTGAAGATCTCGTCCCTGTCGGCGCGCCTGCAGCAGCAGCGCAATGACGCGGAGGCACTGTCCCACCAGGCCACCAGCCAACTCTCCGTGCAGCTACATGACGCACTCGCTGAGGTAAGCTATATACATATATAACAACACTAGTTACTGTCGTGTATTTCGTAATACATCTATATACATGTGTACATGTGTACATCTTAAGGCCTAGTGCGAAATCGACACAATAGAGTAGATGCCCAATTTTTATTTTAATGTTCGTCTGGTAGATTATTTAAAAACATTAAACACGTATTATTTATTTTTTTACGGAAACGAATAATTTCAAAGATATATTGATTTGAAATATCGCATGACATACATCACTTTTGAGTACGATTTATACTCTAAAATGACGTAGCTACCTCCCAATTAAAAACTTTGATTCGTTTTATCTAAGTATTGTTTTCTTATACGACAAAATAAAAAAAATACGTGTCTAATATTTTTTTCATTACCTAACTGACGGACTAATTAGACTTTTAATTTTCATACCCTGTCATCATCCCTATTCTGACGTTCGGCACTCTGATTGCCCTGCTTCAACTAACCAACCAATCAAAGGGGTAAACGCGGTAAAGTTTCGATCGCTTTAACGTAAAAAGTCTTGCATTGCGCCCTCCGGTATGTCGATAATACGTAGCTAAAAACCCTCTCAACTCACTGAGAACATTGTGTAAGTTCATGCTTCAAAAACTCTGTATAATTAACTATGTAATGAATGAATTCATTTCTACAATATTTTTGGTTATATAACATAATAATTATTTATGGTCGAGCAAAGTGAAACTGGGTTTTTTCAAAAAATCTCAGTAGTAGCACGGAGTCTGGAAATGTGCCCGGTATATGGCAATAGGCTCACCCCCTATTAAATGGGACACATAACTTAAAATAGTGAAAAGTGGTTGTTACATTGTACAGTGGCATTAAGTGCCGTAATGTTCACCTCTGCCTACCCCTTCGGGGATAAAAGGCGTGTATTATGTTATGTATTTTATTCAATCTGCATTGTTGCAAACACATAAATAAAATGTTTTGATGAATTAGATCAATATGAATGTTATGCTATTATTTAACAGGTTCAAAGGTTGAAGGAAGAGTTGGAGTCTAAAGATAAACAACTATTGCGAGTCAAGCAGACCTTGGAGGAGCGGGAGAAGCTTCATGATGAACATCACTCCTTGTACGGAAACTCATGTAAGTTTTACTGTTATTATTGGCAACGTTTCTTATATTCTTTAGGGACATAAAATCTAAAGGAATATAATCTTCCGAAAACTTTGTAATTTATTTATTAGTATTTTTAATAAATGTAGTCTATGTAACAGACTACATTTATTAAAAATACTAATACAATCTCATAAGTCCCGTCTTTGTATCAATGGGTTGTCAGAAACCTACGATTTTTACATACTAAACTTTATTAATTTCTATCACATACGTGCTTTTACTTATCCGTTCTTTTTCACGTTATTTCTACGCCTGAAGGGACTGCCACCTTCTCTTTTGACAACCAGCGAAGGATGATACAATATTCATACATCTATTCAAACAATTATCACATACAATTTATGTCATACAAAAATAATATTGGTTTTCTTATGAGCTCAGAAACTAGTTGAAGTGAATCTTTTTATTACTAGTTTTCCCAATGAGAAAAATAAAGTGCGTCATTGATGACTATAACACTTTTATTGATGATTCAACTCATCCAGCGCATGATTCCATGGTTTCAATTCATTGTTGGAACAAAAAATAACCTGTTACGACATACGTGAAGGGAATATACTCCGTTAAAACTGAAAACTGTTTAATTACTTGTTTGTAATGAATTTTTGAAATCAGGTCATGGAAGAGGTGAACCCGTTTTGTTGCAATAATTTTGCCGTTAAAATATAAACGTGGATGTTGTTAACCCATGCTATCGATACGTGGTGTTTGCGTCAAATGGCGCCAAAATAAACATATGAGTTTCTCCTTGAAGAATCATTCTAATGGTGTACGTTAACGACAGTCGTGTATTAGACAGATTCAAAAACACTGTCATAAATAGTACTGAGTAATTTTAAGATATCTGTGTCGATAGTCGAGAAGTTTGTCTTAATATCAAGCTACGGGATTCAAATTGATTTCATTTCTCCTCAGGCCAGAAACTCATTCTTGTCTGACCAAAGAAGGGTTTTCGATTTTCGAGAAACTCTAACCGATGTATGGCAATAAGATTACCCTCTATTACATACGTAGGAAAACATGGAGAACAACATAAAAGGCTTGATATTATATTAAAATACCTACACATTTTTTCAATAGAACTGTTGTCTTTCCCCCAGGTAATCCAAAAGATAAAGTGATAATATTAGAACGCGAGCTTTCCACGGCTCAATCGCGGATAGGTCAGTTAGAGAGCCTCGCAAGGAGCTTGGAGAAGGACAAGGAACAACTGCACACAGCCATCAGGGACCACCAGAGGGCGCTGGCAGAGAAAGAAGACCAATTGCAAGAGTTACTCGGTAAGTTATTTTGAGCTTTTAGTAAGAACTAGATGTAAGGGTTAAATTATTATTCTTTTGATATGATATTGTTTAGAACCTTTGTTAGAGTAAAATCCCATATCTTTAACGTACTGCTTGTACTTGGGTGTTCTATAACCATGTTGAATGTCTATGTTCATGTTCGTATCCAATGTTCAAATTGAAATTAGTACTTCCACTAGCTTTATAGCCGCTTAGGTTCGCTCAGACGCGCAAGTCGTGACGAAATACTCGTAAAGATTAGTTATATCGGGGACATGGAGCAAATCCATTAGCGAACCAGGAACAATATTGGTCTATTTTTGTTCGCATATAAATAGTCGTTTTAATATATGCATAACGCTGTTTATTTATTCAGTTTAGCGAAACTTGAGAATAAGATAGTATAAACATGTTTTCAGTTCACAAAACAGTTCAATTTCGCGCCAGTGATTCATGTTTTTCAGTTTGTTTTAGGACTTACATCAGTCTAGACTAATTATATGTAGATTTGGATTTATTCCAACTTCCTCGCAATTATTTGGGTTGACGGTGAAAGATCCGTCTAGCTAACTTGTGCAGTTTAATATGATTCATTACTCGCTCCACAGCGCTAAAATTGGACGAAGACAACCAAAAGGAGGAAAATGGCGACGTATTGGAAGGGAAAGCTTCCGCGCGAACTTTGAGTGACATCGTGTCCATATCAGAGTTCGATGAACAAGATCTACAGATGCGTCGCGCGGAGCTCAAGGGACACAACACTAGCATCACTGGCGCTCACATCGCAGACACCACGAAGGAAAGAACTCTCAACAGAACATTACCACCTGAACTAGAGAAAGCCAACATGAGCTCCCTCAACTTAGAATACATCGACCACTTCGACCTGCCTGGCTTCACTCCACGAGCTGACTCACTACCAGCTCACTTAACGTCCACACAGAACAAGGACCTACTCAAACAATACAAGAGAAATGTCAACGAAACTACAATGTTTGGCATTGAAATGAAACATGCTCAAATCATACAAGACAATTGCTCAATGTACCCCAATAGAGACGCCAACGACAGTAAAGACTTGAGCGTCGAACCGAAGAAAATTAACTTCTCCCTGGAAACTACCGACAATAAAACGCATAATGACTTCACCTCGTTAGGCGAGTTAGGAATAACGTTAGACGTTAAACAAGAAAACTTCCCAGACATACTGACCCAATTGAAACATGAGATTAAGAAATCCAGGACAGAGTTAGATAATTGCAAGTCGGAACTGAAAAATGCAGAAGAACAACTCTGTGAGTTCCCCGCTTTGAAGGAGGAGGTGGAAGAACTGAAAGGTCTTCTAGAAAACACCATGGCCACTATGGAGCATGATAAGAAATTTTATGAAAATCAATTAGACAATTTCTCGTCAAACAAAAAGTTACTCGAGCAGAGACTTGGAGAACTGACGCAAGAAGTCAACGATAAATCTAAAGACTTGCATTTACTTAAAGAAGATATTCTAAGGCGAGAAAATATGATCCTAGAACTCGCCAAGGAAAAGCGTACCTTGACTAACAGAATGACTGAATTGGAAGTTAAGATCGATGAACTTCAGAGCAAGAACAACGCTTTAGAGAAATATGAAAATGATAAAGTAAATGAACTGCAGAAGTTGCAGCAACTTGTTTCCGAGAAGAACCAACAGATCGATAGTTTGAATCAACATTTAGACAGGTTGGATGACCTGCAAAGGTGCCTTAATGACAAAACTGAAGAGTTAGACAACCTCAAGGAGGCATTCGAAGAGAAATCCAACGAAGTGTTCAACTTACAAGACACTGTAGACGCGTTACACCGAGACATATCAAAACTAAATGAGGAGAATGATAAATTGAACACTCACAACAAAGACTTAAAGTTGAAATTGACAAAACTAGAGAAAGAACAGGAGAATGCGTCCATGAAACTACAGAGCAATGAGAGTGAGCTAGCCAGAGTGAATTCATTGAACAACGAGTTGACAACGAAGATAGATGAACTGAAGCTGTTGACTGACAAGTTGAAGGACAAGGAAACGGAGATAGAGATACTACACGAAGACATTAATGCGTTCCATGAGGAGATCGCTTCGTTAAAGGAACAGCTGAAGATGGTGTCAAGGAGTCCTTCGCCGAAGAATAAGAGTGGAGATGAGAGGAAGTCACTGGACCGACAGGCCAGCAATGACACGAAGCAGTTAACCAAGATACGGAAACAAATCTCACTTCTGCAGCACGAGCTGGACTTTAACAAGAAAGAATTAAATGATAAGGTGAGAATTTAATCATTTTACTTCATGTTGAGTAGGCGGTGGGAAAGTAGGGCAATGTGATTCATTATTATATTAGTGTCACTTGCTTTTTGGCAATAAATAAATTAGGGCTAGTTGAGGCCGGTAGCAGATGTAGAATATCACTCAGAAATGACGTAAAATTAACCTATATTAGACTTATCCTGATTACAAACATTTATCTAAACTGATTTTTTTTTTGACATATCGCTTCAAACCTACAGACGGAAGCAATCAGCGTTACTCACGGATACCCGCAATACTAGAGGAGTTATGATAGTGTTGCCGGCGTTTTAGGGGTGGGGATGACACATTGAGATTACCAAAAAACTCGTAAAAATTTTACTAGTACCTACATATTTCGCATTGTTGTAACTTACGATATATTTCAGGCATTTGAGCTAGCGAAAGCTAAGCTAGACGTGACAGAGCTCCGGAACAATTTAAGCCAAGCCAACAAGCAGACGTCGGACAAGGAGCTAGACAACGTACAGCTGAGGCAGCACGCTGACAGCTTGCAGCGGGACATCATGCAACATGTCGCGGAGAAGGAACAACTTGCGCTGCGACTGCAAGCTGTGGAGGACAGGTTCGTTGCTCAATCAAAAAGGAGACTAATATTATTTATATTGTTTGAAAAAAAAACATTTTGATGAACGATGAATGTGCAGTGGGCAACAGGTCAACCTATTCCCATCTGTGAATTTTTTTACTAGATTTTCAACTTTATATGAAAACGATAAAATTAAAAATCTGATTGGATAGAAAATAGTAGGTTGGAGATACTGTTGTCTGTACTCAACAACAATGTTATTTTTCATATTCTTTATTGCAGGATGCGAGAAGAGTCAAACGTAGGCGAGTTGAAGAATAAACTTCGTCAGAAAGTGGAGAGATGTCAGGAACTGGAAGTGGAACTAGAAAACTTAAGGGAACTTGTGGACAGGTGTGTAAACATACATATAAGTATCTGACTAAAGTCTACCTTATTTATTAAGTTCACCATAAAACGTCTAATATCGTCCTTTGCTGCAGGCTCCGTATTTCCCCCGGTAGAGAGGTCCCTCAGTCGTCAGACCGTGCCCTGGCAGTCCGCTCCCCGACCGCGGAACTGGAGCGCGCCCTCAGGGACCAACTCGACTACTCACATACGTTGGACGAAGATATCATGGAACAGGTACGAAATGAAATCTATTTGACTAATCGAATCTATACGACTAATGCTGGAATACTGAAACGTTACTCAATTTTAAGTCGTGCTTAAATATCGTGCCGTCTCTGTCATTTCACAAAGAATTAGTGGTGACAGAACTATACTTAAGCGTGACTTAAAGTTGAGTAACGTTTCAGTATTCGGACATTACTCACGTGTATTATTCTAGTTGACTACGCATCATCGCTGTGCCACACACCCTGCGTAGGAATAAGAGTCCCGATTTAACTTGAAACTAGTAGAGCTTTTCTCAAATAATTAATATGAGTAAACTTTTAAATTGGTTTGTTTATATCTCATGATGAACATGGCAAAAATGGCTACTTATTATAATCATATTAATAAAAAATAATAATAACATTAATACAATTTCTTCTCAACAGATCCTATCAGCTAGCAGTGACGAAAGAGAAGACATACCTCGTCTAGCTTTAAATACTTCCAAGTGAGTATTACAAGTATACATTCATGCTTTTAAATTGATTTTGTGTTAAAAGCATACCAGCAAGTCCACCTACTTCTTTATGTCAAATTCCATTCGATTATTAACTGTATTCTTTTGATATAAAGTCGAAAATATAATGAGAAAAATACAGATTGGTACACGTTTATACATAATATTTACTTAGTTCTGTAGACCACATATTTATGATATTTGCTATTGCAGATCATCAAGCTCAATTCACTCGTCGTCATCAGACCGGCTCAATAGACTGCGGACTGAGAATGACAAGCTAACGATGCAGGTCAACAACCTCGAGGCCAGGCTCAAGGATAAGGACGCATTGATTGCTGAACTTAACAGGTACTGTACTGGTATAGTTATAATTACAACACAACTCGTACGAAAATACACTAAACTTCCATTTTGCATTTTTTTCTTTACAAAAACTACGACTAAACTATTTTAGACGCTGGTTTTCTACAGAGCAATTATGTGATTTTCTGAAGTCAAATCCAAAGACGTAGTTCTTTTTATATAGCATACTAGCTTTTACCCGCGGCTTCGCTCGCGTCACAAAAGGATTAAAAGCCAATGTGACATATACCAATACACACAGCGCCATCTATACCAATACTTTTGTTTTTCCTCGGGAATATCAAATTTTTCCGGGATAAAAATACCCTATTATTTAATCCGGACTTCTAACTATACATCTGCAAAAATTAGTAAATTAGGATTAGTAGTTACGGCGTTAAACAAACAAACTAACAAAACAAATAAACAAACTCACTTTCCGATTTATAATATAAGTAAGGATGGACACATGAAACACCAGAGGCGTGACTACGAACAAAGGAAAAACACAATGCTAGCATTGTTTTACGTCGGTTTTCTGTGAGGCGGTACAGCTTTCCCATTCGTGCCGACGTGAAAAGTTGACGTGGGAGAGTTATGCTTCGATATGTCGTCAATAACGTGACGTGTGTACGGTGCAGGGTCCGCGACAAGTTGGTGCAGGACTGGCAGACGTGCAAGCTGCGCTACGACGCCGAGCGGGACAACGCCGGCCGCCTGCAGCTACTGCTGGACGCCCAGCGGGACACCGCGCACTCGCTGCAGGTACCGACACACATTGTACTACTCACTCACTGCGCTACGACGCCGAGCGGGACAACGCCGGCCGCCTGCAGCTACTGCTGGACGCCCGCGGGACACCGCGCACTCGCTGCAGGTACCGACACACATTGTACTACTCACTCACTGCGCTACGACGCCGAGGGGACAACGCCGGCCGCCTGCAGCTACTGCTGGACGCCCAGCGGGACACCGCGCACTCGCTGCAGGTACCGACACACATTGTACTACTCACTCACTGCGCTACGACGCCGAGCGGGACAACGCCGGCCGCCTGCAGCTACTGCTGGACGCCCAGCGGGACACGCGCACTCGCTGCAGGTACCGACACACATTGTACTACTCACTCACTGCGCTACGACGCCGAGCGGGACAACGCCGGCCGCCTGCAGCTACTGCTGGACGCCCAGCGGGACACCGCGCACTCGCTGCAGGTACCGACACACATTGTACTACTCACTCACTGCGCTACGACGCCGAGCGGGACAACGCCGGCCGCCTGCAGCTACTGCTGGACGCCCAGCGGGACACCGCGCACTCGCTGCAGGTACCGACACACATTGTACTATCACCACTGCGCTACGACGCCGAGCGGGACAACGCCGGCCGCTGCAGCTACTGCTGGACGCCCAGCGGGACACCGCGCACTCGCTGCAGGTACCGACACACATTGTACTACTCACTCACTGCGCTACGACGCCGAGCGGGACAACGCCGGCCGCCTGCAGCTACTGCTGGACGCCCAGCGGGACACCGCGCACTCGCTGCAGGTACCGACACACATTGTACTACTCACTCACTGCGCTACGACGCCGAGCGGGACAACGCCGGCCGCCTGCAGCTACTGCTGGACGCCCAGCGGGACACCGCGCACTCGCTGCAGGTACCGACACACATTGTACTACTCACTCACTGCGCTACGACGCCGAGCGGGACAACGCCGGCCGCCTGCAGCTACTGCTGGACGCCCAGCGGGACACCGCGCACTCGCTGCAGGTACCGACACACATTGTACTACTCACTCACTGCGCTACGACGCCGAGCGGGACAACGCCGGCCGCCTGCAGCTACTGCTGGACGCCCAGCGGGACACCGCGCACTCGCTGCAGGTACCGACACACATTGTACTACTCACTCACTGCGCTACGACGCCGAGCGGGACAACGCCGGCGCCTGCAGCTACTGCTGACGCCCAGCGGGACACCGCGCACTCGCTGCAGGTACCGACACACATTGTACTACTCACTCACTGCGCTACGACGCCGAGCGGGACAACGCCGGCCGCCTGCAGCTACTGCTGGACGCCCAGCGGGACACCGCGCACTCGCTGCAGGTACCGACACACATTGTACTACTCACTCACTGCGCTACGACGCCGAGCGGGACAACGCCGGCCGCCTGCAGCTACTGCTGGACGCCCAGCGGGACACCGCGCACTCGCTGCAGGTACCGACACACATTGTACTACTCACTCACTGCGCTACGACGCCGAGCGGGACAACGCCGGCCGCCTGCAGCTACTGCTGGACGCCCAGCGGGACACCGCGCACTCGCTGCAGGTACCGACAACATTGTACTACTCACTCACTGCGCTACGACGCCGAGCGGGACAACGCCGGCCGCCTGCAGCTACTGCTGGCCCAGCGGGACACCGCGCACTCGCTGCAGGTACCGACACACATTGTACTACTCACTCACTGCGCTACGACGCCGAGCGGGACAACGCCGGCCGCCTGCAGCTACTGCTGGACGCCCAGCGGGACACCGCGCACTCGCTGCAGGTACCGACACACATTGTACTACTCACTCACTGCGCTACGACGCCGAGCGGGACAACGCCGGCCGCCTGCAGCTACTGCTGGACGCCCAGCGGGACACCGCGCACTCGCTGCAGGTACCGACACACATTGTACTACTCACTCACTGCGCTACGACGCCGAGCGGGACAACGCCGGCCGCCTGCAGCTACTGCTGGACGCCCAGCGGGACACCGCGCACTCGCTGCAGGTACCGACACACATTGTACTACTCACTCACTGCGCTACGACGCCGAGCGGGACAACGCCGGCCGCCTGCAGCTACTGCTGGACGCCCAGCGGGACACCGCGCACTCGCTGCAGGTACCGACACACATTGTACTACTCACTCACTGCGCTACGACGCCGAGCGGGACAACGCCGGCCGCCTGCAGCTACTGCTGGACGCCCAGCGGGACACCGCGCACTCGCTGCAGGTACCGACACACATTGTACTACTCACTCACTGCGCTACGACGCCGAGCGGGACAACGCCGGCCGCCTGCAGCTACTGCTGGACGCCCAGGGGACACCGCGCACTCGCTGCAGGTACCGACACACATTGTACTACTCCTCACTGCGCTACGACGCCGAGCGGGACAACGCCGGCCGCCTGCAGCTACTGCTGGACGCCCAGCGGGACACCGCGCACTCGCTGCAGGTACCGACACACATTGTACTACTCACTCACTGCGCTACGACGCCGAGCGGGACAACGCCGGCCGCCTGCAGCTACTGCTGGACGCCCAGCGGGACACCGCGCACTCGCTGCAGGTACCGACACACATTGTACTACTCACTCACTGCGCTACGACGCCGAGCGGGACAACGCCGGCCGCCTGCAGCTACTGCTGGACGCCCAGCGGGACACCGCGCACTCGCTGCAGGTACCGACACACATTGTACTACTCACTCACTGCGCTACGACGCCGAGCGGGACAACGCCGGCCGCCTGCAGCTACTGCTGGACGCCCAGCGGGACACCGCGCACTCGCTGCAGGTACCGACACACATTGTACTACTCACTCACTGCGCTACGACGCCGAGCGGGACAACGCCGGCCGCCTGCAGCTACTGCTGGACGCCCAGCGGGACACCGCGCACTCGCTGCAGGTACCGACACACATTGTACTACTCACTCACTGCGCTACGACGCCGAGCGGGACAACGCCGGCCGCCTGCAGCTACTGCTGGACGCCCAGCGGGACACCGCGCACTCGCTGCAGGTACCGACACACATTGTACTACTCACTCACTGCGCTACGACGCCGAGCGGGACAACGCCGGCCGCCTGCAGCTACTGCTGGACGCCCAGCGGGACACCGCGCACTCGCTGCAGGTACCGACACACATTGTACTACTCATTGGGCTACGCAACTAACCCATTTACATACAGTCTAAAGCGCGAAATGACACATTTCCAAACTTCTTGATACTATTACTACTTAGAATTTTTGCACAATGGGCGTGTAGGGACACTTACGTACACATCTATGTAAATGCATGTGCATGGCTGTGTGCGTAGGGCGTCGTATCGTATTGCTATTCCCTCCTTAAATTAGAATAAAGACCAGTCTTCATATAACGGTGTGCCGGGCCGGTACTTTTATTAAACTTGCATTTTGTATAATAATTTCGTGTGTCTTACATCCTACTATTCATCTCCAGAGCCAAGACTCCAACATGATCCAGATCCTCAAGAAGCGTCTCGAAGCATCGATGCAGTCTGAGTTAGAACTCCAACAGAGAGAACAAGAGTCCCGCGCCCGCCTCGCGCAGTTACAGAGGCAGGCACTCGACACTACTGACCCGAAACACGCACAGCTGCAACATGAGGTACATTAATGGCATTCTTTCGCCGATTTCTTAGAGTGTCCTAGCCATGAAGTTGTGGCCCATGTAATATTTACAGTAAAGGAATTTGAAACTTATTTCTTCTGTTAAGGGCTGATTTTTCATTCAACATAATTAAAATTCATATCTGTAGAATAAAATTGACAGTTGACAGGAAGAATTGTCAAATATTCAAAATTGTTCCTGTCATAAAACTTGGCTAACGTTGGAAAAATCGGCCCTCAGTCGAATTTATCGAAATAATTTCATTAGAGTATTCGGAATTTCATTTTATTGTTTTGGGGCCTTTTTGATTAGTTTCTTTAAGATTTACAGTGTAGTCGTGGGGTATGCGAGTAGTGAAATTATGCCCAAATGACAAGTACAGTATTTAGTACTCAGTTTAACTCTCTCTAAAGATCCACCACGAAAATGACTATGTATCATTCTTATAGTTTCCACTTCAAGAGAATACTTATCCTGAGATCCAAATAAATTTAAACTATTTCATTATAATATTGCACCAACCATGCTATTGCCCAACAGATTGAAAACAACGAGCGGCTAAAAGGCGAGGTATCCCTGCTGAAGTCCAAGCTAGAAGTGGAGCGCAGTCGTATGATGGACGTGCAGGCCATGCTGGACCACGCCCGGCTGCAGTACGAGCGGGAACTCAACGCTAGGAACGAACACTGCTCGGCTCTGAAGACCGAACTCGCCGAGATCAAAAGGTCAGTTGTTCTCTATATTTCAACTTTTACACCTGTGACTTGCGCATAATTGACCTCTTCTTATTTATGTAGGTTCTCATATTGATGGTAACCTACACACCATTTTTTTATGAAATAGTAAAACCTTCGAAAGACCTAGCTTTTTAGTGGCACGTGACCTTTGTGCCACCGTCTTCCCTGAGGTCACTGGGTGGGCGCCTGAAGTGCCCACTCTGGGCGCCCGTGATCCCAAAAGTCTGCCTGCAGTTAATGCAGGCATGATATCGGCGTGTTAGCCGCCAAGGCGGTTGCCTACTACGCATAAGCCATTGGACTTATGTGTGCTCTCAGACAAGACCCTATCCTTTAAGAGTAAGCATATTGAGATAAAAGGTTGCCTATGTTGAAGCTTATATTTATATGGGCGTAGAGTCGAAGATTCATCAAAATTACGCTCATCAGCGCGTGCGCGTACGTGCACATTCTCCCGCGTCTTTTTAAATCTTGTAAGTAATGTGTACTATTGTACAGTGGCGTGCACAGGTTTTCGAGACAGGGTAGGCAACTAAATATCGTATGATTAAATATCCTAATAATTTAAACGAAACATAAACAAAGCGATCGCACATCACATGAAAACAATATGGCCGAAATTGCCGAAAACATTGGAAATGAATTGAAGTCATTACCAATAGTCAATTGAGTGTTTATTATAAAAAAAATGTAGCTTAAAAATTAAGGTAATGCAGCGTTTAATTTACAAAAAAACAAAGGTTAATTTAGTAAGTGAAATTAAATTGCGTCATCGTCTTAAACCAATATTTCATACTAAAAAACATTCATTCATATAATTTGAAACGTTGTAAATGGCGCCATCTTGACGTTTCAATAACTTCCTTTTAACTTTTATAATAATAAAGTCAACTCCTCGTTTAAAATTTCTATAAACCGATAACGCGTAAAAATGTTAAGCTTTAATTAAAACACTTGAGACATATTTGTTAAATACGCATTTATAAAAATACATTCGCATTATATCGAACGAGTTCAGAAGTTTCAACAAAAAATTCAATAGATGGCGCTGGTGTACTCCATTCATCAGTACTTTACGATATACAGATTTTATCAATATAAAACCTTTTATGATTTAATTGTTTTTAAAAATACAATAACTTGTTGCTGTTTTATTGTTTTAGAATTCTTAATAAAATACGATCGTTTTCCAAGTAATGGACGAACGATCCTCTAATTTTTTAGTTGTCAAAATTTTGTCAATCAAAAGGAATCGTGTAATATAATTATGAATGGTTATTCTGTCACGTGACTATGGTCGTGATCTTCACGCATGCGCGGTGCATACTTTTAGTACATTACTTTTGTGACGTCACAACTGGCAACCAAGATTTAAGGAATAGCTGCGCATGCGTGGTGCGTACGGGGCGCATTCATTGCTTTACAAAGGCGTGCGGTCCGTGTATAGTATATGTGAATGTATATTTATGTTAGCCGTTTTTTTACAAACTTTTATTATATTATTGAATCTTAATAAACGCGTTTGTACATTTTATGTATGTTATATATTCACGATATTATTAAGTCAGGCAAAGCCTTTTCGCCTATATGGACTGCACGCCACTGCTATTGTACACATGTACGCGGTTGAATTTGTTAACTATAATCGGATTTTCGCTTCGATATGCTTCGGTTCTGATTCCCCGAAAAATAAGCTTTATGATAATAAGTACATTTTTAATATTAACTGTAATGTAAATGTTTTGTTTTAGACTGAAACACGACGCAGGCGTCCAGTTATTGCGTTCCAAGGAGTTAATCAATACACAAAGCACGACCATCGCTGAGCTGGAGAGGAAGCTGGCTTCCTCACAAAACCATCGACCTGTTGTTGATGCACTGGTAAGAATACTGCTTCAATTATTATTAAAAAAAAAACAGATAAAGAACAGCAAATAAGTTTGGACATATCATATCTATTTCGTCATCCAATTAGGAGTTATAATATCACACACGAGCATACATATTCACAGATTCTTCCCGCTTTTAAGTTTTTTGTCTAATTATAAAGAATAAACCCATGTATGTCTATATTATCAACAGACTGAAATCGAAAGCACGAAGTCAGAACTGTCTCGCGAGTTAGCAGCTTTGAAGCGGTGCCTGGCGACCGGCAGCGGCGGCAGCCCGCGCCAGCGCCGCGCCGCCGTAGATGCGTACACGCAGACTGCGCCCGCGCAGGCCGCGCACGAGCAGACCGCGACATCTAGCGACGACCGCGACCACGCCGTGAGTCTCTGTCCTATTAAATGCTTGCACTCTTCTCTACGATGTTTCTGTTTATAGATGTAAGGCTGAACTTTATAGTGATGTGTCTGATTTATAATTATTGTTTAATTAAATAATGAATTAAAGGTTTATACGAATGTACCGATATTTGCGTAAGTATACTAGGCCATAGCATTTGGCCTGCATGTTTTTATTGAAATATAAAAGTTTGTAAAACATCTGTGTAAAGCGGTACTTGATCGGAGGTATTATAGGATAATTCGTTTGACGTAAATAATTTGTCTTACTCTGAGGTACTTCGTATCGTTTCAAGTGATAAGCTTTAAAGGACTTTTGGCCATGATGTTCAAAGTGTACGATAAAAATATTCGATAAGCGCATTAGAACTGATTATTTTATTAATACAAAAGTCGATATTTAGAGTTTAGGGGCCTTTTCAATGGTAAAAACATACACAATTAAGTGTGCAACCGTACCGAATACCAGATACAAGTAAAAAGAAGGAAGGCTGGTGTTATTGTCATTTTAATGTCGACGACACAGCGTAATGAGGCAGGTAGGCACGACAGTAGGGCCCTAGACGGCGGCGGGCGCGGGCCCGGGCGCGATGTCGTCGTAGTCCGTGACGGCGGCCGGCTCCGCGTCGGGCCGCTTGTCGTCGTCCGCGCACAGCGGCTCGATGGCCCACAGCACCACGGCGTAGCACGCGTACAGCGAGAAGTACGCCGCGTACAGCAGCGCCGTCAGCACCGCCAGCCCCGCCGGGTACACGCGCTGGCTGCGGGGGCCGCCCGCGCCGCCCGCGCCGCCCGCGCCGCGCCAGCACTCCTCCGTCCACGACCGGAACAACTGGCTGCACCGTCTGCACACACAGCGGACTTGTGGCCGGCCAGACTATGCGCCGTACACTTTCACAATAATAATAATTACGTTATGTACAGACAATGTAACTAAATTAAAGACCAATCAACGCAAGCTTGCAAAACTGTTGTAACTCAGTTGTGGATCTACAGTAGATATGACCATGAACATACCGGAACACTGAAGTCCGACGCGTCCCAAGAACTATAACATATAACTGTCTTGGATCCCGCAACAAAATAAATTAAAAGATGTTATTAGAAGGGAAGAAAAGAAAACAATTGTTTTCACTTCCCTCGTGAATTTACGCAGGAGACAGAATGACATATGACTAAAGGCATAATAGAGACTGCCTGACTGGGAGAAGTTCAGAACGAGGGTAGTAACTTTAGTTTAGATGTTAAACTATCTACCGATTCCAATCTCTCGCTCTGAATCATCTTAATTTTAGACAAAATTGTATACAACTATGTATCAATGTAAAGATTTGGATGAAACAAATACATGTGTAAGTGCGTATCGTACTTGAGAGCGGGCAGCGCGCGCTCGAGCAGACTGACGAGGCAGTGCAGCACGTGCGTCAGGACCAGCACCAGCACCCACACGCACAGCAGGTACGGCGGCCAGCGGAAGCTGCCCAGCGCCGCTGGGGACAGGGGGACTTTATACTACTACAACTACGGTATTGATACATAAACCTTTAGGTTGCATGCATAAGGTTAAAAATAGTTACAATAAATGAAAACGGAATCATTATAACAAGTAGTGACAGGTTAAACATATCGCTTCTCTTATTGACAAACTGATTGTTCTTTTGTCATGACTCTTATGAAACGGGAACTAAATATAGGATTGTAACATGAAAACTAATCATCTTTTATTCTTTGAGAAAGTTTGAGAGGTTGAAGATGGATTCTCGTGTAGGGATAAGTAGGTATATATCACGCAAAATAGAGTCTATGACACGGTACTCGTAGGATGCAATGAGGCAGAGTCTGTATTTCCCGAAGGGTATAACCTGGGTGTCTTCAAGGCCCGAGGGAATAGGTTGCTTATGGGACGACGTGCTCCATCGTAGACCGCATCATCGCTTACCATCAGGCGAGATAGTGGTCAAACATCGGCCCATGAAATATAAAAAAGGAGTACCTTGCACGAGCGCCCGGTTGCCGGTGGCCTGCAGGTCGGTGTCGGGGCGCTGCGCGGCGTCCAGCGAGCGCACGCGGCGGCGCGCGTCGGCCAGGCGCAGCGCGTGCTCCGAGCCGCGCGCGCGCGCACTCGTCGAGCTGCCCGACTCGCCGCGCTCCGTGCGAGATGCCTAATGCACACTTAATTTGCTCCTAAATTCTCATCGTCAATCCATCATTTCTCTTATTCTTAACCCGAGTTTAACTGTAATTAATGACAACGGCACGGACACGAGTCCATGGAGAATAAAAAACTATTTTACTATAAAACAAAATCTTGAGAGTTTAACTCTAAACTTGCTTACTCTCTCTCTAGTAATGTTGCCAATAAACTTCTAAACAACGTGTTTAACGTAGTCCCTAGAGAGTCGACAAACAACTACTAGACTGTGCAGAGGCCGTCCCGTGCCCCCAGATCTTTACACCCTTATTTCGACAAGCTATCTACAAAATTAGGATCGTCATAGTACATACGGATGGCGTAATTTTAGTATAGGACAACGATTTGTCTTTCGCCTTGTCCTTGTCATCCACCTTTCCATCTGTTTTCACGTTGAGCTCCGTCTTCGTGAAAGACGGATGATCCCCACACATGCTGCAATAATGGATACTACTTCAATATTCACGACAGCTCTTCAGAATTAACATACTATAAAACATAGTATCACAAGTCTGAGCACCCATATTCGTGTACCTGATTTGTACTTACACCATATCCGGCAGTTTTGGTGCATCGCTCTTCTGTGCCTCCATATTACCACCGGCTGCTCCTTACTGTGTTTTCATTATAAAACAACAGAATTTATGTTATATAAAATAAATATAAAACTATAAACGCGGAATATGACGTATTTCGTGTCACATCCCAGCGACAATTGTAATGTCAACATGATGTTCTAAATTTCAAGGCGTCTACGGTATTAGTTTTTTGATTAGGAAAAAGGTTTTGTTTTATTTTCATTTCTTTAGGAACTTTTTTCATATCGCCTTTATCAGATACAAGTGTCTTTGAAAATATACTAAAATAGATGATATTTTATTTTCAGATACGTTACTTGCACGGTCGTTGCCTCCGCTTAGAGAGTTGCCGCAAAGCTCTCGTCTGGCAGAAGCGGTACTTGCAGCGAGTGTTAGCGGGATACACGGAGTTTGAGAAAAGACTACCCGTGTTAAGAGCGCCTGAAGTTAGCAAGGGAAAGAAGCGTTTCAAGTAAGTTCTTGGTTTACGTCAATATAGTTATCCCCACTACCATAAAACACCACTTAGAATGATCTATAAAACTTTTCGTTACTCCACTTGGCTAAAAAGCATCCCATGTTAGTTTGGTCTAAACGTGATCATTGTTCTGGACTAAATTGTTATGATTAGCTCCTTTAGTTTGCTCATGTTTTGGGCTAACAGTCTATAGTCTGTAAGTTAGATGTTAATACTTTTTTATTCTTAAAATTTTTGGTAACGTATATTGATTGATTGTGATTCTTGGGGCATATTTATGAGTGTAATTGGCAAAGGTTTTAGCTATAGCGCGTGGTGAATACAATATTGTTGGTTGCAGATGTATAGCGACGGCGGTGGTGATCGTGGTCCGCATGGGGTTCCTGGTGCGGCGCCGCCAGCACGTGCGCGCGCTGTCGGCGCACTGCATACTGCGGGCCCCGCCCCACGCCACGCCCGCACCGTACTCATACATTACTTACTTTTATAATGCTATTTCTCTAACTGATATTTTATTGTGTCTTCATATCTTACGGCACTCTTTAGTAAAAGCTACGATATATCATTGTGGCGACATTTTATAACGAGTAGGCAAATTTACCCATTTTTCACCAGGTATGGTTAGGTCATGAACGTTGAATTAAAAGTAAGTGTGTTTGTGTGCAGTAACAGTCAGTACGGCGGCACGTCCCCGCCGGCCCGCGAGCGCGGCCCGCCCGCTAGTGCCCGCGCCGCGCCCGACACGCTCGCACGGAGAGTGCTCAAACATGAGATGAGGCTCAACCTGCCCGCCTCGCCTGGACGTAAGACATCACCCACATAATATTTGCACTATATTGATCTAAGTTTAGTGACTTTTGGCATAATAAAAGAATAATATAATATGATGCAATTTTTTCCTAGTGGGAGACTTTGTGAGAAGATCGCCGTACACTCCAAACTCACCACAAAACGACCCATTCATCCTAAGGTAAGTTGCTTACTTTAAAACACAACATTTATCATCAGATCAGTCTACATAGTTGTACATTTCAACTCGACAGTTCTCCTCGCGGCGAGGTCGCGGCCGCGTACCTGAACAAGTTGGAGTTAGTGAGTCGCTGCCTTAACCACGCCATGGACGCTTCACGCGACGTGCCTTGACGCCGGACGTGACGTCACGCGCCCCCCACCCCACTGAGGTTTACATCTCACGCAGTATATAGCACCGCAGTGCCACACGCCACTCATTGAGATAAGTCTTTTACAGACATTATAAGTCTCAATTATATGGGTTTTGCTATGAAATTTATATGAATATTAGTGTGAATGATATAATATTGTATCCAATATCAAGAGATAACAGTAATAATAATGTTATTACCAACGCAGTTTGTTTACACTTAAGTGTGCTACCACAAATTAAATGTTTCCACCGAATTTTCCAATGATCTGTTTGAGAATTAATTTCATTCTTATAATCTCATGACAAATTCTACGTGACTGTTAAACGATGACGTATAAAATTTTAAGTAGATATTGATAAATATTTAAATTATGTAAAGCATTTCAATGTTTCGCAATGCATTTCATGGCCAGGTTAGAAATAAGTATTAGATTAGTGCCAAATTCATTAGTTTATTTGTGTTACTTAATTTATTGTTTAGATTTAATGTTATGTGTTATGACTCCGTTCATTCTGGTGCGGGTGTAAATGTATAAAGCAGTTGCTATTATTGTGAATAGATATAAAGTCCACATTAGAATGAAGGAGTCACAATTCGGAGGACCTAATTCCATGTTTCGGTTGTTGCCACTCCGCCTATTAGTTCCCTCGAGTGAGTGCTGGACGAACAATGTGATGCCCTATATCGAACCTTGCCCGACTCCATAGTACCTCTCACTCCAATACAACATTGTAAATAAATATTTAGATGTATGTATTTCGACACGATAAATTAAAGTATATTGACGTATTATTAGGCTTACTTTTCTACGAATAGATAGTTAAAATATTATATTTTACTAGTACCAGCCTTTTAGTTACATTAACGGAATGGCCCTCATGATGTAGACTAAGTATTCCTTACCTTCAGACTAGTTCAGAGCAATATATACGGTACCAATGTGAATATAAAGTTGTTTCTTATGTGATTGTTACTAAAGCTGGACTCATATTGTCACAAGGCAAGTTACTTATTTCGATGTTTTCAAATACAGACTTTATGACTTGTGTGATAAATGTGATGTTAGCTTATAACGTTTCTTTTTCAAACTGTTCTTGTTTTGAAAAACGTCAGTGCCTTTATGATGTAAAATGATCACTTTGCTCATACGATGCAGTATAATGTACCACGGGCTATGCCAGCCAGCACAAATTCATGCCATTGTATAAATAATAATGTTTAGCATAATATTTTAGTGTAACGTTTGACGTAAATCCTTAGTTTATAATACGAACGCACAGTACAAGCTAGATTAAGTTAGTTGTAACGCGACACGAAGTCACGACCGATACGAACGTTCCGTCTAATTGTTTCGACAACTTCTTGTACGCGCGCCACTCGATACCAATCCACCTCGATCAAAACACCATAGCTTTTGAAGTAAATTCTTTGGAGTTTCATTAAACCATCATTTGGTTCCTGTCATTACAGCAATACAGTTCATATTGCACACATTCGTGTTTTAAAACATTCCTACTACGACAATCAAGTGTCGCGCGAACAAGAAGAAAATTGTCTAGAATATTTTGTTTGATTGTAAAACGAATGCTATTGCGGGTGCGTCCTATTGACATTAATATTTCTTTTTTATATGTCTGGTACATTTTTTATTAGAAATTCAATGATTGCAATACAGTTTTAAGTTTAGATATTTTTTGTATATTTTGACGTAATGCAATAGCATTAGTTGTAATGCTAGACAATATTGTGTAAGCCAAAGCAAACCGAGAGTATTACGAAGCTGTGTTTATATACTATTCCAGTGTATGAGAGAGCGAGTACATGATATTGTTAGGTCCACTTGTTTATATACCTTCACTGTTTAAACGTACCACTGTTACACCTTGATAGGTAAGATCAACATGTCTCTTATATGAATGCGTTTTAGTCAACTTGGACTGGTTATAGAAATCTCCTTTGATAGATCTATTTATTGTATTCATATTCAAAATTATACAATATCTTGTTATCACTAAATCTGTTCGACTTACCCGCCAAATGTAACAGTGTAAGCACAAGCACTACATATAGGTCACGAATCTTCATTAATATATATATATTAAAATATTTTTGCAAATTGTAAAACTACGTGTCTACACTCATTGCGACCAAAGATTTAGGTAAATTAAGTTCTAGTATTAGTTTCAAAATTGTTATATTTTAAGTAAAACCCACTGTTTAGGACCGAGACTAGCTTTACTACATACACTTACAATTTGACACCACCAATTATCTAGTCACACTTGTATAACATCACTCGTGCCATACAAGCTCTCTACACAGACCTCGCGCACACTCGCGACATGGTCGCTGGGTGTAACTACGCAGAGATATTTCAATCTCAATATTCAAGTGTTTAATATTGAAATTCATGTGTAATGCGAGTCACAGCCGCGTGCCAAGCCGCTAATGTGTGGGAGGTCTAACTTGACAAACACATTCTAAAGTAAATTGATAATTATGTTAATAAAAGTAAATATTTTGTAAACTACAGTCGTTTCATTTCGTTTTTGGTTTTAGTTCACATCGACACGCTTCGGTCGTGCACGGTACTACTGAGATTGGGGGCAGCGACAATGGTTCCTGGAATACAAAATACAATTTATAATGTAGCCAATTTCCATTATCAATCTCAATCAATCAAAACTCCATTTGATAATATTTTACCTCTATGTTCTTCCTCTGGAGACCATTAGCCGGCGCAGCTCTCTTGTAATCTTCATTCTTTTCCTTTTTCTCTGCAGCAGGGGGCGCAGGCTATAAAAAAAAAATAGTATAATAAAGGAATCCTCCTCTTGGTGAGCCGAGTAGGGGCCTATATAATCAACAGAGAGCGGGCAGCAGTGCTCTATGATACTGAACTGCAAACTCCCTCAGAGGAGGTCTGTAGTCCATAACTATTACGGGCTGGTGTTGATGATGATGAAGTGCTTCATTAATTCTTTTTTATAAAGAAAGTAAAGAAGGATGCCTACACCCAGCAGTGGGTGAACCTGAGCTGAGATGATGTCGATGTTACCTACCGTAGCAGTCTGCATCCCATCCCTCTTCCCAGGTTGAGCAGTGAAGGTAGTGGGTTGGAAAACTGGCGGCGCGGGCGGCGGCGGCGGCGGCTCGCGGTAGTCGGGGTCGGGCCGCGACCCGTCGCGTGGCGCGTACTCGCGCATGTGTTCCTGTAGCGACTTGGGGAGGTCCGGCATCGGGTACAGGCGGTATAGGTTGCAGTAATTCTGGGAAATAACATTTTTTTTTTATTATGGTAGGCGTGTAGGGTGGCAAACAAGAAGATCAGCTGTATGGTGATGGTAAGCAATCTGCGTAGCCCATGGACCCCCGCAACAGCAAAGCAATTACAAGAGTTCGTTACTGACGTTTTGACCAATTGGGATGGGAATAGCTTATGGACTCTATTATAAATGAATAAGATTGATATATAATTAAAAAGATGTGACAGATTCCGCCGCCTATTCAGAACGACTGATCGTTAATAACTTTTAATTTGTTCGATTTGTTAACTCCCGCAACAGAAAATATTACAAATCTCTCTCCTCAAACACAGTTACATGGAGGTGTATGAAGTTTGCCAGTTACGAATCACTAATTTGTACAGAGAGTAGGTAGCCGAATAATATTTGAATAGACTCACATCGATCGCTTTATGCAGTGCGTACTCCGGGCGGCCATGTTCCCTGGCCTCCTGCAGTAGGTGCTCGGCGTGTGTGAGCAGTCTGTTGTCGGCGTCCCTCAACTTCTTCTCCGCCAGCTCACCGTAGAAGTAGCGCGACTCGTCACGCTCCTTAGTATCGCGGTCCACGCGTTCTTTCTATGAAGTAATCCAACAATAATTTTTATTCTTTTCTTTTCATACATACATAAACATCACGCCTTTTATCCCCGAAGGGGTAGGCAGAGGTGCACATTATGACACTGTACAATGTAACACCCACTTTTCACTATTTATGTTATGAGTCCCATGTAATAGGGGGTGAGCCTATTGCCATATACCGGGCACATTTCCAGACTCCGTGCTACTACTGAGATTTTTTTTAAAAACCCAGTAATACTTTGCCCGACCCGGTAATCGAACCCGAGATCCCTTGCCCAGCAGTCGCACTTGCGACCACTCGGTCAACGAGGCAGTCTTCTCTTTTCTTTTCATTCATTAAAAAAACGTTTCCCCTCACTAAGATTTTATCCTGTGTCGTGAATGCGTTTACAAACATGCAAGTTCACGTACGCAATGTCACCCAGACCCGGAACAACAATATGCGGATCACACAGTGTTGTTCCGTGCTGGTATTGAACCCGCGACACGATGCACCAGCACCATAGGCCAGCTGCCCAGCCACCGCACCAACCGTGCAATCGTTATTCTTATAACACTATAAATTCACATAATTATGTACCTACACATCACACCCAGGCCCGTAACAACAACTCGCGGCTCACACAAACCAGCCACATGTTACATAACTACCAATTCTTCAGTCTAGGATCTGATTAAAGGTCATCTTTTGACTGATGGATCATGGATGAGTAATCATGAAGGTATCCAACGCTTATAGTTTAGTCTGAACAATATAAGATGAACAGAACACTTACCCACAATCTGAGTATATCTTCTCTGTACTCTTTTATCTTACGTTTCTTCTCTTCACGGATTTTCTCTTGGTAGTCCTGATATATTTCAACGTTCTTAAACCTGCAAGCAAAGTGTATCATTTTTATTACATTTTTCTAAAAACCAACCCTCTATTTTTCTATGGGCAATGCGCATTACTACCATTTGAAAAAAGCAGAATAGTTTGTAAGCTACGTAAAGATATAACTATTTCCTAGCTAGTAGGTATTAAACTGTATGATATCCCTATCATACATTTTAAATGTATTTTCTTTGTGATATAAAGTACCTACTCTTAACTATTATTTCTTTTCCAGATGTCAAACCTGTATTTTACTAACTACCTGCTAACTGCATTTTACTACTTTTTCCTTCTTTCAACTGACCTGTTCATAATGTCCCACTGGCGCGTAGTGTTGAACTCGTGCAGCTTCTGTTCTTGCTCTCTAAGGAACTGCTGGCGGCTCTCTACCTTCTGTTGACGGAACATCTCTTCTTTCTTCCGCTGAGCATCAAGACGCGCCTGGTCTCTGCGCAGAGAAGATAAATTCTCATATTATATATACTGTATACAGAAGTTACAGAGGTTAAACACGAACCTTATAATGTTCCATTAATGTTACAAATCTAACAATACATTTAAAATTAATATTATTATCTACTAACGCTCACGTGAATTATATATAATTATATATTTTCTTCGAGGATTCACTGTCAAACGGTGAAGGAAAACATCGTGAGGAAACTTGGGCTTGATGGACACAGGGGTGATTAATAGAAAGCGATATCTGGGATCAGTAAGTCACTCCACCCACCCAGTTATTCATATTTATTCATTACTAATACAAATAAAGTGTACTCATACAAATATGCACAAACTTTCAACTTTTTAAATTACTAAAAGTATCAAGTATATCACAGTATATACAAAAAAATATTAAAAATAGAAGCCGACTTGTAGCCGCCTAACGCAAGCCTCCAGAATATCTGTTATTATATTTATGCTAGTCTGTAAGGTATACATATATCTACGGGCCTAAGTAAGTTGCCTAATAATAAAGGTTTATAAATAAATCAAGCACCGTCACTGTAGCAGAAACATCACAAGCTTATTGGCCCAAACACTAGGTACAATATAGACTTACTGAGCATTCTTTTCAGCGACGGCCTTATCAAATATTGCCTGCTCTTTAGCCTCTCGAGCCGCGTCACCAGACTCCAAACGTTGGCTGATTTGCTCCAACACACGAAGCTTCTCGTTTTTCACCTAACATACATACATAGACATACATTTAAGATTCTATCCAAATTCTTGGATTATTATAATTATACAGGTAAGTCGGTCAGTCAGTCTTAGTTACTCAGTGTCGGCTTAAGTCTCTCAGTCTCAGGTTAAGTCCCAGCCTCAGTCTCGGCCTCGATCTCGGTGTCGGTTCCGGCCTCAGCCCCAGTCGCGGCTTGATCTCAGTCTCTGTCTAAGATAGGTATATATATATAGCATATAGTATACCTATATGTAAGTATAGGTACTTACGTCAGCTTCGGTTTTCTTACGTCTCTGCTCGATTCTACAGCGAGACTTGAGTAATACTTCCATCAGGCGATCGTCCATCTTGTCCCGGGCCTCTTGCTCGCGTCTCCTTGCCAAAGTCTCTTTTCGGGAACGATCTATATCTCGAAAGATGCGAGCTTTCTCCTCTAATTTCTGAGAAACGACGTAATTTTAAAATTAGTTTGCTCATTATTTATAAAATTCGACATTTACGAAAACCGAAAAATTCTTTTATTTTTCTCGATCCAGAAATCATCTCATGACCTACCTATTAATATATGAATAGGTATGATTAGTTATAAATTTATCAAGTTTCAAACTATGAAGCTTGGACTTGATAAATTAATAACTATTTACAATCGCATCACTGCTGAGCAAAGGCCTTTTCTCGCACCGAAATGGGTTTAAGGCATTTATCACCACGCTTGCTTAATGCGGGTTCGCTTATGCCAAATTATAAAAGTTCAGTTTTCCTCAAGATGTTTTCCTTCACAATTTGTCAGTGGGGTCTAAATAATCTTAGAGAGTAAAATATACATCGGAAAAAGTCACATTGATACTTGCCGGTGGTAAATTTCTAACCTCGATAACACAACTACCTACAGTGTGAACTTACAAATTTCTCTTCAAATTCTTTGATAGCCTCCATCTGCTCATTGGCCTTAATGTTGTCAATCTTCTGAAGATTCAGTTCCGTCTCGTATTCGATTCGATTACGTTCTGCAACTTCGCGGGCCCTGTGGGACAAATCACTTACTAAGTAAATTAACTAATCACTTGTAAGTGTAAGTAAATGAACCATAGTTATGCTGGTGTTGCGTTGGTGCAACTCGACTGTCATACTCACTGGTCAAGGATATCCTTCTGATGTTTTAAGTTCACTTCTCGTCTCCTCCTTTTTCTGAGTTCCTGAAGTTCCTCAAACTCCTTGGCCTGTCTTATGATTTCGTCGTCGTCCTTTTTTTTCTGCGCAGCAATTTCTTCACGCCGCTCATTTAAGAATTTCATTTGTACTTCTCGCTCCTTCAGAATCACAGTCTCTATTACTGCACTGAGGGATGATAGAAATTATGATTGATTTAGTCATACGTTTCACACGCTCCAGATGCCAGCTAGCAGGCAGAAGTCAGCTCCGAACTGGAGTGTGTGAATGGACTAAGACTGAAGCAGAACTGTGACTAATAGATACTAATACAAGTCATTAATAAAGTTCTAAGAGTTTCACCTAAGTAATTGCTTCGGTGCATCTTTATTCTTGAAGACCACGTCTCTAGCGGAATACATGAGTCTTTCCTGCTCCTCTTTCTTCTTCCTCAGGTATTTGGTGTAGAACTTGGTGTTGGCTTGCTCTGCGACTTGAATGCGGGCTTGACGCAGTTCTTCGTTGCGTTTGTTCACATTCTGGATGATTATATAATAAGTAAAATCTATATAGGTATTAATACTGATTTTTACGGATTTTTTTTGTTTGTTCACCGATTACTCCGCCATTTATGAACCGACTAGCTTCTGCCCGCGACTTCGTACGCGCAATCCCGATATTTCCCGTTCCCGTTCTTGATTTTCGGTAAAAAGTAAAAAAAAGAATTGGCTAAAAAGTATCCTATGTCCGTCTCCTGGTTCTAACCTACTTCCCCACCAATTTTTATTCAAATCGATTTAGCCATTCCTGAGTTATAAATAGTGTAACTAACACGACTTTCTTTTATATATATAGATTTCCAATTTTTTTTTGTTTGAAAGGTTGTATTCTCGACTCGAGAGGGTGGGAGTGGTGGGAGGCATTTTTTCATCAGCTCAGGATCTGATGATGAAATCCTAGGGAAAACCGAGGGGTACTTTCTAAAATTGTAGGGGCGAGTAGTGCGTCTATTATGTTTTTCTTCTTGTCTTTGATATGGGTCTGGGGTCGACAGACAGTCGATGGAAATCGTCTACGCATTATAGTAAAGTAGTCGCATAATAATGGGCTAGATTCAGTGTTGGATTTATAAATAGGCCGTATAGGCCACGGCCTAGGGGCGGCAGCGTCCTAGGGGCGGCAGATTTTAGAGGACGGTCACTCGATTTAAGATGATAAAAGCCATGGGCTCCGAGTCGAAGAGCAGGGGTAGGAACCGGGTGGTTTTTAGTCAGTTACCACTCACCTGGTAGGGCGGGAGATAGGTGATTTTCCCTCTCAAAAATAAAAGTATACACGGGGCGGCGAAAAAAAATGGCTTACACACAAAAACTATATAAATCCGGCACTGGCTAGATTAATTTGTATTGATGAGAACTTTACACCTAGATGGAGTGGAACTGTCATTAAGGGTCTGATGATGAAGAAGTGTAATTGTTCAGAGAGCTCTTCAACGCATTATAGTACAGTACTACCTTGTGTTTGGGCTTGATTAATTTGTATTGATGAGAACTTTACACCTATGTGAATGATAAGTGGGAAAACGAGTCTATGTAGCTTTACACTAAAAATTATAAAATAAAACTGCGTTTAAAAAACTGACTTGACAAAACAAACAAATTGTTTGGTATTTGCGGATTATGGGGGATTCGAGGATTGGGCAAACAAGGGAGAGGGAGAGTGGGTAATAAATTGGGCCTCCGGTAACCTCACTCACACGACGAAACACAACGCAAGCGTTGCTTCACGTCGGTTTTCTGTGAGGCTGCGGTATCGATCCGGTCGACCCGATCCACTCGTACCGAAGCATGGCTCTCCTATACTTACGAGATACAGGAAAAAGAAACAAAGAATATTTTGGGAAGATAAGATTTTGATGCGCGATGTGAATCAATTCGCAAGTTCTTGCGATGCTTAGAGGAAACTCGCACATTTTTGCGATGCGACGTCGCATCGTAGTTTTGTATACCAGCCTTTAACTATTTACTTACCTCTAACGAGTTTGGCCAACTTTTCGTCATTTTACGACTGGTCGTGTCCAAGTACTTGATGTAGTCACGCCGTCGTACTATCTCCGGATCTTCTCGGTCTGTTTTCGTCCATTCACGGATGCGATCCCATTCGTGTTTGCCCATAACAATCGGCATTGTGGAAGCGGTATCTCACTATTAGTAATATAAATCAAATTCTTAGTAAAAATGCTCTAAAGATACAATTAAAATGATCTATTACTTTTCTAATGATAAATTAAGATGAAAGCACATGGTTTTATTTATTTTTCACTTTCTTCTATAAAGTCTTGATTTGTTTTGAAATATGTCATTTTTTCTTCTTCCGTTTTGCTAGAACTTGATTGGTTCATGCGGACAGGATGTTTGGGTTAGATTATAGAATAGAAATGAGGTTTTTTACGAATGTTCTTTGACTGCATTGACTGCTATTTACATAATTTAAATAAAACAATAAAAGAAAATAACATTCAACGAATATTATTGTATTGGTTGCTATAGTAACATTCCGATAAATCATTATTTCTGCGTGTTGATCCCGTTATACCATTATTACAAAGAAATGACGTGTCCTTCTTGTTAGTTTCCGAACGAACTGTCATGTCACTTGATTTTCTCAGCTGTCAAATAAAATCAAGAATATTTACGTCAGCCACGTTGGAAGTGCCAAGTTGGTGTTTTTATGGTAAATATATGATTTTTTAATTGAAACACAGTTATATTCTCTAGAAAAATACATTTTACATATTATCCTATCATAGACTTCAGTGCATATAGTTGTTTTAAGTCTTAATTTGCAGTGGGAAGCGTTCCAATTCTGTGACATAATTTGGTAAATAAAACAGTTTTTCGGTGGTTTTAGTGTTAGTTTGTGTTTATTATAGTGAGCCAGTGTTGTGAAGATGAAAGTGAAGGAGCTGAAGAGGACGGTGAATGTGTGCTGGTCGCCGGCTGACCACTACCCGGTGACGATCGCGGCCGGCTCTGCAGCGCAGCAGGTCGACTCTTCGTTTAGCTCAAGTTCCTACTTAGAGCTCTATTCCTTAAACTTGGAAGACCCTGGACTTGATTTAGAACTTAAATCCAGTTTGCAGACAGAGCACAAGTGAGTAAACTCAAATGATATTAGTAGGATTATGGGATTAGTGATTGGTACAAGTTCACCTTGCTTTAATTATGTTCAACATATGTGTAATAGGTTTATTTGTGTAAAAAAAGTACTCATGTATATTCTACAGTTACTGTCTACTATGTAAATGGCTTAAACATAAGAAGTGGAGCATTGGTATTATGTTTGGTCATTAAAGATGAACATAAAAATAACTTATTTCTCATAAGAATATTTCTTGATCGTGATTCTAACTTGTCTGACTTTACAAGAATATTAAGTTTCTTATTAGAATAGTCACTAGGCAAGCACAAAAAGACTCTGTTTTACAAAATAAACACAGTCTATAAAATGTATAATGATTACTACAATCTATAGAATATTGCAGTAACCTTGCTACATATATTGTAATCTTTATTTACTCTACAAAATGTAAATATAGTTTCTTATTCATGAATAGTTTTTTACAAACATCTGTCCAATAAACAGTGAGCAATGTAAATGGTTGGTATTGTAATTACTGTTGTCTTAACATTTTTATAATGTCCAACTTTGATTACTTTAAGCCTGTTTCTCAACAAGCCATTATTGTTATTGTGTATGATATTGTATAACATAGGCTTGTAGAAAATGAGGTGATATAGCTTGCTAAAAAAGTACATTTATTTTACAAGGGAATTAAAGCACATACTTTTCCCATACAGATTTTAAAGTGCCCATAATGTCAAAACTAAAATAATATCATGAAGTTATTACCTAGATCGCGACTGAATCTGCTTAATTAAATAACATAATACCACACCCTTTATTCCCGAAGGGGTAGGCAGAGGTGCACCTTACTTAATGCCACTGTGCAATGTAACACCCACTTTTCTCTATTTGTGTTATGAGTCCCATGCAATAGAGGATGAACCTATTGCCATATACCAGGCGCAATTCCAGACTAACCACTGAGATTTTTTTTTAAACCCAGTTGTACTTTGTCCCATCCGGGAATCGTACCTGAGACCCCTTGGCCCAGCAGTCGCATTTATGGCCACTAGTCAACAATGCAGTTAATTCAAAGTTTGTCATTTTATTCATTCATTCATTTCATTGGTGTCAAGCAAAATGCAAGGTGAAAGTATGTTTTATATTATATGCAAGTTACCTGTTTCACTGTGAAGTGTTAGAAACTTATTATTTATACAAAATTATTGCATTGTATGTCATGCTGTGTAAATACATTTTATTTCTTTCTACTAATATAATTTTATTCCATTTATCAGTCGCTACATACTTTACAGGCTGTCTGTAAAGGTTAACATAGCATAATTATTCTAATTATTTGTCTTGTTTTAGATTCCAAAAGATAGTATGGTCCGGAGCTGGTGTATTAGTTGGAGGTTGCGATGGAGGGCTCCTACAGTTTTACAGTTCTGAGAAATTGATTCAAAATGCCCCCGATGCACTCCTCGGTAGCAGTACCAAACATAATGGTAAGTATGTTATAATCTTTATTACAATCTTTTTGAGGGTCAAATTGGGTTTCATTGGTCTTATTAGAATATAATGGCTCTGATATCAACAGTTTTATAAGTAGATACCTAATAATACTGAGTGCAAATTGAATAAAATAATTTATGTTACTCAGTATTTTTAAATGTGTAGTCTAAACTATTGTATTAAATTGATGTAATCTGAAAAGTTAAAGTGATACAAGATAATTTTAATGTCTGTATGTTATCAGGACAAGCAATACATTAATATGAATCGTTATCAATGTGTGAAATGGGTCAACAACCGACAAAATGTCCAATAAGTTTATATAATCAGTCAAAATAAATGCAAAATGTCACTTCATAGTTATCTTGTTTATTCTTTTGGATAATTCTTATAGGTAGAACTTAATACTAGACAGCGGCGTAACTATACCGATCGGAGCCCATGGCAAATTTATTGTATAGTTTAATGAATTCGGATAAATAGACAAAAATCAGACGAAAACCTCAGAAAGAAGCCCACTTGTGGTCGTTACGCTATTGACAACCTGTAGTTACGTCACTCACACTTGAGATAATTTGTAGTAGTTTAAAATAAAATAAATCATGCTTGTAATTCTCTATAATAGTGCACACAGATAGGAAGTTGATGTGTTTTGAAATTGAAATAATAACGTAATTGAAGAGGATTGTAGCCCTTTGGGGAGTTTCAGTTGTTTTGATACTTTTTGGAATCCTTACTAATATATAAATCGGAAAGTGAGTTTGTTTGTTTGTTTGTTCCACTATCACGCCGTAACTACTGAACCGATTGCTTTGAATTTTTGCAGACGTGAAGTTACAAGTCTGGATTAAATAATAGGGTACTTTTTATCCCGGAAAAATTTCATATTCTCGAGAGAATACGAAATTATTGGTATAGATGGCGCTGTATGTATTGGTATATGTTACATAGGCTACTTTTTATCCTTTTGTGATGCGAGCGAAGCCGCGGGTAAAAGCTAGTATTTTGATAAGTGTAAACATAACATGTAAAATATGTATGTTAAATTAATGAATGAAAGTACAAAATGAAAGTACAAAATTTAATATTATGCGAAATAAATTATTTATACACAATTGAACATACTAAATTTATCACTTGCTGCACTGTTACATATCAAACCTTAATTAGGGCACACAGCCACATTAATATAACCAAACAATTACCACATAATCTATGCAGCGACAGTTTTGACTCAAGACATTCTTTATCCAATTACTTTCATAACTGTGCCAGTCAAGCACATATCAATAAATGCAGACTGAGCTAAAACTACCTTTATTTCCTTAGTAATAGAGCTTATATCAGCATATTTACGTTTTATTGTTTTCAGTCGAAATTAACATTCATAAATTTTATGTGTATAGAATGAGAAGAGTCTCTATTTTGTTAACTGTAGAGTTGATATTAGCATTCACTTATGATGCTGTGAAACTCAGAAGAGACGTTATCTGTAAGCTTCTGTATTGTTAAACGGTTAAAAACTCTGTGATAACGCATTATCTGTGGTCACAGTGAATGTTCAGTGGAGCTTGAGTGATGTCATGCCACAATAGATGCGGTTATCAAATATAGTATAATTATCACAAACATACAGACATGTATTTTTATGTGTGTTAACTTTATATCATACCTTTTTTCTGACAGTAAAATTATGCTGGAGATTGGAGTGGTTTAAAAAAATAATTTTAACATAATTATTATATTTTGCTAAAATTGCCTTTGGTAAGACTGCCTCGTTGGCCGAGTGGTCGCAAGTGCGACTGCCGGGCAAGGGGTCTCGGGTTCCATTCCCGGGTGGGGCAAAGTACCTAGTACCGGGTTATTAAAAACAACTTCAGTAGTAGCACGAAGTCTGGATTAGTGCCCGGTATATGGCAATAGGCTCACCCCCTGTTACATCGGACTCATACATAACATAAATAGTGAAATGTGGGTGTTACACAGCGGCATTAAGTGCCGTAATGTGCATCTCTGCCTACCCCTCCGGCGATAAAAGGCGTGATGTTATGTTATATTGATATTAATCATCAGTGACTGATGTTTGTTAATTTACTAAAATCGCGGTTTACTCACAATAATTTCACATATTGAGAAAAGCTCTACTAGTTTCGAACCACAGAGGGGTTATTTCTCATGAGCAGCGTGCGCGGTCGCGGCGACGTCGCGCAGCTCACTCAGTGAGCTGCTTAATGCTTTTCTCAGTATATTCACGTGAATAACCCGCGATTTTAGTTGATTTAGTATGTCTCACGATAGTTATTATAAAAAGATGTTTATGGCTGAAATAAAGCCTAAATCATAGTCAAACTCAAAATCATTTATTCCAATTAGAGCAGTAAAAGGCGCTTGTGGGCTTGTGGGTTGTGGATGTGAAGATTCTGAAGATTAGCACTCTTCAGAATCTTCACATCCACAACTTTCTAAATACAAATATTATTATACATATATTATTTTCATTTTTATCAGAGTTATTCCACTTTGAATATTTTACAATTCATCCTTAACCCCTCGAGCGTCCTTATGAGCACTCGGTGGATCATAAGAAAAAAAAATGATCCATGCCGCTTTCTCTTTTATGAAATCTATTATTAATGTTTTGTTTTTATTTTGACTGTATTTTTTATTTCTATTGTAATGATCCTTGTTTTCGTGTGCCAATGGCCAAATAAATGCATTTTCTTTCTTTCTCCAAATGCACTCGTTGGATCATAAGGAATTAAGCCTTTAACTGCCGATACAAACTGTGTAAGGCCGATCCTCCGTTAGCGTCGGACATCATTGTCCGACATGGCATTCAATGTGTTAAAAAATAATGTCAGATGTCAATTCTATTCTACGAGTATAAATTATCTGTTGATTGAAAAATCGTCTTTTACTCATGTGTAACTTGTTGTCACCAGGTCATGTATCATCGTTAGACATAAACCCGTATCAGAAGAATTTGCTCGCGTCCGGGGCGTCGGAGAGCGAGATCTTTATATGGGACCTGAATAACACGAGCCAGCCTATGGCGCCTGGTAACAGGAACCAGCCTTACGACCATGTGCAGGGATTGGCGTGGAATCAACAGGTGAGAATTAGAATTAATAATTTATCGTACACTAGTTACTCCTGCGCGTATTCACACTCTGCTAGGCTCCAATTGATCGAAGCGCAATGTTTTGTAATCTATCTACACAAAATATATAAACTATCCAATATAAAAATAGTTAACCCATTCGACGGAAGTAGTACTGTCGCATGTATGACTGCTGGGCAAGGGGTCTCGGGTTCGATTCCCGGGTCGGGCATAGTACTAATGGGTTTTTTTTTAAAATCTCAGTAGTACAAAGTCTGGAATTGTGCCCGGTATATGGCAATAGGCTTACCTCCTATTACATACTCCTAACATAAACAGTGAAAAGTGGGTGTTATACTGTTTAGTGGTATTAAGTGCCGTAATGTGCACCTCTGCCTGCATAAAAGACGCGATGAAAGGCGTGATGTTATGATAATGTTATGATAAATTCTGCGTCCGACCTGAGTGTCAGTATACTGTACTTTAAAGAAGTCATCCTTGTTGACAGTTGTCGCAAACAAACTTGGATGAAGTAATAAATGTATATAAAATTATACATACAATGGCTTCCAGTTCTGTAGACTTGAATCATTTCACAATACGTTGTATTGCGGTGGATGAACTTATGGCATTCAAACTAAATTGGCCGTCGACTGCAGATTACACAGCTCGGAGCTGTGAATTGAGTAATGAATAAATGATTGGATACTGATAACAAACAGTTAACATACAACATGTTAACTTACCTCTATTTATTGTTCACTGACTTCGAATTGGGTTAAAATTGATTTAGTTGATCAAGAGAACCTCTCCCCATATCGCTCTTCAGATTTTATGCGCAGTCTCCAGAATTTTGTCTTTGACCAAAATTTAAGTGTGCGTGTGCCATGCTTCGGCACGAATTGGCCCGCTCGACCGGAGTGATACCACGGCCTCACAGAAAACCGACGTAAAACAACGCTTGCGTTGTATGCCAAAATCCTCCACAATCCTCAAATTCCCAATTTCCAAAAGGCCGGTAACGCACTTGTAATACCTCTGGTGTTCCAGGTGTCCATGGGCGACGCCGATTGCTTACCATCAGGTGATCCGTCTGCTCGTTTACCGGCTTATGCCATAAAACAATCTCTGTTTAATTTATTCATATGATTAGAAGCTTGAATTAATTATTTTATACCCTCTTAGTTTTGAAGTCGGTTAATTAATATACAAAAACCTTCTGTTGAGTGTTAAGTAACACTTTTCTGAAAATCCCATCAAAGAGTCGGTTGAAAACCCGACCCTTCAAGCTAACTATACTTTGTAATTTTGTACTATATTAATTGTAAACAAATTGTATTGACAGGTGCAACATATTCTCGGGTCTACATTCGCTACGAGATGCGTTGTCTGGGATTTAAGGAAGAACGAACCTATTATGAAACTAAGGTGAGGCCAGCTGCAAACATTTTTGACTATTTAATAATTCGGTGTTATCGGTATACTTAATTCGCATACTGCCTCGTTGGCCATGTGGTCGCAAGTGCGACTACCGGGTAAGGGGTCTCGGGTTCGATTCCCGGCCGGGCAAAGTATTGCTGGGTTTTTGAAAAAAAACTTAGTAGTAGCACGAAGTCTGTAAATTGTGCCTAGTATACGCAATAATACGCTCACCCCCTATTACATGGGACTCAACTGGTGAAAAGCGGGTGTTACATTGTACAGTGGCATTAAGTGCCGTAATGTGCACCTCTGCCTACCCCTTTGGGAATAAAATGCGTGATGTTATGTTATGTTGATTCTGAGTCCAATTACCCAGTGCACAGAGTATACTCAAACATACATTTTGTATCTGTAATTCGTGTCTTTTTTAGACTACCGTATTTTTTGAATGATATATTGTAATTAGTACCCGTGCTAAGAGTCTTTTTTTGTATACAATTCCAGCGACTCTCAGTCCCGTACGAGATGGCGCTCCCTGGCGTGGCACCCCAACGTAGCGACACAGCTTTGCATTGCCTCCGAAGACGACCAGGTCCCCGTCATACAGCTCTGGGATTTGAGGTGACATTATTTTTCTTTTATTTTGATATTCATTTTGTCCCACTCTAGGATTTTCTCCTATCTCGAAGGTGCGTTTAGAAATGTACAATTCCAAATACATATCATATCGAGACCAGAAAAAGCAATATGTGGATACATTATGTGGATAAAGAATTGTACCCACGACATGTTGAATAGCTTTTAAAGTCAAAGTCAAAGGCACTTTTGAACGTCAAAAACAAAATATTTAAATGTTAAATAATAGGAAAAAATGTCAGTCTGTAGGTCAGTCCTCTAGTGAAGCTATTTGCTCGTTCCAACGTGTAGATTTTATGGAGAAGAGCGAGCAAGAAACTCCATAGGTTACTCTTTTTCAATCAGGTTCACAACACTTTAGGACCAACAGTGTAGTTAAGTAAAAAATGCATATAAAATAAATTGTCAATACAAATTAGTAATTTATGTTGTTACTTGTTAAGTCGTTTTTTGTCCAGAATATTGTAAATAAGTGGATGATTGTACCAGACTGGCTGCGTCCCCGCTGGTGACGTTGGAGGGTCACCACAAGGGCGTAATGTCAGTGTCCTGGAGCAAGCAGGACCCTGACCTATTGCTGTCTGCCGGGAAGGACGGGAGAGTACTCTGCTGGAACCCCAACAATACTAAACCTGTGAGTTTCTGCAAAATAGTAAAATAAGGCAAATCTCAAAGTTCAACTTTCGAAATTCGATATGTTTAAGTAAAAAAAAATATAATAATACAAAAAAACAAAAAGATTCTACTGTTTTTGTGTAACAAATATCGTTATACTTATAAATTATGTCAATATGATTAACGATTTGCTTATAATTTAATTCGAGTATGTTCAACTAATTTCAAGTCATACCGAGACTTATAATCACAAGTTATTTGCGTGACGTCGATCGTTCCTTTTTCGAGTAGGTACTTATAAATAAGGTGTTTATTTGTTGTAATGAATGAAATATAACTGAGGTCCTTGATATAACTAGTGCTAAAGAAATGTAAACATTGGTTGGTTATTCCGGATGTAGTTGTAAATGTATATGTCCGCAGGGCGGGTGGCTGCTGACGGAGGTGAGCCAGCAGCAGCAGTGGGTGTTCGAGGTGTCGTGGTGCCCGCGCGACCCCGGCCTGCTGGCCAGCGCCTCCTTCGACCAGCAGGTCGCCGTGCACTCGCTGCTGGGCGGCTCCAGGCCCGAGATTGTGAGTCACATGTTTCTGACTTCTAACTCTAATAGGGTAGACGACTAATTTTTATTTTAATGTCCGTCTGATAGATTATTTAAAAACATTAGACACGTATTTTTTATTTTCTCACAGAAACGAATAGTTTCGAAGATATATTGATTTGAAATGTCGCGTGACGTCACTTCTCAGTACATTTTATACTAAGAAATGACGTTTTAGCCCCCACTCATATACTTTGATTCGTTTTATATAAGTATTGTTTTATTATACGACAAAATAAAAAAATACGTGTCTAATATTTTTTCATTACCTAACTTACGGACTAATTATATTTTTAATTTTCATACCTTGTCATCATCCCCATTGGGTACTTGCCAACTAGTCAAATTCAATACTTTTTCCGAACCGTCAAAAACGACAGTTTTCTATAAATTTTTTACGAGATTTTGTATTGTGACGTCGTGTTTTTTTTGCGTCAAATAGCATACTTATTTCTTAAAATTTGCTGGAAAAGTACTAAAATTAAGTTGGTCATAAAATCAATTAATGAAAGTGTTTATATTTTTTACTTATCTCTTGATTTGTAGCGTGTGAAATAAATTATTTTTCCTTATCTTCTTTTCTGTGTAGCTATTTCCATTTATTTTGATAATGAGAACATATGATTAAGAGCGTGTTTTTAGCTTTTTCATTTTTCGTGTTGTATATTTCTAGTCGAGCCAGAACGCGAGCAACATAATGGAGTCATTCGGCGGGCTGGACTCGTTCAGCGCGCTGCCGGCGGTGGCGCGCGCGGCGGCCCCGGCGGCGGCCGCGCCCGCGCAGCCGCCCGCGCCGCCCGCCTGGCTGCGTCGCCCGCGGGCTGCCAAGTTCGCCGTGAGTACTCACACTACGACATATTATTTTCAAACTACTTTAAAAAAAAGGAAGTGGTTCTCATTTTTTTTATGTTTGTTTCTCTATTACTCGAAGACGCCTGGATCGATTTCAAAAAATCTTTTTTTGTTTGAAAGGGTAGGCTTGCAATGAAGTCAGGATCTGATGGTGGAATCCCAGGGTAACCGAGGGGAACTTTTAAAAATTATAAGAACGACTAGAGCATTTGTTAATTTTTTCGTTAAATATTTAAAACCACTACAATCTAATAAAGGTCTGGAGTTGATCATTGATGATGGAGCCGAGAGGAAGTCGAGGGAACTCCTCAACGGTTAACAGTAACTACATTGTGTTTGGGTTTGATTAATTTGTATTAATGTGGACTTTATACCTATGTGGTATGTGATTGCAAATAAGGGTCTGAGGATGAAATAGTACTATAGTTTAGGGGAACTCCTCAACGGTTATTAGTAGCTATCTTGTGTTTGGGTTTGATCAATTTGTATTGATGAGGATTTTACACCTCGGTGTGGTGTGGTTGTAAATAATAGTATGAGGGAACTCCTCAGCGGTTACCAGTACCTATCATGTGTTTGGGTGTGATTAATATGTATTTATGAGGACTTTACACCTAGGTGGTATGTGATTGCCTATGGGTCTGATGATGAAGTAGTACCATAGTTGAGGGAACTCCTCAACGGTTAACAGTCGCTATCTTGTGTTTGATTAATTTGTATTGATGAGGACTTTATATTTAGGTGTGGTGTGGTTGTCAATAAGGGTCTGATGATGAAGTAGTACGATAGTTGAGGGAACTCCTCGACGGTTAACAGTAGCTACCTTGTGTTTGGGTTTGATTAATTTGTATTGATGAGGACTTTACAGCTAGGTGTGGTGTGGTTGTCATTAAATGTCCAATGATTAAGTAGTATGATAGCTAAGAGAACAATGGTTAATGGTCGTACGTACTTATAGCTTACACACCCACTGATAGGTTAGAAGTTGGTGCCACAAACCCATAACAAAATATATCTTTGGTAATGGTCACAGGTATAATACATAATATAATTGTAAACAGCTTAATAATGTTAGGTATCTTAATAGAAACCTTAATAGGTTTAAATGAATAATTTTGTGTAAAACTTGTTAAATCTGTCGTCATTGTCATTACCAGTAACTGCCTCGTTGGCCGAGTGGTCGCAAGTGCGACTGCCGGGCAAAGGGTCTCGGGTTCGATTCCCGGGTCGGGCAAAGTACTACTGGGTTTTTAAAAAATCTCAGTAGTAGCACGGAGTCTGGAATTGTGCCCGGTATATGGCAATAGGCTCACTCCCTATTACATGGGACTCATAACATAAATAGTGAAAAGTGGGTGTTACATTGTACAGTGGCATAATGTGCACCTCTGCCTACCCCTTCGGGGATAAAAGGCGTGATGTTATGTGTCATTACCAACAGCTTATAAGTAAACATATGAGCTGATCCTCTTCACACACGGGAAAGGTACGAGCGTTAATCACCACTCCTGCTCAATGAGGATTAGCGATGTTAAACTTAGAAATGAAAAGTCCAGGTTTAAGGACGGCCAGTAACAGGTTACCAATTGAAGCAAGAGAAGGAACAAGGTGATTTTTAGTCAGTAAGAGTCTGACACTTTTTCGTCAAAGCGAAAAAATTAGTAAAGTCACGAACAGTATGTCAGTGGTGTCTAAATATTCGTCAAAAGTGCATATTCAAATTAATGAATTACTCGAAAAAAGGCATAGTGGTACATGCTAGCTTTCCTACATGCATAAGAAATGGTACCTTACCTCCTTAACTTACAAACTATCGCGATCGACACACATACTAACTATTATAATAAATAATTAAAAACAAAACAGCCATATTTCCCAGTTTAAAAAGAAATGTACATTTCCAAAAAAAACGTATTATTTTATATTAAGTTTAGTTTTAGGGAACCCCTGAAGTGAAGGTATCTTCCAGACACTGCCACCTTTCTCGATCGTCTGCTGTATCTAGGCAGCGTACTCCAGCCACTCGTAGGATATCGTCATCCCATCGTGTGTGCGGTCTTCCTCTTTTTGTTTTTCCTATCGATCCTTTCCATGTTGTAATTATTTTTGTCCTCTAACCTTGCTACAGGACCTGCCCATTTCCATTTTAGTCTAAGTACATATGAAACTGCGTCAATTTCTTTGGATTTCGCTCTGATTTTTGAGTGACGGATTATGTGTTGTGTATTAATATTGAACATGCTGCGCTCCTTTCCCCTTTGGCATGAGATAATTTTGTTCTTAACATCGATGGTATATTTCCATGTTTAACATGCATAGGTTAAGCTTGGGAGCAGATTTGAATCCATTAATTTATTTGTCAGTTCCACTGGGAAATCGCTTTTGAACACTTCTTTTAGTTAAATATTATAAAACTACATTACAATATAAATACATACAAATGTTAACTTCTTCAAATAAAAACTATAATTTTTAATACTTTTCCTTTTTTCAGTTTGGTGGCAAATTGGTCACATTCGACAAATGTCCACAAGAGGCCGGACCACAGAAACTAGTCTACATAAGTCAGGTAAGAAGCAACCATCAAGCAATTTTGAACCTAATTGTAATAAAAAATATATCTATTTGTCTAATGAGAGGAAATCAGTCATATTTTATAACCTAATGAAATGTTGTGTATAGGTCGTTAGTGAGCCGGAGATTGTAGAGAAGGCATCTGAGTTGGACGCAGTCCTGGAGGCCAGTCTCAGTAACGACCCCGGAGCCACTGAGAGACTCGCTGAGTGAGTACAAAAATATTATGCTGTTTAGTTAAAAATCCCTAGTTTTGCCTTTGAGTATACAATATTGTTGTTAAATCCTTTAAATGTGTTCTCAATCTTACGGCGAAGAAATTCTATATCTTCACCAAGATTAATGTGAACATTTTAAAGGCAAATATAGTACTATCAAATAGAATTTGTATGTTCGTTTATCCTTTTGCTACTACACAAAATTGTAAGTAAATATATTGGAAGAACGCGGGGGTCTGCATGCGATGTATTTATAAAAATATTTATACCGTTATAATTTGTTTACGAACATTTGTAATAGATTTTGCTCAAGCTGTAATAGTCCGTAATAAATGTTGTGTCCTACTTTAGGTACTGTCGCCAGAAAGGTGACGCGGCCACAGATCAGAATGAACGCTACACGTGGTTCTTCCTGCGCGCTAACTTCCTGCCTACCTTCCAAACTGAAGCGCTTAATTTACTTGGTAAGTAATTATTATTTTATTAAATGAGCAATATTATATGTAGACCATACGGTCTGACGTCCAAACTTAAGCTAAATTGGATTAACGCTTAGATTAAAGAGTTTCAGAAGACGCTAATGTAGCTCAAGTCTTTATAGGTGCACTGTAGACGTCGAAGTTGACAGTCTAATGTTCTGAAACTATAGAATTATCTATGGAACATAAAAGACCTCATGCTACATGAGCGCCATCTCGTGGGTAATAGAAACGTTAGCCATCATTGCTCACATGAATATCTAGCTGTGTAAAACATTCGGTGCTTACTCATAATATTCATGTTTATTTTTTCCTTTGTCCAGGCTTCAAACAAGATGAAATATCATCAAAGTTCAAGAGTCCCAACGTTCCGACGGGCGATGGCGCTCAACCAGACTTAGCTGCTTTGAGTAGAGTGAGTACAAATCAGTATAACTAGTATTTTGTAATGCATGCCGTATAACCAGCCTATTTTCTTGTGCTTACAATATTATTCAGTACTTATAAAGCTAATCTCAAGTCTTTAATTCATTAACTGACGTGTATTTTACTTAACACGACACGTTTCTTTTGTTTTTTTCTTAATGGTTAACTTTTTCGTTACAATAAAGTAAACACAAAACCCATAACTATAAATTAGTGTATTATTTTTTTACCTAACACAATCTTATTCTAGCAGTGAAGGAGTTAACCAAACTAATGTAAATAACCTGTTAATCTATGCTCACTCAGTATGTGCTCTATAATATGCTACTGTCTACTTAACGCGGCTAGGGCGAGTCCACGGAGACCGAGGCGGAGTTGTCTACAGATACCAGCACTGATCTCTCAGTAAGTACAGCGAAATGCACCAAAAACCTGATTTATAGCTAATTTATAGGCGTTTTTTAAGTTCTGATATCGCAAAATCTTGCGCAAAAGATGCGCAATGCGCAAACTTTACTTTGCGTTTCTTTATCTCATTCTCTCATTTATCTCATTAAGATTTAGTAAAAAAAATTGAAGCTGTATTTTCATGGCATATTATCAGGTCAAATTAAATGCTAAAACTTCATAACTAGCTTAAAAGTAAAATCAGTCCAGTTCATGAACTTCTAAAAGTAATATTTCAAGTAGAATTATGTTTGCAGGATGCTCACACACTGATAGAGAGGAAGCTGGCAAACCTTGACATCACCCCGCCGCCGACAGTCTCCAACGTGGTCATTCCTAATGGAGAAGGTATGTTCAATATTTTTTTAATAACCGTTAAGAGGGTCTAGTAACGAGATTAGAAGTAGTAGTACGTTTAACGAGATCGAGACGTTACAGCGTTTAGCCCTCTGATTGATTGAGTTATTGGAGCAGGTCAATCAGAGGGCCGACGCGGTAACCTTTCGACATAAAATAAACTTGTATAAGTCCTCAGCAGCTTCTATCACATTCATGTTGAAGTGTTATACAAAATAGATACCTTTCGTTATTGTTTGTACGTTATTGTTTGATGTGTATTTATTGTATGGTTAGATTCGACGAGTCTGATCTGCCGCGCGCTGGTGGTCGGTAACTTGGAGGAGGCCGTGGAACTGTGTCTCGATGCTAAGAGGATCGCCGACGCATTGATTATCGCTTCATTGGGTGAGATTAATATCATAAATTATATTTCTCGTAGTTTCTTAAGTTTTGTTAAATAGCCGATGTGTGCATCGACCCTTCTAGTTCAGTAAAGACGAGTGAAAGTAAAAGCTTGTTCCAAATGAAATTGTATGTGGAAGAACGAGTGGGAATCTCCATTGATCGGATACAAATATACACAACGTAATATATAACCCTTATTACAAGGCAGTAGAGCCTAAGTCAATCGTTAACTCTGACTAAAATATTTTTACTTTTACATCTTGCACTCTTACCCAGTGCATGATGCCGGACGCCGCCGCGTAACATACTCGATTTAAGGGATCATTATTAAGACACTGCCAAAATTATATGTCTTAAAAGTACGTAATAAGTATTTTAATAAAATTAAAGTGGCATTGTCAAAAGTGTCTTAAAATACAAACGGGGTCAACTTTCTCAGTACCCATAGAGTTATTGTCTTATGGTTGCTTGATCCTTTGCTCTTTTTCTTCGTTCGAGTTAATATTTTTGTTTTGGTTGTCAGGAAGCCCTGAGCTCCTCCAGAAGGTGCAGAAGTACCACCTGAACTCTACGGCCGGGTCCCCCGTGTCGCTGGTGGCGGGCAGTCTGCTACTGGGGGGCTGGGGGGGACTCGTGGCTAGTGCTGCGCCCGCCAGTTGGAGGGAGACCCTCGCGGCTATACTCACGCACTGCGACCAGGACACTGCCAGCCATTACTGCGGTAACTGGATCCAATCTTCATTGAAACTGATCCTTGTGTTATTAAAGTTCTTCTATACAGTTAATATCTTTTTGTCTAACGCTATATGAAAGATAGCAAAAATACATTTGATCGTAGTTGTCTGCTTTCTCCCTATTCAGCTTGTTTCTACTTGCTATGCTTCTATGACGCGGTGATTTTAAGTCAGGAAGAGACACTCACCTCCTTACCCAATTAATTTGATTTCCGCCCCTTATAAAGCGGTTAAGACAGTAGTAGTGTTTGTGTGGCAGAGTTGCTGGGGGACAGGTTGTCGAAGGAGAGCGGCGCGGGGTTGTCGGAGGCGGCCAGCACGTGCTACCTGTGCGCCATGAGCGCGGACGCGCTGCTGGCGCGCGCGTGCGCAGCGGCCGCGCCCAGCCTCGACGCGCTGGCGGCGCGCGCGCAACTGGCGCTGCTGGCGCGCCGCGCGGCGCAGGCGCGGGGCCGCCCCGTACCGGTCTGTACCTCATATTCTCATTACGCAATGAGGCTACCGGTTTTTTGCTCAACAGATGGCGCTAAGCAAGAAGTCTGTTTGTCCAATCTCTGTAGCTGGTATAAATTAAATGTCCAATGATATGACACTAGCTAATTCCCTATTGGAAGAAGAACGACAGGATCACATTAGCGCCATCCGGTGTGCAAAAATAGCCTCCATTGTGGACATGTCTTCGAATATAATGTTTTGTTTTGACAAGGAACGAGTCATATTTTTGATTGAAACTTCTATTACATAGAGTACTTTTAAAAATTAAGGTTTTTTAGGGAACAGAGTACAGATTTTTAAGATCGCAAATCATGATCACCTTACCTCCCCTGGCAAGCTGATCGTGTCTGGCAGGCTTTTTGTCCAAAAATAGTTCGTTCGAATTTTCTATCGTTGTTAATCCGCCTGTAAATGACAATGACCAAATTTGTATGGAGCGTGGTGCCTTTTTTCGCGGCAGTTGATCAGATGTGGAAAAACTGATGCAGAATAATATTACAAACAAAAATATATATGGGGTCTTATATCAAAAACACAGTCCAAACCGAGTTAAATCAGTTCAAAGATGTGAAAATAGTGCTATATTACTCCTGTTATTTTGTTGATGGTGACCGTACATAACGCATATTTCTTCATTTTCTTGTCAGAATTATTTTGTAATAAATGTTTATAAACGATTTCAAGGAATTTAGTAAAGCTTATTGTGGACTGTTTTACTTATTTTTTTTGTTTCCTTTTTTATGTTAAGGCCACGGAATCAGAACAGAGTGAACCATTACCTGGCCACTGCTGAAGTATAAAAAAATATTTCGCTCGATTGACTATTGGCTAGGGTGTTCAGTTTATATGTATACGGTTTATGGCCTATGACAGATTTTCATGATCAATTTCCTCTCAGTCGAAAACCGCAAAATACTTTACTGAGGCGTGTCACGAAATGCTGTTTGTCAGTTGCGGCGTTGGTAGCGGATTGAGTAGCGGCAGTCGTCAAAACACGAATTAATGATTTTTCTGTCTACTTCTCTCGACTTACTTCCGATTAGTAGCTAATCTAACTACAGTTAATACTTTAATCTACAGCTAGCATAAGATTCTGTACAAAGATATCGTCATTCAGTCTCAAAGTGATGGATTATATTTCGACTGATCACATTATATGAAAAAATTATGCCCTCATTTGACGTATCACTTTACAAAGTCGACGGTTTCCTTTCTTCAAAAGATTATGCTTACTATAAAGTAGATGAGTCTCCAACCAGGAGTGAACGGGAAAAAAATAATACTTTGTTAGATATTTAGACGGCTACCACTACTCAACCCACCACTGGTACCACAACTGACGCTCATGAAGCTTCATGACACAACTCCTAGAAGCATCCCACAAGTTACTGACAGAGAGAAAATAGGTAATAAAAATTAGTGCCTGGCAATAAGGATATACACACACCACATGTGATATGGTGTGGTGTGATTTGAAGTTAGTTTTTGTGATAAAAATAAGAATAATTTGAATAAAAAAGCCAAAGTAAAATATTTGACTCCACCTCCTTTTAATGCTCATAACTCAGTCCAGTCCAGACTGAGATTTCCATATATGAGCCCATAGACAATTTCATTTGTAATGTTTAATAATATTTTCCATAAATCATCGACTGCCGCCAGAAAAAAGAAAGATGTAGAATTTATTACGTCATCCTTTGATTTGTATGCCCATCATCTCTGTACGTCTTCTGTCATTGGCCATGTGTGGCCACAGTTTCTGGTATGATTGTCTAGCATGTATGTACATGTACTGGCGCAGGCGGGCGGCGCCGTGGAGGGCGTGGTGTCGCAGTACGCGGGGCGGCTGGCGGCGCAGGGCTGCCTGCAGGCCGCGCTCAACACGCTGCAGGCCGTGCAGCACTCCGCGCTGCGGGACCGCCTGCTGCACGCGCTCGGACATCTACCGCATAGGCCCAGCCAGGTCACTCCCGCCACTCCTTTATACATACATACATTTCAAACGAACACGGTTTTGATACACCATTTATAACTCAAAGAGGCTTAATCATTTTAGCTGAAAATTGGTGGAGAGGTAACTTAGAACCTGATAGGGGGGAAGGGGGATATACGGGAACGAGAAAACAGGAATGGCTGGAAGAAGTTGCGGGCAGAAGCTAGTTCTTGATAAGCTACCACGTGCGAGAACCATGCTTCAACACGAACGGGTCGATTCGATTGGATGGATTTTCTATGCGACCGAGGTATAAATGCGCATACCACAGCCGTACAGAAAATCCATCCAAAGGCGCGTAAGTGAAGTTACTGAATACCGATTCTCCCTTCTCATGTCATAAAAATATTCATTCTAAGTTCACTCAATGCATATAACAATGTACAACCTCTTCTGTAATCAATAAATTGTTACATGCATGTATATAATAATGTATGTAATAATACCCCAGCAGCCCCAGCCCCAGCCCCAGCCGGGCCGCGCCCACAGTGCAGCCCACCCCCGCCGCCCCACGCACTCGGAGTCGGCGTATGCTCCTCCAGGTAACTGGTCATATATCTATACTATACATTTGCAACTTGTTCAATTTTTTTTTCATACAAAAGTAGTCTCTTTTCAGTAGAGATAAGGTCTATAATGGATTGAGTAAAAGGACACCCGTGTGCTCTCGGAGATTTAGAAGAATGTACTAATACAGATATTTTATTCATCCATTCAGAATCACAAATCGCATCATCCATTCACAATATCGCAGAAATGTAGCTTGTATAAAAAATATTGCGATTTTGGTATTATAAAGTATTAAAAACTAGATACATAAATTACCTCTAAATTTTAATGAAAATTTCATTTTAGCACAAATACCTTCTGTAAAATAGGTGTTCATTTAATCATAACATTTAAGCAATTGCTGACGAGTTTAACTATGTTATAGTAGGCGCGTACGAGCAGCCATGGGGCCAGTCGTCCGTCGCGGCCCCCGCTCTGTCACAGCGCGGGCCCTACGCTGCCCCCGCCCCCGCGCCGCCCCTCCAGCCCGTGGCCCCGCCCCCCGCGCTGCTGCAGCCACAAGCCCCGCCCCCGCCGCAAGCGCAGCCGCCGCGCCCCGGCAGTGTCGGGCCGCAAGGAGGTGCGTCGATTCACCACAAATTACGATTACAATTTAGTAAAACATTATTTTAAAATCATAAAAAACATGTGCCATTTCTTTCCAATTTTTTTTCTTTAATTCCAAAGGATTATTTTGCATAATTATATATTTTATAATTGCAACCTAACGTTGCGTCATCTACGCATGATTAAACAAATACTTAATGTTATTTCTATGGCTTCCAGGTATCAGTGCGCGCTCCAAATACAAAGTGGATCCTTCAGTACAATCGGCTCCGCTATACAATCAGTACAGTTTTAACAACCCAGTGACGTCACAACCTTACGGAGGTTTCAATAGTCCTTTACCCGACCAGTATGGAGCTACTAGCGTTCCTTCATACAACTCACCGGGGCCCATGAACCAGATGGGCGGGGCTCCGGGACAAATGGGCGGGGCTCCTGGGCAAATGAGCGAGGCCCCGGCAGTCAATGGCACGTACTTCAACCCGGTGCAAGCCCGTGAACCTGCAGCCCCCTTAGCTCCGTCGAAGCCTGTACCACCAGGTTGGAACGATCCACCCATGTTGTCTTCGAAACCTAAGGTATGTTACATTTTTATACCATTTCCCATCAAAATGTACTACATATAACGTACTCAGAACTAAATAGTTCTGAGTACATTTTGAGGGCTACCCACAAGTCCACTTGATATTATGGTTTATTCCACTTTGTTCACCTGGGTGATTTCACCTAGGTGAACAAAGTAGACTTTTTAGAGTCCTCAATTCACCTGGGAATTATTTCACCCAGGTGATATCACCTAGGTGAATTGAGTTGACTCAAGTAGTCTCCTTTATTCACTTGTCAATTTAATTCACCCAGGTGCACAAAGGCGACTATAGTGCGACTATAAAGTGCGCGAAGGCACTATAAGAAACATACAGGCAGACTATAAAGTGCGCGAAGGCACTATAAGAAACATACAGGCAGACAGACAAAAATTTTACTGTATGCGTTTTTGGCATTACTTAGTAGCAATCACCCCCTGATAATTATTTTGGAAATATGTTTCGTGTACAGAATTGACCTCTCTACAGATTTATTACAAGTATAGATTAATAGTTTTGGCGGCACTGCAAAGTAGGTACACTTCAATGAACATTTAGGCGGATTTACAGACCACATGTGGAAATAAAATTTCGTTCGTAATTATATCCAGTGTACAGCTATAAGCTGGAACTCCTAGCGTAGTGTTAGAAATTGAGATATATTTTTGCATGTGTAATAGACCAACATTAATCTGATATTTGAACATATTAAAATGTATGTTAAATTGAAAGTTTTTATTTAACTTGATGTAAGGTAGGTAGGTGATATAAGTCCACAACGTAAAAGTAAAAAGTCGCCTTTGTGCACCTGGGTGAATTAAATTGACAAGTGAACAAAGGAGACTACTTGAGTCAACTCAATTCACCTAGGTGATATCACCTGGGTGAAATAATTCCCAGGTGAATTGAGGACTCCAAAAAGTCTACTTTGTTCACCTAGGTGAAATCACCCAGGTGAACAAAGTGGAATAAACCGATATTATTACCCGAATACTGAAACGTACTTAATTTTAAGGCTCGCTTAAGTATAGTTCTGTGACTACAAATTCTTTGTAAAGTGACAAAGATGGCACGATATTTAAGTAGAACTTCAAATTGAGTAGCCTTTCGATATTCGGGCATTAGAAATCATAGTCTAAGTAAAATTGTCGTGTTGACCTTTTATACTTCTATTTGTTGAGAACAGACACAAAATAGGGTTATTTATTAGTAAAAGAATTAAGTATATTGTGGAGTAGGGTTGGGGGAACGTTGAGGCGTGTGACATGTCGGCTCTCCACGCCGGCACTCGGCGCTGGGACCATGCCATCCGACACCGGCGGGACGCAGAGGTAGTCTGTATCTAGCCTTACTCAACCTTACCCAACCTTTCCCATCCTTACCCAACCTTTCCCATCCTTACCCAGCTTTACCTAAACCTTACTCAACCTTACCTAACTCTAATCCAATCTTACTCAAGCCTTACCCATCCATACCCAATCCTTACTCAATCTTACCCAAGCTTTACCGTACCTTATTCTATTCATACCCAACCATACTCCACCGTCCCACACTAAAATGTAGTAATATTGTAATCTTTTCCACACTATCCTGGTTTTAAACTCCTAATTGGCTTTCAATGCAAGTTTTGACGTGTTTTTGTGAGATTTTTTACCAGTGTGTGCCTGTTCGGGTCAATCACCGAACAAACAAGTGCCATCTCACAGACATTTCGCCTAAATCGCAATGAGGACGTGAGGTGGAACTTTTTTGTGCATAACATTTAGACTAGCTACTCTCAGAAATTAGTAGTTGAGATTGTTCCCTTGTTTTTAACCTCACTAGTGTGTTTAGGGTAATTTACTTTTTAATATCCGCGCAGTGTTTTTGTTTGAATTAAGAATGTGTAGTTTAAAAAGGTTATCATTTTGTGGATATGTGAATGATCAAGCGTATGAAGGGATTAACTAAAAATAACGGTTTACTCAAATATACTGTGAAAAGGTCTACTTGTATTGTAGGCTGCGCGACCGTGCATGCCGCCCACGAGAAAGAGTCCCTCGGTGACTCGAAACTATTACAGCTTTTCTCAGTTAGTACGTGTACTAACCGAGAAAAGCTCTAACATCGTGATGTTACGTAATGCTAGGATGGCGCTCCGGCAGTCCCTTTGAAATGAACACCACAAGTGCTGTTCATAATTACTTTATATAATTCTTCACATTTTTTTACGACCTACAATAATTCCTGTAATTAGTGATTGAACATTTTTATCGAACTGAGTCTATACAGTAACTGCGATGTATATTTCATCATACATGGCCAGTGATGGGGGTATCCCATCGTCGGCAAATATGCATACAGTGGTAAGTGCCATGGCAAGTATTGCTTAAATTCCAATTTACAATTATAAGGCATAGTTCACAACAGTGAGCAAAACGTTATTTTTAGTTATTTCAGTATGTCTCACGATAGTTGTTATAAAACTATATCGAGAGATGAAATGAGTTCTTTCTCTTGGTCTCTTACGATTACCACAGATTATAAACAGTGATTGCACATCGAATCAGCATTTTAAAGGCTGATTTAAATACTGGATATTCTCCAAATGAACAAGTGTCGTAATTTTTGTGTGATTGTCTATCATTCATGATATAGCTGAAATATTTGAGTTTGTGTGTATAATGTGTTCTTTGCGGAATGTCGTTTGAGTTTGTTCATAGCGTTTTCTAGTTAATATTAAGTCTTAGATTTATTGTATAATGAATTTACCGATAGATGTTAGATTATTCATTCATAAACGCGGTTTATTATGACTTGTACCGGTTAAATACCTTTGTTCAACAATGTGTTCCAGCTTGTAATGAGTCACTACAGATTATATAAAGAAAGATTAGCTAGCCTTCTATAACAAACAGAACTTACATGCCTATATTCATAGAGAAGAGTCAATCGCCAAAATTACTCAATACTATAACAAATGTCCTTTTCCGGGCCTCATACTATCGTTGCACCGAATTGCACTCAAATAGGTTTCATGGTTCCGTGGTAAGCGATAGAGTGTTTTGGAATTAAAAATATGAACGGGACATTGTAAAAACACATTGTCAAATATTAAAACTACTTCTAAACTAAACAAATTCTTGCAATAATATTTTTTACTTTGTAGCCGAAGCAAGAAGTAACAGCACAGGCACCGATCACGCACCCACTGTTTGGGGTGGAGCCTCCCCAACACGTGCCACTGGCGACCCCCGCCCAGTACCCGGGCCAGTATGCACAGGCCGGACAGTTTGCACAGGCCGGACAGTATGCACAGGCCGGACAGTATGCACAGCCCAACCAGTACGGACAACAGTATGGCAACTCCTACCCTGACTACCAGGCCCAGAATATGACGCCTGGTTATCCGCAAAAGGTTTGTATATGTATACAGTAAAGTAGCTCTTTTCTCCTCATAGCATTATTGAGACAAGTATAAGAGATTTATTTATAATGTGAATAGGAAAATAATTTATCTATTTAGGTATTGTTTAACCGCTTACTCACATATTGATGAGGTAACTCGACTAGATTAAAGTCACTCTATGGACTCGTATTCATGAGAAGCATTGCGCGTGAGTAAGCCGGTAAATATAAATAATTAAATATGTTTCACGACAATTTGTTGGGAATGGGTCTCTTCAATAATAATAGTGGACTGTAATTTAAACTGGTATATTAGATAAAACAGTAAGGTTGTGTTGTGTCCGCGTCGTCCGCGAACGATCCCAAGCAAGAAAAAATGGTGGCCGTGCGCCGCTTCCGCTCGCGTCGCCCTCCCCCGCGCGCCCCGCCTCTTCCGGGAGCGTCCGGCTGCGTTCACGCGCAGACATGCTCCCCGGGTTGAAGCGCTGGCTTCAATGTAGTGGAAGCGGGCAGATGACATTGAAGGCCCGCCGAATTGTCCCTCCTTTGATCTTCAATTCGGCGACCCTAGCGACGCCGTCGGAGCCCGGGTACGTCCGCACGACGCGACCCAGCATCCAGCAGAGGGGAGGCAACGTCTTGTCCTTTACTAGGACGAGGCTGCCCACCTTGATGTCTCCAGAAGACGTAGACCATTTAGTCTTCTGCTGTAGCAGAGAGACATATTCACAGTTAAACCTTTGCCAAAAATGTTGCTTAATGAATTCCACTCTTTGAAGTCGCTCGAGACGGCTGATGTTTGCGCTGTCAGTTCCTATTTGTGGATGAGGAACGAGCGTGAGTGGTCTTCCAATTAAAAAGTGGGAAGGTGTCAGGGCACAAAGGTCATGTGGATCGGGAGAGCAAGGAGTAAGAGGACGGGAATTGAGAATTGCCTCTATTTGAGTTAGGCATGTAGCCATCTCCTCATACGTAAAATACGTTAACTTGAGCAGTCTTTTTAAATGATGTTTAGTGGAGCGCACAGCGGCTTCAGCAACGCCGTTGAAATGGGGAGTATAGGCCGGCACGAAGTGGAATTCGATACCTTCTTGGGCCAAATTCCCTGCTACATTAGAATTCTGTAAAAAAAGGCGTAACTGATTATTCGCCGACGAAGGTTAGTCCCATTATCGGACAATATGCTTCGCGGTTTGCCACGGCGCGCAATGAACCGCTTCAAAGCAGCCATATAAGCCTCTTTTGTGAGGTCCGTAACAAGCTCCAGGTGAACAGCCTTAACAGCCAGGCAGACAAAAATACATATGTAAGACTTGATAAGCTTACAGCCTCTTCCCTTCCGGTCAGCGATCAATATTGGGCCAGCATAGTCGACACTTGAATTTAGGAATGGAAATTCTAGATTACTCCGTGAATTTGGAAGTTGCCCCATTATTGGTTGAACATTTTGAGCCTTATGTCTAAAACATACTACACATCTTTGCACAGTTATTCTAGATAAGTTTCTACCTCCTAAAGGCCAATAATTTTGACGAATTGTTGCCAAGAGCAACTGAGGCCCAGCATGTAATAATTTTCTATGAGCGTTTTGGAATAATATCTTGGTTAGATGATGTTTACTGCACAGAAGTATAGGATGCTTCACGTCATATTCATAAGGAGAATTGTCCAACCTACCCCCAACACGAATAATGTCGTCAGAGTCTATGAAAGGTGACAAGGATAAAAGACGATTTTTGTGAGGCAATGATTTGCCTGCTTTTAAAATAATATATTCATCTGAGAATATTTCAGATTGTGCATTACGTAAGATGCATTTTAGTGAGGACTGAATTTCTTTATTATGCAGAAACCCTACTAATTTATTATCTTTATTTTTTAAATTGTGAATGTACCTTTTAATGTAAGCCACATTTCTGAGCAAATGGTTAAAATCAGAATATTTATGAATCAATTGTTGTATTATTGTTTGATTCTGAATGTGGTCATTACTAGCCTGAGTTACATGACATTTGAGCTCGGGTAAGTCCTGTTTTACAATGTCATTGGGTAATTTCGGCCACAGGCATTCCTCCTTTAACAAAAATGAAGGGCCTGTCCACCAGAGACTAGAGTCGCTGATATGATCAGCCTTCACCCCTCGAGAAACTAAATCCGCGGGATTGTCTCGAGTTGGCACATAGTTCCACACAGATCCAAGAGTGCTTTCTTGTATCTCATTGACTCGATGCCTGACAAAAGGCTTGAGTTGTGTCGATGGTGCCGACAACCAGCTCAACACAATTGTTGAGTCACACCAAAAGATAGACCGGCTGACAGGTATAGTTAGGGAATCTTTAACCTTAGTACACAATCTTGAACCCACCAGCGCACCACATAACTCTAATCTAGGCATCGTTGTTGGTTTTATAGGAGCTATACGATTTTTCGAAGCTAATAGTCGTACAATTACTGCATTACCGCTACCAATGCTGCGTATATAGACACAAGCACCATATGCTTTTTCGCTGCTATCTGTAAATACATGTATTTCATTAAATATATAATTGTCAGCTATGACCCATCTGGGTATGTGTAACGAATTTAAATGTTTTAATGCATCCACAAATTTTAACCATTGATCTACTATGTCCTGGGGAACCTCATCATCCCAGTCGCATTTATTGACCCACAATGTTTGCATTAATATTTTGGCTTCCACAACAATTGGACCAATTAAGCCTAAAGGGTCAAAAATTTGGCTTATTATGGATAAAATGTGTCTTTTTGTTATTGTGGTTTTAGTGTCAATATTAATTGAAAATGATAGAATGTCAGATTGGCAATTCCACAATAATCCTAACGTTTTTGAAGCGTGGTGTTAGACAAATCTAAATCAAGACAAGTGTTATCTTCTATATTTACTATTTTTTCAAGAATTTTAGCATTATTTGACTTAAATTTTCTTAAATTGAAATTTGCTGAACTTAGAATTCTTTTTATATTTTGACACAGTTCGATAGCACCCTCTATAGTGTCTTTACCGCATAATAAATCATCTACGTAAAAGTCCCGTTGTATGCTACTCTGTACGTCATGATCATCCGTAGCCTCTGCCAAGCTCGCTAAGCACTTAGTGGCTAGATAAGGCGCAGACGCCGTACCGTAAGTGACGGTGTTTAGTGTGTACGTTTTGAGTGGCTCTGAAGGATCTTTTCTAAAAATAATGCGCTGTAATGACCGTTGCTTAGGATTGAGCTCTATAGCTCTATACATTTTTTCGATATCTCCTGAGATTACATACTTATGTTGTCTAAATCTCAGTAGGATTGAGAGTAGATCACTTTGTACAGTCGGGCCGACATTTTGGATATCATTAAGTGATAATCCTGTTGTTGATTTTGATGAAGCATCAAAGACTGTTCTTAACTTTGTGGTTTCACTTGACTCCCTCAAAACCCCATGATGTGGCATGAAATAACTAACCTTATTATTTTTATCACTAACTGATAACTCACTATCCTCAGTCATATGACCTAATGTTTCATATTCATTCATGAAGTCAATATACAAACTTTTATAAATAGGATCGCGTTCAAAACGTTTCTCTAGCGACAAAAATCTACGTTTAGCCGAGACATATGAGTTGCCAAGAACGCTGGGATCCTCCTTAAGTGGCATACTAACAATAAACTGGCCTTTTGAACCACGGACCGTATTTAATTTAAAACTTTCCTCACAAGCATGTTCTTCTACTGAAAGACAATGTTTAGATGATATTGTATCAAGTTCCCAAAATTTACTTAAGTCGGGACTGTAGGATGTTTTAGAGAAATTACAAATATGTGTTTGCTTCTGCATGTTAGCAGGTATAGCACCTGAGATTAACCATCCCAACTTACTTTCACACAATTTTGGTAAATTTTTTCCCAAATTTATGTGATTGGCCTGAATAACATTCCAAAATAGTTCAGCTCCCAACAGAATATCAACATCTGAAGGAATATTATAAGATGGGTCCGCTAAAACTAACCCTGAAGGAATTGGTATATTTTCTGTATTTATGTAGGATGCCGGTAATCTACTAGTAATCTCAGATAGAATGAGGCAGTTTATATTGAAAGAATAATGTTCATATGTTGATTCAATAGTAAGATTGCAAGATTGTGTACTGTTACTAGTCAAACCATTAATACCTGTTACCGTTGAAGTAGCATCAACTAGACAATCCCAGGATATTGCACAGCTGGTCTGTGATGAAGTTGGCTGTACTGCCACTGTCAAGTAAAACTCTGGCGTTGTACCTTTTGCCATTATGACTCAACACCTTCACCATCGCTGTGGATAGCAAAACTTCTGAGAAGCAGGTTGTATATCAGCTGAAAGCGAAACACTATTAGAGGATACAACAGGCATAGGGTTATATACTTGAAGCGCAGGCTGATCTAAATGTAGCAAGGTATTATGCCGTTCTTTACAGTATTTGCAACGTGAGAATCTACAACGTTTCTCTGTATGTCCAACCCGTAAGCAGTTCATGCACACTTTGAATTCTTTCACTTTCTGTACCCTTTCTTCTATTGTTAATTTTTTAAAAGCTACACATGAATAAAGATAATGATTCTGAGAACACAAAGGACAAGTAATTTGACTTTTATCTTTCTCAGTATTATTTGTTTGCTGTTTCAGCGAGGTAACTATAAAACTTTTAGATTTAATGCTGTTATTATGTTGCACTTTATCTAATTTCTTGTTTTCCTCTAATGTTTCTAATAGATCTGCCTTATTATTCATAAATTTACAAAATTCAAGCAATGTTGGTGAGTTGCCTAAAGTGGTACGGTGCTCTTCCCAGTCCCTACTGGTAGTACTGTCCAACTTTAATGTCATTAGATAAATAATCAAAGTATCTCTTGTCGGCTCATTCAATAATGTTAATGCTCTAATATTTTTATTTGTGACATCAACCAGGCTGCGTAAGGCAGCACTGGATTCATTTATAATAGGCTCGGCATTAAATAGTGCCTTGACATGATTGTTTATTAACAGGCGACTATTATCATACCTCTCACATAATAAATTCCAAGCTAATACATAATTGTCACTTCTGAAATCTATGTTTTTAATGACTTCAGCAGCTTGACCCTTTAGTGACGCACGTAGATAATGAAATTTATTTATGTTATCAATACTGGTATTGTTATGTATCAATGAAAGAAAGGTGTCCCTATATTCTAGCCAACACTGATAGCTGCCATCATAGCGGGGTAAATCAATTTTAGGCAAACGTATAAAATTTTTTGTCCCACCTGTCACCTCGGAGCCTGATACAGAACCTGAAGTCTTGGCCTGCTGTCGCGCCTGCTCATCAGCGATGACTTTGCGCGCCGCGGCAACCACGCTGTGGTACCTTTCTTCAAACTTGAAGCGATCCACGTAGGCATCGTCAGGATTGTCCAACAGCAGCTCAATTTCTGTCTGGATTAGATTAAATTCGTCATATAGCTGCTCGAATTTCCTAAATCGACTTTCGAGGTCGAGTACTTGCACGTCAGACAATTGATCAGTGTTTTCCAAGACTGTGAGATATGTAGTGAAATTAGTAAGCTTAGCCTTTATCGAACTCCGTTGTCGAATGAGTTTGTCAGCCATCGTGCAATATAGGGGGTCGAAGCCCTTAGCTAGTGCCAATGCAAACCAGAGGAGACTAGAGGAGGTAATAAGGATATAGAATAAAATTGGAACGACTCACTACACGCCACGTGTCCTTGACCATCAATGTGAAACCTGAACAGCGATGCCACGCGGCACTATGGTTGCGGACACGTGTTGGCCACTGGTGACTGCTTGTGCTCTGGTCTTCACTCTTCAGTGATGGTGGACTGCGAAGAGCGGTGACGCCACGGGACACGGCGCAATAGAACGGCGCACGTGTTTTCCTTGACGATGAGTTTTCTCCGGGATGACGCCACAGGATGCGGCGCAATAGATCGGCGAACGTGTATTCCTTGACGATTAGTTTTCTCGGGGATGACGCCACAGGACACGGCGCAATAGATCGGCGCACGTGTATTCCTTGACGGTTAGTTTTCTCGGGGATGACGCCACAGGACACGGCGCAATAGATCGGCGCACGTGTATAACTATGCCGTTTAATTCTTTTCTCGGTGGAAGGACCAATGTTGGGAATGGGTCTCTTCAATAATAATAGTGGACTGTAATTTAAACTGGTATATTAGATAAAACAGTAAGGTTGTGTTGTGTCCGCGTCGTCCGCGAACGATCCCAAGCAAGAAAAAATGGTGGCCGTGCGCCGCTTCCGCTCGCGTCGCCCTCCCCCGCGCGCCCCGCCTCTTCCGGGAGCGTCCGGCTGCGTTCACGCGCAGACACAATTATACCCGTTTTTATCAACCTCTGTTAAATTTTAAGGAACCCCTAAACTAAGATGACACTTAACGAAATTTTAATTTTTCAGACCACCTGTAAGTGTCACCTAACAATACAGAGGGTTAGTTTAGTTGGGTGTTGTTTTAAAGGTAAAAATTATAATAATCATTGTCATAGCCGGAGAGTCCAGTCCCCGCGGAGCCCGCCAGTCCGGTCCAGAAGCCCCCGCTGCCGGAGCAGTACGCGTCGCTGCAGACCGTGTTCGATGCCATCCGGAATGAATGCACCAACAGGGCCACCAACCCCGTAAGTTTACTAATACACAATATTACATGAATCCACACTAATATTATAAACACGGAAGTATGTGTGTCTGTTTATTTGCCTGTCTTTCGTGGCAAAACGGAACGACGAATTGACGTAATTTTTTAAGTATAGGTAGTTGAAGAGATGGTAAGCGACATAGGCTATTTTTTGTCTCTTTTGAAACCCCCACTTTCCTAAAATAGGGATGGAAGTTTGTATGGAGTATCCCGCATTTTTTAACGTAAGGCTGAAAAATGGTATAATTATTATTATGCCAACCTTTTAAAGAAGCGCGTGCAAAGCCATGGGCGAAAAGCTAGTAATAAATTATAATTTCCTACAAAACTATATATTTTTAAGTACATCTTTGCGTAATGTTGAGTTGAGCTGCTTTATAGGTAAAAGTCAACAGGTATTTTTGGGATACAATTATATGTATTTGACAAAAAAACGCATTTATTCCTTTTTATTTTCTTTGACCTATTTTGTGATTTGAATAATAACAATAATATTTTGGTTATTTGTAGCAAATGAAGAGGAAATTAGAAGACGTTCAAAGAAGATTGGAGACTCTTTATGATATGCTACGGGAGTACAAGGTAAGAAAAATTATATGGTCCAAATATCTATATCTATCTATATAAATAAAAATGAATTTCCATTCGTTAGTCTCGCTAAAACACCGAGAACGGCTGAACCGATTTGGCTTATTTTGAAATGTTCGTGGAAGTTCAGGCATAAATCCGCCACAACAATCCAATTTTTTAGTCTAGTTTTGTGATGATTCTTAGTATCTGCCATCCGCAGTGTTAAGTAATTCACTATAATAATATGTTTTTCAATTGCCATCCCTAGTTTTGTAAATAGGTGCATAAATGAAACGCATCTGTTATATAATATCAGTATATACATGATACTAAGTAGCGCGCTGCCCGCAGTTGTCGGAGAGCGCGTGCGCGTCGCTGGCGTCGTGCGCGGCGCAGGCGCAGGCCGGCGAGCTGGGCGCCGCGCTGGCCGTGGCCACGTCGCTGGCCACGGGGCCGGACTTCGCGGCCGTGGCCAGCTTCCTGCCGGGCCTCAAGATGCTGTTCCAGCTGGCCGCGCAGCTGCAGGTGTATGCGCGGTGAACTCGCTCGACTCTGTACCACTCACGCACTGACTTAGCTCGTTTACACCCCTTATACGTCGTCGTCCAGAGGTAATAGAACTTGGGTTATTTAAATTTATACTTTTGAACTTTCTAAGTGCACCCCAGAGTCGAAGGTAAACTATTTCGGCAGCAAGAAGTCGGTTTTCAAAGTCCATTTTGTATTTAGTGACTGAATTAGTTATTTACCGAATTTGGTTACTGAGATTTGCTGTTATCTGTGTTCATATATTCCATATAAGGGGTGAAAATCACTGACTAGCGTATTCCAACTACACAATGTTCAACCGTCTATTGACGATACTTACCACGGAGTTCACTAAACACAACTCTAATGCTGATTAGAGTTTAAAATTAATCTCCCGTATCACGATATTGTGTAATCGTATCATAATGACTGTATTCCACTTGCTCCGTGGCCTCATTATTATAAAATTAAATATATTTATTAGAAGAATATTAATGTTATACAACACAACTGATTTTGTATAAGCTCCAACTTAAACATTTTGCAATAAAGTTGAAAATATTTGGACTATGTGAAAATATTGTTTATTTAACTCGTACACCGCGCACACAGATCATGAATGTGAGTCCCGGTGTGGCTTGAAACTGGACAAGCTTGGGGTTATTTCATGTGTTGGCATATTTTGTATAAATGTAACTCAGATATGTAAAACAGGTTTATTTATTTGTGTGTATAATGGGTAACAGGTGAACCTACTCTTTTCTGTCAATTTTTTTTCGATTTTCGACTCTATCCTTTAGATATAAAGACGAAAATCCAAAAAATTACATATCGGAGTAGGTTTGAGTGCTGGCCACTATACAATTGTATCCAATACACGTGAGGCATTTGGTACTAGGCTACATATAATAAGAAGTTAGGTTAGTATAAATGGCAAATTATATTTATCTTTACGTCTGTACATCTCCGAGAGCTATAGGCGCAATGTGATGTTTGCATTTTTAACAATCTTTGCATAGTGTTATCTAATTTTCTATTTAACTTACTTGAGGGCTCAGTACGTGTACGTGTGGTTGACGCATCAACCGCTTTATGTCTCTGCACTTCCCTGTAGTTGACTATCAGAGAATGCCTTAAGGCATTGAATCTGCCGTTCACTGCAATTTTTGTAAAGAAGTTAAAAATCAATAAATTAATGAGTTCGAACGGAGACCGCGTTCCGCCCTCGGATTGGTTGGTTCATTGAAACTGACCAAACCCTTTTTCTTTTCTATTTTTTTTATAAAACTTTGCCCCACACTATGATTTTCTTATGTGAAAACATATGTCTATACACATGACACCCAGACCGGAAACAAAAATCTGTGTATCACACAAACAGTTGTCCCGTGCAGGAATCGAACCCGCGACACGTTGCGCGGCTGCCAGTAGCCCAACCACCGCGCCAACCGTGCAGTCATCTCGCTTAAACGTAATTAACCAACTCGTACTATAGAAGACAGCTAACAATTCGATATTGCTTTCATATCACTAATAAATAATTTAACGTTGTACTGGGCACAATAAATATATGGTGAAGAGGAGAATTAATAATACTATGCAACTTACCTATGTATCAAAATATAAATGTTTACATTTTATAAATTCGATGTGTTGCCACTGTTGAAATATTTATTTTTCTACTCAAACTGTCATAGAAGAGTACATAGTTCTATGGTGTAACTGATTCATGTTTTGTTATAATATACAAGTTACGTACGAGCTCTGTTACTAATATATAACTTAATATAATTATAATGTATAATAGAATTATATTATTGAGAAAATATATTTTTTAGAAAATTATTTTCGAGTTTGATTTTTTTTTTCAAGAATAGTTATAGTTAAAAGGCTGGCAACGCACTTGTGAGTACTCTGGTGTTGAGGGTGTCCATGGGCGGCGCTGATCGCTTACCATCAGGTGATACATCTGCTCGTTTGCCTCCTGTTCCATAAAAAAATAAGAATAGTAGGTATAATTCTAAATTATAGATAGACCTACACAATATAAATACATATTAAAATTACAACATAAATCCTTACTATTATAAATGGGAAAGTGAGTTTGTTTGTTTGTTTGTTCCGCGTTCACGCCGTAACTACTCAACCGATTGCTTTGAATTTTTGCAGACGTAAAGTTAGAAGTCCGGATTAAATAATAGGGTACTTTTTATCTCGGAAAATTTTGATATTCCCGAGGGAAAACAAAAGAATTGGTATAGATGGCGCTGTGTGTATTGGTATATGTCATATAGGCTACTTTTAACCTTTTGTGACGCGAGCGAAGCCGCGGGTAAAAGCTAGTGTCTTATAACATACACAGATTTTCAATTACTTATGACGATTCAAGACTCGAGAGTTACACAGCGCAAAAAATATCGTAAATACTTAAAACTCTGCAAACCCTCTCTGGACAAATAATTTGCGCGTCGACGACTATTATTACGCGTTTAAATACGTTTTAAACGTCGCAAGCACTCTACGCGCACATTTTGAGTGCATTCACTGCAATCAAGGGCCTATTTCGATAATCGCAGAGTTTAAAATAAAACTGCAAATTTTAGTGCGAATACGAATAGACATCTATTGTTATTCGAGCGTCTATGTAGGTACACATTGTTAAGGTACGAATAGACGACGACGACATAAATACAGATAAATAAAATTAGAGTGTCTGTGATGTTGAAATAACCGACTATACGAAATAATATGACTCGACGCGACGTGCAGGAGAAGGAACGGGGTGGTTTTTAGTCAGTAAGAGTGACACTCCCTCCCGCCTCACCCAGGCGGGAGCAGACATTCGATGATTTTCCGCCCTTAAAAAAAATCCTTTACTTATAATGTTTTTTTAACGAACAGACGGATTATCTGATGGTTAGCAATCGGTGCCGCCCATGGACACCTGGAACACAAGAGGTGTTACAAGTGCATTACCGGCCTTTTGGGGATTAGGAATTTGAGGATTATTAGGCATTCGGGGATTGGGGAGATTGGGAAGGGGGGTAATTGGGCCTATGGTAAAATTTTAATTATTTTATAAGTAATATTTTCTAAATAAGAAACGAACCACCTAATCCTTTACCTGTACTATTAGGTGTCACTTGTAAATTCACGAAAACCAAAATGTCGCTAAGTGTCACCTATCTTAGCTTAGGGGTCCTTAAAAAGAGAGATTACTAAAAAAGTACATTAGTATCATAAACATTGGTATTACCTTTGCGTATTGTAACGTGTAACAATGGCACGTTTGCGTACGGATATAGGCAGGTGGAGCCGAGTCACAGAATAAGTATGCAGCGATAAGTTACAGAGATGCGGCTGAATAAGACGGAACATTGTTATCATTCTGTAACTTCGTGCATCGCTGAGGTGAGCGCCATCGTATGGGGGAGTGTGTCCAATGTCATACAGCTTGTCTTTAGAGTGTAATAAATTTGGAAATTTATTTATTTATTAATTGCAAAATGTACATACATAGCCTCTATGTATAGACTGAATCATTGGCCAAGGGCGACTGCCGGGCAAGGGGTCTCGGGTTCGATTCCCGGGTCGGGCAAAGTATTACTGGGTTTGTAAAAACCTCAGTAGTAGCACGGAGTATGGAAATGTGCCCGGTATATGGCAATAGGCTCACCCCCTATTACATGGGACTCATAACATAAATAGTGAAAAGCGGGTGTTACATTGTACAGTGGCATAAAGTGCCGTAATGTGCACCTCTGCCTACCCCCTTCGGGGATAAAAGGCGTGATGTTATGTTATGTACATACATATATAGCGGTATTATACTACTAGAACAGTACATCACCCTGTTATCAAATTAATTTGAAAAAGACGAGCAATTTCGACATTCTTTCCACAATCGTCATTGTCATGTTTTTATCGCATTGATTAAGAATCGAAAACCAAATTACTGACTTGGAGTGGGAACCGTTAGGTATTTATTTTGAAATCGATCCACATTCCATTCTGATCAGCACCTATTTAGGTTTGATGGTAAGATAATAGTATTTTAGCAGAACAACAAGTTCTATGAAGAGTTTAGTTCCATATTTTTAGTGCTTATTGAAAGTATTATTGTATTGTGAACCTGATTGAAAAAGAGTAACCTATGGAGTTTCTTACTCGTTCTTCTCCATAGGAATCTACACCTTGGAATGAGCAAATAGCTTTACTTTTAATTTTATTATTGACGTTCAAAAGTGCCTTTCTGGTCTAATTGAAATAAATGATTTTAACTTTGACTTTGAAAGAATCTGTGTGGTAAATTCCGTATGCCGTTAAACAATGGCAACAGGTCCGCCAGGCTCGGATTAGCCGTGTGCGGCGAGGTCGCATCGTTGCATTGTGTGCTGGATTAAAAATAATACACGACACGGAGATACCGCGAGATGAAGTGCCATGACAGTGCGCTTGTTTTCAAGTCTTCACATTGTAATAATGTCATTGTTATATACTTGAGAATGAGATGTATGAGTTAAAAGAGACGTAGGTACCATGATTAACTAAATAACCAATAGTCCAACGAAGTCATAAAGACATTGACCCAAGTAAGTACTACATAATCTGGACTGTTCGTAGGTTACATGTTTTCACCAAAAAATGCTTCTTTGTTACCCATATGAATAGGATATCTTGTGATGCAATAAAACAAAATCATTACCAAAAAGGACATACACAGTAACTCAAGTAATTCTTTATATTTTGTTAATTTTTACTATAAATAGGCATATATGAACGGTATTTGATAAGATAATTGCATAGCTTCTTTTTGTGGGGGATAATCATCTAATGACTTTTCCCGCCCGGGTGAGGCGGGAGGGAGTGTCAGACTCGTACTGAAAAAAGCACTCCGGTCCTATTCCTGCTGGAGTAGGGGTCCCGGTAACCCATTGAATTATCCACGGTATGTATAAAAGTTTTTACAGAATTACGATAATTGATAAGATAAATTGTATACTTAGCCATGATCACATTATTAGATGTTATTTTATTCTTAGATAATGTAATTACAGATTGCCACCATTGCCAATTTAGCGACAGGTGGACAAAATTATGTAGGTATTACCTAAGTAATCTGGCTTATATCAATGAGATTGATCCAAGCAATTACTTTGTTTTATTAAATCAATGATCACTCAAGTGCCGTTTATATTATTGGCGATGGCGTGATGTGTTATTATTATGGCTGTAATGACGAAATTGCTCCTAAGTACACTCGATTGATTACTCTGAAATCACTTTGTTTTATGATAGTAAGAGGCTGATAACATGCCCAGTAATTTATACAAGGTGTTGTTTTAAAGCCGCTTCATTTTGTAGGAGGTAACTCGACTATAGATTCAGAGTCCGAATCATTAAACAAATTGTAGGTAAATATTTTTCATTTTTCTGTAAATTACGGAAATCCGTAAGTGCGAACTACACGCCGCCGTCTTGTAACTTGTAACTAGCTTTATAACGCAGCTTAACACACACAAATTCAAACACGTAATTAATATTATTCCTAATTTCATAAAACTCCAATAAGAAACATTGTTGTCACTTATTCTGAAATACTGTTGAACTTAAACGATTTATAATAGCCGTATTTTTAACTATTGGCCCGAAACTTTCTCTTACATTGAACCTTTATGACTTCTGTGACATGCCCCGAGAAATGACACGGTTTCAAAACTACACCTTGTATACTTTGTATAATTTCTTCAAATGTTGATTACCTACAAGAGAATTTGAAAATTGAGTTTTAGGTAAGTAGGTAGATATTCTTAGTTAATTCGTTCCCTCATTGCACGAGACGTGACTCCGCAGAGTCAACAGCACGATTCCACCGGTCGCGGTAGGTGGCCCGGTGTAGTGCTGCACTGACCACCTTTTTGGACCTTCCCTTCTTGGTCCTGCAAGCCATGTGGCCAAAGTTAGTTGTTAACACTCCAATATCGTGGCGCATCCAGTATAAAATATTATATAACTTACATAAATCTCAAATACAAATATCAAATGAAAGACGGCGTGCATGCAGAAGGCCTTTTGTTAAGTATATCGCGGTCGGTCGGGGTGGGGGTAGGCAGGTATTGTACCCTCAGTAGTTCTAGTTTATTTGTTGTAGCGGCCGCGATCTCGATGAAATGTGGCCGTTTAGTCAGCTCGATGCGGATGACTGCATTTTAATATTTCCGTACATTTTTCAATACTAGCTTTTAACACGTCATTGAGCGTTGCCACAGTACTAGAACCTTTGATTGATTGGATGTAGTTAAGAAGTGCATTCGTTCTAGTAGCCAGGTAAAATAGAATAAAGCGTCGATGAGATGTGCTCCATCGTAGGTCCATCATCGCTTACCACCAGGCGAGATACTGGCCAAACTTCGACCCATAAATTATAAAAAGAACATGCCTTTGTGACTGGTTCTTTTTCCTACTCTTATCACCACAACCACGTTATCTGTTTTGTATAAACACTTGAATTCGTTATCGATGCACTTTAAGTAATATTATAATTGTTATTATGGGTAATAATGGAAAGTTCCTGAATACTTTGTTTGAAGTGTTCTTTCTTCGTATCTCAGTGTATGGAAAATTCAAGAAATCATGATCGATAACAACGTGTAAGAGTCCGCTGTCGTAATCCAGGAGTGCTCCTAGTCCTTTATCTCTTTAATATTGTCATAATTGGTGGCTTGTTCGTCCGCGAGTCACTTAAGGGGCCAGTACAATACCGGCGCATGGTCCTGTTTTGCAACTGAACTGGTTGATTTTGCTGCAGACTTAAGACATGAACCTATAATTTAATATAACATAACATAACTTCACGCCTTTCATCCCCGAAGGGTTGGCAGAGGTGCACATTACGTCACTTAATGTCATTAAAATGTAACACTCACTTAACACTATTTATGTTATAAGTCCCATGTAATAGGGGGTGCGCCTATTGCCATATATTCAGCACAATTCCAGACTCCGTGCTACTACTGCGATACTTTGCCCGAGCTGGGAATCGAACCTAAGACCCCTAGTCCGTCAGTCGCATTTGCGACCACTTGGTCAACGAGGCTGTCGATATAAATGTAAGGATTACTAAATTAATACCTACCATATTACCTGTGTTTGTAGAACTGTTATCAAACGACCGATACGCCAGTCAAGGCTGCCGCCAATATTCGGTCACTAGCTAACGCAAACTTTGCATTAATCACGTAACGTACGCGTTTACGTTTTAGCTGTAAATAATTTATAACTGCGCTAAGTACGTAAACGTTTCGCGTCATTAACTTATATTAATGCGTTACGTTTGCGTTAACTTTGCAACGTTTCAAATGTACTTGAAATAATGAAATGTATTGTTTAACAAACAATTCCGAGGGGTGGAATGTTTGTTGTTTTTGCTCTTTATGACTTGGATATTGACGGGTAATCCTAAGATTATCTTAAACATAACTAAAATTAATATTCGAATAAAATAACACTTAATTTTGTATGTACTCGTATAATAAAATATTACAATATTACATTCACGCTCTGCAAGAGTGATAGCGAGTCGATGTGTGCGTAGTTTCATTGTCGGACAAATTAAAGCTTAGGTACTTTATTGTATATAGCGGTTAGCGGTGTTAGGTGATGAAAACTGATATCCTTATATTGTACCTATGGGGTACCTTTTTACTGCCTGCCTGCCTCGTTGGCCGAGTGGTCGCAATTGCGACTGCCGGGCAAGGAGTCCCGGGTTCGATTGCCGGGTATTTAAAAAAAAATCACCGTAGTAGCACGGAGTCTGGAATTGTGCCCGGTATATGGCAATAGGCTCACCCCCTATTACATGGGACCCATAACATAAATAGTGAAAAGTGGGTGTTACATTGTACAGTGGCATTAAGTGCCGTAATGTACACCTCCGCCTACCCCTTCGGGGATAAAAGGCGTGATGTTATGTATGTATGGTACCTTTTTAATAAAAACAGTAACATCTGCGTACTACACACAGTAATCCTCACAGAGTCACTTTTATCAGTGAAACAATTTCTTGTTCGGCCTGAGGGCTTAACTAAACAAAAGACGGGTGCTTCTTTGTTTTTACGTTGGACCGTAAGCTGATGTATTGCGTACCGCGGATAGCCGACATTCGCGGCTTTGTCGACGCGATCCTACTACGTATATGGAACTTTTTACATAATATTTTTTTTCAAGATAAACGTGAACTACTGTTGTCTTCAGTCTTCATTTTTATAAAACGTATCAATTACCTTCCAATTACGCTCCCCTTCCCCAATCCCTGAATCCCCAACGTTCCTCAAACTCCTAATCCCCAAAAAGCCGGTAACGCACTTGTAACGCCTCTGGTGTTCCAGGTGTCCATGGGCGACGCCGATTGCTTACCATCAGGTGATCCGTCTGCTCGTTTACAGGCTTATGCCATAAAAAAAACGCCCGCTTCTCATGCAAGAGGGTGTGTTCGAAACTTACCAAAACCTATCAACAGCAAGTACCAATGTACTTTCTAAGATTATTTAGAGACAAACGGTGAAGGGAAACATCGTGAGGAAATCAGAATATCTAATTATAAGTATGAAATCGCCAACTCGCATTAAGCAAACGAGGTGATTAACGCTCAAATCTTCTCCACATGAGAAGAGGCCTTTGGTCAGCAGTGGCTACTAAGCTAAGGCTGTTGATGTGATGTGATGGAGATGTGTATGCATGTATTTGTTTATATCATATTGTTTGTATATTAATATTATTAATAAGCTCACCACAACGTTCCAGAACTATCAACATACGTAATGTCTAACTAAAATGTCTATTATAATAAACATTTATTTTATGCAGTCAGATTTAACCCTCAATAGGGATGTCGCTTGTCAAAATGTTCGTAAAATACTTAGTTTGCTAAGTATTACGAACATACAAGCATTTCACATCGTAAATACCTCATTTTTCTGGAATATTTTATGTAAGAAGGTGTATCAGTACAAACTACGTTCTAATTTGCGTACATAGTAACGAAAATTGAGCTCGTTAAGTCGTTACTGATAATGTTAATTGAGATAACACGCATTCGTTATAAAAGATTAACGAGAAGGTACTTATATCGAGCCAATCGTTAATCGTTGGTAACGAGATCTAGGTGATAATAACTTTACGTCGTTGTAATGTTCTAGACGATATCTTTCTGATAGCTTTTATAAGGTATTATATACAGATTTAGTCAGAGATTATAATGTACATATCGTCCAAAATAATCACCAAAAAATATATATAAAGCCTCCAGCTTGGGTATTGAATTAGTCGTAACAGTAGCATCGGAATAATTGCCAAAATGGTGTCCGACTTCAGAAAGAAGAAGTTGCTCCATGTATTCAATGCATTCTTCGACACCAACCGAAGTGGAGGAGTGGACAAGAAGGACTTCGAGCTGGCTATAAAGAAGATTACCGAGCTCCGAGGATACAAACCTGGTGATGCCAAGTACAAGCAAGTGGAAGACACTCTGCTGAAGATATGGGATGGTCTCCAGAGCCGAGCTGATGCCAACAACGATGGTGAAATATCACAGGATGAGTGGATTGAAATGTGGGACCAGTACGCCAAGAACCCTTCGGCTGCTGCTGAGTGGCAGAACCTGTACTGCAAGTTTATCTTCGAGCTAGAGGACGCCAGTAACGACGGAGCCATCGATGTCGAGGAGTTCTCCTCTGTATATGTGTCGTTTGGTTTGGATAAGGAGGAGTCTGTGGAGGCTTTCCATAAAATGGCCAAGGGTAAGCAGACCGTCTCTTTTGCGGAGTTCCAGCACTTGTGGAAGGAGTATTTCGTGACTGAGGACCAGGATGCGCCAGGGAACTTCATTTTCGGGTGCTACATCTGCAGCCTTTCGAAGCATTCCCACTCTCACTCGCACTAACCTCTTCATACAGTGGATGGCAGGAGGTAGCTGGTGCTGTGCTTTCGTTAATTGTGATTTTAAGTTTAATTTATTTAGGTAATTAATATAAGTATTACATAATAATATTATTTCTTGTACTTTTATTAATATCCAATTCTTATCTAATTAATTTATTGAACTAGTTCGATAGTTTTAAGTAATATGTTTGTTTTAACATCAATAGGTACCGATTCAGAAAATGCTCTACTACAAATTACTAGAGTCTAAAAGTTACGTCACCTTCCTTTAATCATCAAAGGACCTAATGCCACGTAATGCACATTGAACAGTGTGACACCCAGGAATTGAATTAAGACCTAGTTCGACAGTCATACTGGCGACCTTCCTCGAGGTAGTTAAGAACAATAATACATCATCACCATCTGGAAGTTTCCATATAACATCTCATTAGAGAGATGCAACGTTGTAATGGTAGACATTACTCCGGGCGCCCATGATACAAGTGCCTATAAAAAATTCTATGAGTTTGGACAATTTGCCAAATGAGTGGCGCACCCTAAGACCACCCATGGGCCATTACTTCTCTCTTTTATCACATTAGCTGCGGATGTGCAGAGATGGGGTCGTGTGACAAGCAGACCATTTACACCGGTTGCACATTAGATGATTGATACATATAATATAGTAACTTTACGCCTACGGCCGCGTGAATTTTTTAGGTTTCTTTCCAAGTACTCAAAAAACATTAGTTTATTTAAAAAGTATAGTGACATACATAATACCAATCAATACAAGTAATAAAAACAAATATGTTGGCTTCTAGGCTTCAGAAAATAAGTGGTTCGTTTAGATGTGAAAGTCAAAGTCAAAGGATTCAATTCGATTTCAATTAATCCATAATTAGGCACTTTTGAAACATCAAAAATTGAATTGTCTGTCCGTCTGTCAGTCAGTGAAGCTCGTTCCAAACTAGGTTCGAATGGAAAAGAACGAGAAAGAAACTCCAAATATTTTCACAGTCTCATTGATACATTATCTGATCCTTTACCTAATGTATATACATATATGTGAGAACGATGTAACGACAGTACAACATCAAAATTTAGATGTTAATGTATACGCTTTTATAATAAGATGCCCAGTGATATTCAAAATTTGGGCGTAAAGCAATTTAAAAGTATCCTACAAGGTAAACTCTATTGTGAAGCTTATTATAAAATAAAAGACTACTTAGATGACAGTCTGACTTGGGAATAAGCAGATGTAAGGTCCTCACAGGCTATGTTGACATGTTTGTAACATATAGTTACATTTTTTTGTATACAATTCGATATTATTTATAAAAATAAAATTCTCAGTAGTAGCACGGAGTCTGGAATTGTGCCTGGTATATGGCAATAGCCCCATATTACATGGGATTCATGACATAAATAGTGAAAAGTGGGTGTTTTATTGGACAGCGTAAAGTGCCGTAATGTGCACCCCTGCCTACCTCTTTGGGGGTAAAAGGCGTGATGTTATAAAAAAGTATTACATTACTATTTTATGTGAGATTGTTTTTCATCTGACATTTCTTTTTTTAGTTCCTTGACATTAGTTAATTTATTTAATTTACTTTTACCATTGTTAGTGCAAGGACCGTGCGAGACTTTGCCTCGCCATTTTCTCTCCTGATTAACCCATATTCTGACAGTTAGTGGTTGTGCGACCCACTCAAATGTTCTTTAGGTTGGTATTGTTCGTCGGATCAGTCAGCCTCACCTGTTAATTGAGCTGATTGTAAACCGACACACGCGTACGTTGCGTTTGAGCTCTGTTATGGTTCTTTCCTCAAAAGGCCACTACAGAATGAACTTGCACGGTTCTCACACATATCTTTCATACATATTTGTCTGGACTTTAAAAGAGACGGACCTCTGAGTTGGTTTCGGCATTTCTTCTCCGAGTAGGAAAGTTAGGAAATGTCGGCCTCATCGTTCGCTTGATAAAATTGACGTGTAGAAGTGCTTTCTTGTAGCGTATTTGCAGAAATAAATTCACTTGTTTCAGCAGAAATAAATATATGGAAAAAGCATATTACTGATTAATCGTTTCAACAGGAATTCATTGCAAACAAATTATTAAATGTTTCGTTAAACAAGTTCATTGTAAACAGACTGTTATGTTTTTATCTTATCTAATATTATAAATGCAAAAGTTTGTGAGTACGATAATCACGTCAATACGGCTAAAGAGATCAGGGTACAATTTGGAGCGAGGATAGATTATTAGACATTCAACAGTGCCATCCTGGTCTAATTGATCCTTGTGCGTACTGCTAAAGAGTGGAATTCTTTGCCAGAGTCTGTATTTCCTGAAGGGTATAACCTGGGAGTCTTCTAGGCCCGAGTGAATAGGTTGCTTATGGGACGACGTGCTCCATCGTAGACCGCATCATCGCTTACCATCAGGTGAGATAGTGATCAAACGTCGCCCCATCAAATATATAAAAAAAATTGAAATTAATGATTTTGTCTTGACTTGGACTTTGATTAGTGTGGAATATCCACAGAACATAATAAACCTTCTTTATACATATGTTCTGTGGGAATAACACATTGTCTACTTTGTATACCACGTGAACGCGAGCGACGCCGCGATAGAAATAAAGTTCTTCTTTATACCGAACATACATACCGTAACGACAAATAAGTGCACTGCGTGTGCTTATTATTGTCTTACACGCAAAGTTTAAGGCATAAAATAAATAAAACTAAGGCATGAACATGTCGTAAAATGCAAGGAGACTACAGTGCCAAATATATAATAAAAGTATTATCTGACTTATCAGACTGTAGGCCGACTTATATGATAAGAAAATAAATTGTTTTAGGCTGATTAGACATTTTAATTTTTGTTGTCGTTGAATCAATTTGTTTAATCGTGTCATAATATTATAAATAGTGTAAGCGTGTCAGAAAAGTGAATATTAATAAAAATGTGGACACGAACAAGTTTTGTATGGAATTTTTTCAAAACAAGTGAAGATCATCCAGAGAGGGCCCAGTGCTTATATTGTAAAAAGACATACCGCGACAATTCCCATGCTGCTATGAAGCAACACATAACGGATTTTCACAATACCGAGTACATTTCGTTCATGGATAGGAAGAAAAGAGAAGCGCTTGAAGGTAAAATATATTATTAACTAAATTCGTCATCATAATCATCATCATCATCATATGTGTGCCCATTGCTGAACAAATGCCTCTTCTCATTCGGAGATTTTGAGTCCATATTCGTGGGTATTAAAATAATGAAAATAATCTCCCAATATATTTATATATAGAACAATTTCTCCAAGGATTTAATTGCTTGAGCAATGATATAATGCATTCGCAAAATGCAGATTTTAATAATCTAGTACGTCAAACGAACATTGTAGAAACACAAAAGGATAACAACGAACAGGACAACACGAGACAAAGCAATAATACAATTCCTGTTCAGAACAAAACCGAAGTCTTCAAAGACGATCTTGAAGCTGCAAAGCGTAATTCACATTCCGAAAAAGTGAAGGCGGAAGAGGGATTAGATCTGCGCATTATCATCTGGAACGCCAATGGGCTGACCGACCGACGAGAAGAACTTGAGTTATTTATGAACAAAGAGAGTATTGATGTTGCTCTGATATCTGAAACAAAATTGAAACCCAAATCACAAGTAACTTTTCTCAACTACACAATCTATAGAACTGATCATCCTTCTGGAAATTCTCAAGGTGGGACGGCAGTAGTTCTGAAAAATCACAGAAAGCATTACCTTCTAGAACCATACAAAACAGAAAAGATTCAGGCAACATCAATTAAACTATTCTGCAAAAATTCTCTTACGACTCTTGCCGCAATCTACTGTCCCCCGCAGTACAAAATTGATACTGAAGAATTTAAGTTGTTTTTTGACCAACTGGGTACCGTATTTATCTGCGGAGGAGACTGGAACTCCAAGCATACCTTCTGGGGATCAAGGTTGACAAACCGTAGAGGTAAAAATCTTTACAAGGCCATTCAGGACCTCGATCTTGAATATATCTCTCATGGAGAACCCACATACTGGCCAGCAGATTTAAATAAACATCCAGATCTACTAGACTTTTACATTTTGAGGAACTTTGGCGAAAATTATTTAGAGATTGAAAATTGTCGACCCCTGTCATCAGATCATACTCCAGTAATTTTAAATATTTTCTCCAAGCCACTCCCGCACTGTACAAGTCACATTAGAGGAGGTAATTACTACATGATATTTCTTTCAATTTACAACACATACATCACGGATTATTACAGATTATTACAATGTGACAGAAAGAAATTATAGATACCATCAAACTCTTTGATGATCTTGGTATAACTCTGTACGTAGGTACGTATAACCCTGTACGGATGTGCCACGTACAACACATCGAGTAAAAGTACTACGAAATAAGGTTGCACTCGTTACCTCTCTGAATTAATTATTTTTATCATTGTTTTACGTTTATCATTAAACATTAAACAAAAACTCTTATGAAGTTGGCTTGCTGAATAACTGAGCTCCCGGAAATAATCGCTCAAATTGCAACGACGATGCTCACTAGCCGCCTTATAACTAAACTATACACTCAGCTTCGATTCAGCCTTGCTCTGTGACTTTTGAATTATTAATTTTTGTTTCAGCTAACCATCCAACACAAACGCGATATGAGGGACTACAACTTCACCCCGGAGCATCCGGCAACTCTTCCCGCCAAGGTGATCTGCGGGAATATAATTATCTATTGTTATATTGTGACTTTAAAAAATCAAACGTTTGGTTTTCTTTCAGATGAAACTTCAAATTCCGGAAACAGTAACAAAAGGATAAGTAAACTTATTGTAAGAATGATAGTGCTTCAAAATTTACCATTTAACTTCGTCGATGGAGGTGGTTTTCGCGAACTTCTAAAAGATTTAGCACCGAAATATAATCTGGAAAATAGCGAAGTTTTCAAAACCTATATGGTTGATATTTACGACCAAATGAAAATAAAAGTTAAGCGAGAAATTATAAAATTTCTTAATTTATCAATTACTGCTCACATTCGGAAAGATTGCAAGTCAAACAAATTCGTAATATTGTTGATTAGCCATGGAATAACCGAAACATTTAAACGGTCATCAATATTATTAAAATGCTCTATTATTGACAATATTGCTACTGAAGATGAAGTTGGCAAAATGATTAACACCATAGCTTACGAGCTGGATTTTCCGATTGAACGAGTGCATTGCATGATTCGAGACGAGCTTTCTTCTTCACAAAGAGGTACGCAATCAGTCTTATCGATGCATGATTTGGATTGTGCTTTTCACAAAATACAAAATATTATACGAGAAACATTTTTATCCCAAGAAAACATTACCAATATACCAACAAATATTACAAATAATTTTCCTAACGCTCTCAATGAACTAGAGAAAATATTGGATAAACTAAACGTGAATGAAACTGGGTTTGTAGATATTATAAAAAAATTTTGTTTCATTTTTACTATTGGGACAACGGTGGTCGTTAAATATGGGAACTTTGACACACATTTAGAAAATCAAATGGAACAGAGTGCTTATAATGTGGTAAAATTACTACTTGACTTTATTAATTGTGAACGCTCCCAGCAACACGTCTTGTCGTCAGTAATACCAACCTTTAAGCAAATTACGGAAAGTCTGGAAGAGTATTTAAATGTATCACCAGAATCAAATGCTATTAAAGCAGCTGTTTCAAGTCTAAAAACAGGATTTGAAACAGCATTGTCTTCTTTGGAAAATAATAAATTGTACGCCATTGCAACCTTTTTAGACCCTCGTTATAAGAACCATTTTTCACGAGAGGTGAAGATAAAAATTTGTAGAGATTTATCAACTACGACTAATGTGCAAAGCACAGAGAGCCATAGAACAGTGGATAGCTTTGAAGTAGTTCCTCCAAAACGGACTTGCATCCGGTTAAACGATTTGGTAAATGATACATTCAAAATCAAAGAAAGCGACAATACTATTGATCTACGCAAGGAAATTAATGATTACGGAAATATAGGAGCATTGAATGTGGATGAAGATCCACTCGAGTGGTGGAAGAATAATGGTGAACAGTTTAAAAGCCTCTCGAAGTTTGCTCGCAGGTTTTTGTCACCTCCAGCAGTGAGTGTGGTCAGTGAGCAGCTGTTTGAAGGGGATGGAAGCTTGGAGCTGACACTGAACACAGAGGAGGATGCAAAGTTACTGTTCGTAAAACATAACGCAGAAATGTTTGGGTTTGATTTTTAAATTGTGCAAATTATAAATAGATATTGGAATATGGTGATGGTTTTTTAAGAATGTTATGTGCCACACATTAAGCTTTGTATGACGACGGTTAGATATAACCTTTGTCTACTTTGACATTCCAACACAAGTGTACATTCCAATTCAGACACTTGTGTCAATAATATTGTAATACTTATTTTTATTTATTTATTTGTCTCAGGCATCTTGGCCCATAGTGAAATATACAATAATACAATAAAAATAATTCAGGTAGCAAATACTATACACACATATACATAATATTTAATTTTAAACTGTCAAGCACCAAGCGGTCACCGGTGACCGCGACCTATTGTTCTTTAATTGTGTCTATAAAACCGGTACTCGACGAGTTAATGCTTATTTTACACGAAGTATCGGAGTCGTGTGTCGCTCGGTGTCTGGTATCCGGCCTCGAAATCGCCGGAACACTACACATTTCGTTTCGTTTCATTACCAAAATTCTTCCTTCCTAAGAATCGACAGGTGTTCGGTGGGCACCCTCACCACAAAGGATTTGAAGTTTGTATTATGCCGAGACTCCAACCAATTAGGTCCAGTCGGTGCGGTGCCGCACTGGTTCCGAAAAGTGGGTTTCCTCTTCTTTCGCTTCTCCACCGTGATGAAACCATCCTCGTCAGAACCCCGTTGTTTCAAATCTTTGTGAACACGTTCACGATTCTGTTTTCCCCCTATTTGCTTATCCTGGGATTTACCAGGTTTGCTTTCAGCGGTAATATCGGCGTAAGCACGCTAAAGGGGCGATGTGCTCACGCGTGTCGTAAAACTGAAGTCGACAGTCGGTCAGCTGCGGCGGCACGTGATGCATCACTAGCAGAATTGATAGCGCCCGGTGACGTATTCGCCTCCTCAAAACTGCCTGCTACAGCAACTTGCGCACCGCGACGAGTGTTCACGTTAGAGGTGTCAAGTGGCCTACATTCCGAAACTGCACTGCGTAGCAGCACTATGTCGGCACGTAATTCACTAATGGTGTTATCAGAAACCTCTAACTTAGACTGCATCTCCACCAGGCTGGTTTTCAGGAACAAGATGGCTTTCAGTAGCCTGGTAACATCAACATGATCGAATGTCACGGGAGGGAGCCTGTGCAGCTCCTTCGCCACGAATGTTGGCACGTCGTCTGGATCGGTCACCTTTAATATCGAGATGATGTCCTGAATGCTTTTCTCAGTTCCATCCCTTCTTCGAGACGGCATCTGGTCGAGCTTCCCCAGCGATTGGAAAATGAGCTGCTTGCCCTAGCTAATCTCATCTTCTTTGAAGTTGGACTTGCAGATCTGCATAATCCTCACTTCGTCCATAGTATCTATGGCATGTTGTATGAATGCCAACAGTTCGTTGGCTATGAGTTGTTGCGAACTCATAGCGAATAATAACGTGCAGAGGCAGAAGCCGCACAGTTTGCGTAGAAATTAAAATGACACGTCCGTATTCGACCGCGTCTTGCACTTATGTGTAGCTACTACTTGTGTTAGCTCCTAGTAGCTAGTTAAATTAAGCTAGTTAAATAAATCACACTTTAGTGTTATTCAATGTTTCATATATATAATATTCAATACTTATCTCTGTACTTATTACCTTACTAGCTTCTGTCAGCATTCGCCTGCGTTCCCGAGGATAAAATATGCATTTACAATAAAATTGTACTTACATTATAATTTTATAATTTATCAGATGTTGTTTATTCACAATGATAACATGTTTTCATTCTAAATTACCTACCTATAAATTTTATAGAGCTTTTATAAAGCTCAGGTGAATCTGGTGACAGAGATGTGTTAAGTTAATTTTATTTTTAATAACTAGCGACCCGCCCCGGCTTCGCACGGGTGCAATATGTATATACATACAAACCTTCCTTAAGAATCACTCTATCTATTAAAAAAAACCGCATCAAAATCCGTTGCGTAGTTTTAAAGATCTAAGCATACATACGGACATACAGCGAAAGCGACTTTGTTTTATACTATGTATTGATATGTAATTATAGTTCCTAAGTTAATGTGATAATTTCAATTTTCTTCAATTTCAATAATGTTGCTACTTTAAATTACCTATTTGTAATGTTTATAATTAAAATGTCTAATAAATAATGTATAAAATAATATAATTGTATCATATAGGTATATAAGTGATAACAAAAATTTTAATAATAATTTTATAGTGAGTAATTAAGTTAATAATGAATAGAATAAGTACATAATATATTAGATGATTATTTTTAATTGAATTGCTGCGCCCTAACAGGGTGATGTACTAGTAGTGTAATACCGCTATGTATGTACATTTTGCAATAAATAAATAAAAAGTAGCCTGTGGTTTAATCAAGACCATAATATATCTCGAAATTTCATGCCGGTCTGTTCAGCAGTTTTGATGTGACTTAGTAACAAACATACACAAACACATGAACTCACAAATGTTTTGCATTTCGCTTCGCGCAAAAGTAACCTGAAGTGGCTTAAGAAATAGGGCGTGCATTCAGTTCGAGAGTGACCGTCACAGGGATAAGGAAGCGTATTCATTACAGGTTCCGGTCATCGACGCCAAGAGTTGCCCAGAATGAACACATAGTGCATTATGTACCTTAGGCTAACACTACTCTGCTGTAATCGAAAGCTCATCAAAATCTATTCGAGGGGATTTAAGAAAAAAAATTTTTTTCAAGATTTTTGATGGGTCAAGAATGACATCCAATGGTACCATTTTAGCGTAGCGTAGTAATTATTTTAAGCAATTTTAGGGAACAGAGAGTATAGTTCCCTAAGATCGGAAAAGGAGGATCCTCCGACCAGGCGAGGTGATCGTGCCTGGCGGGCTTTCTGCCCAACAGTTGTTCGTTGGGATTTTCTATCCGTGTTTATTCGCTTGTAAACTTTGCATGTGCGATGTAGGATTCTTGTGACGTCATCCGTTGACATGTGGCATGCGTCGCCACATTACTCCCTCCCAAGACCGGAGGTCGATCCCGCTGAGACGGCTGTCGATGCTGGAGATGAGCGGTGCCAGAACCAGTGTAGAAAGTCCCTAGTTCCAGTGAGTCGGAACTGTGCCGCTGAGTGCCCGGTGAGTCGGGTGAGCGGTGCAGGGCGATACTCCAGTGAGTCGGAGAGACGAGTTCGCAGTGTCCCACGGTGAGTCGGGGAAGAGATGCTGCGAGGGTAGGTGCGTAGTGGCTGGCGTCTGCGTTGACGGGAGGAGATGTCCTTCAGAACCGTGTGCAGAAGTACTGTGCC